>CM064071.1:32070768-32670768 GCA_032594955.1 Panicum miliaceum | reverse complement strand
TGAGAAACGGACGATTCGAATCGAATTTCTTAACCTTGCAAGGGAAATCTAAACACACGTCACGTGGTTACTCGCAGAGTCACACGTGCAACTTTTCCCCTTTCTTTCCGGGTTGTGGATCGGAGCTACCCTTCGAGAGTACAAGAGCCCCACGCCACGCTTCGGCGCCGGGTCGTGACAACTCGTGCACTCGCCATATGCACATGGGACCGAAGTTCAAGGGGTAGGATGTCGTCCACTTTCCGGGCTGATCAGGTACTTAAGCTTACCGATTACCATATTCTCGGCATGTGGTTAGTACATTCAAAAACTTAACCACCACTACCGCACGCTGCGGCCTTAACATTTTTCACTAAACAGAAAGGGCCTCATTCATCAGCATAAACATCGCACCATAGCCTCGTCCGTCGACCTTATGATTGCAGTGTGTAGTAGACATTCAACTTCTAAAATCTCGCGAGTGACAGGAAATCACTCGACTTTTACCGGAGTCCTATTAGCATAGCATTCTACCGAGCCTTATCTCTAGTGTTCAGAGCATGGGTACCTAACATCATGCAACTAAGTTTTCATTCAACTCCTGCACAAGTAAAGAGAGTAACAAGTTGCATAATTTAGAAAAAATATAGGTTTATGCTCCGGGGCTTGCCTTCTTGAGTTAAGTTAGCCGGAGGTCGTCCGAAAATGGATTCGGGTCTTCGAGAGGTTCAGTTAGATTTACTTGAGCTTCTCACTGCTCACTCTCAGACGTGGGCACCAGCTCGTAGGTTCCGTCGGAGAGAGTCGTCGATTCTATATGAATGCACAAGAATGTATTAGGCATAAGCATTGATCTGGTTAAATTTTGGTGACAAAATTTTTATTTAAAGTACATTATGCAGACACAACTGCTCTGTAAAAATTTCAGGAATTTTTGTACAGCAGAGTAATTAAGAAAAATGTAAAACACAGCCACTGCTAAAACTTAGTTATTTTTATACAGGACAAACTATACAAGTATTGATGCTACAAATTTTATAGAGTGTTAATATAGTCATCAAAGTGTTACTGTAAATTGTTCATATTTTATTGTGCATGATACAGAGCATAAAAATTAGGACAAAATATAACTACAATTATTAAGGATTTATTTCCACAGGGTGTTATACAAGTTTTCTGAGTATGAAACCTTTTGTAAAGCATTAGCTACTCTAAAGAGTCTCATAGTAAAAAAATGAACATTTTCTAAGCAATGTACTAATTATTTTGAATTAGTGAAGTTTTCCTACCACAAATTCATATAACCAGGTTAAAGATAGCTAAAATGTTTGTAAATTTTTCTGTGGCCTCTAGCTATCAATACAACAATACAGGAAAAAGGTTTATGACAAGAAACACTACAGAACATCAGGAAACATTAGTTCTATCACTTTATGGCATAAAACAAAGTTTGGCAAAAAGTTTAGCTAGAGATGGCTTTTGGTCCTGATCTTTTTACAAAGGCATAAACATAAATCAACTAACTCACTGCCCAAAATTTAGGGTCAGCATTGATCTACAACAATGGGTACAAATGAAGTCCATTAAACCTTCCATTTAATCTAGAGAAAAATATAATGAGAAACTGAGAAATTTCATGTAACAAAAGTTGTAGATTTTCTGCTAAGGATTCTAGAACAGGTGAGTTTGCATATTTATAGTTTTTCTACGATTTTATATAAATTTTACAAGTTCACTGATTTTGAATCTAGGGTTAAAACTTTCTTTTACAGAGGGATCCCTGAAAACTTGCGCGCAGGCCCCTGGGAAGATTGCAGTCGATGCAATGTAGTCCCTTGCGGCTGGCCGGAGGGATTGAGCTCAAATCCGGCGAGGGAAAGGGCCGGCGGTGAGGGGGAAGTGGGGGAGAATGGAGAGGGAACCAGGGCGCACCTATTGGTGGTCTTGGGGCGGCTCGGGGTGGCCGGTGGCGTGCTTGCCATGGGAAGCAGGGGCGGCGGCGGTGGGGTGGCGCGGGCGGCGGCGCTCCGGCGAGGAGGGGCGAGGGGGACCGGGCTGGGAAGCTTCAGGGGGCCGGGGGCTACCCGTTCCGGGGGTTGTCCCGGGCGGAGGAGGGCCGGAGGAAGGGGGTCCGCGGCGAGCTTCAAGCGGCGGCAATGGTGGCGACGGTGGTCTGTGCGCGAGCAGAGGCGCGGGGTGGCTTTTATAGGGACACAGAGGAGGGAGGAGGGAGCGGGCAGGCCGGGCAGCGACGGGCAGCGGCGGGGCAGCGGCAGAGGTTCCATTGGGCGCTGCCGGCGGTGGATAGAGGTGCGCCATTGGGTGGCGAGGCGGCGGCCAGAGGTGCGCCATGCGCGTGGCGTGCGTGCGCTGGGCGAGCAGGTTGGCGCACCGGGGCGCGACGTCGCGTGCGGACGACGCGGGCGGGCGATTGGCGAGCTGGGGCGGCGTGGGCGGCAGGAATCGCCGGCGACGTGGCGTGCGGCTGTCGAGCGAGCTGGGCGGCGAGTGAAACAGGGGAGGGAGGGTCAGCCGTGGGGTCGGGCGGGTAGGAGAAGTTGGGTCGGCTGCGAGGGTCGGGCGAGTCGGAGAAGTTAGGTTGGCCGCGAGGGTCGGGTGAGTCGGAGAGTAGGGTCGGCCGTGATAGGGTCGGGCGGAAGGGTCAACGGTGAGTGCACGCGGAAGGGTCAACGGTGAGTGCACGCGGAGGGTCGGGCGAAAGGGGTCGGAGGAGAAGGGTCGGGCGAAACGGGTCGGCGAGGAGGGTCGGCGAAAAGGGTCTGCAGCGCAAAAACAAGAAAAGGTAGGGGCTGAACTATAAAGATTTGTTTTTCTCCTATTTTTGTGTGGCAACTCAAAATTCTCTGAACATGAAAGTTGTTCAAAAACAAAAGTTCTACAAGTTTTATTTCAGGCCAAAGTTCATTTGAGTTATAGTTCAAAAGTTATTTTATCAACTCGAAAGCACGATTTGGATGACGCGTCCTTTCATGGTCAAAACTTCACATTCTCTCTTCGACTTCAACTAAACTTTTGCTTATCCTGTCATCACTGATGTGCCTATTAAATTTCATAGTCATATTGGCATCGAAGTGAAAGTTATTTAATTTGTTTGATTAAGCACATGCACCGTTGTACATGTACATAATTTCAAAACTAAAGTAAAACCAAGGTATAATTTAGTTCTTTTACATTCCCGTTAGTTAGTTATGCATATTATCTTGCTAATGAGACTTGTTTAGCAATTTAAACACCTGAGGTGTTACAGACGAGCACTGCCGCTGGCTCCTACTGCCTCCGGTCCTGGACGAGCCCTCCCCCGACTCACGATCTCGCCGGCGCGGCGCATCTGCATACAGCAGTTTGCCCGGGTCGCGATTCGAGTCGGCGCGGTCCATGCGGTCCTCCTGCGCCTTCAGACGCCCAGTCACCTCCTCTAGAGAGAGGGAGGAGATGTCTAGTAAAGTCTCGATTGACGTCACCAGATGGTCGAACCAAGGTGGCACCGAGCGAAGGAGCTTCTCGACTACTCGCTGCTCCTCCATCTCCTCACCTAGTTCCTCCGGATTGATGACGAGGTTGGACAGACGCAGAACGAAGTCATCCACCTTCTCGCCACCACGACAGATCATGGCTTCAAACTCCCCCCACAGTTGTTGGGTCCTGCCCTTCTGGACCTTGTCGCTGCCGATGCACATCGTCTTGATGGCGTCCCAAGCATCTGCAACCGACTACTTCTTTGCCACCAGCGGCACCATCTCTGACGGCACAGAGAGGATAAGGACCTATCTGGCCATGCAGTCCTCCTGGAGGTCGTAGTCGCCATACTCGATGGCGTCCTAGAGGTTGCGGGCTTGGAGCATTACCTTCATGACCAGGCTCCAGTGGGTGTAGTTGGATCTCGTCAGCGTCGGGTACTTTGCGCCACCCGACTCCTTCACCACCCTCTGAATGAACGGCTGGCTAGTCCCCATCCCGGTAGCGCCGCCCACGCGGGGAAGGGGAGGGACGCCTCCGGTGGCGACGCGGGGTTACAGAGTCACTCGACAATGCCCCCCCCCCCCCCCCCGCCCCCCCCCCCCATATTTCTCACCGACCTTCTTCTTCTCCTTCTTCACCTGCCGCCTTGAGTCTTCTGGCTGCCGGTCTTTGGGCGTCCTTGAGTCTTCTGGCTGCCGGTCTTTGGGCGTCAGGTCCTCCTTCCCGTGGAGACCCTCTTGGCCCTGGACCGGCTTCTTGCTCTCCCTCGAGTTACGCCCTCGAGTTATGCCTAGACACAGCGAGCTTTCTGGATATAGACATTGATTCAACGGATACTAAATACCAATCTTATTGCTGCTGATGCTAGTTGTAGTACATGCATTTCTTCGTAACATGGTTGGTTATGATGGGGAGATGGATTGCAAAAAGGCCTCCCAAATCTTTGCGTCAGCCTGCCTGCCTGTCTTTTACGCTACTCACTGCAACTACTGCTGCTGCTACCACCACCACTGCCTAAGCTTAATTTAAAATTATTGCTGCCTGCTTGGGTTTCTTCTTCGTCTTCCTCCTCCGGCTCAGCCATGTCCCCCTCTACAAGCAGCCTCCGCCGTAGCCGGCGTTCTTGAACAGCTCCTGCTTTATCGCGTCCGCGCTGATCCTCTCCCTCTGCATCTGTTTTTTTTCCATCATCCAAAGATCATCGTCAGGCTTTTGGCTCGTCAAAGAATCAATCAAGAAGCAAGCTTGTTGCCCAAAACAATTTAGTACAACTCATGAAACAAGCACAGAAAGAAAGAAGATCGATGCTCCTGGGGAGTACCTCAGAGCAGGAGGCGTGCATGCCGAAGTCGTTGAAGCAGCTAACGACGCACTGCTGGATGTCCAGGCCCAGGTTCTCCAGGGTGCTCACCGTGGACAGCAGCAGCCCGGGCTTGGTGGCGCAGTAGATCTCAACCCGGGTCTCGCCGCTCTCCTTGCGCTCCACGTCGAACTTGGGGGTGTTCCTGGCCACCATCTCGTTGGGGTTGAGCTCCCGGAACACGCTCAGGACGCCCGGCGTCTCCTGCTGCTGCTGCTGCTCGTCGATCTCCTCCTGCAGCAGCTTGATCCTCTCCAGCAGCTCCTTCATGTAGTCGATCGTGTCGCCCAGAATCGATGTCCTGTCCATCTATTCCAAACAAAGGGGGCACATTTCACCTTCAAACTGCTGCTACTGATTTTGGGCACGAAAGAAGTGATTTTTTTCTCTCTTTGGACTTGGATTTGGATTCCTTACCTTGCTGATCTTGGGCACGACGGAGCGCAGCATGGAGAGGCGGTCGTTGAGGCGCTTGCGGCGGCGGCGCTCGGCCATGAGGTTCTTGGACGGCATGCCCTCCACCCGCTTCTTCTTGGACGCCGGGGCCGGCGGCGCGGCTCCGGCGCCGAACGCGCCGCCGCCCTCCGCGAGGCCGGGCTCCACCTTGCAGACCCCGAGGCCGCCCTCCGCCAGCGGCGCCTTGGGCTCGATGACGTCAAGAAACCCCATCTCGGCGCCGTAGTCGCCGGCATTGGGGGCCCCGAACGCGGCGGCGGCGCCGTAGACCTCGCTGAGGCAGTCGAACCCGGGCGCCGCCGGGTGCGGCTGCGGCTGCGGCTGGTCGTAGGAGGCCGTGAAGGTGGGGAGGACGCTGACGGTGGGCGGCGGCTGGTGGCGGTCCTGGAAGGAGCAGTCCATGGCAGCGGTGCAGGCGGCCGCCGGGGAGAAGAAGTCGCCCATGGCATTGCAGTCCCAGGCGTCCCTCCGCAGGGAGAGGATCTCCTCCAGGAAGGCCTGCTCGTCCAGCTCCATGGCCTTCTTCTGGTTCTTCTTCGGAAAGACAATGGCTTATGAGGTGTGGTGGTGGTGGAGAGACTGACTAGAGAGGATGGAGAGGAGAGGATGCCAATGGAAATGCCGTGGTGAGGGTGAGGGGGATTAATATATGGGGAAGGAGAATGGAGGGGGGGGACAATTATTCCCTGTGATAAATGGTGAACAGTGGTATTAAGGTAGGTTGAGGGTTGAGGGCTTCATGTCATTAGAGAGGAAGTGAGGGACCTAGGGATGTGATGGGATGAGATTGGAAAGGAATCATGCTGCCTTCTCACTGCACTGCATCATGCTTAGTAGTATTTTTTTAATCCCTGGATTTGCCTCTTAATTATTTGTGGTTTTGTACTGTACTGGTAGTAGCAGTGGTAGAATGTAGAGAGGCTCCCAATCTGGTTTTGTTGTATTATGACTTGTGAACCCTAGGGCAAGGATGACACAGTGATACATAGGGTCCAGGATTCCTCCTGTTAGAGTGCAGCTCTGTCTGTTTGACGATCCCTGCACAATTCCCATCCCCATCCCTTGTGTGTAATGTAATGCTACTGACCTATTATCATCCGTGGGTAATACTAATACGGGAGGTATGGGTGATGCGTCTATTGTACATGGAAGCATGTTGTTGTTGGAGCTCTCCATTGCCAATTGCCAATGTGGTGGAAATGCATACTAGCTCTGAAAGTCATGACGAATGGCTCGATTGGAGGTGAACTTCTTAACAACCTCCGCTGATACGTCAAGAGAGAAAAGGACACTTGTGTTAACTAGCATCATGAGCGTGGAAATGGCAGTCCGATTAAGTCCAAGTCGAGGCTTAAAACACTACAGTAGCAGTACCAAGTTTGCAAATGCAAAACTGGGAGAAGAAAAGGAGGACAGGTAGTAGTAGCAAGGATCCAAAACCGTCTTTCTGGACGCCACGGGCACAGACTTTGAAAGGCTCAACACTCATGGCTTGTCAGGCAGCCTCCACACAGAAACTCTTGCTAGCACAGGGAAAACTTTGATGGCCTCCTCATTGTCATGATGCCAGCTGAATGAAATGAAGTTTAACACACAAAAAAATGAGACGAAAGTCTGTGATCCATTTGTTAATTGCTGATTTTTCTTCTGGCCTGGCAGTACTAGAACTACTATGCAGTATTCTGTATTATTATACTCATACGGTACATGCTGCATTGCATATGGGGCCAGATTCTCCATGGTTGGGTACAAAATGCATAGTGGTATGTCTGGACCCAAAATATTCCTCAAGTTTACATGGTGTAGCAGAATGCTTCTAGTTAAACGGCAGTGTGTTCAGATCGTATCAAATCTTCCTGGAGACTCTTCTGAAAATGCAGGTTCAGAAAACGTTCAGCTTTTCATTTCAAAAAGAAAAAAGAAAACGTTCAGCTTCAGATGAATGACTAGGAGGAGGTCGCCCTGCCTGCTGAAAATCACATCGAACCCGGAGCAGAAGATCCGAGCAGCTGCGTGGTGTGGGTGGGCCCCGGAGGCTGCGGCGAAGTTTGACCCACAAATGCGTCCGATTCGAAAGAAAACGGCCTCTGTGGGGCCCCGGCAGCAGCGGGCCGTGTCAGCTTCCGCCTGCTCATCTCCTGCATTAGCCTGCAGGGGTGGCCCACGCGGCCCCCGCCGGGGAGCCCCACGTGTCCGGCCACGGCCTTTCTTTGAGGGAGTTGGGGGTACACCTGTGATTCTGTCCCTGTTGCCAGCAACAGGATGCTGCTGACCTGTTGTGTTGTAAGCTTCAGGCAACTGTCAACCATTCAACAGAACCTGCTGCGTGTAGAGTAGTAACACATGATTTGCAACACTTGGGGCAAAAAAAATGATCTAATGATCCTGCTACTTGTTACATGAGCCTGTATGTACAATTAGCTCCAGTTCATCAAGAAGAACTGTGAAGAGAAGGAATGAATGGGTCTCGAGAAGGAATCAATTAGCTAGTTGCAGCTCCTATTTCTGCAGTTTCATGGCATTGGTAAGATGAGGCGGCTGTGTCCATCCTTATTGCTCTGCTGTTGTGCCTTTTTGTGGTAGTGAACTACTGAACTGGTGCATGGTAGAGCGAGCAAACCTGCCGATTCATCAGGTTTCCGGGAATCCAGGTGGGAGAAAGGTCTGGACGCTTGCTAGTCCGATTCCATGCATCTTGGTGATCGAGGAGGCCCTGCAGGCAGGGACGACAGCGGCAGTTTGGCAACGTTGCAGCATCTATCATCACAGCCAAAAGGCAATCATCCATCAGTCTGGTGGCCGCTTGCTTGCTCATACATTTGCGTGTGTGCATGGATCGTAGCACTTTCAGAACGAATCAGAGCCGCCGATTTTTGTTTTTTAGTTTCTGTTTTTTTGAAAAAAAAAGTGTCAGGATTAATAAGGTAGCTAAGTTGAGAATCATCAGGGATCGATGGCCGGCCGGGATGGTGCATATGGTAGCTTAATACCAAGTGAATGTACGGTCTGCATGTGGTTCTCCAGTCCCCATCACTAGCTAGGATCTTCTTCAGCTAGCAGCAGCTGTCACGACCATGGCAGTAGTAGTTCTTCTTCTTCTTCTTCTTCTTCTTCTTCTTCTTCTTCTTCTTCTTCTTCTTCTTCTACCTCACATTGTACATAGTACTTACATGTGATGAGTAGAGTATAGTATTTGGTTGGTGGCTCCGATCCGATCGATCCTGATCCTGCATGTTGACACGGCGATCAGGATGCATGCTGCCAGTCGTTTGGGATCGATCAGATACGACGACCATGCATCTATACCAGCAGTTCGAGCATGCAGGCTTGCGTGATCATCACTTAACTGACAGTTACTCGATGAATATATAATGAACCAATTATATATGGGCGCATCAAGTTGCCTGCGCTATCTGTACGTGCATGCGTCAACAATAGCAGTAATGCTAACACGACGACGACCCTGTCAGTATTTGCATGGGGAAAAGATTGAGCTGAGCTATGCTAGCTCTCGCGCTCGCACCTACAGATCAGAGCGGCATGTGCATTCACTTGTCGATCGATCGTAGCTAGAGGTGTGCAACAGATCTGCACTGCACAGGTGCGGTAGGTCTCAACTCTGAACTCTGAAGAAGAAGGATTACCGATACATACATCTCGATCTGCACAGGTTGTACAACGGGATCGCCCGGATCCCGTTCGTCGAGTTTCTTAAACAGGCAGCCATGATCATCAGCTCAGTTTATCCTGTGTGGTCCCCTCGGCCGATCCCTCCGATCCGTCGTCGTCTAAGCCCGACAATGCATAGTGATCATTTAGGAGTATCCTCTCCGTTCTAAATTATAAATTATTTTAATTTTATTTATACAGAGAAAGTTCTTATTATGTATCTTAATAAAAATGATTTATAATTTAAAACGGATAAAGCACTGTGAAATTAAATGCACATATCATGCATGGCGGTGAAGTCCGTCAATGCATAGTGATCATTTAGGTCTTCATTTTAAGTTTGCGTAAGGTCCATTATATTAACTGATCAGGATTTACATTTGGAACGAACCGTTACTATTGGAAAACTGAGCATTCGTCCATCACGTTAGTACTAGATGTATTTTCCTCCGGTACTAACGTGCGAAATTAGTACCGGGTAGAAATGTTTGGTCCTCGGAGGCCATTTAGTACCAGTCAAATACCAACCGGTCATTTAATACCGGATAATAACACCAACCGGTACTAAATAGTGGTATTTAGTACCGGTTGGTAAGGAAAGGGAGGTAGGTTTCTAGGAAGTGGTTAATCACTCCGAGATGCTAGTGGAGGCGAGCCCGGATTCAGAGTTGGATTGGGTCCCGAATAGGGGGTTTGATGCTCAACTGATACTAAATGCCACTCCGTGGGTTACTTCAAAACGAAATCATATCTAACCCTATCACATATATTGTGTAGGTAAGATGGTAAGGAAGGTTAGCGTGAGCTTTGAGGTCGTGAGTACGAATCCCACGGACCGCGCGCGCGCATATTACGCGTGAAATTCGTGTGACTTGTGAAATTCGCGGACGATTCGCGTGTGCGGGAGCCTCCCGGCTGTTACTTAATATTTTTTCTTTATTTTTTGGGCGTAAAGCCGTTTAGTACCGGTCGTGTTACCGACCAGTACTAAATGATGTGGCATTTAGGACCGACCAGGCGGTACCGATCAGCCGTCCGATACTAAAGGGGGTTGCTGACCAGTACTGGAGGTCAGTTCTCTAGCTGTGTGTTTAAAAAGTTGAAGTACGAAATTGGTCAATTTTACTATTGAACCAACACTAGTATACAAAGGGCCTTTAGTCTCGATTGGGAACCAGCTTTAGTTCCGAATTCCGAACCAGGACAGAGTATCTGGGATTAATTTTTTCTTTATTTTTGGGCGCAAAGTCATTTAGTACCGATCGTGTTACCGACCGGTACTAAATGATGTAGCATTTAGGACCGACCAGACGGTACCGGTCAGTCGTCCAATACTAAAGGGGGGTTGTTGACTGGTACTGGAGGTCAGTTCTCTAGCTGTGTGTTTAAAAAGTTGAAGTACGAAATTGGTCAATTTTACTATTGAACCAACACTAGTACACAAAGGGTCTTTAGTCTCGATTGGGAACCAGCTTTAGTTCCGAATTCCGAACCAGGACAGAGTATCTGGGATTAATTTTTTCTTTATTTTTTGGGCGCAAAGTCGTTTAGTACCGGTCGTGTTACCGACCGGTACTAAATGATGTAGCATTTAGGACCGACCAGACGGTACAGGTCAGTCGTCCGATACTAAAGGAGGGTTGTTGACTGGTACTGGAGGTCAGTTCTCTAGCTGTGTGTTTAAAAAGTTGAAGTACGAAATTGGTCAATTTTACTATTGAACCAACACTAGTACACAAAGGGCCTTTAGTCCCGATTGGGAACCGGTTTAATCCCGGATTCCGAACCAGATAGAGTATCCGGGGTCAATGTGTTTGACCATTTGTCCCAGTAGCTCTCGATCCAGGACTAATGTAATTTTTTTTAAAATAAAAAAAATGCATCCCGCGGGCCCCACCCCACCCGCCGCTCGCCCACGAGGGCCGGCTCCTGTAGGGCTGACTTTTCCAATTTCTTTCTCAATCACAAAATCATTCACGAAACCAATCACAATCGCAATCACAAACAAATCATCCACATAATCTATCTCAAATCCCGTATATCCATATTTCAATCCTAGAATCATTCATAGGAAAAGTAAGGAAAAAAAGAAAACGAAGAGGAGTGGCTACTGTGAATGAATCAATCTCAAACGACTCCGTCAACTTCGTCTTCTCCAGGCTTGCCGGAGCCGCCACTGCTTCCGGCCTTGCGTGCATGGGCCTCGCCCGCCGTAACAGCCCAAAAATTCACATTCATAAATCACACGAATTAAAAACTATTCTCAAAATCTATTTACAAAACTTATCTCTTGAGCTCAAATTCTCTTGTCATCTAAAATCCATCTTATGCCTAATCACCAATCATCTTCTTCCTAATCTCCCTTGCTCTCTCTCCTTTCTGTCTATTCTCGCTCTGACCTCAAGCAAGCTACACTCGAGAGCCAACAAACCAGGCAACACTCACATGCACACCAGCATCAGACTCAAACACGATTCAGCATGCAAGCATGTTCATACAAATCATATCGCTGCTGGTGCCCCTAGCTAGCTGCAACGCGCAAGCTTAGCAGCATGCATGCGCCCACCATGTCCAGCAGCACTGCGCCGCGTGCAAGCTCGCCAAACCAGGGCCCCTGCCGTCCTCCTTCTCGCGCACACCACGGCAGCAGCACGCGCGACACCAGGGCTGCGACACGATGGCTCGCTGCCGCCGGCACGAAGCCGTGCCGCCCACCGCCGCGTTCCCACCTCCCGCACGCCGCTGCAGCCGTCCTCGCCGGCTTTGCCGTCTCAGAGCTCGCGCTTTCAACATTGTCGGCGCCGTGACGACCGCAGTGGTCGCACGGCCACAACTCCGCCATTGAAGGCGAGCAGTGGAGCGTTGGCACAGCGCCAGCCTCCGCCGCCTATAAAAGCCACCCGACCTGCTCTCCATCGCCACGCCGAGCTCGCCGAGCCACTAGCTCTGTCGTCCTTCTTCCTCCTCGCTTCAACTTCCACCTCCTCTGTTCTTTGCCAAGAACAGACCACACACCGATCTCCCCCGTCAAGCCATCCCGGTCAAATTCCTTTCGCAGTGAGCACCTCCACACCCTCCTCTACCTGCCCCATCCCCCGGCCTTCCTTTTTCGTGCCGGAGCAGAGCTCCCCACGAGCTCCCACAGCTGCAACCATGGCCGTGTACGGCCCAGTCCACAAATAAGCAGACCCACCAGCCCATGTACTGTCCGAGCAGCCCAAAACACCCATCCAATGCTATCACGTGAAATATGCTAAATTAATTTTGCAGCTTAATTATCAGCCCACTTTGTCACCAAATATCTTAACCATCCAAACTCCTATTCACGTGATTCTTTTTTCTAAAATTCCTATAAAATCATATCCTATTCATTCCTTCTATTTTCATCTCCTTTTAAGCTTATTTTATTTTATGTTGTGCTTGATTGTGTTTGATTGCCGTTGTTGGCGCTAAAATCGGCCAGGAATCGGCCGATGGTCTTCAGCGTCGGACACACGACCTGGGAGAATCTGCTTAGCTCCTGTTCGGGTTATTTGCCTTGGTGCGGTTCGCGCGGCGTGCCAGTCAATCTGACCTGTTGATTGACAAGAAAATAAGAGCATTAAATTCAGGGCGTTCCGATCGGCTGGGGTTCCGATCTGTCCCTAAGAGCGCGTCGGCGAATCAGCCGATTTGCTATGAAGATGACCGGCTATGGATCAGCCGATAATCACGTAATAATTGCAAAGAAAGCTGCTGGAACGACTTAAACAATTATTACAGATGCAACACTTGAAATAGATCTAATCGGCTATACGACGATGAACGAGGAAGAGCGATGATAAAGCCGATAACTCCAATCTCAAGCTGGATAACTGGTGATAATCCTAGAACAACAGGTAAAACTTGCAATTCTAGTAAATATCGATAACTAGTGAATAATCCAAACGAAACCACAGCGATGCGCCCAAGGTTAAAGCTCAGATGTTATTCGATAAGTAGAACCTACCAATTGGCCGGAGATCAAGTTGACGCAGCCCTGCCAATCCGTACGAACTAGTGAAAGAAGAAAAAGTATTGGCGAAGTCGCTGACTTGAAAGTAAAGTACTAGGAAAAAGTAGAAGTATTTTGTTGATTGATGTGTTGATATCCTACAAAGCCCTGACAACTCCTATTTATACCCTAAAACCATGACTCCTGGTCGATTACGACTTGTTACAATCTTATTTTAAACAGAAAAACTACTATATCTATAATATTCTCATAAAGGAAACGGACTCCCGCAGAATCTTCCGCCGTCGTCTCCTAATCCAATCAGGACTCTTTTCCTTTGCCTCTTGACCGAATCAGCATTGTTCCGTTGACCAACATTAGGCCACTTTTAACCCGGATCCTTTGTTGTGGTTCCGATCTGTTGGCGCAAGTTGCATCGCCAATCGGCCGATTCCCAACTGTAACCTCAATCGGCCGATTCTTTACTGTAGCCTTTAGATCTGTCGCATCGGCCAACCTCTCCTCCTGACGCCGATTCAACACGTGTCAAAATCTAGCGTCAACACATACCCCCCAGTTTTGGAGTAAACATAACTTTTACTTCGAAACTCTTTTCTTTAATCTTTTTCTCCGAAACGGGCGCAGTAAAAATCCCCTTCCGTTTCGCGGTCTTCTGCATAATGATTGCAATTTCCTCGGACCGGGCGCTCGAGACGATTGTTCCCCTGGAATTCGTGTAGACGGCGCGGCAAAAATCTCGCCTTTACCCTTTCTCTCTCGGATTATCCTTAAGTACTGGCATTCTCCGCATACTTTTCTCCACGAGCCTAGTATTTTCCTCCTGCGAACCACTGTTCATCTTCTTCCCGAGCCCTCTCGATCTGCAACCGTTCCCTCCGGCGATCTCGCTTGTGACCTGCTCCAACCTCCCAATGGCGGCACCATCAGCAACCTCTCCAACCACGGAGGTTCTGTCGGCAACCCCCTCAGCGACGTCGGCCCCATCGGCGGCTCAACTGGCGGCTCCATCGGCGACGATGAGCTTCATCCCGGAGGTAATCATCCGAAATTTTCCCCTTTTGCTCTTCTATTGTTCAAGTATTTTCTGGACCCATTCTCAAGTTTCCCCTTTTTCCTTCTTTTCAGGCATTTAGGCACCAGATTACTATTCCTCTTTCCGGATCCTCCGAACTTATCTGCTTAGGCCCCTTGGGGAATTCAGATCCCACCGACTTGATCAACCTAGAAACTCATAGAATTCCTTTCAAGCAATCGCCCATGGATTTAGGTCAGTGGGCAGGTGCCTTTAGATCTTGGCCGAATGAGACCCCTGGCTGGAGAGAATGGTACCACAGAATAGCCAAGTCTAGAAGAGTTCAATGGGATGAACTGAAAATCGGCCAATGCATTGATCTCTCTCTGTCCCAGATGGAGAAAAATGAGCCCTTAGTAATAGCGGCCTCTTACTTCTGGTCCGACGCACTCAACGCGTTCCATTTTGGACATGGACCCATGACTCCAACCTTGGCTGATGTTCTGATGCTGACCGGCCTTGACATCTCCTCTTCTGATACCACCTTTGACTATCTGATTAAACCATCTCATCGGCTAGAAACCAAAGGAATCGGCGGATGGAAGGGGTACATCAACAAGAATATGAGGACTGGGACAGTTTTAGAGAGAGAACATACTGCGTTTCTGATGATGTGGCTAGAGAAACATTTTTTCTGTGGCAGAGCAGTCGGTCCTTCATCTAATACCCAAGCCCTGGCAGAGGCTCTGTCACTAGGATCGGCCGTCCCCCTTGGGAAATATCTGTTAGGATCGGCCTATCACATGATGCATCAAATCGGCGTCAGACTGTCAAAAGGGGAGCCGATTGGGAATCCTGGCGGTCCCTGGTGGTTCATCACTCTCTGGCTCAACTTATATATGAGCAAGGTCTCCCAGAAACAAATAGAGACCAAGACTTTTCCCAACATTGAGTCAGAGGAAAACCCCATCATCCGACGACGCTGCACATCTTTTGGAGAAGCAGTATCGGCCTTCCCTGGCTGCCAATTCACTGCTGCCCGAACGGTCGAATACTTCAGATGCTTCTACAACGGCTTCAGTGAAGAGACGATCAGTTGGTATCCATATCAGACAGTAGGGCCGATTTTTGAGCTTCCTGTCTGCTACGATTCATCTTCCCATACCTTTGACAGTGACCTTATGGATATCCTGATCAAGCCAGGGATTCTACCGGCCAATTTCTTCTCTGGAAAAGATTCCCCCACCTATGAGTTTTATAATCCATCGGCCGCAGCAAGGCAACTGGGTTTTGGCCAACTGCCGATTCAGGTCTATTTTGCCGGTCAAGCAAAATTCCGAGATGAGCTGACCAAGAGTCTTGACTACAATCGGCTGTGCAACTTGGTGCCAGATTCTAGTACCATCGACCCGAACAACTGGACAGTGGCCCCTTTTGCCGTTCAGCAATTCAAACTGTGGTGGGCAGAATGGAAGCAATACCTCTTCTGCATATCCCCATCAACATATTGCAATATTCTGGACCCAGAAAACATTGATCCAAGTGCAGCGGTATGACCTTTCTCCCAGCCGATTTCAATATTATTTCTTTCCATGCTATAATCTTACCGTTAACTTGTGTTTATCTCTTCAGTCTGAAAGCCAAGTCCCTCCGATGCGGAGCCGAAGCGGCAGGCTGATAGAGAGCGATCGTCCATATACGCCATATCCACTCATCGCCTATCACGCTCCAACCATCAAGGACATCACTAGCGGCCAATGGAAACGAACGCCGAAAAGGCCAACCTTGAAGATGACAAGCCGTCGAGTGCATGCCTGCATCGGACCGACTGACCAATCGGCGGTAGTATCGGCTGAAACCCCAATTCCTCCAGTCTTGCCGACTACCGAGACAGCCGATCCACAAACTGCCGCAGAAGTCGGATCGGCCGTGGCATCGCTGCTGGTGGAAGCTGTTCAGGTAACCTTGCATACCTCACATATCTTTAAGTGCTCTATCAATATTAACTTCCCCCTTCTGCTAGGCTGCACAGGCCGCCCCAGTGCAATCCCCACAGCAATCGGCCACATCCCAAGCGGAAGCCAAAACACCAGCGACCCTCCTCATCGAGGTAGATAATCTCTTAACTCAACTTCTCGATATTCAGAAAACTAACTAACTCTGATGCAGACCGATTTGGGTGCATCGGTCGAACTTCCTCAACAAACATTGGCCGGAAGACCAACAGAGGTATGGCAAATATATCATATCATCCTGTTCAATTATCCATAGCATACTCATAGAATATATTTCCCATACCTTTTCAGGAAGCTGGCCCAAGCAGAGCGTTGATAGTGGTTGAGTCATCTTCCTCTGATGAGCCGATTGCACCGATTCCTAAGACGATGGAGGCACCCCATCGGCGCAAGCAAGAAAGATCCGCTTCAAGGAGGTAATAAACTTATCACCGGAATCGGCTGATCCCCTTTTACTGCTTGCTAATCCTTATCTTTATTCTTCCGCAGGAGCAAGACACTCCAAATAACAGCCTTTTCTCCTTCGCGGTTTCTTTGCCTGATGATGTAGAAGTCGCCTCGCGTCAAGTTCTGTCGAGCTCAATCTCTGATGATGTCCGCGCCAAGCTCGAGAGCATGCGGATTCTCCTCCAAGATGATATCAGCCGATTGGTGGAAGATGCTTCGCCGATTCGGCGGCTTCTTAGTGACATCAAGGGATGAATTCCGGAGGAAACAACAGAAACTTTCGAACCTGCTGCATATATAGAATCGATGCAGACCTCAGTTTTCAGGGTCCTGCGTCATATGGCCGATCGTGCCCAGCTAGCAAAGACCCAGGAGGAAGCCGATTCCTACAAGCACCGAGCCCAAGAGGTACACCAACAGATCAACTTCCTCGAGAGCTCTCGCCCGGATATCATCGGCACGATAGATCGCCTTCAACAGAGGAGAGCAGAGCTAGCCAAAGAGATGGAGCAAGTAACCAAAGACATAGCTGCTGAAGAAAAGAAGCTTCAAGAGCTCCCATCCGTCATCACCGGGCTGAAACAAGAAAGACACAACCTGGCCTGTGAAGCAATAAGACTTCGTCGCCATATGCCAGAAATTCCCGGATCGGCCGACGACGACCAAAGAGTATTAGGCTCGGCCGATCAGATTAGGCAACGAGCTATCGCGGCCATAGATGCCCTCCTTGGGTTGTAAGGAATGTTGTAAACATTTAATGCTCCTTTAATGTTAATACGCCGATTTGGTCTTGGACCACTTCTTTTGACAGCTTTACATTTATGAATGCTTTTACTCTGATAGGACGTGTCCCACCATCTATTTACCTCCTTCTCTCTATAAGTATGAGATTCCACACCTTTTCCAGAGGCATATGCGTTACCCATCTTCTCCTCCTCCAATAACTGGATCTTTATCCTCCCAAACTGGACATCAAAATGTCTTCTTTGTCTTCTTCCTCCTCTGTCAACCAGGTACGAACCCTCTTCTATTTCTCCCATTGACATCCCAATCGCTCTGATGCTGGGTAGCTTTTTACCTCTCTTTAGCCAAAACGTCTCAGTCCCAGCCTGGAACGAGCGATTGAGGTTATGCATTCAGATGAACCACTATCGCAGGCAGACATAGATCTGATAAGAGCTCACTCTGAAGAACTTAAAGGTCACATTTCTGCTGATGTCCAGAAGTATTGGGACCGTATAAACGCTCACTGCTCCAAGCGATTGCCAACTGAAAAGAGTACTCCACTCCCTTATCAAGTTGAGACTGAAGCCACAATGGAGAATCTGAAGGAGAAGAAGACCCGCCTTCTGATAGAACTTGGCCGGATCAAGAGAAAAATCAAGAGCAAGCGTAATCAATAGATATATCGGTATTTTTTATTCTAAGGGCGACTTGTACCATGTCGGCCATGTACTCTGTTATTTTCATCGAATAATGAATTGGTCAGACCAAACGGAAAATATTTTCTCCTTAAGGCGATGTCATTTCTACATCGGCTGTGTAGACGAAAGCCGATAGGAGTCGGCCACGTTGTCTTGATATATCTTACTGCAAGTTATGCATCTACACAAATACTTGGATAGTACCTCTTCAGATATCTTCCATTTAAAGCTCTTGGGAATTCTTCCCCTTCGATAGTTTCTAGAATATATGCATTTTCCGGAGCACATCGGCCGATTCTATACGGCCCTTCCCAAGTGGGTGACCATTTAGCGAATCTGGGATCCTTAGACCCTATCGGCAGCACCAACTTCCATACCAAATCTCCTTGGGAGAATTGTTTAACCTTGACCTTTTTGTCGTACCATCTGGTCACCCTTTTCTTGTTTTCTTCGATGCTAATCAGGGCCCTCAACCGCTGACCCGCCAAGTCATCGAGCTCATCCTTCATGAGAAAGGAATAGTCATCGGCCGTCAACTGATCTTGAAGCAATATACGCCTTGACCCCGTCCTAAATTCCCAAGGCAAGACTGCCTCGTGGCCATATACCAGCTGATAAGGAGATATCTTAGTGGCTCCGTGGCAAGCCATCCTATAAGCCCATAGAGATTCAGCCAAAGACATGTGCCACTTTTTGGGTTGTTCCTCTATCTTCCTCTTGATCAACTTGATTATCCCCTTATTGGACGATTCAGTCTGGCCATTGGCTTGAGCATAGTACGGAGAAGAATTTAATAATTTAATCCCCATATCGGTGGCGAATTCTCCAAATTCTCCAGAAGTGAACATCGTTCCTTGATTAGTGTTGGCGCTAAAATCGGCCAGACAGGAATCGGCCGATGGTCTTCAGCGTCGGACACACGACCCGGGAGAATCTGCTTAGCTCCTGTTCGGGTTATCGCCCTAGTACGGTTCGCGCGGCGTGCTAGTCAATCTGACCTGTTGATTGACAAGGAAATAAGAGTATTAAATTCCAGCCGCTCCGATCGGCTGGAGTTCCGATCTGTCCTGAGAAGCGCGTTGGCGAATCGGTCGATTTGCTGTAAAGATGATCGGCTATGGATGAACCGATAATCGCGTAATAATTGTAAAGAAGACTGCTGGAGTGATCTAAACAATTAGTACGGATGCAACACTTAAAATAGATTTAATCGGCTGTAAGATGATAAATCGAGGAAGAACGATAACGAAGCCGATTACTCTGATGTCAAGCTGGATAACTGGTGATAATACTAGAATGACAGGTAAAACTTGCAATTCTAGTAAATATCGATAACTGGTGAATAAATCCAAAGGAAACCACAGCGATGCGCCCGTAGTTAAAGCTCGGATATTACTCGATAAGCGGAACCTACCAATTGGCCGGAGATCAAGTTGATGCAGCCCTACCAATCCGTACGAACTCGTGAAAGAGGAAAAGTATTGGCGAAGTCGCCGACTTGAAAGTAAATTGCTGAGAAAAGTAGAAATATTGTTGTTGATTGATGTGTTTTTTTTTGCAAGACCCTGACGACTCCTATTTATACCCTAAGACTAGGACTCCTGGTCGATCATGACTTGTTACAACCTTATTTAAAAAACGGGAAAACTACTATATCTATAGTAACTTTTAAAGGAAATGGACTCCCGCAGAATCTTCCGCCGCCGTCCCCTAATCCAATCAGGACTCTTTTCAATTGCTCCTTGACCGACTTAGCGTTGCCCTGTTGACCAACTTTTGACCAGGACCCTCCGAAATAGTCCCATTCTGTTGGCGCAAACTGTATCACCAATCGGCCGATTTCCAACTGTTACCTCAATTGGCCGATTCCTTACTGTAGCCTTTAGATCTGCCGCATCGGCCAACCTTTTGTTCCCGACGCCGATTTAACACGTGTCAAAATCTGGCGTCAAAAATTAGTTGTGATAATCTGAGGAATACCGAATCGATAAACAATATGGTTCTTAACGAACTCGATGATATCGGCCGATGTCACATTCCTTAAAGGAACTGCCTCCACCCACTTAGTAAAGTAATCGGTGGCTACCAATATAAACTTATGCCCTTTACTCGATGGAGGGTGAATCTGTCCGATGAGATCTATTCCCCAACCTCTGAATGGCCACGGTTTGACTATTGGATTCATAGCTGAAGCTGACGCGCGCTGCACATTGCCAAACTTCTAACAGTCTTGGCATCCTTTATAATATTTGAAACAATCCTCAAGAATCGTTGGCCAGTAATACCCATTGTTTCTGATCATCCATTTCATCTTGTGAGCCGATTGATGGGCTCCACATACGCCTTCATGGATTTCCCCCATCAGGACTTTTGCTTCTTCCATTCCCAAGCATTTGAGAAGAACCCCATCAATCGTCCAATAAAACAAATCGTCTTCAAGTAACACATATTTTGTGGCCTGGAAGCGCACTCGCCGATCCACCTTCTGGGACGGATCCCTCAAGTAATCAGCAATCTCCTTTCGCCAATCATCGGCCACGAGTTCTAAAATCAAAGCCCCCTGAATCGGCCGATATCCGGACGCGTGTTGTGCCAGCCTATTGGCCTCTTCATTATAATTTCTGGGGATATCCTCAATTATCGCAAATTTGAATTCCTTTAACAACTGGAGGCAATCTTCATAATAAATCCTCAAGATATCATCTTTGCATTCAGATTTCCCCGTTAACTGATCTACAATGAGCCTGGAATCTCCAAAAATTTCTACTGCATCAGCTTTGACTTCCCTTAAAAATTGGATACCTTTTAGGACGGCTCGATATTCCGCCTGGTTATTGGTTGTGGATGCTTCTATCGGCAGAGAGAAATCATAACTTGCCCCCCGAGGCGATACAAGAACGATGTCGATTCCTGATCCGGCCCCACACAAAGAACCATCGAAGTACAGAGTCCATGGAACCGGCTCAACGACAGCAACTTCCAGTCCACAATGTTGGGCTACGAAATCGGCCATGACTTGACCCTTGACAGCTTTGGCCGATTCGTACCTTAAGTCAAATTCTGACAGAGCCAGGATCCATTTTCCAATTCGACCTTTCAAAATCGGCAGTGATAGCATATACTTCACCACATCATCTTTGCATACCACTATGCATTCTAACGATAACAAATAGTGCCTGAACTTGGTACACGAGAAGTATAAACACAGGCACAGCCGTTCCACCGGGGAATATCTTGTTTCGGCGTCCAGGAGTCTTCTACTGACATAATATACCACCCGTTCTTTTCCTTCAAATTCCTGTACCAACGCCGATCCAATATCTTGTTCATCAGCCGATAAGTATAATTTGAATGGCTTACCAGGCTGTGGCGGGACTAACACCGGAGGTGAAACCAGATACTGTTTGATATGTTCTAACGCACAGTGTTGTTCTTCTCCCCACACGAATTCTTGGTCGGGCTTCAATTTCAACAAAGGGGTGAAAGCTCGAATACGCCCGGACAGGTTGGATATGAATCTTCTGATAAAATTGACCTTGCCGATGAGGGATTGCAGCTCAGTTTTATTCTGTGGGGCCACAACTTTATTGATGGCGTCTATGGTCTTCCGGTTAACTTCTATCCCGCGCTCATGGACCATGAATCCTAAGAATTGCCCGGCCGGTACGCCAAATGCACATTTGTTTGAGTTCATTTTCAAACCATGCTTCCTTGTGCACTCCAATACTTCCTGTAAATCGGCCAGATGTTCCTGATGACCTTTTGACTTGACCACAACATCATCTATGTAAATTTCCACCGATGCACCAATGAGCTTGTGAAAGATATAGTTCATGGCCCGCTGATATGTACCACCGGCGTTCTTTAACCCAAAGGTCATTACAACCCACTCGAATAGACCAAGGTGACCTGGACACCTGAAAGCCGTTTTCGAGATATCTTCTTCGGCCATTAATATCTGATTGTACCCGGCATTACCATCCATGAAACTGATTACTTTGTGTCCTGCGGCAGCATCTATCAAGACATCGGTCGTTGGCATTGGATATACGTCCATTGGTGTAGCCTGATTCAGGTTTCTGAAGTCGATGCACACGCGCAGTTTTCCGTTTTTCTTATACACGGGCACAATATTAGAAATCCATTCGGCATAGCGGCATTGCCGAATAAATCCTGCTTCAATCAACTTTGTGATCTCGGCCTTTATATCAGGTAGAATTTTGGGGTTGCACCGTCGTGCGGGTTGCTGATATGGCCGATATCCTGATTTTATAGGTAACCAGTGTTCAACAATGGACCGGTCTAGACCTGGCATCTAATGGTATTCCCAAGCAAACCAATCCTTGAATTCTTTTAATAAACTTATCAATTTACACTTATATCCAGGGTCCAAGTTAGCACTAATGTACGTCGGCCTTGGTTTGCTACCATCTCCCAAATCTACCATCTCTAATGAATCAGCCGAAGTAAACCCATGCCCGAGCTTTCCGTCTTCTCGGATGAACTGATCCATCTATTCTGAATCTTCAGAGCCAACTGCTTGGATCGGCTGTAGACCGAAATCGGACACTTTCAGGAAATCAGTGTCCCAAGTCCTGCCGGATATACATCTGACGTGCTCATAACTCCACTGTTGCGTGTCGGCCGCTGCGACGCTGTAGGCGGAATCGGCGATGACTATCTCTGTACTGTCGCCGACCCATTGCACAAGGCACTGATGCATTGTAGATGGGACACAGCAATTCGCATGTATCCATTCGCGACCGAGCAATATGTTGTAGGACCCCATACCATTAATAACGAAAAAGGTAGTAGGAAGGGTCTTACTGCCGATGGTGAGGTCGACGCAGAGCGCTCCACGGGCGGGAGACACGTTGCCCTCGAAGTCCTTGAGCATCATGTCCGTCTTGGTCAGGTCTTCATCGCTTTTGCCTAACTTGCGGAACATGGCATACGGCATGATGTTGACTGCGGCACCTCCATCCACTAGTAGTCTGGTAACGGGTCGTCCGTTAACGTATCCTTTGAGAAATAATGCCTTGAGATATTGCCGTTTATCGTCTTCTGATTTCTCAAAGGGGGCCGTCATTGGTTCTAATACCAATTGCGCCATTTGCTCTTCCACCCTTGTCGCTTTATCTCGATCGGCAGGCGCCATGAACTCCATTGGCAATATGAACACCATGCTGATATCAGCTGCCGATTCTTGATTGTCTGCTTCCTTGCCGTTGTTTTTCTTGGGGCGCCAGACCCGAGACTTGACGTTTCTCTTTTTTGGCACCTGCCTCTGCTCTTCTTCCTGTTGCTCCCATTGGCGCAGGCGTTGGATCCTCCATTTTTGGGATTTGGATAATCCATCAGGGCACCACCTGGGGTTTACTAGTTTGGCCGATGATTTGGCGCGCTCCCAATCCTGTTCCCTTCCTAGGGGGTTTTCATCTGACACCCTGTCATCAGCTATCTCTTCCAGCGAATCGTGTATGCTGATTCTGCCCCCCAGTCGATCCTGTTGGTTGATCCTATCTTTCGACCGGTGATACCGGTCAACTCTGCCCCCCAGCCGATCATGCACTGAAAGGCGTTGTGCTTCTTGTTCGCGTCGATTTCTACTGATTGGCTCTGATCCTCTGTCTCTGGAGTGTGATCTTTTGAACGGGCGATCGTCGCGGCTTAATCTATTGCACTCAGGACAGTTATTGGCTGATGGCAATCGGAGGTCGTTTTCCCAGCAGTGGATGAAGAACGGACATTGCCAATGGTCCTCGTGTCGGCGTATCATCTCTTCGTGGTATTTTGACTGTTCCTGCTGTCGCTGATATTTGCTGAGCAAGAATTGGGAAGTGATGGGTCTATGGGATCGTCCCGATCCTTCGCCCTTGTATTCAGCCTGCCTTTTCCCTTTGACTTCATCCACCATGACCTGCTGCCTGGGATCTACGGCGCCGCTTCTTTTTGCCGATTCTGACGTCAGCACTTTGGTTTGAAGTGAGTTTCTTCCCGTGTCAACCATGTTGGCTGGGAAAGGATGCTGGTCAATCTTCATCGGCTTTGCCGGCTTTGCCGGGGTTTCAAACTTGAGTCTTCCCTGCTCGATGGCCGACTGAATCTGCTGACGGAAGATCTTGCATTCATTCATGTCATGAGACGTGGCGTTGTGCCACTTGCAGTATTTCATCTTCTTGAGCTGATCGGCCGAAGGAATGGTATGGTATTGTGATAGCTTGATCTGCCCTTCCTGAAGTAGTAAGTCAAAAATCTTATCGGCCTTTGTCGTATCAAAGCCGAATGTCTCTGGTTCTTTCTTTCCGAAAGGGCACGATATTGGCTTCTTGCCTTTTACCCGTTCTGCTAGGCCGATTTTCTCCTCCCCCTCCGATTCAGACCCTTCTAGGTATGCCACCTTCTTCTGGAAATTTCTCCGCTGCTCAAACGGACGGACTTCCTGTCCTGCCAATCGGTGAATGATCTGGCTTAGGCTTTCAAATTCTTGCGAAGCATACCTTTCCTTGATTTGTGGCAGGAGGCCCTGGAAAGAAATATCGGCCAACTAGGCATCGATCAGAGCCAGATTGTAGCATTTGTTCCTGATTTCTCTGAACCTCTGTATGTATCCAGTTACAGGTTCGTCGCTCCTCTGCCTAAGGCTGGTCAAATCTGAGAGTTTTACCTCATGTACCCCCGCGTAAAGTACTTATGGAACTGCTTTTCTAGATCGGTCCAAGTAACAATGGAATTGGGTGGTAAAGTGGTGAACCACTGGAAGGCCGATCGAGACAGAGATGATGAAAACAGGCGCACCCTCAGAGCATC
Organism: Panicum miliaceum; assembly: GCA_032594955.1. Classification (NCBI taxonomy): domain Eukaryota; kingdom Viridiplantae; phylum Streptophyta; class Magnoliopsida; order Poales; family Poaceae; genus Panicum; species Panicum miliaceum. Next base: position 32,646,122 of record CM064071.1, on the reverse strand, counting down.
TTGCGTGGCGGCTTCTCCGCACTGGATGATGAATCTGTTAATATGCTCCACGGTAGATGTGTCGTCCAGCCCCGAAAACTTGGTAAAATCAGGAACCTTGTATCGGTGAGGAAACAGCAGCAGGTCGTAGGCCGATGGGTATGGCGTCTTGTATGTATAAGTCTGCACTTTCGGCTTCAACCCAAACTGGTCCTGAATTACCTCTACTATTCTTGCCGTCCAGTCCACCTGCTGCTGATGAACGGCCGTTCGAGGTGCCGGCATATGTTGGAGGATTGGCGGCGGTGCGGCCGGGTGATGAATCGAAGCATGCGGCCGTCTTAGCAGCTGACAGTTGATGGCGAAGCGAATCCGCTGCCCCATCGTACATTGTCATAGGTGCCGTGCTTCGGAGTGCCTCTACAGCGCCTGCCCCCCTGTCGATTTCTGACGGGGCTGGTTGATACTGAGGGACTGTCGGTCGGATGGCCGAGTGAAACGGCGCCTGAATCGGATAGCTCCCATGCCCGGTTGATGGATCGGGGAAAGCCGTCGTTGCCGATGCCCCCCAGGGTACTGAGTTTGTGGGCAGCGATTGCACAGAAGCAATCTGGACAGGCTGAAGCGCTGCCTGTGATGGGAAACATGGTGCACCGCTATACCTTGGAGACGCTGGAGGCAACGGAGTGTTGTATCCCTCGCGTTGCGTCGACGTCGGCTGACGAGCCGAGTGGGACGTGACTGGTGAGCTTCTGGCTGGAGGTGCAATAGGTGGGGCATACGCTGGCCCCTAATATCCTTGAGCTGCTCCACTGACCAGAGACCTGATGACGGCGTTATACACCGTGTTGGTCATCACCGAGGATTGGTCGATGAAAACCTGATAGACGGACTGTTGGATCATATCACACATCTTGCGCAAATCCTCAGCGATGGTGATGTGGCGGGGAACAGGAAGAGGAGCTTTCTTGATTGCTTCTCCGCTTCTGGTACGACTGAACGACTGCAGATACATCTTTTTGTAATCTTCCAGATGTTTAGCCAATTCTTCCTTCTGGTCGTCCTTGAGATCCGCTTCGGTGACCTCAATGATATTGCTCTCGGAAACTTCTGCATTGTTTGACATATTGGGTCTTGAAGTTCCGTCCCACCGGGTGTGCCAAAAGTGTGTTGGCGCTAAAATCGGCCAGGAATCGGCCGATGGTCTTCAGCATCGGACACACGACCCGGGAGAATCTGCTTAGCTCCTGTACGGGTTATTTGCCCTGCTGCGGTTCGCGCGGCGTGCCAGTCAATCTGACCTGTTGATTGACAAGGAAATAAGAGTATTAAATTCAGGGTGTTCCGATCGGTTGGGGTTCCGATCTGTCCCTAAGAGCGCGTCGGCGAATCAGCCGATTTGCTATGAAGATGACCGGCTATGGATCAGCCGATAATCACGTAATAATTGAAAAGAAAGCTGCTGGAACAACTTAAACAATTATTACAGATGCAACACTTGAAATAGATCTAATCGGCTATACGACGATGAACGAGGAAGAGCGATGATAAAGCCGATAACTCCAATCTCAAGATGGATAACTGGTGATAATACTAGAACAACAGGTAAAACTTGCAATTCTAGTAAATATCGATAACTAGTGAATAAATCCAAACGAAACCACAGCGATGCGCCCGAGGTTAAAGCTTAGATGTTATTCGATAAGCGGAACCTACCAATTGGCCAGAGATCAAGTTGATGCAGCCCTGCCAATCCGTACGAACTCGTGAAAGAAGAAAAAGTATTGGCGAAGTCGCCGACTCGAAAGTAAAGTACTAGGAAAAAGTAGGAGTATTTTGTTCATTGATGTGTTGATATCCTACAAAGCCCTGACGACTCCTATTTATACCCTAAACCAGGACTCCTGGTCGATTACGACTTGTTACAATCTTATTTTAAACAGAAAAACTACTATATCTATAATATTCTCATAAAGGAAATGGACTCCCGCAGAATCTTCCGCCGCCGTCTCCTAATCCAATCAGGACTCGTTTCCTTTGCCTCTTGACCGAATCAGCATTGTTCCGTTGACCAACATTAGGCCACTTTTAACCAGGATCCTCTGTTGTGGTTCCGACCTGTTGGCGCAGGTTGCATCGCCAATCAGCCGATTCCCAACTGTAACCTCAATCAGTCGATTCTTTACTGTAGCCTTTAGATCTGCCGCATCGGCCAACCTCTCCTCCTGACGCCGATTCAACACGTGTCAAAATCTGGCGTCAACAGCCGTAATCGCCGTAGCCGACGGAGTGATCGAAGAAGAGAACGAGCTTGGAGGCTAGTATCACGAGCCGGAGTGCGAAGCCTAGTACCGCGAGCAGGAGTTCCCGGAAGGCTTTGAGGACGGAGGGTCCAATCTCCTCCTTTGATGCATATTTAACCCAGTTTTATAAACACAACCTATTAGCCTGTTTATAAAATTGCATATTACTTTATTGCTGAAACATGATTGGATAGCTACCCCTTGATTGCTATGATCATTCCTTGATGACCTAAGTTTGTCTCTAAATATGATATGATCTGTTTGGATGATAAACACCGCTAGATTGCTTACGACCTTGTCACTCATTTTATTACACTTCAAATATGATTACACTGTGTCTTATTAAAAAAAAAGAAATGTGTGAGTATGTAAAAGGGGAAAAAGGAGAATTTTTGAAAAATAAAGGAAAGAGATGCTTAGATGAGATGGATGGGTGTTTCTTGTGTGAAATGCCATGTTGGGCTCATACCTTAGTGGTTGAGTAAGATTCAGAGATATCCGTCTCATCGTAATTAAGGACCGAGTTGATGTGTCATCTTGCCTAACTCAAATTATCGTGCAACCACTCGACCATTGTGTGTGGCAACGGCTAAGCATAAATCCCACTAGCTAGTCTGTTAGTCATCAGGCGAGCTGGTGAGCAACGGGTGATCGAGGAGATATGATAAGATCTGGGTGACTTATGCCTCGGTTAGACCTCACTACCTCACCGGTAGGTCAATGACCCCTTGGTGGATCCCGTGTTGACTAGTTAGGTCTAGCTAAGGTGGGTAATGGCTTTGATAGGATCCGCACTGACACTAAGGTGATCGTGTTGCGGTACCCTACTTGTAGATAAAGTGTACACCTCTGCAGAGTTAAAAACTATTTGAATAGTCGTGCCCACGGCATTGGGCGAGTTACGGTTTGGTCACATAACTAGATTTTGGGATGGTTGGTTTTATGGCGTGAGTTATTTTAGAGGGTGTCCGGCAGTTGTGTCGTGAGCTACGACGGACGGGGAGTCCGGTAGCATTAAAACTGGGATCCTTTGTGAAGGATCAACCTCACATACTACTCGGTTACTAGAGAGTTGCTTTGAGAAAACTGTTGGCGCTAAAATCGACCGGATAGGAATCGGCCGATGGGTCTTCAGCGTCGGACACATGACCCGGGAGAATCTGCTTAGCTCCTGTTCGGGTTATCGCCCTGGTGCGGTTCGCGCGGCGTGCCAGTCAATCTGACCTGTTGATTGACAAGAAAAAAGAGTATTAAATTCCAGGCGCGTCGATCGGCTGGATTTCCGATCTGTCCTGAGGAGCGCGTCGGCGGTAAATCGGCCGATTTGCTATAGAGATGATCGGCTATGGATCAGCCGATGATCGTATAGTAATTGTAAAGAGATCTGCTAGAGCAATCTAAACAATTACTATAGAAGCAACACTTGAAACAGATCTAATCGGCTGTATGATGATAAATCGAAGGAGAACGATGACGAAGCCGATTACTCTGATCTCAAGCTGGATAACTGGTGATAATACTAGAATAACAGGTAAAACTTGCAATTCTAGTAAATATCGATAACTTGTGAATAAATCCAAACGAAACCACAGCGATGCGCCCGTAGTTAAAGCTCGGATATTACTCGATAAGCGGAACCTATCGATTGGCCGGAGATCAAGTTGATGCAGCCCTGCCAATCCGTACGAACTCGTGGAAGAAGAAAATATTGGCGAAGTCGCCGACTTGAAAGTAAAGTACTAGTAAAAAGTAGAAGTATTTTGTTGATTGATGTGTTGATATCTCGCAAAACCCTAGCGACTCCTATTTATACTCTGAAACTAGGACTCCTGGTCGATTACGACTTGTTACAACCTTATTTAAAAAACAGGAAAACTACTATATCTATAATAACTTTTAAAAAGGAAACGGACTCCCGCAGAATCTTCCGCCGCCGTTTCCTAATCCAATCAGGACCTCTTCAATTGCTTTCCGACCGACTTAGCATGCCTTGTTGACCATCTTTTGACCAGGATCTTCTGGAATAATCCCATCCTGTTGGCATAGGCTGCGCCACCAATCGGCCGATTTTCAACTGTTACCTCAATCGGCCGATTCCTTACTGTAGCTTTCAGATCTGCTTCATCGGCCAATCTTCTCCTCCTGATGCCGATTCAATACGTGTCAAAATCTGGCGTCAACAAAAACCTTTTCTAAAATAAACTCGTGCATGTGTAAAATCTAGCTTTATCGCAAATTAACCTCAGCCTCATTCTTGTTATATCCTGTGCATATTCTTTATTATACCCCCTCCGTGGATAGGGTTGGACTTGTTGAGTACTTTTGTACTCATCCCTACTTTGTTGCTTCAGAGGAAGATCAAGACTTCGTTGTTGAGGACGTCGAGTAGGAGGTTGCGTCTGCACCCAATGCTGCCTGTGGTGTTGGCCCTTTGCAGGATGCTTCTGCTAGCGCGATACTCTGAGCCCGATCTGGACCCCGCTATCATCGTTTGTATCGAATGTCTGCCTCCACGGAGGTTGTACGGTGACTGAACTATCCGTCGAATAAATGTGTTATCAGCCTCCTGGGACTGATATTTGTATCACATTTAGTCTCTACTTATGTGGGGACGCTTCACCCGCGCCGGGCTGCGGCGCCTTGCCGCCGCGCCCGCCCGGCCGCTACGCCAGGCCGCCGTCGCGGCTCGCCACGGCTTCGCGCCGCCGCGACTAGCCGTAGCACCGGCCGGCTGCGCTGCCCCTGGCCGGGCCCCTCCCTTCGTCACCGCTCCCTCCATTCTCCGCCTCTCCTACTGCACTTAGGAGAAAAGAAGTCACCAGCCGCAAGAGGAAGAAAAGAGAGGAAGAGGGAGAATAGAGGGAAGAGGATAAGAGACAAAGGAGAGGACCGGAGAGATCGAGATGACAGAGAGCTAAAGTATTGGGAGAGGTGCACGGGAAAAGAAAAACATACATAACGCATTCCAACTTTTAGTCCCGGTGCTCATTTCAATCCGAGACTAATAAGCTCGTTTTAGTCCCGGTTGGAGCCACCAACCGGAACTAATAAGAGACCAAGGTCCCAGTTTGTACCACCAACCGGGACTAAAGGTTCCTCCAGATCCCTTTCCACTCCCTAGCTGTTGGATTCGGGACTAAAGTCTCCGTTAATCCTGGATCTAACAGCAGCCGGAACTAATGTTAAAGATAAAAGATCATTTCTGTACTAGTGTAAACTATGTTAACCTATACTACGTGCAAAAGGGTGGTCGTAAATCGTAACAATTGAGTTTGGACGGAATCATGCAACGCAATGCATGATCCATCGTGTCCATGGACGAGGACGATGCATGGGAATGAAAAGGCAGGGATGTAGCTAGCATCTGCACATGGCTGGCCGGTGGCCGGGCGTCGTCCCCGCCGTGCATGCCCGGCCATGCGCGTCGTACGTACGTCGTCTTTACAACCTGTGAACATGAATACATGATCCATGGAGGGAGACGACGACGATGATGATTGTGTGCGATGCATAGCGGCGCTGTTGTGGTAGCTGCATGCACCGACTGACTGACTGGTACACGTATGGCCGGCCGGCGGCCTTCACGTCGATTGTTCATTCCAGACTTTGCTTCTTCTTCCTCTCTCTCTCTTCATATATATCATGCATCTGTGTGTGTGTGTGTGTGTGTGTGTGTTTTGTGCTGCTTTGTTTGCGATGGGGTTTGGCAGCTACTTACAAAAGAAAAATAATAACAATGCAAAGAATCCGGGCGCTAGGTTGCTGGTTGCTAGCGTCCAAGGAGGCCCTGAGAGGCTGAGACGAGAAGGTAGGCGACCAAGCAAATGCAAAACCGGGCCGGGCGGCAGGGAAGGGAAAACCGCCATGGTTTTGGCCGTAGCAGCAAGACCGCTGGTTTGTGGCTTGTCTCTTATGCTACCCCATCCCCTCCCGTCGCCCACAATATTTGCCTACTCTCACTCAGCTCCTCTGAGTCCTCTCCTTCCCTGCTTTCCCTCACACCACACCACACAAGTGACCAGCCAGCAGCCAGAGAGCAAGGAGAGAGTGAGTACTTTTTGGTGGTGTCGCGTCGGGAGCAGCGCCGGGGCGAGCATCAGCCCCAGCCCCAAGATCAGAGATCCCCGCCGCAGCCTTTTCCCCTCCCTGATACTACTGCCAAGACCTGGTATGCCATATAAAAATAATATCAAATAACCCTCTAAACTTATATCTAATTATATTATTACAAAAAATTAAAGTAACTCCTAAATATATAATTATAATAAAATTTTAAAATATACTAATATAAAATTCTAAATTACTATATCTATCATTATTAATATATTATTTATGCTATTGCTTATATAAAAATACTACCCATGGTGCATACCGGAAAGATATAAGAATACCAAATTTTATATTGTTCATATATATAGCTTAAACAGATGATTCCATTAAATACATATCAAATACATATGGAGGTGTGATATAAAGTGAAAAATATTATTACTAACTAAACATACTACAATAGATAATGATGAGCATGTATGTTTAGAGTATTGTACGTTAGAATATTTAATAGATGAAAATATAGTATAAAATTGATAATTATAATTATTAGCTATAAATTTTATTATTTATATTAATTCTAATTAGTCCGTGCAGAGCACGGGTTGATTGGCTAGTATTCTTTAATAGTAGTTCAAATATTCAATCCACTAAACACACAGCTTCTCATACCTGTTGTTCACTGTAGCAGAATCGTGATATAGAAACACAGCACAAGTCGTCAAAACATCCACAACCACAACTATGAGAGCCTTCTGCTAGCTTTTTTTTTGTATTGCCACTAATAATTTGTATACATACATGTACGTAAAGTTATTATTGGTACATGCACGTACGTGCGTCCGATACATCAGATACAAGGAGCTAGACTGGACAGATGGGTGTACGGTATACAACGTACCGTACCGCCATGCATTTCCGATCATAAACAAAGAACATCACCAGCAAGCAAATGGCTGACATGCATGCATCTTGCTCGAGACTATGAGAGAGAGAGACTAGAGAGAGGGGAAGCGGGCGGGCCGGGAAAGGACAAGCGCATGGCGCCACGGCGTGCCTCGGGAACTGCCCCGGCCTCCTCCTTCTGCTACAATACTGCTGGAGGCCCAGATCGAAGCAGAAGAGCTCCATGATGCCTTCTTCCCCAGCACGTGGGGGCCCACCGCACAGTCTCGACCACGGGCCGGCACATTCATCAGAGAGACTGGACCATCAACAGCAGCAGGCGACGAATTCACTGATCGATGAAGCTTGCTCAGGTATTAGCTGGTAGTAGTGCACGTCCTCATATGCAGACCCTGAGAGACCCGTTCGGTGGTATACACACACACACACACACACACAGCAGAGAGAGAGTACACACATAGTACATACAGGTAGGAGTAGAGAAATGCATGGTCCTACTCGATCAGATATCCAGAAACGACTGGGTGGCCGGAGCACGTATGCTGCTAATCTAACGTTATCGCGAGCGATACAGTGAGCACTAGGCAGTAGCAACGAAAGGAATTGATGAAGCAAACAATGATTATTAATGAACATCTACCTGTGGTCATGCACAGACGAGACGATGATTGCTGGCACGCGCACTACATACAGGTGACACCGTACCGGCGTAGGGTTGGGGTTCTTAGGAATGTCGTCGTCGGTCTTTGTGCTCTTCCGATCCGCCGCTCATCTTGCCCTGACGTACGACGACTGCATCTGCAATCCTGGATTGCACGCACAGGAGAGCTATATATACAGCATCAGGAGCACGCCCTGCCTTAACTTGGTGTCCAGTCCAGGTCCAGGGACCGAAGCAAAGCCAATATAATCAAAGGGGCCGGCCGGCCAGAGGAGAGAAGAGCTTGCATGCCGCATGCAGCTGCGCGCCGTCCGTTTCGGGACCCCACTCAACAGAACAGAGGGATAGATAGACCACATTATATTTTATATTTACCTCCTGCTGCTGCTGCGCATCCCGTGACGCTAGCCACAACTACATACAACCCAGGAAAGCCACGAACAGAAAATGGAGGACGATCCGACGATGCATGCATGGCCATGGGAGGTCAGGAGGGGGGAGAGAGCTAGGTGGCTGCTGATTAATCCCGTGATCATGCATGCATGATAACAGGAATTGCACGAACGCAAATCATTGATGCTAATAAGCAAGATCCGGAGGCGCGGGCATGTGTGTGTTCGGTCAGGCACTATCATCAACCACCACGCCTGAAAGGCTTGCCAATCACGAACTCACTCTCCCAGGCCTGCGAGCTGAGCACAACCGTATGCATCTATCAGTAGGTCGTCCGGCGATCCCCCGGCTGAGATGAGATGAGAATGAGATGTTGTCCGTCCGGTACGAATGAACCGCGGCAGCAGGCGCGCACAACAGCACAGATCGATCGATGCCAGCAGCGAGCTAATAAGCTCGTGCTCTGACTGCCTGACACAGAGAGTGCTGACTAGTGCTCTCGACCGGTCGCAGCTAAGCTAGCGACGCCCCGTGACAGCCAGCTCCCTGCTCGATCCGCCGGCCCGCCCGGCCGCCTCAGAGCAAGCAGCAGCGCTCCGCTCAATAATGGAGGAGGGGAGATCGGCTGCTCCGACCCGGCGCCAGGTGACACGCGCCCACCAGCCTTTCCACCACCGCATCAGGCCTCTCCGATCCCTCCACCACCTTGAGGCTTGAGCAATGAGCATGTCGTCGTCCTCTTCTGCATTCCCTTCTCGTGACCAACGTGCATTATTGAGCACTCAGCAACCAGTCCATCACACAGAGCATGCAGCAGTGACCATACTATACTACTATACTACAGACACAGCTCGCTCGTCAAATGGCTCGTGCACGCAGCGACTGAAGCTCCACGTACCATAGTAACCAATACTCCCGATAGCAGCACAGCACAGCACAGCACAGCAAGGGTTCCCGGCCCGGCCCTTGTGACGATCTGGGATGAAGCATCGTGCGGCAGCAAAATGATGATGCTCTCGTCGACCTCAGTCGGATCGAGAGGTAGCCACCCAGCAGAATGGCCACAGAATCTGTATGTAACGCGACAGGGAGGCAGGCTAATGGGAGGGATAAGCATTCACCACTCGCCACCTCCTCTCTGCTCTGCTGCGGCATGTACAGCAGGAAGCAAGCCAACCATGACACCAGCAATGCACCATTTGATACGCCGGGTAGAAGGAAAGCCTCACGCAAGAATCTATCTGCCTTTTCTCTTTTGCTTTCTCCTCCATCTCAAATATGCGCTGCCCTCTGCACACCCTTTACGCGAAAAGCAAGCAGAGAGTTTGACAGCAGCTGCTGCTGCGATAGTAACAAGGGTACGGTACCTTTCCTCGCATCAAATCCAATCACACAAAAAGCGGCGTCACTTAATGATGAGATACCTACGGAGCAAACCAACAACACGGCCTCGCCCAACTCAGTCACCACCATCCATCGCCCAGAATCCCCCCGCCGGGACGGACACTACTAGCCTTTGCTGCCGGCTGCCGCACCTGCGCAGGGCAAAAGCCAACAGCGAGCGAATTCACAGGATCCGTCCGTCCAACGGCACAAACCCACACAGCAGACAGGCTATGCCAGGTGATGGCTGATGAGAGTGCGATCACAAGATCTCAAAGATCATCTCCCCTTCCGTGCTGCAGCCTTTTACATGCTGCTGCTTGCTCATCAGGACACGAGAGCCCCTCATCAGCTCCAGACTCGCGGTACCATCACCAGACACAATCATACCACACCACACAGGCCACCATTCCTTTCCAGTTTTCACCGCACCGCACCACCAGTCAGCCACCATTCCTCCGGTGAATATTCCAGGCCTTCTCGCCTTTCAAGGATTCGAATTATGGCCGCCTAAAATAATAGCCCACGTAGCTGCTGTGCCGCCACGATCCCCAACAGTAAAAAGATATGCCCAAGTCCCCAGTCATTCTTTAGAAGTTATCATTGCAAACCTACAAACAAGCTGTCCATACAAATTCTTGAAATCCAGAGACACGGTAAACAGCAAGAAAGTACAGCTACAACAATCTACCAGGAGTCACGGGAGGGCCACCACCATCAGGCAGCAAGCAGAACACCAGGCCATGGCCATACATCTTGACATACGGTGCTCCCCCGGATAGGGAGGGGCAAAAGCCTTTTACCTGTCATAGCCACCGCCACCAGCACGGCGGCCACCACCACCATAGCCTCTCTCCGGCATCCGATACGGCGAGATTGATCGATCCCTTCTTGACCTGCCCCCGCCATAAGGTGGCGGGGAGTACCCCCGACCGCCCCTGCTCTCATAGTAGTCTCGGGGGTCCCTGTGGGGGGAGTAGTCCCTGTAGGGAGGGTAGTCTCGAGTATCCCTGTACGAAGGGTAGTCCCGACTCTCCCTGTAGGAATACACCGGAGGTGGAGACCTGCGGTAGCCATAGCCACTGCCGCCGCCGCCGCCGCCGCCGCCACCACCGTTGCCGTAATACTCATCACGACCACCGCCATAGCCGCGGCGGTATCTCCCACGGTCTCTACGCTCATACCGGTGACCTGTCAAGGTGTAGCATAAGAAGTAGGTAATACATAAAAGCAAAAGAAAACATTTCAACTGAGTGCCCACTAAGTGATAAGACATGGCATCAAAAAGTGAAAGGGAAACAGACAAATAAATATACTGAAAGGATTTAAAGGATGTTGTGAAGTGCACTGGTATCTACACAATTAAAAATGCTGCTTCTGTACCAAGATAGCTTCCGGGAGTTGGTGTCCTTGGGCGACCACGGCGTGACTGAAACAACAGAAAGAGCAATTCTAGTCAGATTACAAGCAATAATAAGGATAAAAGTATCATTCTTGGATCATGTACGTAATTAATTACAAGTTTCTCTTACAATCAATGGATATACGACCTGCAATAACGGACCAAGGGAGGAAATAAGTAACGAAGAGCCCAAACTCCAACTAGCAGACATCCAACGTTGCTATGTACATGGCACCGCACATGCTTGACTAATGAGTTGGCATTGCCCGTTGATTAGTTGAAGGTGAAAGCTCAGGTTTAGTTGAATAATTGCTACATTTAGTTGGTGTGAATCTTGTGGTGCATAGTAACTCTTTGGGCTGTCCACTGATCGAGCTGTAATTTGCTAAAGCTGAAATTGATGAACTCAGAATCTTGATTGCTGCACATATCTTGCACAGTATCTTCTGAATAATAACCAAAAAAACTTCCAGGTCAACACACAGCACATATGTGGTCGGACTATTAGTATCAACAACCCTAGCGACGGTAAACACAATTACCTTTTCAACTGTAATGTTTCGACCTTCCATCTCAGAATTGTTAAGATACTTGATGCAACGGTCAGCTTCTTCAACAGTGTCCATGGTGACAAAGGCAAATCCACGCGAAACACGTGTATGGGGTTCAAGAACAACATGGCAACCAACCACCTAGTCCACAAGAGATGTTATGTTGTGATACTTCTGAGAGAAATTTGGCTGAACTTCGTATGAAGTAAACTAACCCTTCCTTCCTTTGAGAAATAATCTTTAATTTCCCTTTCAGTCACCCTAGAAGAGAGTCCAGTCACATACAAAGTATTTCCACGGTTAACAGCCTCCTCCTCCCTGCAAAACAGGCAATAATTAAGACTGTGGAGATTGCGAATAAAAGAATTATTAGCCAACGTAAAACTAAATGGCATGAAAACTTTAGGTAACTCATTGAATAAAAACACAGTTATCCCATCTTTTTCCCACTGTATCTCTTTTACTAGTTCATTAGTCTAAACCATTAAAATTTACATGCCATCCAAACTACTAAATCATAATTTGGTTCGCGAAATAAGTTACGTACACTAATATCAATGAAACATTTCCTTGTCCAATTCAACAACTATAACCATATGATATTGCTTGTATAATAGAAAACCATTTCAAAGTAATGATTACATGAGACACAGTGGTTGTTACAAAATCATACTCACAAAAGTGATGCATTTCTTTATATTTATTATGTAGTAGGCATGTCACATATATTGTATATGACTTTCAACAATCACAGGCAATTCTGTTTGGTACATTTAAACTTTAAATATAAATACTCTATACTTAAACAGTCTCTACCGAATAGCTCTAGTAATAGGATAGAATACTTAGAATTTATTTATTTTTTATTCTTACGCCACATTGACACATGCTTCTACAACATGAACCTCACTGAGCTCCTAGCAATAGAATTATCAGTCAGTGCACAAACTATACATGTGAGGTCTCATATACTCTAGTAACAAAGGAAAAATCGTACAAAATTGATGGAGCACAGGTTCTATTAGGCAAAAAAATAAAGCATATTTATAGAAAACATTTAAAGCACACGAAACATTAGCAAACAAAAAGAAGAACACTGAGCACCTCTCATGGCTTCTAGATCTTGACCTTGCCTGAGATCTAGGATCAGGCACAGGTGACCTAGACTGAGACCGAACTGGGGACCGTGACCTTGACCTTGCTTTTGGGTGCCCCCTGGTGTAAGGGGAAGGGGACCTCGAGTACCTGAAAGTAAGAAATTGCCACTAGCATGTATCAAAAAAAAAGTCCTTGTAGTTGTGATAAGGAGTTCTGGTAAAAAATGGCAAGAGAATCTGCAGTTGAAATTCTAGTTAGCATGACAAACCACAGTATCAATGGGTGCGTTTGGATGCTACCCGCAAGCTGCCCTGCCAAACTAGCGGCCGGCCAAATTTTGGCGACCAAATCAGCCACCCCGGAATCAGCTGCTCATTGGCCGAAAAATGAACTGAACCTGGGCACGTGACCCTGGGCAAGCCAAAACATGGCCTCGATCCAAACGCAGCCCCTGCCCACGGTCAACGACCAAATTTTGGCCTGGCAGGTGTGGGCTGTCATCCAAACACGCCCAATGTGCCCAGTTCAGGCCCTGTTTGGATTGAAGGAATTTCAAAAGGAAAAACATAGGATTCTAAAACGGAAGTTGCGAGCGTTTGGAATGGAGGAATCATTGTTCCTTTCTTGTGGAATCCTGTAGCAGGCTAGCCATTTCACAGGAAATAAAACATCCACTCGAATCCCTTGTTTTCTTCTCCTTCGCGTATGCCCGAGGCAACATGCACACGAAGAATAGAAGAAAAATCATCAACTTTGAGCCGCTGAAGAAGAACATGTTCCGCCATTGTTGATTTTCCAAGCTTCTCTCGTGCACGTGGACCACCACCCCGCGCTCGCTTGCTCTCGCTGCACCTCCTCAGCGCTGTGGTGCACTGATGCTCTTGCTGCCCTTGCTCCGCTCAAGGCAAGTTGCTTGGCTTCTCCACTGGGATTGCTGAGAACGAGAGAGAATAGTTGAGAAGGAGAGAGAGCAACAGATGAGAACGAACGGAGGAAGGGGATGAGAACAAGTGGACCAGAAGGCTTCAAGCTTTTGAGTTATGCTGACGACGGGCCCTACCTTCTTGGGTCCACATGTCAGTAGCTAAGTAGGTTAGAGGTGGACCTAGTGGCAGCGCAGGTCTGTCTTTTTTCTTCCACTTGTGGGACCCACCTAAATCCAATTTCCTGTGTTCTAATTCCCATGTTCCAAACAGCAGTTCCTACGTTTTCTCTATGTTTCCCTTTCCTCTGTTTTGTCAAAACATGCGAACCATATTCCTACGTTTTTTCCATTCCTCTGTTTTCCATTCCTTCATTCCACACAGACCCTCAAAGGAGATCCCATGTTTACTGATAGGAAACTCTTGCAGAGAGACACTGAAATATGCTAGATGCCACATCTACATTATAGTCATAAATAAAACCTGGCAGTCAACTTAAAATATTTTTAAGAACACAAATCAGATTACGGTAAGACTGACACAGTGCTATCCTAATGACATATTTACAAAAATAAACAAAAAATCAAAAGCTCATAAAGTAAGAAAAGACAAAAATTGCTTGCCTTATCATCTACAGAGCCCAGGAAAATTATTTGTATGTGCTAACTCAATTTAACTCAGGCAATAACTCTCTAATCATGGCAGTGACACAACACAATATTGATCAATTTAACCACAAAAACACAGCAGAAGTATGTTTCAGTAGCGGTTCACAATAACTGTTAACCCACCATTTGGTGTTGCTACAATTCCTCTAGACAATGAGCAACTAACTGACTATGGTAGTCTCTTTGATGAGGCTTGTCCTCAATTGAGTAATGGGCTGAGTTTCAAAGACTAAGTCCTCATTACCACAATGAAACATCGGAATGAGATGGACAAATGAATCCTAGTCAACTTATTCCTCGAAGATAGCACAGACATAGAAAGCATCACTGCAACAGCACGAATCATCTAAATGTTGTGTGCAATGGCACATACCAAAAACTTCTCTGGGGAGCTACAGCTACTAACTACTAATGTTACGTGCAAGCCTGCTAGGAACAGCACTTGGTCAAGGGCACTTTTGAGGAACAGGTAGAACAACAATATAAGAAAAGGAATACAGAGGGAAGCTTAGCACTTTAAGTGTGTTCATTGAATAGGTTGCCAAAATTATTCTGAGCTCATACATAAAATGCAGCATATCTAGGTAGACAAAAAAAATAGAACGGGAACCTAAAAGCTTCAGCTATGAAGTGTATTAATAATTTGGTCAAAGTTATTAGACCATGCACACTTTGGATAGTAAGCAAGTTGGGCCAGATTCAAACAAACACCATCTTTTCTGGTTAAAGGTTTAGGAGGCTACACTAAACACACACATAACTGATTCAAATCCAGAAGATAACCTTTATTCCAAGATGCAAATCATAAACATGCAGACTCTGAATAGTAAGCAAGTTACACCAGATCAAACACATACACAAGATAGACAAACACCATCATTTCTGGTTAAATGTTCAGGAGGAGACAACCTCATACAGGCAAGCTGGTGCATCTATGTCTATATTTAATAAACCAGAAACTCACACTAGAGATCTTAGAAGTAATACCTTCATAAAATGTGCACACCAATCTGAACCAACATAGCTCTCAAAAACATAAGAAGCGAGATGCAATCAACCTCACCATCCACTATTCAAATAAAAAAACGCGACAAACAAAATAACATAAATCACAATAACGCTATCCCTCACGCGTGCACTTCTACATACTTTACAGATCCTGAGGTGGCCAATGAAGCCAAAGGGTAGCGACGAAACTAAGATTGTAATCGGAAAAAACCATAACACTAGAGCCAGATCAGGGGTGACGAACGAGCGAGGATTACAAAGGAGGCATATATGAGAAGCGAAGCCGGCGTAGTTACCTCCTGCGCGGGGAATCGGCCTGCCAAGACAGAGAGGGAGCAACACCCAAAAGCGAAGCGTCAGTGCGGAGATCAAAGGAATCAACGGAGGAGGAAAAAAAATCGCAAACACGAATGAGATAACGAAGGCGAGGATAAGGAGGGAATCACCATGTTGCGAAGCGGGGCGGCGGCGGCGGCGACCGACGCGGTGGAGCTCCCGGCCGTCGCGCGCTGGGCTAGGGTTTGGCTGACGCGTTCGCTTCTCCCCTCCTCTCCCTTTCCGGCGTGGGGCGCTCTCCGCTCGAAATGGCTCCGCGTGGTATTTGTCGGGCAAAGACCGCAAGAGCTGGTGGGCTTCAAGGTCAACGAGGCCCGGCCCAGTTAACACCGACTCGAGCGAGGAAATGGGAGCGGCAGTTCGAACCGTTCGCAATGCGATGGACGGCCAGGATCTGTCACCCCACCAGTGGCCTGCTCCTCCTTCCCCTTCCCAGCAAGTCGGCAGATGGACGAGGAGACGGGACGCTGGAGGCGCGCCGAGGGAGGAAACCCTCGTGAACGGCGGCGGCGGCGGCGGCGGCGATGCCGCCGGAGAGGAAGAGGATGGCCGGGCTGTGGGAGCGCGAGGTCGGCGGCCTCCCTCCCAGGAACTTCGCCAACGCCTTCATGGCCTCCAAGGTTTTCTTCCCCTCTCCCTCCTTTCTTATCACGTACAACTCTGATTAGCCCACAATTCTGTCTGTACCAACCTTCGATCCGTGAATTCAAAAGATATTAGGGTATAGGAGTGGGGGAATTATTGCATTGGATGGGCTTCTCTCTTGTTGCTGCAGCTATGCGTTTTCTGAGTTTCAGAGAGGATGAGAGAAGGTTGTGACCAGTCTGGCTGTGCGCAGGACTTCGTGCAATCTCTCAGCATACACAAGAGACTACGGAAGCACAGGGGCTGCGTCAACATGATAATCTTCAACGCGGACGGGAGATTGCTCCTCTCCGGGGCGGACGATCGGACCGTCGTGCTGTGGAACTGGGTGGAGGCTGTGCCAACCGTATCGTTCCACACTGGGCACAGTAACAACGTGCTCCACGCGCAGTTCATGCCCTTCTCGGATGACCGGAGCATTGTCACGTGTGCTGGTGATGGCGAGGTATGCATACATGATGTTATCCTAGCAATGACAAATTCGATGATCCGATGTTAATCATGCTCCCTTTGGTCACTCAAGCATTTGTGCTATGTTCGTCATTTATGAACCGAAACAGGTGAGGCATTCACAGATACGGGAAGGGGGTCGCGCAACTACAGACAAACTTGTTGAGTTGGAGTTCGCGGTACACAGGTTGGCTGTTGAACCAGGAAGTCCTTACACATTCTACTGCTGCTGTGAAGATAGCTCTGTGTGGCTTGTATGTTGTTGAGTTCCTTGGCTTCTTTTTTTCCCTGCTGGATCCTTCTGTTGCTAACTTTGTTTTCTCTCCAGTTTGACCTCAGGGGGAAAAATGCTGTGGAACTCTTTAAATGTAGGGCTGCAGACCATTTCACTGCTGATGCCACCGAACTCTTTGCTATTGCCATAGACCCAATGAAGCCCTATTGTTTTGCAGTGGCAGGATATATGATACCTGCAAGATTCGTCTGGATGGCAATTCTATTTTCGGTCACCCGACGGAGCACTTCTGCCCTCCACATTTGATTGGTGAAAACAAAGATGGAATAACTGGTTTGGCTTACTCACAGACCAGTGAGCTATTAGCATCCTATAGTCATGACAATATCTACCTTTTCTCAAGAGAGCATGGTTTACACTTCAACAACATTGGGGTAGATGAACGACTCCTGATGGATGGGACCAACCCCTTATCTTGTTGTAGGGATGAGTTGCCTATACCTAAGACATTCAAGGGACACCAGAACCAGCACACCATTAAGGGGGTTAACTTCCTTGGGCCCAACTGTGATTATGTTACCTCCGGGTCAGACTGTGGCCGTATATTTATTTGGAGAAAGAAGGATGGGGAGCTGATCAGAGTGATGACTGGAGATAAACACATTGTAAACTGTGTCGAACAGCACCCTTCAGGGATTGTTGTTGCAAGCAGTGGCATTGATAAAGATATTAAGATTTGGGAACCTGGTGAAGGTGAAAGCCCCTCCATCGCTCCTGTTGACAAGGTATGTAAATTGTTGTGCTTGAATCTCTTATACTTCTCCTGCCTTGTTATCTGTTATGTTCTTTTTATGCACAACTCATCATAAATGCCTATGTTCTTTGTTCAAGAAAAAAAAACTGTCATAAATGTCATATTGTATTGGGCAGGCATGGCTAAATATTCAAATAACAGCATTCACATGATGAATTAGTTTGCTTGAGATCTATTCAAAATGAACCAGGAGTGCCCTTCTTTTCTTTCCGTTTTCTCCTGGGAAAAATGAAATAGGCGAGTTCATTTGCATCTGATGTATCCAGTGTAATCTGTGTATTTTCACTGTAAAAGGAAAAGGACCACAGAGGACCAGTTTCACATTAGAAGGTAGATTGGTTGTAAGAATGATGTCTCTTGTTGTTGAAGTCACTATAGAACTGCCAGAATCCAAAATTATAGAAGTCCGAGTACTGTTGATTATGTCCATAAAATTTTCAGTAATTTTTGCCCCGTTGTTCATATTATCCATAAAACTAAAAGATACTGATCAAGTTGTAGTTTAAGCTTTTTAATAGGAAAATTGTTTCAGTGAAAAATAAAAAGGATGTGCAATCTAATTTCTCTTTGCCCATGCAAAGTTAACTTATTTTTATTTTGACATTGTAGCAGTCGCATGATCCTCCAAACAATGTTTTTTTTGGTCCATTATTTGACACTGGGAGATATTGTTTGCTGCTGCCCTACTTTCAAGTTTGAATAGAGTTGCAAAAATTTTATACTTCCGGTTTGTGTGTTGCTACTGGTTTGTGAATGATTTAGAATCTTGATTTATGTGGAATTTACATTTGAAGGTTGAGGAAGATATGTGGCTCTCCAGCAGCAGTGATTCTGATGGCTTTTTTTACAACGACGATTTGGAGTATGCAATGGACTTGGATGATATTTATGTATATGGAAATGGTGATGAACATTCATCTGAGGAAGATGATGATGGTGATAACAGTGCCAAAGAAGACGACGATGGTGACAACAGTGCCGCAGGAGAAGGTGGTGCTGATGGTGAAAACAGTGCCGAAGATGTAAACGATGGTTGACAACGATATAACAGGCGAGGAAGATTTTGTTCAGCTATTAGTTCAAGAGCAGCTGCTGCTAGTTTCGTGTAAGGTGATCTCGGGAGGAGCCAGGCTTCCACCGGTATAGTTAGGATTCTCAAGAGTCTCTGCGTGATGCCTGCTAGGTTATTGTTTGGTGCTTCCTTTTCACTCATCAGTGTTTCACCTGTATATATTTTCTTCAGAATTGAGATAGCCTAGCATCGTGATGTAAATGTCTCGTGAAAGTGATTATCCAGTGGGAGACTAGTATAAGAGCGGCTTTGGGCATCATGATATTGGATATAGCATTAAGTTTTCATCCACTCATATGAGAGTTCATGAAGAAGTGTTTGGTCTTGATATATGCTCCATGGATCCTCATAATGCACACATTGAAATCAGCACAACGTGCAAATTTATAATAATCTGGAGGAACATTATAGAAAAGGATTCGCTTCCTGAAATGTTTTCCTTTGTTTAGAGCAGCTTATTTTATCTAGTAGTGTTGTGCTCAGTAGTGCATAATCCCTCTGATTCAGGAAAAACTTTGTTTCATCTTCACCATTCCATTCCTTCCAAAACACATGCAATCCTTTATTTTTAGGCATTTTTTTCTCCTTTCCTTGTGTTCTTGCCCTTGCTAAATAAACGCTACCATCCTCACAAATAAATTAAATTCTCGTCCCAATGCGGTACAAGTCATTCGATCACTTTCTTAATCTTCATGCACAACTTAGCAACGAAATATTTTGAGTCAGAACCAGATTTTTAATTTGATAAGATCCATGTTTGGAGAAGCACTATTATCTATTTTTATTTATGTAAGCTGAATTATGTCTCCTATTAAATATCCGCAAAAGGAAAATCCTGAAACCGACCAAGTGTGCAAGTGGGGGCGGGCCAACCTCCATCAGTCCTCACCCGCTCCTTCAAAAAACCAAAATGAAATTCTCCAGCCGAAGAAGGACAAAAAATCTCACGCCTGCTGCACCCCACCTCTGACCTCTCGCCCTCTCGCCGCCGTCGCCGTCCATGGAGTCCGTCGCGGCCGCCGGGATCGCCACCACCTCCCGGCCCCTCCCGCTCCCCTTCTCCTCTGCGCCGCTCCACCGCCGGCGCCGTTCCGCCTTCCTCCCGGTCGCCGCCTCCAAGCGTAAGTGCTCCTCTCTCCCCTCCCCTTCCCCTCCATGCCCGTCTCATTTCGACCTCTCTGGTGGTGTAATCCTCATCCGTGCACCATTTACAGGTCACAGCGACGACGACAAGGAGGTCGCCGACGGCCCCGGGCGCGAGCCCACCGGCCTTGCGCCGTACGGGCTCTCCATCTCGCCGCTCTCCAAGGTACGGACGGCGGTTAACCCCGTAACCCCCGATCCTTGGCGCAATCCGATATCACCCTAGCCTGATTCGTTCGGTTTCATGCTGTTTCTGGACGTTTCGTGGTGCATTTTTTGTTTCGTCCGTTTGTAGCATCCGGATCAAATTCGATGCGTTTAGGCTTTGCTTTGTGCCAGCAGATTCACGCGATCTCGTGCAATTTCTTGCTTCGATTCGGTTCCACGCCGTCCGCAGATGTTCGGATCAAGCTGATTGAGGCTGATGTCGGCTAACCTGGTTCCCTGTGTTGCATCTGCAGGACGCGGCCATGGGGCTGGTGTTGAGCGCTGCCACGGGGAGCGGCTGGACGACGGGATCGGGCATGGAGGGGCCGCCAACTGCGAGCAGAGCCGGTGGGGCGGACAGGCCGGAGGTGTCGACGCTCCCTTGGTCGCTCTTCACAAAATCGCCGCGGCGCCGGATGCGGGTGGCCTTCACCTGCAACGTGTGCGGGCAGCGTACAACCAGAGCCATCAATCCTCATGCCTACACCGATGGAACTGTGTTTGTTCAGGTATGGACTCTGATTAGTGTAACCGATGTGTTAATAAGAATCCAAGTTGAGCTGATCCTTGTTCTGCCTTGGCTAAGTGTAATGAGATGCACTTGTGATGGTTGGTTCTGTGTGCAATTCTAACCTGTGGTATTAGTTCATAGCATACGGTAGGCTTGTGCATATTGAATGACTAATTCTGTCAGTAATTAGTATCGCCATGGGCTATACGATCTCCCTCAAAATCAGGCATCAGTACAGTTGGAGTTTGAAGACCTTGGTTATCCTTCAGATGACAGATGAGGATCACTTGATACTGTACTAGATATGTAGTGTGCTGACCCATTTGCGTAAATCCATCCAAGTGAGGCCACTGCGCTAGGCTTATGCCACTTGTACTGTTCTGACCCATATTTGGTCCTTATAAAAATTGACACGCAAAGCTTTTGCATGTTTGCAATAAGAGAGAGAGTTGATACATCAGAGAGAGAGTTGAGCCGATTGCTCAAATAATTTTAGTCCATTCCAATATAAACCAAGATGTCTATTAGCTATGCAATCTCTGTATTTACTATGTTGTTTCTTTTGTTGTACAAGCTCAATACCTCCCCAGATTCTGATTTGTTACTGTTCTCAGTTAGTTTTGTGGTTAGCTCTGCCCTTGAGTTTTTATTATCTTGATGAACTCCGAATCTAGATTTCTCACATATTAGCTTCCAACAATGTGTGATTTATGCAATTTGTTCTTTTTCACATTTGGATGTTCTCGTTTTCCTTCCCTGGTCCTTCATCGTCTATCTAGTTGTCTGCTTTCATATTTCTCCATATTTGCTGAATTTTTGGTCTATTGGTGCAGTGCTGTGGTTGCAATGTATTCCATAAGTTGGTCGACAACCTGAACCTGTTTCATGAGATGAAGTGCTACGTTGGTCCGGACTTCCGCTACGAAGGGGATGCTCCATTCAATTACTTTGACAATAACGAGGATGGCGATACTATCTTCCCACTCTAAACCCTCGCCCTTATGTTCCAGTGCATGATGCTGTTCTAATTTGCTCGTGTAGCTGTATGTAATAAGCAGATGAACCTTCCTGAACTTGTAATATTATACAGATGTATATAATTGTTTGTACTTGCTAGTGCACACCTTGTGCTGCAAAATTTATACAGGTAGTAGATAATGGAATAGATATGGAAGTTTATGCGTTTGGCCTTGCGTTCTATGGTGCCTGAATTATTTGGCAGTGGTCTGTGGTGTAATTGGACTATTGGAGGCAGTTGTTTTCAGGTTCTGGGAACTGAATGGCGCCGTCCAAGTGTTTGTGTTGAATTGGAACAGTAGTCTAGCATATGTGTGCACTGAAGGGTAAATTCTTGAAGTGTTCAAAGTTCAAACTCGCTAAAACTCACCAAGAAAAATTAGAATATTATTCAGCACAAGATCAAGTAAGTAAAAAAGCTGTTTTGTTTGGTGTCTACGAAAAGAATCCACGACGCTGTAAAGATGCAATAGCCCGCTTACAGTGAACGCAGAACGTATTTTCGGTTGAATATGTGATGAATTTCGTCGGTTTTGATGAGTTGGATCGAAATTTTGAAAAACTAATGATTCCAAGCTAGATGAAACATGAAAGGAAACCTGCTCTCTTCCTCGTCACACATTCACGCAAACTGCAGCACAACACTCCGTTCCAGTGGGCCGTTAATTTGCGCTTCCTCGCTTTGGCGTCTCCTATCCTAAGCCCCAATCCGCACGGGCGATCGATCCTGGCGCCACCAAAACCCTAAATCTCTCCCCGCCTGGCACGGGAGCGGCTGCTGCGGAGGCGGCGGAGCAATGCCGAGGCGAAGCAGAGGTAGGCACTCGACCGACCCGACCCGACCCGACCCAGCCAATCTGGCGCAGCGATCGTCTCCCTGTTCGGATCTGAGGGTTCGGTCACAGGCGGCGGCGGCGGCGGCGGCGCTGAAGGCGGAGGCGGCGACGATGCGGTTGGTGTGGCGCAGGGGCGTCGTGCGGCTGGTGCTCGTGTCGGCCATCGCCTGGGCCATGCTCGTGCTCCTCGCCCTCGCCTTCCACCTCTGGTCCTGCAGCTCCTCCGTCGCATTCCTCTCAGGTCAGCCCAAGCAAGGCCCCCGCGGCTTCCCTCGCTTCTCCTAGGGCGTCGAGCAGTGCCCATAGCTGTTCGGTAGCAGTGTACCGTAGCTGCTCCGCCTCGTGTGTGCAATGCGCTTACGTCTTGAGCATGATGATACATCGGTATAGCATTGCTGTTTGCTTCCGTTGGTTCGGAACTAACTCGAATAGTACCAGGACAACCTTTTTGTTTTAATGTTTTTTTCGTGATGCTGCATCTGACAATTAGTTCCTTTTCAATTCACGTTAACAGTAATGACCTGAGGCTTCTTGCTTCCCAAGTTGCAGCTAATGTTCAAAACTGTTACCTGTTCATGTACACTATGATTATATGTTCTTCTACTACTTGAATCTCTAATATGATGCAGTTTTACTACATCTTCTTCTCTTTTTTTTTCTTCACACTGCATTATGGTCTTTCTTCCATTGACTGCCTATCATTATTGTGACATTTATTCCTATGTCTTGCACTGCAGCTCTTTGTAAAAAGGACAGTAAAGTTCTCAATGTGTCGGATTCAATGGGGCTCTCATCGAAACCACTCCACCGTGAGACTTGTGCAATCCAAAAGTTCTGTTGGCACTAAATTGTGACTGCTTCAATGCCTCAGTTTTTACTTCAATCTGCAGGCTGCCAAATACCTGTTGCAGATGATCCAAATGCTGTTGCCATTCCAAAGAGGACTCCCAACACAATTGTAAAGAAGTTATCATATATTACTGTTGACAAACAGGATAAAGATCCTTCACCGCTGTTTGGAGGACGTCAAAGCTGAAAACAGAGGGAGGAAAGCTTTAAACTTAATTCTACCATGAAGGTAGCCACTTGTCTTTTGTACAAGTGTAAACCGTGTATGCTTCCTTGTAAGCTTGGTTCTTAATTTCTAAGCTATACTGTTTCATATAAGTGGCAATGAGTGGCTAAATGCATAATAGTAGAAATATCAGCTGCACTCTCCTTCTACTCCGTATATGAGGGCATCCGGCACTAAGCATTTGCATATTTTGTTGAATGATGAATAGGTCTGGTATCAAAGGACACATAAGACAAATAAAGTAATCGCCCCTTTGTTAGGACTATACCTTCACTGAGAAAGTTTCTTTTCACCATGGAGAAAACTACATGTGCATTCTTGTGTTTTGATGCTTTCACCATGCATTTGTTGTTTTGCATTCATGGTGTCTCAAAAACTACACTACACACGATGTGTGAACTGTCTTGGAAATATCCTCGAGATCAAAATTACCTGAACCTTACTTACCCTATTTCACTCACAGAATTGCTTGCTGCTGCAATGAGCCAATCATCAACTTAATATTTTCCTAGATCCACAGATGATGAAAATCATTCACTAATAGAACCTAAATGAAGTCGGAATGTTGGTAACCAGGTAGTGTAATTTTCAAGTGCTTGCCTGCTTGGGCATATATTATAAAATATGACCTTCATTTTCACCATTCTTTCAAAAGAATAGTGCACATTTCCTCTTAACGATAGCTTATCACAACCTTTTCTTTTTTCCCCTCATCTTCTGAATCCTCTGCTACATGTGTTTGGTTTGTGGTGTATGCTCCGGTGCACTGTGGATTTATGAAAAATAGTGGGGCGGATATGGATAGTGTTGATGTCAAATACATACAGAAATGCAAATTTGTGGTTGCCTCTGGTATTTTTGATGGTTATGACATTCCCCATCAGCCACCGAATATTAGTCGTCGGTCTCAGAAGTTGTTCTGCTTCCTGATGGTGGTAGATGAAGTATCTCTTGATTTTATTGAAAAGAACACAACTGTCAAGATTGACAGTGCTGGAGGAAAATGGGTTGGTATATGGCGACTTATAACTGTTCACCGCCTCCCATTTGATGAACCTAGAAGGAATGGAAAAATTCCAAAGATTTTAACACACAGACTATTTCCTCGAGCTTGGTATAGCATTTGGATTGATGGGAAAATGGAGCTCATAGTTGATCCGCTGCTTATTCTCGAGAGGTAAGCTTTCTATAACCTCAGCCACATCATATTGCTTGGTCGATGATCTGAAATAGAAAATATTTGCAGATATCTCTGGCGTGGAAAATACACATTCGCAGTAGCTGTCCATAAGCATCATAGGAGCATCTATGAAGAGGGTGATGCAATAAAACGGAGGAAGCGATATGCACGTCCTTTGGTTGATCTTCAGATGAAGATGTACTATTATGAGGGGATGGAGCCGTGGAGCCCAAAGAAAAAGATACCTAGTGGTGAGTGAAAAATCACATATGCCTACAGAGTTCTTCACATTTGTCTTGGATGATAGTATTGAAACTATTCTCGCTGCTTAAGCTAAATTTGAGTAGTTTCTGAAATAACTGGTTCATTGTTCTACCACTTCAGTGCTGTTAAGACCATTTATAACTTGCAGATGTGCCAGAGGGTGCGGTGCTGATCCGGGAGCACACGACAATGACTGATCTGTTCAGCTGCCTCTGGTTCAACGAGGTCAATCTTTTCACACCACGTGATCAGATCAGCTTTGGTTTACGTGGTGCATAGGCTCGGGGATGCTCTTAAGTTCCTCATGTTCCCCAACTGTGAGTACAATTCGCTGTTCATCTTGCACAGACACACAAGAGAGCACTCATTGAAAGTCGAATGGGCCAAAACAATTGATGAGATTGTGAAGAAGGGATTGAAGGAGAGTAGAGGAGGATTAGGGCTGTGGACTCCATATCCTGCAGACCTCAGCTCTGTAGAACTCCCTGCTGTAAAAAGGACTTCACCGGCAGGCTAGGCTGGAAAAATATGTGTGGTATTTGATTCTTTTGTGGTTGTACAAAGTGGAATACTGGCTTTTCTTTTCTTTCTCTTGTTTAATCATATTCAGATGAGATCCTGTAATTTTCTGTAGATTCTGTTGCGGCTGAACATAGGGAGTTCTGTAGGTTAATGCTCGGAGTTTTGTTGCTTTCAGTTCTGTGCAAAATCATACGATCACACTTGTAAGAGAACCGTGGAATGTAACAGATTGGATTTGGGTTGTTGCTGATGAAATCATAGATCACTCATCACTGTTTGTATTTCGTACTGTGATTTAACACAGGTGTGATAGAAATATTGCTTGCAAATAAAAGAATCATGGTCCATCATATCTGGAAGACTGGAACGCTCTACGCAAAGGTAGAGGGATATCAAAACAACAACACTTCGAGCATAGATAATAACACTTCAAAATAATCACGGCAATGAATTGTTTATCTTCCACATGATACAAACAATTCCTTCTGCATTCTCTGATCTACCAAAAGCTCCTACACCAGAATCACAAGGACCAACTTGAGTGGAATACAAGAGCAGGAGTGCATCTCCTCCCGTCCACATTGAACACGATACCAGGTTGCACAGCAGCCTTCTTGCCCAGATGCAGATTCAGAAAGCCCTCCACCTGAAATCGTTGTGGTTTGGCATCAGTCCCTCTCCGCAAGCTCAAACCCCATCCTAGGTCATCCTCAGGTGTATCTGATAGTGTAAGAGCCCATCTCGGTAACCTTGGGTTTGACTTCCTGTTGATCTCAATCCAAGCCCCGATCCTGGAGTCCTCATCGATTTTCAGCTCAACATCAATGCATCCGCCAGCGGTCGGTTTCCTCTTCTGAGGAATTACACTCGGTCCATGACAGGCAGCAGACAAGGTCAATTTTATGTCGTCAGGCATCTGATATGAAAATTGCCCGAATTCTGTGAAAACACTGTTAGCTTCACCAGCATTTAGTGGCTTCCCAGCTACTGAAATCAGCTCAGCAAGAGAAACAGCAAAGTTTTTCGATCTCAGTATTAGGCCACCAGCATATTTGTGACTTCTAATCAGCAAAGGAGGCCTCAATGAAGAATGCAAGCTGGCCAGCCAATGTCCCTGTCAAGCAAACTGTTACCTTATACATTAGCAGGCAAAAGGATAGCACTGAAAGCATCACTGCTTGTCTGAAGAAATTACCTCTCGGAGATTTGGATCGTCTGAAAAATCATCACACTTCGCACCTATTGGTGCAGCAGCAACAGACAAAGAGTCATTGATGTTTGACAAGTACATCACCTTTGACAAGACAAGAGGGCTCCCAATTTGATCATTTTCTTAAGACATGTATCTATGATCAGTGACGAGCTCTGCAAAGAGGGAATCCTTCTTCCGAACAGTGGTCTGAAACACGAACCGTGAACTAATACCAGATTCTGCTTCTGAACTATCTCTTGACAGTGATCCAGCGACATTGATAACGCCCTTGACCTGAGTGCTTTCTTCTGCAAATGGACCAACTTTGGAAGCTTTGAACAACGAAAGCACTCTCTCAACTTTCTCTTGTCTCTCCCTCAGCTGCAAGATATCATAGAATGCTTGTCTCTGCAAACGCTTCAAGATATCTACCGCCTGAAGTACAGAAAGAATGGGGAAGGCATATGAATAGGAGGTTCCAAAGGACATGTCAATCAAAAACAAAAGCAGAGCCCACAATTGAACATCAAGTTCACCCCTGATCCAAAATCTGGCAACCGAATGTCAGAATTAGAACAGGTATTAAGAGCGCATCAGAAGAAAAGTGTCGCTTCTTGCCTTCTTCTTACTGATGCAATACAGTTGTTTTATGAAAACAACAGCAAACACTCCTATTGTGTGTGTGTGTGTGTGTGTGTGTGTCCTTGTGGAACTTCTGATTGAACACCCCTACGACGTCGATTTAAACTGTAAAGAGAAGGGTGTGAGTTCGCTTACGGGATTGGGGCTCGGAGGCGGCGGCGGCGGCGGCTGCTGCTGCTGAGGGCGGCGGAAGGAGAGGAAGAAGCGCCTGGCGGAGTCGGCCATGTGGGCGGCTCGATCCACCGTGCACGCCCACGCCGCCTCCATCCTTCCTCTCTAACCCCTCGATGATTCCACGCTTTCCTTCTCTCTGCGGCAGAGAGAGGGATGATGCTTCGAGGAGGCAAGGCAGCAGCCAAGCCGGGGAGAATGGAGATGGCTCTGGAATCTGGAAGGAATTCGAAATCGACTCCTGTCGGAGGACTCTGGACCGTTGGATTCGCTTTAATATTCTCCGATGTACCTCTGCAAATGAGAGCGCAGCCGCAGGGGAAGAAACTGGGAGTCAAATTACTTAAGATTTGGGATGAATTTCACATATTACTGCCAAGAACGCTGAGAAGAGAAGTGTATGTATTGTGAAAGGCAAACTGCACGTAACCCGGTACCAAATTACATTCGATCGCATGGCATACCAGTTAACGCTACACAGATTTATCAAGTAACTGCAGCAAAGTTGACGCCGACGGTACACACACTCTTACTCATCCTTTGCTTACTTCACAACATAACTGTACCAAATTTGCAAATGATTTCGACTCATTCATATACAGAACGCTGCAAAGGACTCCATGCAGATATGGTGGATCGCCTGAGTTAAGCAGCAAGCTGGATTCAATGAGACTTTCCGTTCGTGAATCCGAGAAGACACCCCCGCGTGACGGCTCACCTCAACGGGCGCTGACGAGGAAAGGATGCTGGCATACGCCGCACTCGATCGTCTCTGAACCAGAAGTTGGAACTTGGACCTAGAGCAACGTAAATTTGTTGTGCCATGTTCAGATGTCGATTCTCAGGCAGACACTAGACGATGGATTTTAAAAGAATTGTAGCAACGATAGACCTGAAGATGGACCGTGCAGATAGGGCATGCAACTTCCCGCATTCGCTTGCCAGAAGCATCTGAAGACCTTGTCCCTGTCAAGAGATAAAACATTTATACATTGTAGTGGCACAGTGGAGGGCATATCTTTATCTGGTATGGGTTACAGAGATGAATCCACTCACCTGAAGATGACCTTTTGTTTATATCCATGGCTTCCTGTTGAAAACAACAGATTATCCTCAGTCAGCATGTTCAAATTTGAAAAGTAAGATATGTATCAACTGGGATTCACCATTGACAAACAAGTGGGTGATGTCTGCCTCCATTTGTCACTTACACATGGTACAATAGGCTAAAAGTATTTTCAGTAAAGCTGGTGTGGAGCATTTTGACACTTTAATTTTTATATATTAGGCTATTAGCACTCTGGGGTAAATCTGGTCTCACGCGCTTAATAAAAATAAAATGGTGGGCAGTCGCAACAGAGTAGACTATTATCTCTTGAAAGTGAACTAGAAAGCTCTGTTGGTTGAGTATAACTGTACAAGATAATGGGCCTCAAAAGAAACAGAGGAGCTAACAAACACACCTGAAGTTTTTTGGCAAGATCCTCATGGCTGTGAACAATTGGTCGATTTGCCGCTTCCCTTGCATTGGCAAGTCTTTGTGTTACTTCAGCCTATGAAAACAGGAAGGCATGATATGAAATTAATATAGCTCACTCATTGGGAAATGTACATTCATGGGCTACTCCAAACAGGCCTGTTAAACATTACAGACACTGTTGACAAAACTACAGTTTTTATTGGCTGAAAAGGAATCCACAAATTGGTATGAATCATCCGTTTTCTTAGACAAGAAAAGACACTATTTGTGTAAACTAACTCCCTCATTTTCCCCCACAGAACAGTACAAAGAACACAGTAGCATCTTGTTGAGAAAAGAAAGGTAGGAACGATAAAGCCTCAGTGCCTTAAATGAACAATAAAGCCTCAAATCAAATATCTAGTAGTTCTACAATATCTTGGGCCTAGCTTATAAATTATTAAATGGTACAGGTTACGTTGTTAAAGTGGCAAGATTTCTTTTCTAATGTTTATGCCCCGAGTCCTTAAGCAGAAGAAAACACGAAACCAAGGAGTTAAATAACTAGCATAACATAAATAAGAGCAGGTAATGCAATGGAAAACCGGAAAAGGATTGAAAAAACAGCTACCATGCATCTGTCACAAACTCGGACTGGTTGAGCATCAGCATCTGTAGTTAGAGGAGTCCTTCCCTGGGTGCACTTGTCACAGAAAATATCACCACAGTTTCGACAGTGATGCTGAAAATATAATAGGCTTGCCATGTTAAAAGATATTCAAGTGACATCATCAGCGCATCAATATTTTTTTCATTTTTTTCTCGAACACGCAGGAGAGCTGCGTATCTTTGTATTAAGAGAATAAGCGGATCAATATTTAACCGTTCTTTACCCTGCGGTTGAAAGCACTGAAATCTGCTGCACATGCCGTGCACTTGGTGACAGCTTCATCTGGGACCTAAAAGAAAGTTTGGAGGGAACATTTAATTTGATTAGCAAAGGTGAGTCAATGAATAAAACAAGAATTAAGAAAAAGGAACTATACAAAGAAATGAGCAAACACATTTACATGTGACATAACAGGTACGAACCCATAAGTAGAATGCAGATAATAGTATGCGAGACAGGCTCTACTATGATATTATCAAACAGAAATAACATAAACCAACAATACAAAATGCAGAGCTATAGGATAAGCAATAAATCAAACTAATAGCAATTTGGCAAGAGAGCTAACTTTGAATCTAGCTTTGCAGATTATGCAGGAATTACAAGTTTGAAATGATTGCAAAACACAGATAAAGAGAGATCAATTACCCAGTGATCTTAGATTATGCAGGAATTACAAGTTTGAAATGACAGCAAAACACAGATAGAGATAGATTAATTACCCAGTGATCTTTCTCCTCATTCATAGGCTTCATTAAATTCCTCAAATCAGGGAAAATTCTCCTCCTCTCATTTTGCTGCTCAGCAGGCTTGGCTGCATCAGCAATTGCTCTACTTCTTGAAATGCTGCTTCCACCCATCTCCTTGAACTGCAGTCCAAAGAAAGCAACAACCATCAATCATTTTGGGCAAGCCATGTATAGTGCAACAAAACAAATTATAAAGAGCTGTCAGATGAACAAAATTATGTCGATAAGGTAAATGCCACACCTGCACAGTCGCAGCTGTTACAGTGTCTAAGATGGTGTTGGATGTATAGCTGTTTGATTTCAGCCTTATTCTTTTTGCTTCAACATCCACTGAACTCTTGGACCAAAAGGCAAAGATAGAAGAATCTAATACCTGATACAGAAATCATAAGATCAACAAAATAAATACTAAAATAATGATAACTACTTTCTTACAAAGGTGCCACAAGAACACAATTTACTTACATCCCATCTAGTTACAGTTTCAAGGGGATATATTCTTAAAGTCCTACTAGTGTTTGGATCAAGCATCCGGATTCCATCCAAACCAACCTGCATAAGGCACAAGCAGAGAAGTATTGGTTAATGCCTGCTGGATCATACCAAGTTGCAACATGTCAATTATAAACATCCATTCCTACAAGAGCTAAATGCAGAAGTTACAGGTTTATTAAACCAGTATTGTTTAGTAAATTTAAATGTGACTATTTTGGCAAGAACATTCTTGTACTGGCCTGTTCATTTTCAGTTCCATGCAAATTCACAACCAACTATTAACATGTGCATTTTAGGTCAGCTTCCATAGATGTCAATAACAGAGCTTTTCGGTTTTCTTCATTTTTCGTCTTGATAGCCTGCAAACCTACGAGCTCAATATAATTTATAATTTTCATCTGACTCGGCAATACTAACTACACTAGAAATGCACTCAGAAATCAATTGATATTTCTTTTTCTCGAATATGGAGGCATCTACCAGTTCATTTGCAATATATAATTATATACTGCAGATTAAAACATCAACATTAGTATCCTGCCACAATGTCATTGTTGTTGAAATTCCAGGAAAAAACAGCAGGTTCTTTTTATACTGCAGTAGCTACATATAAACTTTGCAAGAAGACGATGCCAGGAACTTTCCCAGTATATCTTGCAGTTGATTATAAGTAAACCAAACAGGTTCACTTGGGCCAGAATCCCGCAATAGGCCGTTCATTTCATACTGAGCCTCAGCAAAATGTTGCGAATATCAGGTCCAGAAACATGTCCCTGGTACATATAAACTTTGCAAGAAGACGATGCCAGGAACTTTCCCAGTATATCTTGCAGTTGATTATAAGTAAACCAAACAGGTTGACTTGGGCCAGAATCCCGCAATAGGCCGTTCATTTCATACTGAGCCTCAGCAAAATGTTGCGAATATCAGGTCCAGAAACATGTCCCTGGTGCCAATTTGGTGAATATTCAATTTTCCTCCTAAATGCACCACTACTGGTTACATGACCAAGCTCATCTACTAGTCACCCCTTCTGTGTAATGTAAATTTCCAAGTAAATTGAAGCCAGCTCTGAACATCTTATGCTTATTCACGCACTACTATCAAATGCAATCTATTCGCACCCTAAAAGGATCAATTGTAGGGTTAGCAGCCTCTAAAATGAGCTAAGGTTCTGCATTCAGATTTGTTCAAAAACTCGGAAGCTCATCCATGACAGTGTTCACAAAATTCATCCCATTACAGCATCAGAACAAGCAGACTACCTGGCAGAGCACATCCATTGGGCTCCCAGCCCCCTCGGG
Organism: Panicum miliaceum; assembly: GCA_032594955.1. NCBI lineage: Eukaryota > Viridiplantae > Streptophyta > Magnoliopsida > Poales > Poaceae > Panicum > Panicum miliaceum. The sequence goes on along the minus strand of CM064071.1, from coordinate 32,613,808 downwards.
CAGCAGCTTCACCCGGAACTTCTGCACCCCACCCCTGACGTCCTCCGTCGTCTCCGCCTTGGGCACGGCCCTTACCACCTTGGGGTTCGCCGCACTACCCCCGCGCCCACCCCTATCCGTCGCTGAGCCAATCGACCTCCCGTAGTCATCAAACAGCGCGGATCCCGATCCCGACCCCGACCTAGGCGCGGTACCCCTGGCTCCGTACGGCTCCGGCGCGTCGCCGCCGTCGTACGCGTAGACCCCGTCGTCGGACCACCCGCCCCCGCCCACCGGCTTGGGCGGGTACAGCTCCTGGCCGTACCCGGAGCCGGAGCCGGAGCCGGATCCGTAGCCGTAGCTCCCCGCCCGATCCAGCGACGGGTACGGCGACGGCACCGGGTTGTGCGGGGACGGAGGGAGCGGCGGCGGCTCGTAGGTGTAGTACGGGGGCGGGGGCGGCGGCGCGTCGGCCGGAGGCGCGTAGTGGGGGATGTCGACGGGCTGGGCCGGCGGGTACGCGGGGTACGACGGCGCGGGGGCGAAGTCGGTGGGGTACGGCGAGTACGGGGGAGCGGAAGCCGGGGCTGGCACCGACGGGTAGGTGGCGGGAGGCGGCGCCGCGGGGGAGGGATAAGGGGGGTAGTAGGGGGCGTAATCCCCCGCGCCGGAGGGATGCATCGCCGGCGAGAGGATGCTAGGGCTAGGGTTCGGATCGGGGAGCGGGCGAGGCGTCGGGGGCGAGGTCGGCGAGCTGGGGGGGACTGGGAGGAAGGAGGAGGCGAGCGGCCAGCGACGACCGGTAGGAGGTGGCGCGTTTTTGCGAAATGGACCCTAGATGTGGAATTAATTTCTAATGTTGTGAGAAACCTGCCTGCAGGGTGTGAATTGAATATTTAAGCCCCCAGCCACAGCCAGTGTGCATGTGAGAATGATTGTGTTTCATATGAGTGAGAATGATGGGTTGGAATTGATTGGGTCAAGGATTGATTAGTCCTGTTTCTCATTACTGATTAGCATTAGAAAGCTCAACCAACTCAACTGAAACTTACAGTTCCAGGGTGATGAATTGATTGGATCAAGGATTGCATTAGAGTAAAATCACCACCTCAGGTAGAAATGCACTCCACTACTGAAATTACCAATCGCCCAACCCATCACCATCTTCTTCCTAGAAAGAACATCAGCACGGCAAGCTGCAGTTTCCATTCGCTCACCCAGGATGCTCCAGCACCCAAACTGCAACCACAACAAATTGCCATGCTTTTTCTGTCACCTGCTCTGCAACCACAACGCGCAAACTGCAACCACAATTCGCAACAGGCTGGCCAGTGGGCTTACACATCTAGAATCGACAAGGAAATCTAGAAATGAAACTGTTGGTCTGGGTAAAGAGAGAAGATGCCATTATTTCATTTTTGGCATTGACTTGCACCAAGATTATTAACTCCTATTCAAATGACAGTTAAGGCAACACAGCTTTGATAGAGATTTCTAGCCAATCGCAAGTCAAAACAAGCTCTGAGCTCCAGACAAGGCTAGGCTGCTGGTGAGGAATGACATCGAGCAAGTTCAGCCCAACCCTGTCCAAGTGCATGGAACCGACTTTCACCGTGCTTGCCGAAAGAGGCAACTTGCACAGTGGGGGGCAGGGAGTTGGTTTCTTGATTGAGCAAGTGACAACACATTAAACTAGTCGGTAGCTGTCATGGTTAGAAAAATCTGGTAATTGGCATTGGCTCCCTTGATCCTATGTCAGCGCATGACAAGATGAACACCGTCCAATCAGAAAGAGAAAGAAATGACGAATCACGGGCAATATAACAAACATCTGGGGTAGCAAACGCTAGCAGCTTCGCTTATATGTATTTTTTATATATGCAGCAATTATTATGTGAGGCTTGCGAGCTACTCAACTTATTTAGAGAAGGGTTAGTTAGCCTACGCTTTATTATATTGAAGGCTTGGTGATTCAAATTTAGTAAATTGCTCTCCTTTATGAAACATGCGCATATCGTGTTCTTGGCAAAAGAATATCTTTGGAATTGTTGGTATGAATCTTGTTGAAGCCTGAACTCTGAAGATTATCAAGTTGCTTCACTGAAAGATCTGCCCCAGGTGCCAACTGCAGGTTCAGTTCATTCGATGCTCCTCCATCCCTCTTGATGTTTTCAGAATAAAAACACAAGCAGCTAGCGCTGGATCACTTTCTACAGTTGCAATATTTTTCTCATGAATATGCTGCGCAGCTGTGCAGTTGATGATGTACATGTTTGTCACTTTCCATAGGGGCTGAGAGTAGTGATGTATGGCTAATGCTTCTTCTTTATAAGCAGGCATCCAAAGGTCGGCAAATACAAACATATCCTGCCCACTATTCAATAGAAATTTAGAATGCACGCAGGCCTTCTTTAGCCTATAATTCAAAAGAAATGCATGGCAGGGTCAAAAGCCCGAGATGTTTCTTTATCAGGTGACGACATTTGCATCTAACTTTCCTGAAAACGACGTTAATAAATTCGCATCTAGAATGCTCCCCTCGGTTTGGCCTGGCTTGGATTGGCAGATGATTGGGGATTAGAACAAGCACTAGTGTAGGTTTCTGAAACAGATACTAGATGGAAGATGGACGGGTCAGGACAAAGGTGAATTTAGGTTCTGGGATAGGTGAAAATATCTAGTACAAGCAGAGCACAAGGATCAGGCCAAAGTTTCAGACATCACACAGGGCTAAAGAAATGAGATATAAGAATACGCAGGTTCTATCAAGGCAACCACTACACCGTACCCGGTCCTGTGCAAATCCTCAAGTACCAGCTACGCTTTTGACTCATCATCTCCTGTGTGTGTGTGTGTGTGTGTGTGTGTGTGTTCCAATTATTTGCATTGCATTGCGGTTACGCCATGCCCTGAATACTGAACCGAGCGACGCTGGATGTGATAAAGAAATTTACTTTCTGCGAAATATCTCTCCATGGATTGCATAGATTAAGATGGCCAATGTGATCTGTTTGGTTGGGTCAATGTGTTGCCAGTCCTGTGTGTTGCTGATGCTGAGATGGGAATAAAGACTTAAAGAGTAAAGTTCATTATGTTTCTATTATTGCCGTGCGATAATCTATCAACTTTTACATGAAAAAAATAACCTATCCAATAGAGTGAAGTAGTTTCAAACTCGTTCATGTTATGGTTTGCTTGCAGTCGGCATTTGGGCGGTTATCAGACAGCAACTCAAGCTTAAAATTCCAATGATGATAGTATTAACTCATCTGTCTGTCATATCTCGGAGAACAGAAAATGATGAGTTGAGTTGTAGAACTCTGAATGAGTAGTGCAGCAAGTGCTGGCTCCTCTAGTACCAGCTACAAGACAAAGTGCCAAAGGCGATGGATCTTGGGAAAGAAAGGAAATGAAAACGATCCACCAGATAAGGCTACTGGAAAATGACGCTCTACCTAGATTACAGTTCACTCGTAAAATCGATCGACCTGACGCGGACAATCCCTGCTCGCTTTCTCCAATATGCAAGGATAGGAGCAGGCATAGGTTCGTGAAGTAAACAACAGGAGAAGATTTACATGGTGTCATGGTGAGCTTGGAAGCATGCACAATATATCCAAGCTAATGGCCTTGATGATGAGAGAACATATGTGTAAGATTGGAGAATCCACAGCAATTGGGTGCCCTGTACTGTATGTTTCAGGATCTGCAGGGCTGTTGGTTTCTCGTTGAATTCTATGGCCGGCCAATCTGCCAAGCCATCGAATTCATTTGCCAATCAGCCAATCTTGCTAGCTCTAGCTGTGGTAGTAGTCTCATATATCCCAGCATTCAGGACCATCTTGGTCATAAGGGCCCAAATAATGCAATTAAAAACCAGGCAGGCACTGTAAATATCTATCTGCCTTCTGCCGATCGAAGTTGTGGGTTTAGTCAACTGCCTCCAAAAGATGATTAGCTAAGCATGGTGGCATACGACACAGCCTGCATCACCATCTATCTATCACCACTTGCTGCAGCTAGCTAGCCTGCATCCGTGTGTGTGTGTGTGTGTCTATATATACCTAAGTCCTACAGGGCCATGAATGAAATATCTCACCGGCTGCAAACTTATTAGCTCGATCAGTACGTAGTAGTGCTGCTAAAGCTAGCTGAGCTGCACTCGAGTATATATCCAAGCAAGAGCAGCAGCCAAAAGCTGAGAGCATACGCAGCTTGGTGGTGTTGGTGCTTGCTGGTGTTGTCTTTTCTCCTTATCCAGTTCCAGTGCAATCGTTCGATCCCGTCGACCGATCATGGCGGCCAACTACCACCACTACCAGATGGCCGTGCACGCCGCCGCGGCGGCGGCGGCGGCGTGGAGGGAGCCGGACAGCCCGCAGCTGAGCTTCATGAGCGGCTGCAGCTCCCTCTTCTCCATCTCGACGCTGCAGGACGACGACGACGGCGCCGTCGTCATCGCCGGCCACGCGCTGCCCTCCACGCCCGTCTCCCTCGCCGGGTTCGCCGGCGACGAGGTCGACATGGAGGTGCAGCAGATCAGCGGCGGCAGCGGCGACGACCGGAGGTCCATCAGGATGATGAGGAACCGGGAGTCCGCGCTCCGGTCCAGGGCCAGGAAGAGGGTCAGTATACAACCATGCATCTATATACGTATGAATTCACTTAACTATAACACACTATATCATGTACTATCTGAAAGTTCAAATCTACCCAGTTTTCTGAATAAAGCGCATACCGATGAAATGAAACTCAATTCATATTGATTACTAAACGAAGTTAAGCCATATAATTCATGCTTGAAAATCTGTCATTGCTATTGCAACCCTCTGTGTTTTGGTGAAACACTTTTTCAAGCTTAAAACTATTTGGTCCCTATCAGGAAATAAATAAAGTAACGAGATACCGCATTACAGCTGCTTGCTTCGTCCTCATCAGAAGAAGATATACAAGTTTATACGATCTGAATACATATACAAGTAGCATGCGACAGTGAAACTTTGGAGTGGCGGTCACTAGTGAAAAGTGTGTACAAGATTAAGTAATTGAATGTGGTGGCTCTTGCATCAAGCATTGAGTTCCTGCCAATGGTTTCTTAGTCGGTAGTATGACCTAAACATGTATATCTCTTCTTTGAGTGCCGCCAAGTTGAAAGGTTAGCACTCTATCATCTCAGTACAAAATTCCCTCCAAAAGAAGCTAACACTGACTTTAGTTGTACCTGCTCCAAGTCTAAGCACGAAATACTCCAAAAAAAAGAAGAGTTGAAAAATATATATAAGATTCCTGATGAATACTCTAGAAAAAAAAGAAGAGTTGTACCAGCCACCAAGGATTCGCAGAACGGCACGTCTACAGTTCTGCAGAATACTCTAGAAGATTCCTGATGATAATCACGGCATCTGCATCCCCTGTCCATCAAATTGGAAGCTTGTGATTACTAGTCTTTGACCTTTTGCATAACGTTTCTGGATGTGTTTTAGGTAGAACTTAGTGTCTGATTGGTTGTACTAGAGACCCCAAAAATAATAAAATTGTCCAAGTTGCAAGAAGAAATTATGTGTCTTACTAGTGAAAGTTATTTTACAATGAATCTTGAATATAGCAAAAGCTTCGAGATTACATCAAACTAACCACTACTACAATTTGCTTCAAAAGAAATAAACCACTTTTAGAATAGTTTATGTCTTCCTCGTAGGCTTACGAGATGTGCAAGACTCTATAGCTTGAATCCAGTCTCTCATGGTAATGCTTATGTCGGCTAAATAAAATAATTATTAAAAATGCATATAATTTGGTCAGAACGGAGGTCAATGAAAAACAGCATCTCAATCCACCTATACATTTGACCATGACCGGAGTACACCTTTTAACTGAAAAATCACACTTTTTCAGAGGAAAACAGCGCACAGTCAGTACACCTGGAAATGAAAGCCCTGCACATTCTGATTCCACAAGTTGATGTTCGTGTGCAGGCATACGTTGAGAATCTGGAGAAAGAGGTTCGCCGGCTGGTGGATGAGAACTTGAAGCTCAAGAAGCAGTGCAAAGAGGTACTGAATCATGCATGCCCGATGCCTTGTTTACTTCTGAGCATCAGTGTGTTATGAACACTCTTATTCGCCTTCTTTTGCAGCTTAAACTGGAAGTGGCTGCACTGGTCCTCCCTACCAAGAGCTCGCTGCGAAGAACCTCATCGACGCAATTCTGAAGGCACAAAGAAGCATGAACACATTTTATTTGCCAGTACAAAATTAAGAGAAGGGATGATTGGACTTGTGTGTACATGTGTTAGTGTGTGTTTGTGTCCCGTAGGGAAGGGGGGATAGATGGACATGCAATGATCTGTACCCTTGACACTAGATCTCTGCAAAGATGAACGTCTTTTAATTTCTTGAGCTGCAAAGGAGCTGTGTTCGACTGAACAAATCGTATTTCCCGGCATCCCTGATCGTTTCAGGTTGTCCTTCGTACCTAGAGCCAGCCATATGCAGATGTCCTGCCGCACAGATAGGTGAAACTCAAGCTGTGAATCAGCGTGATTTGTACTGACCGTCCGGCCATTTAGCTATCTTGTGAGCATATCAGTGCTAACTCTCACAGACATCTCAAAATGCAGCATCAATATCATTTAAAGTCCAAAGTAAACATGTCTAAGTTTTTTTTAAAACAAACCAGGCAGAAGAGCTGTCGATTATATTAAAAAGAAGAAACAACGTCCAGATTGGGCACGACAACAACTAACAACGACACCACCACCGGCCATCACGACCACACAACTCCTCTCAACTCGACTCAAAACAACCGGTTGGATTCGGACATCAACACGATTGCGCAACTCAACTTGATTCCACTCAAAATCACCCGCCGCGCCACCACCAAGACTCAACCCCGCTGCCCAGGTCATATTGGGACATCGACCCAGGCCTCAACTCACTCTGCCCGGTCGGATTGGGTCGTCGACCAGAGCCTCTGCGCACCCTGCCCGGTCGGATTGGATCTTTGACCCGAGCCGCACCAACACAAGCAATGTTTTTTTGTTTTTTTTTCAAAGGAGGAAGAAAGGAAGAGAAGAGGTAGCACACCATGTCGATGGCCATCACTACCATCCGGATTAGCCTAGCATCGCGTTTAAGAAGGTTACATTGCTGAAGGCACCGCCAACACCAACCTAAGATGGGTTAATTTTTCACCCGCAACATCCGACGCGGAGAGGCGGAAGAGGTGTAAAAGGACGCCTCCAAGTCCAAGCTTTCGCCGGCACCTCATCCGACGCGGAGAGGCGGAAGAGGTGTAAAAGGACGCCTCCAAGTCCAAGCTTTCGCCGGCACCTCGCCCAATCCTCGGGGGAACGACAGCGAACCTGACCGCGGCAAGAGTGGTGCAGGTGACGTCTCCATCGTCACCTGGCGCCGCCATGCACAACAGATGCCCGCCGAGCACGCCACCACCAGGGGCCGCGCGCAGGCCACGGGACCGCTGCAGCCGGGCCCCGCACACCGCGGCGCCGCCAAGCCGCGCCCCGCCACGTCGGGTGGGCGCCGGCGCCGCCGCGCCCCTCCGGCCGCCCAGGCCGCGGACGCCGCCGTATAGGCCGCGGGGGCCGCTGCAGCAGCACCCCGCCGCGAGCTGGCCCGCTGTCGCCGCGCTCAAGCTGTGCCCCGCCGCGCAGAGGCTCTGGGAGAGCAGATCCGACGGTGGAGGGCGTGACTCCGACCAAGCGCGAGGCGGATCAGATCGCGGGTCGCCGGGAAAAGCCACTGCCGCCATAGACGGGCCAGCCACCAAGAGAGGGCGAGGGGGAGGAAAGGAGAGAAAGAAGGGGAGGTGGAGCCCCGCCGCCGCCTTTCTTGCGGCCGCTCGGGCTTCCGGCAGTAGCTCGGGCAGCGGCGAGATGGGGGAGCAGAGCGGGGCGGGGCGGGGGGGGGGGGGGGGGGGGGGGGGGGGCGCTCGGGGGAGCGGAGCCGCCCCCTAAGGAGCGACGCGGGGGAGAGAGTAGCAAATCAAACATGTCAAATTTGACAGAAACTGAAGATGGTACAGGTCCATCGTGAAAGAAGAAAAAAATAACATTTTCTGATAAACCACACATGTGGAATATCTTGAATAATCGGCATACAACCGATAAAACAATGCATTAAACTACACTAAAAAGAGGTCAAACAGCGTTACTAATTTACTATAACTTAGTTTAAATAGTCTCACTTAACAACCGCCTTGGCAACAGACCCATAAACTTAATAAACAAGACTCTTACAAACCATATACAAATCTGTCCATCTCCTACTTATCTAAGTCCATATTGTCCTGATCTAGAGCTCTCAAACTAGTTCCTTCCGCCTCAGATTCCTGGTGCTTCTGTTCACTATCCCAGGCTAGGATACCCATGGTTCCAGCCTGCTTCTTGAGAGAGGGTTGCCACATCAGCATACCTGGTCGTTTCAGGTGACCATGTGTAGCTGCACATAACGAAACAGCTGACATTTAGTAAGAAGGAAGAATTAGATTCAGAAACAATCAAATAGCATATGCGCATCCCATGCCCTACCAACCAAAATCACCGCTAATGCTATGAAGAGAAACTATCGACCAACTCCGGTTCTAGAAGGCAGATATATGCAGGGGCGGATTTGGGCCCCGGGCTGCCTGGGCTGCAGCCCGGGCGAGGCCCAATTACTTTATAAAAATAACATAAAAATAACGCCCCCCGATCCAAATCGTGCAACCCTAACCTATCCTTGTTGCCCACCCGCACCGGCCACACTGCCCCCGAGCGCCGACCCCCGCGCGCCGCCGCCCGCCGCCCAGTGCTGCCGCCCGGCTCCCTACAGGCTGCCGTTGCCGATCAGAAGCCGCCAGCTACCGCCCCGACGCCGCCGAGAAGCCGCTGCACATCTTTATATGTCTCTAATTGAAAAAGTTCATGTGTGTTTAAGCTATTAAGCTATTGCGTCAATAATGATATCATTTATTCTTGCAGAACATCATCTTATTGGAGCCGCCACCCTGCGTCACGCCGGTCATGGAGCGATTTTTTGGTAAGAAAGATGTGAGTACTGTCAGAAATGTTGAGAGCTGGATTGAAAAAAGACCGTGGAATGAACTATACATGAGAGATATAGTTGCTGATCCAGAAGAGAGGAAACAAATTGATGAGTTTCATCATGAGATTAGAGATGAAGCTAGAAGAGCATATTTACAAATGGGTCCATATAGACCGAAGGGTCATAAATTTTCTAAAACAAAAAAAGATAAAGGTCAATCAAGAGGATTTGTAGGTTCATGGTTTGATCAATTTGATTGGTTAGAGTACAGTGTAGCCAAGGATGCAGCTTATTGCTTTTATTGCTATCTCTTTAGGTCACAACAAACTGGGTTTCATAGTAATGATATATTCACCAAAGTTGGGTTTAGAAATTGGAAGCATGCAAAGGATGCATTCAAGCAGCATGTTCAATCAATTGATGGCTTTCATAGTAATGCAAGAAAGCGTGCAATTGATTTTACAAATCAGAGGCAAAGTGTTGAATATGTGTGGACTGTGACAAGTGCAGCGGAAGAGGAGGCATATAAAGCTCGTTTAACTATCATGTTAAGCATTGCTAGATTTCTCCTTTTGCAAGCTTTAGCCTTTCGTGGTCATGATGAGTCTAAAATATCAAGAAATAAAGGGAATTTTATGGAGATGCTAGAATGGTATAGAAAGAAAGATCCTAAGGCCGCACTTGTGACCAGTGAAAATGCCCCAGGAAATAATTAAATGAGTTGTCCAATGGTTCAGAAAGACTTGGTTAGAGCTTGTGCAGAGGAGACTAGTGAGTTAACTAAAAGTGAAATAGGAGATCGTTGGTTTGCAGTGTTTGTTGATGAGGCTCGTGATGCATCTATTAAGGAATAAATGGCTGTAGTTGTGAGGTATATATCTTCTCTTTTCTCTTGTAAATTGTAATAGAGTATTGTTATATTCAAGTAACACTATTTTCTCTTTTGTCTTGTAGGTTTGTCAATGATAAAGGAAATGTGATTGAGAGGTTCCTTTGTATTGAGCATGTTCATGACACCACGGCACATTCACTAAAGAAAGCATTGGATACTATGCTTAGAAGATATGGTCTATCTATTTCCAAGATTAGAGGACAAGGATACGATGGAGCTTCAAATATGAGAGGATAATTTCATGGATTACAAAGACTGGTATTGAATGAAAACCCATATGCATTTTACATCCATTGTTTTGCTCATCAATTGCAACTTGTGGTAGTTTCTGTAGCCAAGTGTTGTGGTTCAACTTTCGATTTCTTCAACTATGTCACTTCAATTGTCAATACTGTTAGTGCCTTTTGCAAAAGGAAAGATCAACTCCTTCAAAATCATCATGATAAGCTTGTTGAGCAGTTAGATAGTGGTGCTATTTTTTCTGGGAGGGGAAAACCAAGAAACTAGTCTTGCTAGACCTGGTGATACACGGTGGGGTACAGATCACAGAACATTGGCACGTCTTATGATGATGTGGTCCTCTGTGCTAGAGGTATTATAGAATATTAGTGAAGATGGCACTGATGGGGAAAAGAAAACCACCGCGTCTGGTTTGATTCAAAGAATGGAGTATTTGAATTTGTGTTTATATTGCATCTTACGATTAGAGTATTGGGGATGACTCAAGACCTGTCACAATGTTTGCAAAAGAAAAATCAAAACATTATTCGTGCAATAGGATTAATTGGTTCTGTGATGAGAAATGTGAATGACATGAGGGAAAATGATTGGGATGTTATCATTGAAGAGGTAAAAGAGTTTGCCTCCAAATGAAGATAGACATTCCTAATATGGAAGATATGATACCAATTAGAGGTCATTCAAGATGTCGTGGTGCTAAATTAGTGACTTACTACCATCATTTTCATAATGGGATTTTCTTTATTGTCCTTGATCAAGTTTACAGTGAGTTAAACAATCGATTTCCAGAAAGATCAACTCGGTTGTTAAGATGTGTGGCTTGTCTTGATCCAAGGGATTCTTTTGCCAACTTTGAGATAGAAAAGTTAGTTGAGCTTGCTAAGATTTATAAAGTTAACTTCGATGATTATGACTGCAAAAAGCTTGCGACTGATCTTCTTGTATTCATTGATGAAGTCAGAAATGATAATGAATTTGGCACGTGTATTGATCTTGGTAATCTTGCTGAGAAGATGGTCCAAACTGATAGGCATACCTATTTTCCTTTGGTGTACCGTCTTATTGAACTTGCATTGATTTTGCCGGTGGCAACAACAACAGTTGAAAGGGCCTTCTCTACTATGAATATCATCAAGACTGAACGAAGAAATAAAATGACTAAGACTAAACGAAGAAATAAAATGAATGATGATTGGATGAATAGTAGCATGATATGCTATATTGAGCGGGATTTATTTGCATCAATTGAAGATGAAAAGATTCTAAAACGCTTTCAAAGCTTTAGAAACCGTAAGATAAATTTGCCACGCCAGGACCCGAGGTACGTGTTTCATTGTAATCCAAAAACATACACAATATTCTCTTGCTTTATGATGAGAAATGATAATTTATTTCTTTTTAATTGTAGAATTCAGGATGACAGCAGTACAAGTGGTGCAAAATTATGAAGATCCTGGTGTTATGAATGTTTTTTAGAAACTTTTCTATTTTTAATGTCATTCGTATTGTTTTAGTATATTATTTGAGCACTTTGAATCAATACTATTATTTATATTTTTTAAAATTTTATTATATTTATTAGTGTATAACTAGTACTAGTATAGCACGGCTACTTAGATTCGTAGCCGTGCATAATTTAGCCCCGGGCGGAGCCATCCGCTGGATATATGTGAAACTCATGCCGAGAGTTCTTCGTGCATCAAACTCGGCAACTCCTTGCAGTGTCTTCTTCTTCGCGTAGATAGCAAGCACCCATGCTTTGGTGTCCTTTCTGTAGTGGATCTTAGTCATGAAGTAGACAACATTATCTTGATGCAAGCTGAGCGTGGGATGCGTGTGGAGTCTCTCCAAGGTCGGCTGAGGAGTGCCTTGATCGTCGACCAGCTTCGGCAGCAACTGGAATTGCACCGGTTTCTTTCTGGCAGAGATCTGGGAAGCGCGTATCGTGCAGCCAGGTTGCCATGAACCCTACTCCAGAGACTTGGCCTTCCTGCTCCATGTGGCAGCCGTCCAATCATCGGCGATGAAGTCGCCGTTGGCTACACAGCCCGGTCGAACTCAACGTACTTGATGCAACCATTGATGACAGCAATGTCCCGGGAGTTCCTGAGGCCGCCTTGAGGCTTCCTGTCGGGGTTGAGCGGCGCCGGCAACGAGACGTAGCAGAGCAGCACGGTGTGGTCCTGGCTGAGGACGTCGCAGAAGGGGATGCCCCGCCCGAGATCAACCCAGCCCATGGTGCCGGCCTTTCCCCCGACTGTGATCACCTTGTTGTGTGTATGGGAGGAGTGGTGGGGTGGCCAAGCTCCTGCTCCTGGCGCAGCAAGGCCATCTTGGTGGCCCACTCCTCCGCCCTAGAGTCGTATGTGTAGAGGTCGTAGCGCCCGGGCACAAAGGACGCGTAGAGGAGCGAGGCGATGACGTAGAAGCCATCGCCTTTGCGGCCGCGGCAGCGCAGGAGGCCGACATTATAGTGGTGGAGGATGCGGGAGGGGCCCGGGTGCCTGAGCAGCTTCAGCGACGGCGGCATACAGCCGCCGCCGGCCTGGTAGACAAAGTACTCGAACCTGCCGAAGTCGGCCATGGCGCTCCTAGTGCCCAGGAGGACGCGGAGGAGCACGACGTCGTCCTCGGCGGCGAAGTCGCGGGGCTTCAGGTCAGGGCAGAAGACGGAGAAGTAGGAGACCCGTGGCGGGTGGGCAGGCCAGAATGTGACGCAGATGCGGTGGCCGCCCCTCGTCTTGGACCAGGCGGTGGTGGCGTTGCGGCGCCCGTCGATGTAGGCGGTGAAGTCGAGGAGGACCGAGGCCGGAGTCGGGATCGGGACACCCGCGTCGTCTGGGCCTTCGCCGACGCCGTGGATGGGCGGATGCAGGGAGGCGTCCGCCACCATGCTCCCGTCATAGTCATCGTAGCCAGATGATGACATCGCTCGCTCCTCGTGAGCAAGGATAGATTCTTCTTCTGATAGATGAGGGAGAGAGACTAGCTGGGGGGGGGGGGGGGGGGATCGGAGCTGCACACCGAACAATCAACACCAATTGAGATCGTTCGATTGCTTACTGGGAAATCAGATCCAGATAAAATTAAAATAGGGAGGTAGAGGAAAGAACAAGGTGCCTAGCGCCTTGAGAGACTGGAGCCGGACTCGGAGATGAACTTGAATCGGAGTGAGGCGGCGGCGGGCCGGGAGCCTCTCGATCGGGAGCTAGTCTCCATCGGTTCTCTAGTACGCACGTACTCAAATCGATTCAAGTGTTGTATTGTATCAACTGATTGTAGCGCAACCGTGTATCAGACAACGCAGTGGCCATTGCCAAGCAGCAAAATCAAAGAGGGTCAGGTCAATTCATCAACACGGCAGCTCCGAGAGCCAGACCCCAGGCCACCCAACCCCGGCGCCCTTCTCCGGCCAGCGACGCTGCATTACTGTTACTACCGTCCGCCGACGGGCCGGCGGCGGCCGAGACGTTGACGGCGACCTTCATGCCTCCGAGGCAGTGGTCGGGGAAATCGCAGATGAACCAGTAGGTCCTGGCCTCGGCGAGCACCACCCTGTCGTAGCCGCTGGTGTACTTGACGCGCACGCCGTTGCCGCCGGTGTCGCAGGACCAGTACGTGCCCTTGCTCACCTCGTACACGTTGTGCTGGGAGCTCACGTACTGGAAAACTGCAGCAAAATCGAAATTAAAAAGAAAAAAAAAAGAGAGAGAGTCAAGGTTGCAAGCCATCATGCGACAAGCGAGTGTTCGTCAGCAGGTGGTTGCTGACCTAGGACATCGCCGACGGCGAAGGCGTGCTCCCGCGCCCAGGCGGCGTAGTTGACCCCGGAGTCCCAGCCGAAGGCGACGTCGCCGACCACGTACTCGGCCGCGCCGGCGCGCTGCGGCCACGGCCACAGGAGCAGCGCGGCGGCGAGGGCGCGCGCCACCAGCGCCACCGTGCCGCGGCCCATCGATCCGGGCATGCTTGCGTGCACGCAGGGCGATTATTGCGAGGGGTTAGCTAGCTGGCCGGCCTCGTGATGGTTGGGGATCGATCGGATGCTCATCGTCGCCATGCCTGCCTTTTTGTTGGGTTGCTGCCCGACGACACTGACGCTGGCGGCGGACGCTTCGATGCGCTGGAGAAGCTGACTGGTTCAGCGAGGGGCGAAGGTGGCGCGCAACGAGCTTGCATTGGTTGGCCGGCCGAACCGAGCGCGACAGCCGAGACGGCGACGGAGGAGAGAGTCCGAGCGAGGTCAGCGTGCTCGCTGGCTGCAAGACACTTGGTGGATCAACTGCATGCCGGCCGGCCTGGGCCTGCTCCGCTTCGCGTGGGCCTGGGCCTTGCATTGTGGGCCGGCCGGCTGAAGCCCAATCGCCTGCCGTTCTCTCTGGTGGTCTCTGATTTGTTTTTTCTTTCATCTTTCTTGCGCCTGTACCTGTACGCAAGGAGTAGGAACTTGGTCATTATCCTCAAATACGTTATTATTTTATTAAAAAAATGATCTCGATGTTCAAACGACAACGTACACACGTGGCTGCTGGCGTGCCTCGGCGGCCTGGCCATTTAGCTAGCTGGCCGGCCTTCCTTGTGTTCTTCTCATCAGCAGTGACGCGCTGACGTGGATATTCACATGCCTACAGTGTGGATCATGCATTGCAGGGTTTTTAATTTTATGAATATCCACATGCATCATATATAAGTATATTCGTCGATCGATATTATTATACCCCATCTCTCGTGTACGTACTGATCGATTCAGTTGCATGCATGGCGGCTAAGCTAGCATATATAGATGGCCAATAAATCCTAGTAGTATTTTTCTTGCCTTGAGGGCATAGGCACGTGACTTGGAGCGAGAAAAATTAAATCGGGTGGTAATTAGTAACTGGTTTAAGACGTAGACGCGCACGCCGGCCGGTGCGGTGAACAACTAACAGCAGTATCAGTCACGGGTTAACGAGCTAAACAAGTTGGCAGTCGATGCAATGCAGTGCAAGAAGCTAGGCATGCAGTTACATTAATTAGGGTAATTAAGCACTCCAGTAGGCAGGCCGGCAGGCAGCCACGGTTGCGTGGGCGTGCGGTGCTTGCCAAGCTTGCTTTCCAACAATGCCGCTGGACTGGACTGGGCTGGACGACGACGATGCAGGCACCTGAGCCACCAGTTTGCGCGGCAGCAAGGAGCCAGACACGGCATCCGGCGATATCGTATCATATGATCCTCCGCCACTACGCGTGGACGGAGCCACGCCTCGTCCGGCCAACATCCTCTCGACGCCCGCCAATGCCGGAAGGAAACCAGGAGGAGGCCAGGGCAGGGCCTTCCTCCGTGAGAGGAGATGGAGATCCCATCCTGGCTCCACTTGACAGCGCTGGCCCATCAGATCTCGCGCGTCCCATCCCATGCCTTATTCTTAGGTCCACCCAACACAACTTCCCCGACCACTCTGCAAGGACCTTAATGCGCAGCCAGCTACAATAATGACTGCTCTGGATGTTATTGTATACTCTTACTTTCACAAACAATATAAACCATATGATAAAAACATTAGTTTGTATATATAGCGATTAATATGGATCGGCCGAGACTGTTCCTGTTCAAACCTCTCTAATATATCAACAAGGTTTAACGACATTTCATCCTAGCCATTGAGCTAACAAAATATCTAGTAGTGAAGTATAGCTCCAGATCCATTGTTATCGGTAATGACGGGGCTTGTACCCGCCTACTTCACATGTTTTCGTTCCAAACTCGGAATGTTTGTATATATGGCTTCATAGCCTCGTATACAGCCGTTGCGTGTGCGTGCATAATGCTTACCCATAAGTTATGATCGCAGAACACATGACTGCTGCCACGTAACTTAGTTTCCCTTTTGAGACAACGAGTTAGAACATTTTAGACCGTCGTCTTGCGTCTACTCAACCGATGCCGCTAGTTTGTATGCCCGCATATACATTTGTTTCTTGTCGTGAACGAGAGGTAAGGGGGCAAAAAGGAAAATACTACCCAACAATCTTCATTTATCCATCCACATATTTTGTCTTTTTTATGTATTCACACATTTACTATTTTTTACATTTGTCAATTGCTCAAGAGATATGTACACAAGGCGCGGTGGAGTATTAGCCACATACGTGGGTGACCTGGTGGGAATGTTATGTGCTTCCGTGTCTCTTGTGCCGTGTTGCTCTATCGTTTTCCTTGAGTCTGTTCCAGAAAGAAGCCACCTCTCTATTGGTCGCTTGTGGGTTTTGTTTCTTGCCTTGCAAGAGCTCCTCTTTCTCTCTCTCACTACATTCATGGACTCATCCCTATCTATATAAGAGGGAGATCACAATGCCATATGAAAATTTCAAGTTCCGTTTTCAAAGTCACCAAGATTACTCTTGGTGCTCTCCCAATCATACTTGTGAGCTATGTTGAACTATTGAGAGGTTAGACTGACAGAAGTTTTGTTCTTTTGAGTGAGTGCCTCAAAATGAGGTCATCGCCGTCACCTTCATCGTCACCTAGATCCATTTTTAGGATCGAAACTAGTAAGTTTCTATATGACCATATATGTCTTGCAATTAATTTCTTGTGTGTTAATATCTTGCAAACTTTATTTGTTCTTTTTTAGGAAGTTGATTGTTCTCTTAGCAATGTTGTTTTTCCTTTACCAAACTATATAGCAAAATGCACACATTGGCTATGAACTGTAGAACGGTTTAATTTCTAGCATGTTTTGTGATAGCTAATAATATTTAGTCTTGTGATAGCTAATATTCTGTAATTTGTCAAAGAGCTGAATAAGCATGTTTTCCTTGTTGAGTCCCATCTGCAAACTTGATGTCAATGTCATAATAGCTAGCTATCTACAGTAGCTTGCTACTCCCGCTTGTATGTAAAGCAACGGCATCCTTTGCTAAGAAAAAACGAGGTCTCAAAACCATTTCTTGACGCCTTCTCTTGCTGTCCATATATGCCACACGTTGCTTTGCTTTGCCTCATTGCGTTGCTTGTGACGTGCTTGTTGCTCTCATATCATCTCACCTCCTACTCGGACTCGATCGATGCAACGCAGCTGATGACGCCATGGAGAGGAGCAGCTCCACCCCTTCCAGCACTCCGGCGAGGCTGCCGCCGCGCAGCCCCCTCGACGTCGACGAGGAGTACGACAGCGCCTTCAAGTCCAAGTCTTTCCTCGACCTCTGGTCGCACGCGCACCGCCACCTCAGCCAGACCTTCTCCTTCAAGCAGTCATCGTCCAAGTCCAGCGCCAAGGACTACTCGCGCCATGACGACGACGAGACCGACACGGCGGCCGCCTTGGAGCAGTCCTGCTCGTACACCGTTCTTGATGACTTCGTGTTGGAGCCGAGCCCCGAGGTCCTCGTTCGGAGGCGGGGACGGGGCGGTCGCCAGCTGCGGCGACGGCGCCGCCGCGTGGAGACCCTGCTGATCGAGTACTTCGACGTGACGCAGGAGGCCTGCGAGGCATTCTCCGCGCTGCTCACCGCCATCGGCGCGGCGCGGCGCCACCACCTCACGCTCCGCCGGCTGCTCGCGCGGCTGGACGGCGGCGGCGACATCTCTGCCGCGAGGGACGCGATCGCGGAGCACGTCCGCCTCGACAACCCGCTCTCGCCGGGGTGCCTGACCGGGTTCCACGAGGTGCACGAGCGGTGCGGCCCGCTCGCCAAGCGCCTGGCCGCGGCGCAGCGCCGGCTTCGGAGGCTCGCCCGGGCGGTGCGCGTGGCGCGGGGCACGGCGGCGGCGGCGCTCGTGGCGGCGTGCGCGGGCGCCATGGTGGCCGCCGCGGTGTTCGCGGCGCACGCCGTGGTGGGCGTCGGCGCGGCGGCGGCGGCCGTGGGCGCGAGCCCGGCCACGGCCGTGCGGTGGGCGGCGGAGCGGGTGAGCGAGCGGCACTACGCGCGCGCGGGGGCGGCGGTGGACGCGGCGGCGCGCGGCGCGTACATCGTGGGGCGGGACCTGGACACGGTGAGCCGCATGGTGCGGCGCGCGCACGACGAGCTGGAGCACGGGCGGGACGTGGCGCGCATCGCGGTGCGCGGGCGCGGCGAGCGGCCGCTGCTGCAGGAGGTGGCGAGGGAGGAGGCGGAGTGCGAGGAGGACCTGAGGGCGCAGCTGGAGGAGCTGGAGGAGCACGTCTGCCTCTGCCTCATCACCATCAACCGCAGCAGGAGGATGGTGGCGCACGAGATGACGGGAGGCTTGCCGTCGCTGGAGGCGACACCGTCCCAAAACTAACCTGACGTTGACTGTTGAGAGAGAGAGAGAGAAAGAAACAGACCATTAGTCTGTCGATTGGTCTGTTAACTATGTGATCACTGTTCATATGATTGTAGAGTAGAGATGTGAATAACAATTCAGAGTGATTGATTCTTTTGTATGTGCAGTAGTGCACGAGTTTTTTTCGTTTAAGTTGTGTATGTAGAGTAGAAACAACTACCTCGATCATGTACAAATAGTTTTCCTTGCGTTTGCTTTCTGAACTTGTTCTGACGGCATAGCAAAGTATAAGGTTAGAAATCTGAATTGCAGTTGCATCCTGCATGGTTTTTGAAATTTCAAGTGCGAAGCTGCTAGCTCCCTGATCTCCAAACATTTGCAACCTGTCATATATCTAACTGAAGTTAGGTGTTACACTGCAGTTTGCACAAAACAAAAAGGAACGCCAATGAGCAACTGAATTGCTGCGACCTTCTGCAGCGACAGTTGGAAAAACACAGGGATTCAGGACGAAGCGAAAAAAAAGACAAATGGAGATGCGGGGTATCGATCCCCGTACCTCTCGCATGCTAAGCGAGCGCTCTACCATCTGAGCTACATCCCCTTCCGTGATGTGGGTATTATTATTAGTGATCTATTTGGTCTGTAGATTCATAAAGCCACCTAAACACTTTTTAAGAACTTACCTAGGTAGGCCTTTTATTAAGAAGGATCAAGAGTTTTTACAGCACAGGTGACCTCACACTAATCACACGAGAAAGGTATACTGAAAGGAAATAGAAAGAATGACCTGCTACCAAGGATAAAATAAAACCAACCATTTGATAAAACAAAATGCTTACAAATCAATATTCCTGCCATGATCCAACACTGTCATTCCTCAATGGCATATTTTGTCACACTTGATCACATGGCTATTTTACCTGGGAACCCTATATTATTCCTCGCCAGTCGAACATTCCGAAATGTGACCACATTTAGAGTGTAATAGCCCTAGTAGATTGTATTCGAGACCATACGACCTTTTAGAGTCAACCAGTGGTTCTATGTCTTTTCGGTAATGTCCAAGTATTTGATCGGGAATTCTATGACAAATCTATTCATCGTGCGCGGGTGGATGGCGTCGCGTCGCGGAAGGCCGCCGCCGCTCCTGTTCATCTTTCTCGTTGAGGGCAGCGGTGGCCGGAGTTCGGGACTTCGAGGTGTCGAGTTGCCGGGGTTCGGTGGCCACCGGCGACTTTAGAAGAGGGAGTGGGGGTAGAGAAGCCCGGCGGCGGAGACAGGTTGCGAGGACAGCGTGGCGCGGCGGCGGGGTCGCCGGCGGTCGGGGGATACCCGGTGGGCTGGATCTAGAGTGAGGGAGCTCGACGTCGTCGGGTGGAGGTGGGTGGTGGAGGTGGATCGGAGATGGCGACGCCGCTAGGATTGTGGCCGGAGGGCGGAGCGGGGGCGCAACTGCGATTGGATGAGTTCCAATTGCAACTTTAGGCGTCCCCGAATTCTATCACCTCAAAGGGAACACGTATATATAAATACTCTCAAGTTCGTTACCAAGGATACGCAAGATTACACACAAGAAGCCAAGAAGGCGAAAGCGGCTTGTTGAAGAACCAAAAAGGCCGGCGACGCTGACATTACAAGCAGAGAGATTCTGGCTGGGCCGAGAAATTACGCGTGCGTGGGCGGGCAGCTAACAGACCACCAGAAAGCACGCCACTGCCGACCTATAAAAGCTCGGCCCATCACATTCATTAGCTTGTAATCTACTTGAACTGCAGCCTGCTCGCGTACGTCTGCCCGAACGTCCACGACGGCGGCACGACGTCGGCGAACTCGATGGTCTGCTCGTCGTCGGTGGTGACCCGGAACGAGAGCCCCTGCCCGTTGAGGTACGCCAGCGACTGCCAGTTGGCGCCCCAGTTCCGCGACATGGTCAGCCACCCGGCCGTGCGCGTGCCCCGCACCTCCATGGCCCGCACCGCGCCGGCGGCCGCCACGTTGATCGGCAGCACCAGCTCGAAGTAGTCCCGGCCGGCCACCGTGAACCGCACCCCGCCGTGGCGCCTGCAGGGCACGCGCTGGAAGAGCACGGGCACGATCCCGCCGCGGTAGATGCCGATCCTCTCCCACGCCGGCTGCGCCATGTCGAAGTGCTGCCGCGGCGGGTTGCACCACCCGCCGTCGTCGGAGGGCAGCGCGTAGTTGGGCGGGCAGAAGTTGGTCGCCGTGATGGTGACGGAGGTGCCCCGGCGGCACCACTGCGGGTCCGCGCGCGCGTCGCAGGTGAGCTTGAAGCAACGCCCGCACGACGCGCCGTCGTTGAATAGCGCCGTGCTCAGCGCCGCGTTCCGCGTCCCGTAGCCCTGCGTGTACAGGTTCCCGTACCCGCACGCGCCGCCTGCAGCGCCGCGTCCATGTCACGATAGAGAAGAAAAAGATGGAACCTTTGGACGGACACGGGCTTTTGTAAATTGAAGGCGACCGAACCGAACGTCGTACGTACCCATGGTGCCGGAGGCGTCGCTGCCGCCGTAGAACGTGGCGGTGCCCTTGCTCCAGCCGGACGGCGAGAGCGCTCCGGCCGTCGAGGCGGCGGCCAGCGCGCAGGCGACCACCACCAGCGCAACGGCCGAGGCCGCGAGGCGCTTGTTGTAGCCGCGGGCCATCGTTCTCGAATCCTGTCGCGACCGTGCTCTGCTCTGCTCTGTCTGCACGGCGGCGTCGGCCGGCAATGAAGCTAAGCTAAGCTCTAGCGGTGATCCGTGCAACGGCAGCTGCTGAGCACGAGCATGCGGGCTCTGCCGCGGGCGGCCGTGCTTATATTGCTGGGGCACGAGGCGCGCACGCGGGATGGGCGGCACGTGCATGTGATGTGGCTGCAGGCCTGCAACTGTGCGAGGTGCCGCACCGTGACTTGCGCGGCGGCAAAGCTAACGACAGCGTGTACGGAGGAAGCTACGGCATGTGCGTGCCCCTGCGTCGTCTCGCCTTCGTCTTTGATGCCATGCCATGCCATGCCAAGACCCAAGAGTAGAGTAGAGCGGTAAGGCAATGGACGGAGCTGGGACATGTGCGTCAAGGGTTGGCGTGGGCGACGGCCGCCTCCGTCGGCCCGCCCATCCCATGTTCTGCTCGCCGGAGAACAGGGGATCCGTGAGGTGTTTTCGCAGGTAGCCCCTCCGGAAAAGCCATGCCTGCGCCGACCGTGCCCTTCGCTGCTCTCTGCTCTGCTCTGGCGTGATCGTGTTCAGTTCAGGGTTCACAGCCACCGCTCTCTGCATCTGCCACGAAGCCACCAGAGACTCGGGCGCGGATACGTGCTGTGCGGTCCTGCGGCGGCAGCGGCATGGAGTGGCCTGTGTAGCAGGACACAGAAGGGAAGGGAGGCGAGGCACATGGCCAATCCGAGACGAGACGAGCAAGGGATAGACGTGAAGCTGAACCTGACCATGGAGCGGGAGCGGCGCACATGGATCCCCATCCGGAGCTCTGCGCCCCTGCAGCCACCGCAATTCGACAAGCTCCAAACAAGATCGGTCGGTTGGCGGATTGCATTCATTACTCTAACAATTTCTCGTTTCTTTTTTCTGGTGACATGAAATGCCTTCCCTTCCGAGTTCTGATCCGCATGCAGAAGAAGAGATTGAATTGATGTGGTGTGGTTGATTCAGACTTTCAGTTGCAGTGAAGGCTGCTTGTTCACTGTTCAGTCACTTCAGTTACATCTCTTTACTGACAGGAGATTGTCCTGATTTTGTGATTGCTGAAAATGTCTGAAATATCAAAAAAAAAAGGCCCATCTTCTTCCTTGCTTTGCTTGACGAAGTAATACTTTGGGTCGAGTGAGGTTCGGGCTTTTGCGATTGACTTCACTGCACTAGTAACATTTGACCTTAGATCACACAACAAATTCAGTGTCGAGACAGCAACTGATCTCCACTGCATATGCACGCCCGTTGCCTAAGCAATGTAGCTTGGACGACGACGATCCGCGCACAATGATTGCACGGCGCCGCTACGTGCTGGATTAATCTGGTACCCAAACGAAACAGGTTGAGTGAGATGCAGCTTTTGGCATGTTGAGATAAGATTACCTTATCAAGTTTTGCATATGCCTCGGATCCAAACAAACTCAAGGTCTGTTTTTTTTTATATATTTCTGTACCGATGAGAAATGAGGGCGCTGAGGCACATGCGTGGAAATGCAGCCGCCAAGTTATCCCATTTCACATTTGTTGCTCCTGGATCCTAGCTTTTCAGTGAATGATTTGGATGTACTATACAGGTACTCTTAACCAAATATCAGACTGACAAATTGTTCCACATCGATCAGGACCAAATTCTTCAGTGTAACTTCACTGAATCTCAGAAGAATAAAAGAATTAAAAAAAATTTACATGAAGCAGTAGCCGTTAGATTTTTATTTTTAGAAAATGGAAACGTATTCCAGGCTCTGCACAAGCTAGAACAATCCTGCGAGGGAATCAACCGAAGCGTGGACAGTGATGGAGTGACTAGGCTTTGTGGCGGAGAAATTGCGGCGCCTAGGCTTAGCAGGCCAATCAGAAGGAGGTGACCTGGGCCAGCAGATAGACCGTCACCTAAGCTAATGAGCTCATGCTGTTCCTTCAGTGATTTGTAGTCCGGTCAGCCGTTGTTTTCTTCAACCGTACCGTACCTATTGTACTTCAAGCCCTGCGCTGACTTTGGTTACTACATAGTTGGTTCAAGTCTACCGCACGTATTATCTTTCTTCTCCCTCCGTACTGGAATACAAGGCATTCTGGTTCGTTCTAGACTAAATTGTCCTAAGTTTAACCAAATTTATAGAAAAGTAACATGCAACCAAATTTGGAACAGTTGACTTAAAACAACTCTAAAATGTTACTTATTCATGACTGGAGGGAGTGATTAGTTGCTCTATTTATGACATGGGAGTGAATAATTTTGGAATAGTTAAATTAAGAACCAAGCAACGTATCTGCTGACAATGGACGTATGTGATGAGCGTATCAATCTCAAGATCCGACAACCCAGCGTCACGTAGATACTCCTACGCGTGTAGTGTGCTTTGATGCGTTCACAAGGGTGAGGAGCACGTGTCTACAACTACATTTTGAAAAGAAAAAAAAAGAAACTCAGTATTTTGACTAAGATCCTCCCGAGTATAGTAAAAAGATCTCCCATTAAATACTTCCCAAATTTTCTTGGCAGCATTCATAGTTTCAAGTAGTACATATATGAACAAAAAAAAATCGGAGATCGATTACCCCATTTCGTTCCCGCGATCGAACACTAAATCCGGCGACCCCTGGCGATGGGTTCTGCAGCCGGAACACCTGCCGTGCTGCTCCGGTTCCTTCAGCTGGGCGTGTTCTTGGCCCTTGGAGTTGCTGCACTCGGCCCGGCCGCGCAGGGCTCCAGGGTTCATCACTACCAGTTCCTAAGTATCCTGCATTTCTGCTGGCGTTTTCGGCCGTCAGGTTCTGTTCGATCGATCCTCCTCGGCTAGCTCATCGATGGTTTCAGGCTTTCAGCTGTTGCTGTTTAGATTAGCCAAACCATTATGAATTTTAACTAGATCTTTGTCCAAATATTTGCATTCTTACAGTGCAAAATTATATCATAGTAGATTCGTATTCATATTGCTGTGCATTTCATCATGAACGCCCTGTGCTACACGGAAATGCAAATCATTAATTTGGCAATAAATGGTATTTGATCTGCTAGATTTTTCTGCTAAGAAAGACGCGTACTGCTGTATATTCAAAATGTATGGTATTTAATCTGCTGGATTTTCTGTTAAGAAAGACGCTTGGTTGTTACTGTATTTTGCTTGGCAAATAAGGAAGGTGAACGTCACCAGGCTGTGCCGGCAGAGGAGCATCCTGACCGTGAACGGGCAGTTCCCCGGGCCGACCATCCGCGCGCGCAGGCGCGACGTCGTCGTCGTCAACGTCCGCAACCATGGCGACAAGAACATCACCATCCACCGGTACTTCCAGACATGAGCAAGCTAGCAGTCGATAATCCTTCATGGCGTCTACGCTCGTGCACGAACCTGATGATGCTCATCGTGCAGGCACGGCGTGGACCAGCCGCGGAACCCGTGGTCCGACGGGCCGGAGTACGTCACGCAGTGCCCCATCCAGCCCGGCGCCGCCTTCGCATACCGCGTCATCCTCTCCCAGGAAGAGGGCACGCTCTGGTGGCACGCCCACACCGGCTTTGACCGCGCCACCGTCCACGGCGCCATCGTCATCCTCCCCAAGCACGGCACCGCCTTTCCCTTCGTGCAATCTGCAATGGAGGAGATGACACCGATCATCCTCGGTGCGGTCCTAGCTAGGATACGATTGATCTATCGTGCAATCCGCAATGCAATGCAACGCGTTGTTCTGATTGATCTCAACAATCTCCAATCTGCATGCACTGCAGGCGAGTGGTGGCGGAACGACGACGCGAACCAGCTCCTGGAGGACGCGGTGCGGACCGGCCGCGACGTCAAGCCTTCGGACGCCACCACCATCAACGGCGAGCTCGGCGACCTGTTCCCGTGCTCCAAGCCCGGCACCGTCAGGGTGCGCGTGGAGCGCGGCAAGACGTACCTGCTCCGGGCGATCAACGCCGGGCTCACCAACGACATGTCTTCGCCGTCGCCGGGCACCGCCTCACCGTGGTCGCCACCGACGCCCGCTACGCCAAGCCGTTCGCCGCCGACCACCTCATGGTCGCGTCGGGCCAGACCGTCGACGCGCTCCTCCGCGCCGACCGCGCCCCCGGTGACGGCGGCGGTACTACATGGCCGCGCGGACGTTCGCCTCCAACACCAACGTCGACTTCAACAACAGCACCGCCACGGGCGTCGTGGAGTACGCGGACGCTCCGCCCGCCGCGCGGCGCGGGCCGCCGGCGTTCCCCGCTACGCTGCCGGCCGTCGACGACGCGGACGCGGCCGAGGCGTACCCGGCGCGGCTGCGGTCCCTAGCCAGCGAGGCCCACCCGGTGGACGTGCCGGCGCGCGCCGACGAGCGCATGCTCGTGACGATGGCCGTGAACCTGATCCCCTGTGTCGGGCCGAACGCGGCGTGCAGCGGCCCCCGCGGCGACCGCCTCGCGGCGAGCCTCAACAACGTGAGCTTCCAGAACCCCGCCGCCGTCGACATCCTCGGCGCCTACTACCGCGGCGGCTCCGCCCGCGGCGTGTACGACGCGGACTTCCCCGACGTCCCCCCGTCCCTCTTCAACTTCACCGACTCGGGGATCCCGGTGGCGGGGTTCGTCAGCCCGTTCACGGAGCGGGGCACCAGGGTGAAGGTGCTAGAGCACGGCGCCGCCGTGGAGGTGGTGTCCAGGACACGGCGGTGCTGGGCACGGAGAGCCACCCCATGCACCTGCACGGGTTCAGCTTCTACGTGGTGGGGCGAGGGCTCGGCAACTTCGACGAGGGCAGGGACCCCGCCGGCTACAACCTGGTCGACCCGCCGCGGCAGAACACGGTGGCCGTGCACAAGGGCGGTTGGGCGGCGATCCGCTTCCGCGCAAAAAACCCGGTGAGTAACCAACCATTTCTCTGAATTTTGTGCCATGGGCTTGCATTGTGAAACGGAGGTGGTGATTTTTGTGCTGCTTCTGCTTGCTCATTCAGGGGTGTGGTTCATGCACTGCCACTTCGATCGCCACGTTGGGTGGGGAATGGACACCGTGTTCATCGTGAAAGACGGCAAGGCCCCTGAAGCCAAGATGATGCGGCCTCCTCCGGACATGCCCAAGTGCTGAAGAAACAGGGCATGGCGGACAGTGTTGTTCGCATGACAATTTCTTCAGAAAAAAAAATCATAGTACACTGTTGCATGACAATAAAGCAAAGTCGTAGAAAACCAAATGTCCATTCTGACATGTTAGAGCGAATTTAGATCGCATTATTATTCATGGATTCAGAGAATAATGCCTGCAATGGACAAGAAGTCATGAACTCTGTACTGTTGCAACGGAACATCTTAAGAAGGAATCGATTATACGTTTATTCGTATACGATATATGATCACGAAATGCCCCTCATCAGCCGCCACCAAGAAATTTCGTCTCCCATATACACGCAAAACTTATCCTAATTCCTGAATCTGAACTCTGAATCGGAGTCGAGCAGTATCTATATGTGTATATGTACACAACCACAGTCCAGAAGAAGAAGAAGCCGCTGGCAGGCGTCAGACAAGGGCAGCAGCGCCCAGCAGCAGAGGGAGCAGCAGGGAGAGCGCGCCGGCGGCGTGGCGCGAGCCGGCCGACGGCGGCCGCGGAACGGGCGCCGCGCCGGGGTACCTGTTGCCGGCGTCGTTCTGCCGCGGCGTGAGCGTCGTCGTCGGCGCCGGCGCGGGGCTGGGGCTCCCGCCCAGCCCGTCCGCCACTCTGGCGTTCTTGTAACCTGCAGGCGGTTGTCGTGTCAGGGCCATCAGATTCAGACATTCAGATTTCCATACAGGACGGTGGATTTCATTCAGTCTGGTGATGCGACGACGAGAGGAGCGTGACCGATCTTACAGTCGAATTTCTGCCAGCCCAGGACGGATCTCTCGCGGTCGAACACCACTTTGAGCCCGGTCATGAAGTTCTCTGCATCCACGTCGATCAGGTCGGTCACCGTCAGTTCACTGTTCACTCTACCGGAAATGGAGGAACAGCGAGGGAGGGAGCTTACGGCCGACGATGTTGATGGCGAAGTCGTTCTTGAGGATGGCCAGGCAGTAGCCGACGGTGCGTCTGCTGGCCCTGTCGTAGAACACGATGATCGGGTCGGTGACCGGGAACTGGGCTCCCCCCGCCGCCGTCAGGCTCACCACCGGGAGCTCCACCTCCGTCTGCTCAGAGCTGCGCAGCGATCGCAGATGAGAGAGACGTACAGTCGCAGAGCAGAGGCCGTCAGAGTGTGAAGGCGATGGTGGTCAAGCTTACCTGAGTCTGTAGCAGTAATCGAAAGGGAAACGGCCTGCAGATCCGCTGCTGAAGTTAGCCCTCTTCTCGCGAATCTGAGAGTTGAACTGCAATCCAACAGAGAGATTCCATGCTTTCAGATGCCAATCGACGCGAACGAATTGAACAACATTGGATGAACACAAAATCCTCCTGGAGAACTTTTTTACATTGGTGGCGAGCGCCGTGTACTCCGGGTCGTTGAGGTACGTGAAGGACGTGCCGGAGTCCATGATGGCGGCGAACTCCACCGGCGCCGACTCGCTGCCGACGTTGATCGTCGTGAAGCTCACGTTGTACGTCGGGCTGCCGACAGGATCAATCAGCAAGTGGTTATGAAGTAGTTAGTAGTAAGCTGAACTAACGTGACAGAGCAGCAGCAAGCAACTGACTGTGTGCTCCTGGGGATGAAGGGCGTCTCGGCCTGGCCGCGGCTGCCGGCGTCGCCGAAGTTGATCCGGCCGACGCCGTCGTCGCCGAAGCACATGGAGAAGCTGTTGGACGCGACGAGGCCGCGGCTGGCGAGCACGCTGGGCACGGACACCCTGTCCATGCCCAGGCCCAGAAGGCCGTCGAAGCCGGCGCCGTCCAGGAACGCGCCCGTCTGCACCTGCCCGCACCCGAACACGACGGGGGCCTGCAGGGGCTCCGCGGGGCCCGGGCCCTCCCTGGTGAGGTGGAGCACGTCCTGGACGAGCACCCCGGAGGAGGAGGTGTTGGCGGACACGTAGCGGACGCCGTACGGGCAGCTGCCGTTGGTGGCGGCGCTGCAGGCGTTGGGCCGGTCGCAGAGCGGGCTGTCGCACGTCACCGGCGTGCTCGTCGACGACAGCCGCGGGCTGTACTCGCGGAGCTGCGGCCCGCCCTCCGCCGTGGCGTTGTTGGAGAGCGGCGCGCACTGCTTGCAGTCGCAGGGCACCCAGAAGAGGTCGCTGCCGGTGTCCAGCGCCACCAGGAACGTCGCGTTCGGCGTGCCCAGCGCAACCTCCGCGTAGTACAAGCTGCAAATAAATGGAATTCGATCATCGGTTCAGGTGATCAGTTCAGGCCATGCGTGTTCTTGGTGGATTGATCGATTTCCAATTTGTGATGACCCGTATCATTTTTATTCAGACGAGACTCACAATCCGAGGCCTTGCATGGTCGCGTCGCCGCCGTCAGCGAAGGTCAGGAGTTCGTCGGCGGCGCCGGCGAGGCCGCGGCGGGCGAGGAGGGCGCGGTCATGGCGGGTGAGCTCGGAGTAGTACTCCGGCGAGCCTTTAGCCGGCCACTCCGCGGCGTGGGCGTGGTGGCCCCGCGCCTCCGCCCACCGCCGGACCACCGGGGAGGTGCGGTGGTGGAGGTCGAAGCCGACGCAGGACGCCTCCCCGACGGCAAGACACGCCGCGACGGCGACGGCGGCGAGGAACAGGTCCTGGCGGTAGCGGTTGGAGCGAGCCATGAGGTGGAGGACGCGGAGACGTGCAGAGGCGGCAAGTGAGCTGAGGTTTGGTGGGTCGAAGCTTACCCGGCATCTGTCTTTATATGAATCAGCCGTAGAGGCCGGGAGGAGGCGGAGAAGGACCGGAGGGAGGAGGAGTCAAAGTCTCCCCTCCCGTGTGTTGCTTTCGTCAACGGTGGGGAGCGGAGATGGGGATGGAGAGAAACGGTGAGCGGAGTGGCTTGGCCAGTTGGCCGGCGGCGTGTGGAGGAGGAGGAGGACGACGACGACGAGGGGGGTGGCTGGAAGGTCTGGTCGTGTCCGCGTACGACTACGTCGCGCGAGTCATTGTCACAGGTAAACATTTTATGGTTCGGTCCTTACCTTTTCCACAATTTATGGCAAGCTCTTCAACCGGTCATCACACGACAAAGAAAATGAACTGGCATGATAATCTAGAATGGGAAGGACTTGTATGCCAAGTTGGGAATAGGACATTTTCACTCATCTGTCTTGCCAGGTTGGGACTTGGGAGCGTTGATTATTCGTGGTCGTTGGAAGTGTGTCCCTACGGACAGCATCAGCTAGCACATGTGACGACGTCCTGAGCAGCTCAACGAAGAAGCATTTGTCCTCAGGGCAACAAAAAATAGAGGGGTCATTAAGATGTTAGACCCGAACTTATACGCTATTTCCTCCGTCCTACGAAGAGTGCATTTTTAAATTTAAAAAAATTCCAACAAAGAATGTAATTCTAAAAAACAGCTGGGGGTTATCCATCCGCACGGACGTGTTGCTCCAACTATCGTCCGAACTTCGCCACCCGATCCCCGTCCGTTTTTATCCCCCGACACCCCATCCTTTCCCCCCGCTCCCCTCTCACCAATCCCACCTGCCGCCACCTCTCTGCTCATGGCGCTGAGCGGCGGCTCTGATTCAGGCAGCGGCTGGAATGGGGGATCCGCCTGTTGGACCCGATTGATTGGAGGGAGGAGTAACGGCAGCGGTCGCTGGAGCCAGCCTGGCCACGGCATCTCTTGGCGGATTAGGGGCGCCCCCCGCTCGAGGCGTCAGATCCGCCACCGGGGCTGCTAGACCGGAGGCCCCTTGCGATGGACCACCTCCTGGCTGCGCGTGGACTTCAACGGCCAGCTCTATGTTGCCGATACGGAGGACAAGGCGTTGGGTTGGACCCTGCCATGTTCTGTCCCGAATCAGAGACACAACTCAGCGAAGCTGATGTCCCCGACTCGCAGGATATAGCCGTCGAGGATTCCGTATTGGTCGTGCCGGAGACGCCGGAGGATAAATGGTCGTTTGCCGTGGAGCAGGAGGTTGCTGCTGCAGAAGGGTCTGCAGTGGCTGATGTCGAGGCAATGATGGAGCAGCCGGTGGCTGATGAAGAACACCAGGTGGCCGTTGAGGACCACCTGTGCCTGAAGCCCACTTCGCATCGTCGCTTGGGATATTAATCCTTCTCTAATAGTACATGAGTTCTTGCAAGTTATTTGATTTGTTCTTTCACATTTACATATCTGCAATTTGCGTGTGTGCCCTGGCTAGGAATGTGCTAACTGCTAGCCGCCGGGTTCTGTTCGATGAATAGAAACTTGGACCACGGCGATTGGGGCTGCTGATAGGGGAAGAGCACCATGCCATGGAAAGCATCAAGAAGGACAGTGATGATCAGAAGACGTACGCGGAGATGGATGATGAGGAAATGGCAACCTGGGATGTGCATGGCAGCAACGTACGCGGTCATTCCGAGCTGGATGATGATAGCAAGCTTAAAGAATTGGTAAAGAACATGTTGTCTATCTTGATTCATGCATATGGCATGGGTGTCAGGAAAACAAGTCCTTAGAAACAAATAGTGTATTTTACTATCAAATCGGTAGCTTCTTGCTACTACGAATAATTAGTTGCCATTTGTTTAGGGTCCTACAGATGTTATGATTCAAATCTAGGAACATTTAGTTATCAATACTTTTAGGTTCACTGCAGACGCACTTATTTAAAATTTACAATCATTTGCTTGCTCAACTATGAACCCTGTCAATATCTTGATAAATGTTTTCTGCATGATCCATCAATTACATACTGTTTGACAATATAGCAAAGATAATCCATAAAAAATTATTTGCCATTAAAAATACTAATGAGATCATAGCCGATGAGGACAACATACTAATTCCCTAGAGCCTCTACTGCTCTCTCATATAGCTGACGATCAAAGCATAGTCTATTAGAAAGCGTGTTAAGTGCCTCTAGACTATCTTTGCCGATGTGAGGGATCCTATATCTGTTTCCTCCACCATCCTTCATTACCTCCATCATACATCCTTGTAGTGTTAGGAACACCTTTTGCAACAAAGCTAGTTCGTACTGATGATATTCATTCAC
Source organism: Panicum miliaceum (assembly GCA_032594955.1). Classification (NCBI taxonomy): domain Eukaryota; kingdom Viridiplantae; phylum Streptophyta; class Magnoliopsida; order Poales; family Poaceae; genus Panicum; species Panicum miliaceum. The sequence goes on along the minus strand of CM064071.1, from coordinate 32,582,633 downwards.
AACATTGTCAACGAGCTCATCCATGTTTATAGACAAACATGTGTACGTGTAGGACTATAGAGAAACAAAGAAACCAAGGTCTAGGACATTCATATCTGGTGAATTTGTAGGCTGCGGTATGTGCATATGTCAAGTCCAGTTTGGGCTACAACCGCTGCAAACTGTGGATCATTTGCTGGCACATGTGATGGTGCATTATCTTGCTGAATCCATATAGTCTTTCCTCTATCTTCTCGAGGCCAACGTGCTACAATAGCTGGCAGGAGTTTAGTAATCATGTATGATCTCATAATATCTCTTCCAACCTTGATTGACTTGGTGACTAGGGTACCCCTTTCTCTATTTTGACTCTTCTTCTTTGTTGGTTCCTATTAAAAAATAAACAATATCAGTAATTGGTGTATACTATGTACCTAGAAGAAATAAGTTGGCTAATAATATAGTACCTTTCTAACAAAAGCCCACACTCCAAGCTTGCCATCAAATGTGCAATTACCTTCATTATCCCATCTAGGCAATGCAACTCCTGAAAAGAACATCACTTTATCAATAGCGTTCTTGTTTTGCACAGTCCTGTGTGGGTCCTCCTCATCTGGATGCAAGTAAAACTTCCTATTCTTTTTAGAGGCATTGAACCACTTCTCATCAACATGGATAATATTGTCCATTAAAATAAACTTGGGATCATTTGGCAGAGAGCTTGGATCTATCATGGAAATGCACAACCTCAGCCTATCTTTTTTATTTTTTTCTTTCAATAAGGGCTTCAAAGAGTTGGAATGGCACTGTAGCATCCCTTCTTTGAACCACCTGTGAAGGGTGCTTCTAGCGTAACCTGTGGCTTCTGCTAGGTGACGGATAGTGACCCTCTTGTGCAAGGGAATCCGAACAACTTCTGATAGGTCTATTTGAACCTTTTTGCGACCACAATTCTTGGACCTTCTAGACCTTACATCCACTGGCACGACACTCCTTCACTCTTCTCCAAACACGCTGCACAGCCCACCTACTAACATTGAACATTTCAGCAACAATTTTGGTAGTATCTTTTTTTTTTAATTTTCCATGGCTACTTCTCTCGAGCAAAGCTGCATATATGGCCTGTCTTTGTATCTCATTCAGATTCTTTGATCTATGTGCTTCATTTCCATTTCTATTAGCATCGATTTCATCACTAGCGTCATCCAGGCCTTCCTGATCAAATACAATGTCCACCTCATCGGCATAGACACCATAGTCCGCCATCACATTCCCAATGTCTTGAAGATCATCTAGAAATCAAAATTTTATTAACACGCTAGTTTCTATACAATCTGATTTTTTTTTGGATTTTGCAGGCACTTAACAGAACAATGGCTGATGCATCACTTACCTTCATCGAACTTCTGGAAATCCACAGATGCACCACTCATATCCATAGGATGAACAGTAAAGGTGCCTCTTCCCTAATCTTCTTCTGTGATGAAAGGTACAAATAATTATTATTTCTGTGTTGATACGTTAATCTATAAAAGAACATTGTTCTTGTGCAGAACTTAGTTGTTTCACAACATACCAGACGCATCTATAAAAATATTTTCTTTCATTTTCACAAACCTACAGGTAGATGAACTCCATAATCTAATATCAAAATAAGGTGCAGGAACTTCACTGTCGCAAATCTATTTTCACTATCGGGAATGGTTCAATCCATACCTTGATTAAATTCCTAAAACATATCAGGTTCACCATTGAGATCAAAATGTTGAAGACCTTGGCCGCCACTGCCATGGGCATCAGCTTCTTGGACAACAATGGATGGATCTTCTTCCTCGCCTACAATTTCATTGTTGCCTCCATGGCCGGCGGCTTCTTGTTCACCACTCGCTGCAGATTCTTCTTTTCCGCCTACAACTTCATTCAGGTTAGGCATTGCCTCCCTATCACCCTCTAGAAGCAAGTTTAGATCTATTGCCATTGCCATGAATGACGTGTTTGGAATGGATGGTGTTGTGGATTGCAGGCTAATGAGAAGAAGTGCATAGGTGCCAGCGTGTGGCTGCCTCTCGAGATTTGATAGAGTTGTGAATTGTTTTGGTGGCTGGTGTAATATTTTGTACTGTTTGGCTTCTACACGTGCGATAGTTATGGGTAATACTTTTGGTGTCAGAAGTAAAAATTTTCATTCTGAAAATTCTGTATGCAAATGATGTGACTGGTTAAAAAATTGGTTCCCTTTCATTCGTGCCATTTGTTTTTTAGCGCCAATGCGTACATGCGGCCTTTTTTTATTTTGTTGGCGCCAACTGAATGTCGTGAGTAACAAACTTTTAATCTGGATAACTACTCCACCGGGAATCAAGGATGCGGCAAACGAAACGGTTCTCAGGACCAGGGGTATTTGAGGTCATTTGCCACCTCCACTAATCTGTCGGAAAAAATCAGAATTGCACTCTTCATAGGACGGAGTGAGTACAAGAGGAGGTCTTAAGGGGGATATACGTAACGCGGCCACATATCAACAGAATAGAAAAGCTCTGCATGGCCCATATATCGGTTAGAAGAAACAATAACAAACCACTAGCACATGCAATTTATATAGAAGTATACTAGAAAATAAATAATAGTTTGAAAAATAATTCTCCAAATTAAATTGGACCGTACCATTATATTTGTCATGATGAAATCTTTAAAAATAAGATCACACATGAGGATGTATTAGATTGGTTCTTTATTTGTTTGTGAAACAGGAACAATTTTAATTTTATGTTTCCCATTCAAGAATAGAATTTTTTCCGAAATGAATAAAAATGTTCTATAAATTTTTTTCCTATAAAAGTAGAAAAAAGTTAAAATAATTTTGAGAACAAAATGATATCTTCCCAGAACCAGATAACATGTTCCCTGCAAAAATATAAAAAATTTTAAGAATAAAATGAAATGTTTATAGAAGAAGAGAGAATGTTTCAGGAAAGAAATTGTTCTAAAACAAATATTTCGGAACAAATAAAAATATTCCATAAAAATATTGATGATGTCATGGGCTATAGAAATTGTTCTAAACTTTTTATTTGACGACCCTGGTTGATGTGGAATAGAAAAGTCAGAAAGAATAAACGGGTTAATAGAAAAATAGCTGAAATTGGCTGGGCGCATGCAAGTTTAGATCTGTGTACGCTGTCTTTCTACAACTGCTCGTGCTACTGTAGCACGAGCGATAAATAGAATCGCCGCTTAAGGGGTCCTAAAGTCAAAAAGCTTTCCATGCATGATTAAATAACTGAATAAAAGAATTGTTCTGTTCGTCGTGCTGGCATGATAGGCCTTATGGCAATCTAAGACAATATCTATCTTTTTAGATGGACCCGGTCTCTCTCTGCACTACCGATGTGCATGCAATCTAAGACAATAATGTAATTTTATTAGGGAGACCGGCGGGGGGGGGGGGGGGGGGGCGAAGAATGTAAGTAGTAGTAGTTTTTTGGAAAAAGTCTATTTTATTTTCCTCAACATTCAAATTGTCCACTTAACCCTCTAAATAAAATTTAGACTTAAGCTACTATCCCAAAAGTCCAATCTACCCCCTAATGAGAGTTTTCTTTTTTATTTCTCCACTTATAAGTGGAATTTGAACTTTAAATTTTGCAATGTAACTTTAAATTGAACTTTAAATTTGAAAAATATATTATGATTTTTTTCATGAATATTTTTCATGCAGAATTGTATTTTTTGATAAATTTCGTATTAAATGTTTTCAAATTATGAAAATAACAATGAAAAATTCTTAATATATTTTTTAACATATGACATCATGTTCTCTATCCACTCACAAAATTTGAAACTAAAATTCAATTCATACGTGGAGAAAAAAAGGAAAATATCATTAGAGGGTAGATTGGACTAATTGGAATGGTTGGGGGAGTAAATTGAGCCTAAATTTTGCTCAGGGGGTTAAGCGGGCAGAGTGAATTGTTGAAGGGAGTAAAATAAATTCTTTTCTAGTTTTTTTAGATTACACAGTACAGCTCAGACAATCACAACGTACGCACACTCACCCATATGAATACACGTACGCAGCACGAAGAAAATAAGTAGTACTAGTTGAACTTGGCACTTGGTACCTTTATTTGTCAACTCTGTTGTTTGTCCCGGTATGTGTGTGTGTGTATATGATCCTTCTGTTGCTGCAACTATACATATATAAATCCAGGTCGTCTCAACAAAACTAGCTGATAAAGAAATCGTCTCACCCAAACCGACGAAGAAGAAGATGCAATGATTCACTCAGGCACTCTCAGTTGATCTCAAGAGGTTAATAAGCTGGTGTGGAATTTCGTTCGTTGGAAATTAAACCAAACCTTTGAGTCTTTGACTGACTGCCCCCAATGCAATAGTATCATTGCCGTCTTGTCCACGGTGGAATGAAGAGAGCGAAAGAACGCGGGCAACGACGGAGAAAGTTTGGCACCTCACGACCATGTGGCCATATGAGCCTTGATGTTAACATGCATTAGCACATATTTGGAATTGAACTTAATAGTAAAAATGCTTCATTATTGGGTGCAGACAAAAGTGAATCGAGCACATTGGAATTTAGCTAGGCAAAAAAAAATCATAGTAGTACCAGTTATCTGTAACTAAATAAAAGTGAATCGAGCACATTGGAATTTAGAATCATGCATGGCGATTTGCTCTATTTTTGAGAAAAGATCTTTTGTTTTCTTTATTTTCTTTCTTATAAGATAAATAAATATGGTTGATCCTCTACTTTTGGACCTATCTTCTCTTCTAAACACGAATTCTGAACTCAAACCGGATAATTTCATCGTGCCACGTCGCCCATTAACCCGCTAACCGTCGGATGCAGCGAGCTCGCAGCATAGACGGTTCCATCAGGCTCGGCACGGGCCTGTCGCCCGTTAAGCCGCGAACCCGAGCGCCCGCGAATCCTCACCAACCCGCTCGTCCCCTCCGATGCCTCTTCTCGGCGGCTCTACCCCTGCCGCGGCAGCCGACACCCGCCGCCACCCGCGCCTCCCTCCGCCACCGATCTTGTCTGGTCTCAAGCAATCCTCCAAGAGACGGCGCGGGCCGGGAGTCGAACGACATGTCCCGAGCCAAAGAGCTCGGGCCACGGCCCACAGTGACGGCTTCGGGAGACTTCTAGCAATGCGACTGTTCTTCTCCACTGACGGTCTTCCCCCTCCGCCGGCCATCAGCGAGAGCAAGCAGAGGAGGAAATCCCGATGTCCCCGCCTCTCACCAGTGCATATCCCCATGTTCCATGGCGCGGGAGGCGCCGGAGCCGCGCCGTCTCACCTGCAGGCAGAGTATGGGCGGCTGGGTGCCCAAAATGACTTAAACCTGGAGGCCGTCGCGTCGCTGGTGTTGCGTGCGGCACGACAGGGAGATGCGCCAGCAACCCCTGCACTACCGTACTCGAGGCAGGACATCACCATGGCCGCCAGCCCCACCTACTTTGGCGGAGGTGACGACGCGGCTGTTGCGAAGGACCCTTGGCGGAGGACCCTTGACGCCCCGTCCACCTTCCCCTTCGCAGCTATGTATCCTTTTGATCCAGGAGCGGAGGATACCTGCCTACGCATACAAGGTGTTCGACTATATGCCTCAACCGCCGCAATCACAGCTTAAAAGGTCACCATCACTCTCAGCAAGACATGCATCACAGCTCTCACCAAATTAAGGTGAGTGCCATTGCTCAATTTACATGAATAACGCTGTTTCATTTAAGTAACTACTGATTTCGTCGGGAACAACTGAGTAAATGCATCTTCCTACTTGCCTATTCCGAACGAAACTTCTAATCCAATGTATCCTTAATTCCGCAAATTGTCCAATTCACTTCAATGCCAGGTTTTTTAAATTCCTATAATCAATGTGCTAACAGATAACACTGACCATCTATCATATACAGTGTTAGACAACGCTAACAGATTTCCTTATTCCATTTCCTCTTAACATTATCTGTTGCCGAGGTCCACATTGTGAAGCAAAGGCTCTTAAATACTAAATTAGCGGTCGCTTTGTGCAAGGGCTGAAGGGCCACCTCAAAAGTGCGATTAAATTATACATTAACTAAGTTAGGTACTTCGCAAAATTTCATCTCAAGATGAGCTTCCACCGTGAACTGTCAAACAACATCCTTTCAAGATGACTGGGAATTTCCTGGGAAGAAATGGATGTGATGTTTGTTTGTATAAATGTTCTCTAGCTTTAGAATGATCTCGAAACCAATTTGTTACTGGTAAACTAAAGTTGGTTACCATTTTATTTCTGCCATATCATAAAACTTTGTCATGTAACTTTATGCAAATTCCAGTAAAGGTTTTCATGTTCTGACCTTTTGTTTTTAGATATGTGCAGATGTAGCACAAGACCAGGGTACTGCTTTAATGCTTTTGATATTGATCAATCACATGCCATACTCAGGCAGGCTGCTCCATTTCAGTCTATTTTAGAGGCAAATTCCAGTGCATGTCCACATGTACAGCTCCAGCTATAATAGACCATGTAAATTCCTTAGTATAGGCATTCAATTAGGTATATATTATTTGTAGCCATTTATTCATACAAATTGTTTTCCATATTACTTTTTTTATAATGAACTTATTTCTCACTTTATTACAGCTGGTAACCCGTTTTTAGCATCTTTGTCTACATTTAACATATTCAAATAAGTGAATAATGTAGTAAAATTGAGAGCTTCAAGTTTCTTAATAGAACTAGTAGCTCATATCTGATATCTGTAGCGCTACAAATGGTGAAATGGAGAGAAATACTCGTACTTCAAAGTAACTTACAACATCAAGTTTACTAATTTGCTGTTATCAAGTTTATATATGCTGTCTGTCATTATCGCTAAAAAAGTTCTAGAAATACGTCAGGCAATATCAGATTCCAAGGAAGATGTTTCTAGTCATAACGAAAGCTGAGTTTACTACGTGGACACACACAGGTCTAGTCGTTTTTGCTTTCCTGTTTGACGTTCAGAAGGCCCCCGATCGACACGTGTTGTTTCCCACCAAATATAGCGGTGGCCCATCATTTGGTGGGACGGGAGAATGAATCCGGCCCAAGACGGCGAGGCCCATTTGCACCGTCAGTCTTGCAGGCTCGCAGGCGCTACACGGCCGCGTGTGTGGTTTATTTGTCCCGTATCACCGACTGATCATTCAGACGGAGGCGGCGGCAGATAAGTAACAATGCTTCTTCCGGCTACGACTTGCTGCTCCTCGTCGTCCGATCGACTCGTGCTGGCTACTGCCTGACCCGAGGATAAATATATACTCCCTCATTTTTATATTGTAGGTCGTTTTAACAAATCTAGATGTATAATTTTTGCTATGTATCTATACACAATGTTTATCTAGGTGCATAGCGCAAAAACTATGTATCTAGATTTGCCAAAACGATCTACATTTTAGAACGGAGGAATACGTCATTTCTAGTACTGTGTTATGTGTTAGCTTAAGTTCAGTTCAGCCTGAAAAGAAAAAAAAAGGATAAGTAAATCAAACAAGGGTGTGCTATGGTAGGTTGCGTTAGCAGCAGATGCATGCGTCTAGTTCCTTCAGTTCATTCAAGCTAAGTGGGCCGCTCAAAGATTTTGAAGGGGACATGCGTGATCCCATCGCCAATCTATCTATCCATTCTAATCCAGTCTTTGTGCTACCTCCTCCGTACCTCGCCGTGCAGAGAACCTGCACGGAAGCTGCCTATAGGACACCCTGTCTACCACAGATGTCTCTTGCTGACTGCCTTTAGTCGTTATCTACTCTTCTTCTTTCTTCTACACAAATCAGTTCATTTCCCTTCCGAAACCAAATACTATACGCAGGAGAATCTTAAGAACCCAATGATTATGAAACCATATTTAAGAGCAAAATCAAACATTGATATAACAAATTGCTCACCAGATACCCCAAATTGACTAAATTTTGAATATCGGAGTACGTGTTAGGCCAGACTATGTGTTCTAAGCCGTTCCGGATAACTCATCTCGTCTAATATGAATTATTAGCTGTCACTTCTCCAGTAATGCACTGTCCACTGAGATTGTGATGGAGATTCTGACTGACAGCAACGGTGCTGGCTTGACGAGACTTTTGTTATCACTCAATCTTCTTCGTTTCAAACCTCCGTACGCTTGATATCAGGACTTTGGCAAAGAAGGTTATTGCTCTGAATCATCTTCACTGAGAATCATGCACAAAGAAGAGAATTCCTGTACTTGCTCTGGCTGAACGACAAATATTCTCCTGGAAAACTTCTCGTCAGAACCAAGACTTTACTGAAACCGCCCAAAAACCGAATCTTTGGTACGGTATCCTAAAGAGAAAGGCCTGCACATGGTCACTCCCCTTAATCTTTTTTTTTGCATCTAATCTAACTATCAATTATGCACAAGACTTTGCCACGGCGGATCTGTTTTTCCATGTAGTATTGCGGAGCGTATATCTGAATTTGTTATACATATCGTGCAGATCAAGTCCTAGAGGATCATGAAGATTGATACTTCCTTTTTACTCCCTCCGTTTTAAATTGTATATGCTTTACAACAGTCTAACCTAATTAGCTTGTTCTAAACGTCATATTATATTTAAAGGTGGAGAGAGAGAGTAGCTCCCAAACTTCCATTTTAACATTGACATTTGAGAGGCATAGACATTTTACTACCACAAGTAGTACACATTTCAAGTTCCATTCACAAGCAGAAAACAGTTGGTACAGCGATGTGTGCTGATTTTCTTCTACTTGCCCTTCGATGCCGGTCATCCTGATGACCATTCTCCTTGAAACCTCGCCAGAATGGGAACTTGGACTGAAATCGCCGTCAAAAAAAGGTAAACCTTTTTGCATTGTCTCCCAACAGGAAGAGATTGTCACATAGTCACTCCCCTGAAATTTTATATGACACTTGTTTAAGTACAACGCTTGCATAGTTTGTCCATAAAAATCTTGCATACTTTTTAAGGGGTGGAAAAACACATGAACAAGGCAGCAAAGCACGACCTTTTATAGAACAAATAAACAAGAGGCCCTGATGAAACCACCAAGGAGCTGAAGCTGAGTCTGAAAACGATAGACATGCAGGCAGATCAGCTACCTAACACTATTGACCTCTAGGAAGGTGAAGGAAAGTGAGACAACAAAAAGTCGTATATCGTTGGGTGGCAACTGGCAATACGCCATGAAGGTCTGGCATGGAATTCTAAGTTGTAGTGAAGCATACATAGCACAAGGCCTCTTCTTCCTATGGCGTGTTTGGTTTGCGGAATGGTTGGACTAGGATAATCCAATCTTACCTCCGAAGTCGGAACTCGGCTTTATTTTTTTGTCATGGGACGGAATGGGCCGATTCATCACCACCTCGCTCTATCCATCGGATATGTATTAGGCTACTATTAATCGAACTAACTAACACCCCTTCCCACTAATTAATCGGTCAATGTTCATCTGCATTTGACATGATATAACGGTCATGGTCAGTGTGAACGCCCGAATCAAATCCATGCCGTGAAGGACTATGTGCATCACTGCTACAGTGGATTCAAAGGCACCGGGTTGGTGTCATGCGTCGTTATTGGGTGTTTGCTGGTGCAGGCTCTCATCAGCTCCTGCACCACATTTTGATCATGTTGTTATCTGTGCTTCACAGCGGCTTAAAAAAGATGGATGTGGACACACACGCTTGTGTTCGGCGGATAAAGAGACGAATTCCACACTACTGTGCTGATACCGGTCGGCGTCCTCTCTTTCCAGCTGCTGGATTTTCAGAGTTCAGACGCAAAGATTCAGAATTCGGGCCAGTCGAGAAACTGAAGAATGGGTATTCAGTTTGACAGTGAATTACTGTACGTTGTTGGTCAGAATCCAGGAGCTGGATCCTGTAAAGCTTGTGGCTTTTCGACTGAGCCGTAGAAGCCGAGGATGACCTCTGGACAGGTAGGTGAAGCTGCCGGGCAGAGTCATCAGCCAAGTGTGACCAGACCAACTGCATCCACATGTGAACACATTTACAAATCAGGTGTGGTCAGATAACAAACTTCTTATTCCTCTTGGGATCGAAGAGATAACACCGAGAGAGGAATCTTCTGGCTGTTTCGCGAAGTGACGGATTCGACATCGAATTTTGTTTTGTCTTGAGATGAATGAACAGCCACTCAATTTGGTCAGATGTTTTCAGCAGGTAGGTTTTCTCTAGGGACTGATCCGCAATTAGAATCTCACCAGGGGCGCCAGCCTCAAATCCCTCTACCTTTTCTTTTCTGTCTACTCATCACACGTCATCTACCCTGTCTGTTGCAACGGGCCACACCACACACCTCGCCTTCGCGCCACTCCCACCGCTCCGCCGCCACTCGCTGCATCCAGCGCCCGCCGCCACGAAGCCCCACCCGACGCCGGTGTTCCGCGGCCGCCGTGGTTGCTCCGTCCGTCAGCCTTCGCCGCCAGTCGTCCCCGGCTCCGGTCGGTCGCGCAGCGCGGTCTCTCCCCAAGCGTCGCCTCGTGGGTCGGGTCGGGCGGGAGGGAGCCACCCGACCCGTTTGGGCGGCTGCTATTTCCTCTCCCCCTTGGTCCAGACCGAGAGAGGTTGAGACAGGAGGGAGAGAGAGGGGGAGGAGGAGCAGCGTCGCGACGCCCGAATCGAGCGATTCGATCGAGACCCCTCGCCCCTACTCGCTGAATCCCAGACCGAGCCCACGCAGAGGTGCGATTTTTTTTCCGGCCACTTTTTTCTTCCCCGCGACCCCCCACCTCTTGGAGTCCTCGCACCTCTTGGAGTCCTGGATTGGGGCCTCGCTTCGTCCGAATCAGCGAGTTTAGCCAGTTGTTTCTCGGCGTTTGAGTGTTGTGTTGTGGTTCCATTTTTTGTGTTTGTTTGTTCGGGCTAGGAAATTGCGTGCTTTCGAGAATTGATGGATGGGTTGCATGTCCTGTGTGGGAAGCGCCTGCGCAATTAGATGGAGGGATAGAGGATTTTCGGGGAAATTAATGTGTGAATTATGGTTTCTCCGTAGCTCCCTGTTGATGATACCGTTGATCTGCGTATTGGTATAAATGAGGCCCGAGAAAGCTTTGCAATTATCCAAGGAGATGAGGCTTTGTATAATGAACTTTCTGGGTATTGGTTTTGATTGTCATTTACTACATGCCTGGTTCATCCGTTAGCAGCATTACTAAAAAAATTCTGCATTTGTCGCTAGATGTCAGTGTTTATAAAGCCTAGTACTAGCTTTGAACAGTCGTTCAGAGGGCACGTGATGTTTATTTCCACTTCTAGTGTAGTAATACTAAGAAGGAGATTTCTGAACCCCGAGAGTTTTTGGTGAGCAGCTATGCCAACACTGATATGATATCTGTAATGGTATTGCTAACTGATATGAAAGAAAAGAAATAGTGATAAAGGTGCTGTTGTCCTTGAACCTATGCAGAGGTTTCAAGTCAATGAGCTTCTGAGAATTGTCTTAAGCCATAGCTATGTTTGGCTCATTTCTAGCTGTTTTTGTTCCAGGACAAAGGGAAGAACAACACTGGCGTGCTGAGAAATCCAACAGCACTTTTCTTGGACCACAGATGAAGCGAACTCGAAGGCGTATGTGGAAGGGATGACTGATGAGGGATGCTAGTGACATTGATGAACTTGTTGCGGGCGTGCTGGCGACCATCATCAAACCGGCATGCCCGAACAGGCTCAGATGCTGCCGGTAGGCAGGATGGACTTCTATGGTACAAGGATACCGGGCAGCATGTCAATGGGGAATTCTCCATGGCTGTTGTCCAAGCCAATAACTTACTTGAGGACCAATGTCAGATTGAGTCGGGTCCATTGAGCTTTCTAGATTCTGGACCGTATGGCACTTTTGTTGGCGTTTACGATGGACATGGTGGTCCAGAGACGGCTTGCTACATCAACGATCATCTCTTCCAGAATCTGAAAAGTAACTTGCTAACCTTGTAATACCATGCCCATTATTTTCCTTTCTTAATGTTATATCCGCACAATGTTTTCAGTTTCCGCTTAAAGGGAGCAGTCCAGTGATTAATCCATTCTTTCATGGATTGTGTTGCAGGGTTTGCATCTGAGCAGAATTCAATGTCTGCTGATGTCCTGAAGAAAGCATATGAAGCTACAGAAGATGGATTCTTCTCTGTTGTTACCAAACTGTGGCCTGTAAAGCCTCAGATAGCAGCAGTGGGCTCATGCTGCCTTGTCGGTGTAATTTGTGGTGGCATGCTTTATGTTGCCAACGTTGGGGATTCCCGTGTTGTTTTAGGAAGACATGTTAAGGCCACTGGAGAAGTTTTGGCTGTCCAACTGTCAGCAGAGCATAACGTAAGTATTGAGTCAGTGAGAAAGGAACTGCAGTCAATGCACCCGGATGATAGGCATATTGTTGTTCTCAAGCACAATGTTTGGCGTGTAAAAGGACTAATTCAGGTATGTTCTCTGTAACTGAAACATTTGTGGCTTTCAGGTTTCATTACGGTTGCTCATTTCATACTGGCAATAGATGCACCGGTGGTTTTTGTGGCCTTGTGAACGAGCGTTAGCTTGTTTGGTAAGTGCGCTAGCTATGCCCACGCCAACCTGCGTTCGAGCTCAGCTCACCGGAGGTTTTTCCCTATTAATTGATCATATGGCTTCAGCGCCATATAGCCATTCTCCTTATCAGTTGATGCTGTTTACTAAATGAGACCATTCCTGTACGTCTTTGAATGACAAAAGCAAGTAGTTATAGGTGGCACTAACAACGCAGCAGAAATAATTTTACTCATTTATGCAAGATACTGCTTTTGTTATGAAAGATTGCAGCACCATTACCATTCCTCATTAGCGGGGAGCTTAAGAATTGGATTTGTGCTGGGTTTTTTTTATGCATTGTTAATGCCTGAAGCATGTATTATCACAAAGATCATTAAATCTTTCCTCATTAGTTAGTACTACTACCAAAGTATTGTAGCAAATAACATTTTCATTCTGGTTTATTCATCGATTAGCTTAAATTTTTATTACTGAAAAAATATTTTGATATTAGTCCCCCTTAACCTCCGCTCTCCTTACTTGTTTGGGTTGGAGTTTAATGGCCTGCCAATCTGCTCTCTGAAGGGCTTGAGTCTAATCCTCAAATACCCATGCGGTCTTACTATGCTGAGATGCTTAGATATATGATAAGCTTTTGTATGAGTAATAACTAACAGATTTGAAAATACTTCCTACATTGTCATAGTCGTCAATTGCTGACTCTCTATTGTACGTTGCAGGTCTGCAGATCAATCGGTGATGCTTATCTGAAAAAGCAAGAGTTCAACAGGGAGCCTCTATACGCAAAATTTCGCCTCCGCGAACCTTTTCACAAGCCTATACTAAGTTCAGAACCATCAATCAGTGTGCAACCACTACAACCACATGATCAGTTTCTCATATTTGCATCTGATGGTCTTTGGGAGCACTTAACCAACCAAGAGGCTGTTGATATTGTTTGCAGTAGCCCACGCAATGTAAGTTACTCTTTTCCGTGTGTATGAGCTAACATCACAAACACACAGTACTTGACATTCTACTGCTAGATGTGCAACCTTATGGGTCTGCTATTTCAGATCTAGTTCTTCTGATCATGAATAAAAAAAATATTAACATGTCTTAAATTACCGTATTTATGTTTCAACAAACTCAAGATATTAACCTGTTACTACCTTCCACTGTTGTGACACGGACTGCGTGCTCATCACATGGTGAATTTGCCAAGTGCAGAATTGGCTTACACTATTGCAGTATTGCATCCTTGAAAAGGAATGAGGGAGTAACCTGCAAATATCATTGATTTACAATAATAAAAAATATGGTTCCTGGGCACTTTGCATGTGTACCTTTTCATTTGTTTGGAATTGCATATAAACAAAACATAGGGATCATAGTATTCACAAAATAATGATCCGCTACTGTTGCATGCACGGTAGAAAATCAAAATAGTGGTTGAAGTTCTCATTCCTATCCTGGAAGCATAGAATCATTTTTTAAATTTTCACCTTGTTTAGCCGATGGAAAATGTACATAATGATAGTGCGCCAAATTCTGATTTTTCTTTATGAATATTATTGTAAGAAAAGCTCAGTACATGTACATAGTGCTCTTAGCCAAACAGAAGATGGCTTAAATATATGATGGTAGCTGACCGCTAAGTGGAGTGATAATTGCATCCTCTGATGATTCATGTCTATATTTGATCTTTCAGGGCTGTGCTAGGAAGTTGATAAGAGCGGCACTGCAAGCAGCAGCCAAGAAAAGAGAGATGAGGTACTCGGACCTCAAGAAGATTGATCGGGGTGTTCGCCGCCACTTCCACGACGACATAACAGTCATAGTAGTGTTCCTTGACTCCAGCCTCGTAAGCAGGGCGAGCACGAACCGAGGTCCCGCTCTTTCCCTGCGAGGTGGCGGCGCCAGCATGCGCAGTAACACGCTCACACCAACGTGACTAGAAGGGCGGTGATGACACACCTTTCTGAAGAAGGTTATTTTTCCATGTGTTGAATATGTTATGCATGTATCGGCCAAGACCACCCATCCCCTCAATGGTGTAAAGAAGTAGGAGACGCACATAAGCTCCTATCCCGGTGTCCCTTAATCCCATCACAGTAGTGTATGTGTCAAGGTTGACTCAGTTCAATAGGTTCCCAGTTGTTCTGATGATGCTCCGTAGAAAGCGCGAAATCTTCCACCTGGAAAGGCAAGTGTGTGTTCATTCCAGTCGTGGAATTAACCTAGTGCATATATTATATATGAAATAATAATAAGCAGCCAAAAGGAGAGGTGTAACTTGTTTAACTGGTGGTGTCAAGTGTATGTATGCTTTGTATGGATACTGTATTGACTCGCTGAATCTAAACTGTTGTCTGTTGACCACTGGTGAAGCGAAATGCTGTTTGTCATCTTGATGTGTGGATATTCCTAGCAATGCTGTTTAGACTGGTACATTTGAAGCTTTGCTGCTCCTTGCTATGAAGTGCTTATGCTTCTAAAACAGAAACTGGATCTCATTGATTGTGTTGAGATTGCATTGATCTTTTACGCTTCAACTGTTGTTTCAGACGGCGACATGGCTGAGACACTATTTTGACCATATAGCATTAAACCATTAAAATGTAGCAAACATGTAGAGTATTTGAAAAACTACTTTTGAAGACGGGCCTGCACCATTTTGAAAAGTAAAATTTCAGATATTTAAAGAGATACTGATGGAGTGATGGTCAAAACTAGTATATATACCAAAAACGATACTGTAGTAATTCGAAGATAGGATGGAGAAGCTCTAACAGCTGCATGCGCCGCTGGTTTCTCCCTCGTTTTCGCCCGGCAGATGTGTGATGACTGATGACTGATGAGGAGCAGGGCGAAACAGGAAATGGGCGCAATCCCCCACTCACCTAATTCTCACCCACCGCGGGCGCCCCATGCATGCTCGTCTCACCTCCATGCCTCCATGTCCGCATGGCGCGGCGCTGATGAGGCTGCAGGTGTCCGGCCACACCGGGGCAGCAACTCATCTTGTTTCGGGCTCGTCGGATCATTCAGATCCGAATTTATTGGCTTGGCGCAGCTGCAACGCATATGCAAGCGCGCGTGCGTAGCGTAGCGTTGTGCCCAGCCAGATTCGGACATAATGATAATATATACTGTATGATATCCTCCTCATGGAGAAGAAGAACGCCATGAATGAATTATCTGACCTAACCTAACCTAACCTAACCAATCCAGCCCCCTGCTGCCGGCCCTGTGTCGGCGCGCCAACCAGCCCAAGCGAAACGGGGATCAAATCCTGCTTCCAGTCACGAGCTTTTTAATGAACTCAAAAGGATTTCGGTTGGAGCTGCACAGTTCTGAGTGAAATCCGTCCAAGTTGTTCGTCGTTGAATTTGCCAAACCCTGACGAAACTGAAGCGACGAGACAAGATCACAAGAACCCAAGCACGGCAAAGATGTCTGTATGTCCAACAGCGATGATATACAAACTAGAAGTAATATATTACAGAAGATCGAAGCACAAGCCGGCCGGTCCAAGGGTTTTCCGTTTTCAGCAGCAGCAGCAGACGCGGTATATTACATGATCAGGAGAGAACGCACGAGAGAGGAAGGCATTATAGATCAAAAAAGATGCAAAAAAAAAAGGTAGAACACGTACAAGCAGCAGCAGCAGAAGCAAAAAAAGCAAAAGCTCTCTATAAATTAAGGGTTCTATAGATGTCAGTCTCTTCCTCCTCCAGCTCCTCTCCTCATCCTAGGCAGCACAGCAGTGTGACACAGGGCACATCGACTCGCAGCAAGCAAGCATGCATGCATCCATGGCGTGGCGTCGGGGCGTCTAGAGCTTCCTCCTGCAGAGAGGGCAGGACCCGTGCTTGATCAGCCAGCCGTCGATGCACGGCACGTGGAACACGTGCCAGCAGTCCGGCAGGCTCCGCACCTTCTCCCCAACCTGGAAATCCTGCACGAACAACAACAGCAGCATCCAAGATGGACGGAAGAATTTTTCAGCACATTTGCATCGCTCCATGCAGCAGTTTATTTTTGATGTCTGAATGTGATAATAAGGTAATGTCCTAGAGCAGAGATCTTCACAGAGTTCTACAGACCTGGAGGCAGACCGAGCAGCCGGAGAGGTCGCCGACGGCGTCGCGCTTGTACTCCTCGGTGATCCAGGACTCGGGGAGCTTGTCGATGGACGCCCGCGGCATGCCGTTGGTGGCCTCCACCTCGAACAGGTCGGGCGACTCCCTGAACGGTGACGAGTCCACCGCGTTCATCTGCAATGGCAAGCACTGTCAGGCATGCCTGGAACTGAAGCAATGCATAACTGCATTGATTCAGCTAAGCACATGATGCATGCATGAAATGTATGAACAGACCTGGCTCCGGACCACCCGCTGCACCGCCGGGTCGACCTTCTCGCGGACGAGCCTGCCCGTCAGGAGGCTGTAGATCACGTTCAGCTGCATCGCAAAGGCCAGCACATTTGCACGCGTTAGGTTCGTCAGAGTTCAGAAATGACACCAATTCAACAACACAGGAGATGGTCAGTTCAGAGATGCTGCCTCAAGATCACGTTCATTTTTCATGAGCTACAGATCACGCAAGGCTCTTGCCATGATCAAGATGAGCAGATCATGTGTAGCCATGCAGGCTACAAAGAATGCAGAGACTGCTTTGCATTCCTACTAGCTGGTAAGGTAGGAAAAGCTAAGTCTGACTCTTGAGCGGCAACACTGGAGTAATTCCACAAGAATTTGTGCAGGCAGGAATTGTTCAGAAACCCCCAAAAAAATAGATCTTGAGTAGCAGGCTTGAAGACGTCATTAGCCACTGGAAGAGGGCAACACCGTCAACACAATCCATGCATATAAACTAACAACTAATCAGCAACACATGCCGACATGCACAGAGAAACAAGCAAGGGCACGCAAGCAATCAGGTATGCAGTTACGAGTTGCTGTCCTACTCCCAGCTACTGCATGCTTCTTGTGCTTGCCTAGCACTACATGCTTCTTGTGCTTATGCCTGCTAGTATCTTGAAATCATTTTTTTTCCTCCAAAAAAGAGTGTCTTCAAATCAGACTGTCGTCAGCTAGCTAATCACCAATCCATACTACTCAGTGTTTAGTGCTTGGAGCTCGGGTGCTTACCACATAGAGGATGCTCCAGATCCCAGAGCGGCGGGCCTGCCACAGCCGGATGGAGGAGTCGACGACCTCGATGGAGACGAGTGCGCCGGTGATGGCGCCGATGCCGGTGCCGCGGAACAGGCCGCTCTCCGTGGCCAGCCCGATCAGGCCGCCGGTCACCGCTCCCAGGAACAGACCAGCTGCATGCATACATCGAATGAGCTTACTTCTTCAGTGCTTCCGAATTAATTTGCAGCATCAACATGCAGAAATCAAGTTGCTAAGTATAAAGGAAGATGTTTTGTCTATGGCATTACTGCTCCAAATTAAGCTTACATCAGAGCCATGAATTCGTATGTTTCCGGCCAAAAAATCTGCTAGTTTCAGTGCTGGGGAAGAACATGGCTCTCAATATGTTTCAGACAATGCTTATTGTGTAATAGTTCTTGTCTCAGGGATCAGAGGCTGTTTGCGGTGGTGTGAGCGAAAAGGAGGTGGTTGTGGGGTTGGGAGATTGTAACCAATCCAATGATCTAGTACTAGCAGTTGAAAGTTGAAACCGTGTTAAATCATGAAGAAGGAAATTTGGGGAAAAGACAGGCACAATCAACTGAAACTTCAGAGGCTGATGAATAAAAAGCCGAATTTTTTTTTGCACCGAATTAGGCTAGAGGATGGGACAGAAACCCCAAAAATTAAATAAAATCCAGAACTGTAGACAAGATGACACACGCCCAAATCGGACACCCAACTTGACGAGATCAGAGAAGAAGGGCGGCGTGAAATCTTGCAAAGTTGCTGGAATGAAGACGTGATGAGAAGAAGAGGGTGAGCAAGCAGGAGAGGCGCGTGCGCGAGGGCGTCGTAGCACCGTACCGATGGCGAAGATGAAGGTGATGACGCCGCGGCAGACCCTGCGCATCATCCTCCTGCCCCTGGTGGCGCCCCTCCCGCGCCCGGCGCTCCCGCCGCTGCCGCTCCTGGCCAGCGACGACAGCGAGACGTTGCTGGAGCTCCGCGGGAAGGAGAAGGAGCTCCCTTGCTGCGGCTGCGGCTGCGGCTGCAGGAACGCGCCCGACGGATCCATGGCTTGCCCGGAGACCGACCAGCTCAAGCCTCTTGCTCCTCCAGCCAGTCAGTGAATCCTTCCGATCGCAGCAGCAGGCGACGCGCCGGCGGGTGCGGTTGGGTAGGCTAGGCGAGGCCGGTGACGACGAGACGAGCCGAGCCGAGAGGGGAATTAATTGGCGGCGACGCAGCAGCAGCAGGAGGCGAGGTGAGGGTGGTGGGAGCGATGCAAAGGGGATGGGATGGAGAGTCGGAGCAGGTAGAGTAGACGGGGTGGTGGCCTTTATGGCGCCAACAACCCCGTCGCCGCTGCATTTACGGCGCGACGAGACGCGAGAGCGGTCTGCCTGCCTGCTTGGTTGCGTTGCGCTCCTCTCCTCTGATCTGATCCCGATCGATCGCCACTGCTGCAAGTAGGTCATGATGGTGCGGTGGTCTTCATGTCGGTGAATACAGCTAGGAGCTAGGCCGCGCTCGGCGTTCACGGCCGACCTCACCTCACCTCACCTGCCGCCTTTCTTCGCCGGCCGTAGTAGGAGTAGATATTTTTGGGGCGTGCGTGCAGTGCAAGCGCGGGGGCCCACCCCGTACTTCACCGGAGTTTACCTCTTGCCCAGGCAGGCATGGCAGAAGCTGCTCTCCTGGTTTCTCAGGTAAGCTTCACCATGGCTCAAGAGTCGGAGGATACCGGGTCCGCACCGTATCCTCCTCCTACCAGGCTACGGTATTTATGGCTGGCGCCAACCAGCTCGAGTTCTCTGACCTCCATCTCGAAAAAATTTGAGCTCAGTTCTTCTGCCTTCCATGGATACAGAGAAACAGGTGGTCGGGCGTGGGAGAGAGACAGAAAAATATTTTTTTTAAAACAATGCAGAAGACAGTAATAATAGTCCCTAAGTCAAAACAGATGAGCTAGCTGATGAGCCACGAACGCAGCGAGATGACTGAAAAGGGGGAAGAGGGCGAGGAGTCCAGGCCAGAGATGGATCCACGGATGGATCGCAACCCGTAACTGAAAGGTAGCACAAAATTCAATTCCCAGTGTTGAGCAGAACAGAGCGTCGTCATCGCCGTTAGCACGATTGCTGTCATCAAAACTATAAAACTTGCTTCCTGCCTCTGCCTGCCTTCGTCTTGGTCTTGGATATGGATGATTCATGCAGCAGGTCTCCAGTACTCAATATCGCCAGCCAGCTTCGAAAATGACGTGACGCGATTCTAAATCAATCCAGGTATTGTATTCATCAGCGGCGAATAAATATTATTATACTAGAAAAAAATATTTGGCGAGACGCATGTGTTGTATACCAGTACAAGATACGCATGGTTTCCCGGCTTGAGTATTTTCCAACAGTGACCTTAAACTGTCGGCCACTGCTTTAGCTCCGTAAGTAAAAAAAAATTGTATATCTTGATTAGTGCTAGTCGTCGTCGTCGTCTTAGCTGTGGCCCGGGGAAAGATTATTACCCAGCAGTTAATCTGAGAAAATGATACCTGATCAAGTGCTGCGATCACCTTTTTTTTTTCTGAAATTGCTGCGATCACCTTGATCACTAACTAATCGGTGATCCAAAGGGGACACACGTGTAAAAATCAGGCTACGCGGATAGCTGTGCTGTGGGCCAATGAGGTGATGACTTGTACGTCCTAGCTAGGTCGTCGTCCGTCCTCTCTCAGGATTTGCGTTGCTGTATAGTATAGCTTTGGTAGATATTCTTCACTGAAAGACTTTTCGCTTGTGGTAAGAAACCGGGACAGGAAATGGACCTGAAACCTGCACAGATTAATCAATCAACTAATTGAGTAATATACCACTAGAAGAAGCGTACGTAAATGAGCAGCAGGGGTTTAGAAAACTGTTTGAAGAACACGGTGCGGTGCAGGCAAAACGCACTAGATTTTCTTTCACAATTCACATGGCTCAGCTCGCTCCACTACCACGCGTGCATTCAGATTCAGGTTAATTCGTTCGCCGCTCCAGCCAGCAGCGTCAATGGCCACGCACCTAACAAGTCATATATAATACTCCTAAGATGACAGTGCTTGCTACGCTACTTCAGAAAGGACATCCAAAGCTGCTTTATTATTCGCTCTCGATCCGTATCTGATGATGATTTTTGGCGGCATTATATTGAGAAAGAAACGTAATCAAATCACCAAGCACATGTCCTTTGATAGATAACCCTACTTGACTTTACGAATCAATGCTTCTCTTTTGTTGGATCAATGAGAAGCATGACTGGAACAGCCCATCCACCCGTGGGCCGAAACAAAGCAGTCGCCGCCTGTACCAGCGACGACGCGTGAGCGAGTCACACGACGTAGGAAAGGAAATCACACGCTGCCTGCACGCTGGTGCAAAACAAAAAATAATGTCACGTGCAATAACCTTTTGTGCCACCTGGAGATGATTTTAAAAAAAAAGGGAACTTTTTTTAAAAGAAAATAGTTGGTTAATCAGAAGGATTAATTTGACCTACTGTTTTCTCGATGGGGAGAAGGTGAGAGGTCAATCAAAGTGTGAGCAGAGGAGAGAAGAAGATGTCTCTTTGGGCGACGTGCTGTCTGTGGGCAAAGGAAGAAAAAAGCGCGGGCCAGGCCAGGCCAGCCCAGCCCACTGCGCCAAATCCAAAATTTCCCAAGTACAAACCGCGGCAGCAAAGTTAATGGTGATCGCGACTCCGGGGCCCACCGCATTGATTCGGCCCTTTCAAGGTTGGCTGCTGCCCCTGCGGGGAGGGGCATCGCAACCGAATTGAATGCGTCGCCATGGTCGACCATCGGGAGGGGGAGGGGGTTTCGCTGCAGAAATTTCAATTTGGAGCCCCTCCCTGCTGATGGGTGATGATGATCGCCGTGGAAATCGGTGCCACGTTTCCAAACCGTTCCGATTGAGATTTGAGATGATGAAATTCGTCCGAGATAACTCAAATCCAACACGAAATTCAGCAAATTCGTCCAGATGTTACACGTGTGTGGCAGGTTCAGATGCTCCGTGGACCCCGTTGCTGGTCAGAATCCAGAGCTGCCAGTTCAACCGCCGTAGGAACTGGCAAATCAAAATTTTGTCCAGCACGCGCCATACTGTAGTTGGTAAAGAACAATGAGCTAAAAGCTCATCAAATTCACAAGGATTTTACAACAACCAGTTTTAGTGTAAAAACAGAACTAGAAAAAAAAAACGTGTTTCGAAGCAGGGGCCTAAAGGTACGGGCATTCCTTGCAACTTTGGCCCATTTGCGAACAATGTCAGCCCAGTTATAGGCCCAGCTGCCCAAACGTTATCCCCTCCCCTCTTCTCACCAGTTTACCTCCTCCTCGCCAGCCCAATGGCCGCTGCGACGGCGCCGCCCCCGCCGGCGATCGCCGCCACCTTCTCGGCCCTCCTACGCCGCCACGCCGTCCGTACCTGCAGACACCCCTTCTACGCGAGATGCGTCGCGTCCAACGCGAGAGCCGAGGCGGCGGAGCCGGAGTGCCGGAGTGGAGGCCTCGGCGGGACCCTCCTGGAGGACGCCGTGCCCGCCGGGGAGGGGCGCTCGCGGATCGACGCCTGGATATCGGCGCGGTTGGGCGGCGGGGGTGTGAGCCGCGCGCGCGTGCAGGCCAGCATCCGCGCGGGACTCGTCGCCGTCAATGGCCGCCCGGTCTCCAAGGTGACATGGTTCTCCTCTCTCTCTCTCTCTCTCTCTCTCTCTCTCTCTCTCTCTCTCACCGTGCTTAATTATTCCTGCAAAGTTTGATCGTTGTGTTAGTACGACAGTGAAATGGTGCTGCTTAAAAATAGTAGCTTTGTAGCTTAACTTCTCTCTATTTCTTTTCCGAGGAAAAGCAGAACTTCTTAATAATTCTTACTGGAGAGATTGCATACTGAATAACTCACTAGTCCAGTAGTTGTACGAGCACACAAGCAACGCAGTTAATGATTGCAATTACATGTTACTTGGTCGTGGGTCTTTATTTGTCTAGCTGTAGTGTTTTAGCTGTGTCTTAGTTTGCTATGCTTCTTTGCGCATAGTACGTTTCACATATGGTGAAGGGTGGGGATCTGGTCAGTTGCACGGTGTCAGAGTTACAGCCACTGAGGGCAGAGGCGGAGGACATCCCGCTAGATGTTTACGAAGATGACCATGTTCTTGTTGTGAACAAACCAACTCATATGGTTGTTCACCCTGCGCCAGGAAATGCAAATGGCACCTTGGTCAATGCTATACTTCACCACTGCAGGATTTCCACGTTTACATGTTTAGCACGCAATTCAACTGGTGATGAATGCCCAGATTCTTCAGATGACGACATTGATGTATTTGATGTTGATCAATTTGCTACGGAAGATGTTAGTTCGGAAGTGCGGGATGCTCTTGTGCGCCCAGGTATTGTGCACAGGCTTGATAAGGGGACAAGTGGACTTCTTGTTGTTGCTAAGGTATTGAATCATCAATCCTGAGACCAAAATGAAAAGAAAAAAAACTGGTACTTGAAAAGATTTGATGGAACTTGCACATGCCCGTAATTTTACTATGTTAAATTATTACTTTGAGACTTATACTGAACTCTTCCCTTTTTTTGGACAGGATGAGCATTCTCATGCTCAATTAGCCGAACAGTTCAAGCTGCACACGATTCGTAGAGTGTACATCAGTCTTACTTGTGGCGTACCTCATCCAAATTCTGGCAGGATTGAAGCATCTATTGCACGTGATCTTAACAATAGGATTCGTATGGTTGCTATTGCTGGCTCAGGCCACAGATATGCACATAATGCTGCTAGTAGGTGATTCATGCGTGTTACTTATGCCCTTTTCTTTTGGTTCCAGATATGATGTTGCCTCCCCAATGTTATTTCACTTGAATAGAAATAAACCTCCCTCTGGTATAATGATACTTTTGTAGCATAAAGTCATTTGCCTTTTTCCCTGTTAGGTTATGCACAAAATTCACTGCATCCAGTCTGTTTCAACTTCTTAATTATGACCTGGAAGTGCCCAGGCCAAATTAGTCTGGCTAGTTGAATCCAATCAGAACAAATGAATTTATGTTTGCACTGGTAGGTTTTCATGGCTGTGTGAAAGTTAATAAAAATTTTAAAGCTTTCATCTACAAAAATTAATAAGTTCAGCAAAAAAACCACAAATGCAAAGTATTTTCCACAATTTAAAACCTGATTTAAGCTTCATGGCTTCATATGCAATTTGATTCACTTGGGAATGTCAAAAAAATCCTACAGGTACAAAGTAAGAGAGGTCTTTGCTGGTGGTGGATCCGCACTAGTAGAGTGGAGACTGGAGACAGGACGCACTCACCAGGTAATTATATGTGTATATCATTTGGATTGCATGGAACAGCTTGAGAATACTCTCTTAAACATGGGTGTTTCACTTATTTTCATTGCTGATCTTGCACCCGTCGATTATCAGATCCGTGCGCATGCGAAGTATCTAGGGATCCCACTTCTTGGTGATGAAACATATGGCGGTACCAAAAGCATGGCACTGTCACTTTTGAGACCAAGAACCCCTTCAAAATATCATAGTGCACTTTCGGATCTGATATCTAAAGTAGACAGGCCATGCCTTCATGCTGCATTGCTTGGGTAGGTGTTCTACAATATGTATCTTGTGTTTTTCCAAAGTTTGGAATATGATTGTTGTTGTTTCCCCAGATTCAAGCATCCACATTCAGGAAAGATCCTTGAATTCTCATGCCCCCCACCAGATGATTTTACTGAGGTACTTGGTGAATTGCGACGTGTAACATCTGGTGACTAAAATGGTGATGGTGTTGTGTGATAAGCCGATAACAATTCTGTGCCAAAGCGAGCTGGGGAGCAATGTTTAGCCTGTAATATATCTTGTCTAAGGTCTGCTTTATCAGAGCTGTGTCCGCGGTGAGGCTGACAGGCTGTCACTGACTGATTCAGCGGTTAAACTGCAGAAGCCCACAAGCTTTTGAACTCCTCCAGGGGGGCGATGAAAGAAACACTGGGGATGTTGAACAAAAGCATGGAAATCTTGAACGTTTCTTTTTTTTGAAGACCTAGAAATAGGGTTTTAGCTCTCTATATGTAATGTTTATTTAAGTTTCTTTTTTTTTTTTGCTGTGGCTGATGGTGAGAGCCAAGGATTAGCATATAACTTAAAAGCATTTAGCTGTGTGATCCTGTGTAATCTGTAGCTATCCGTTGCTCACCATGATTGATTTCCATTATGTAAACTGTACAAAGAAAATAGTTCCAGATTTGCTGAGTGGATTGAAATTTTTTTCTCCTTCCAACCCTGTGCTTGTTGGCATACTTTCCTCACTGATGTGGCTACAGCTCTGTTTGTCCAAAATAGGTGTTTCAGTGGTGTGTTTTCAAAATGCTCTATGATGCAATCATACTGCAGTTCTGAAATGTGCAGGAAGACTACGATGGTGAATCTTCCAGAATATAACCGGGATGGTTTGCAGCAGCCACAAAGTATGGGCATGTATCCGCATGGATAGCGAAAACATCTCCAATTCGTTCACAATTTGTTGTGCATAAGTTGCCACGCATCCAGCAAGTGAAGAAATGGAACGATAATTTACAGTGTCTTAGCCTCTTAGGTATACGAAAATAATGAACACGAGCAACATCGTTGGCAAAGCTGTAACCCAGCAGGACAGGAGTGCCCAACAATAGTCTGATCTTTCTGTCTTCAGCAGTGCAACAGCAGGCATAACGACGTGTTCTATCTTCAGCAGTCCAGCTGCAGAGAGACTACTGCAAGCTGTTCAATTCAGGATGATCACTTCTCCTGCTTAGATTTATTCGTTGGGTTGATGGCAAGAGTTTTGCCGTCAACAGACTCATCAGGGACGGCATTTGCATGATCCTGCATCTCCTCCATCGCCGTCGGCCTGCAGACGAAAACTGGACAGGCAATGGCGAAGAGCAGCGTTTGAGCATTGTTGCCAACGATTGATGAAGAACACAAGGGCAATGGCTGGAGACTTCTGCTCGGTCACGAGTCACGACTCACGAACCGATTCATCATTCATGTCGTCGTCTTCCCCTCCAATCTTGTCCGTGGTGGCCATGGCGACGACGGCTCCGTGCGCTGACTTGGCCTGAGGCAGAGGCGCTCGTGGGGATGCCGTCGCGGCCAATTGAACGCGCTATTGATGGGCGGTGATGCGAGATGTGCGGCGACGGGGTTGGCGACGGTTGCCGGTGGCGGCGCCCCCGCGTTCTCGTTAGTCGCCGTGTCTATTTTGCAGAGCCCCCAAACCAGGGGGGTTCGTTAAAACTATTTTTCAAAATACCCCCTGATTTGGATCGCGATCAATACTCGCGATCCGATTCAGGGGGTTTTATGGAAAATAATTTTCAAAATACCCCTTGCAAATACGTCCTCAGTAATTTTGCAAATGAGCCTAGCTCCATGAGACCGCTGCTCCTCCCCTCCTCCGGACAAGCCATCGGCGTCGACGGCCGCCGCACCTTCCGTCCGGCGCAAGCGCAAGGCCCGTCCAACCATCCAGCTTCCCTCCTCAAACCCCAGCACCAGCTTTTGGTTTGTCTGGTCCGGTGCAAAGGAGATTCACCGGCTCCGATGTACGGGTCCGTCGTCAATCCGCTCTCTTCAAGCTCGAAGCTGGTGCCAAGGCAATTGAATGGGAAGTAGCTGCATGGAGGTGGCCACCGCAATTGCATCTGATATAGGTGCCGCGGCCGTCGACGGTGCTCGAAGACGCTACCCGTCCGGCGAGAAGGTCGTCGGGATTGTCAGGGAGTCGGAGGCCGGTGGGGGATCTCCAGCACTTTCTTAGAAATTTTAGCAGTTCAGTAGCTCCAAGAAGAGGCAGCAGCTCGATCCAAAGAAGCCGTAGCAGCAGCATCTTCAAAAGGAAGAAGAGGATGCAGAACAAGAAAGCCGAGAAGAAATATACGCTTCTTTTTCTAGTGATGGCTCATGAAATTTAACGAGGTGAAAAAAATGCTGCGAAGAAAAAGATTAGTTGCCACGGCTTTCCAAAACATAGAGCCTCTATCTGGATGATCAGCACATTCCAGAGTCGAGACTATACAGACGAGTCAGAAACCTTGCTACTCCTGTAGTACTGTATCCTGTCGTTCGAATTTAGAAGAATGCATAATCTGAATTTCTGTAATACAAAAGGAATCTACTTTTTTTTAGGGTTAGGGGGGAATCGCCCACCTGATTCATATAACCGGCTCTTTGGGGAGCCAAAACAGCCTTACAGTGATGGTTGACAGGGTTTACAGCAGAGGAAAAAACAACACTGTACACGGACCATTTTGCATCGATGGTCACAGTGTCACACAAGGCAGCACATCAAGATCAATCTATTTTGCATCGGTGGTCATAGAAGGGGAACCATCAAGATCATCCGTATATGCATTGCTGATATGTGCCTTTTATTGTACGAAAATGCAGATGCCATAGTTATGCGTGACTGGATTCAGACTTCGGATTTGAGAATAGTAGGAAGTTTTTAGTGGAAATACATTCTTGTGCTTCATTTGCTACACATCTATGCAGCACACGGACAAAAGAGAAGGGGCACCATCGCCTTTGTCCAGTGCAAGAAAATATGAAATTATAGCAGAGAGATGTAGAACTGCTGCTGAATTTCATGACATGAGCACCAAGTTTTTACACTTGCAGGTTGTAGCTGACAACTATCTAGTATTACAAAAGCAAGATGTGCCAAACAATGATCTGGTCTTTCTCTGTCAAAAGCGTAGCTAAAGATACAGTAGCCGTGCCTAGCAATGAATAAGATGAGCTCAGGATGGTCACTTCTGCTTCTTAGATTTCTTCGGGGGGTTCTTGAGTAGTGCTTCACCCTCGTCATCAGATTCACCCTCAATGGACTCATCAGGGACATCGTTTGGAGCATTGTGCTTGGTGATGTATTCCTTGAGAATCACCATGCTCTTCTCCTTCATCATGGCCAGCTGCTCGGACAGGATACCTGACTCGGAGCTGATAGCAAATGATTCTGCTCCAAGAACCAGGTTAGCCTTCACTCTTGGACCAAGACTAGCCTTTGCAGCGTTTGCTTGGCCTTCCATCACTACAGTTCTGCAGGCAAAAACTGGACAGCAAAAACAATGTTAGCTATGGTGGATCAAAGCCAATGATCGGTAAACGACACGAGTGATCATATCAAGCAGGAAGAAAGCAAAAGTTACACTGCATAAAGTAGATATATTAACGAGTTAGCAAGAACAGTACACTAGGAGGTGAAATGAAATCATGGAGGCTGAACAGTGGTGCTTGGAGACTTCTCCAGGTGCTATGAGTAGATGAAACACAATAAGTATATATGCTCCCCTTACTGATAACTGAACATTACTGATGCAAAGAAATAAACTACTACATCTATACATCCATTGAGTTGCTTAAAACGCGGCAAATCTCTCATCCTTGCAGCTACAGCTAAATCTCCTTACTACCGTTTGAAAATTGTACTGAATCGTGAACCTCAGCACAATCCCAGCTATTAGTTTGATGCCATGTTCATCTAATGTTTGATTCCGAATTCCTATCACCGACCGCATGGCATCATCCAGCGGACGGAGATGAATACTACTTACAAATTACATTGCAATTAGCCCTACATCAAGAGCTGAACACAGGGCAAAGCTTCAGTTGCCAAACTTTCCCTTGCAGCAAAGGCATCTTTCGGAAATTTTTCCTCCATCTACCCAAAATCCAAGCAAAAACCACACCAACCTAATCGGTTACAAATGCAGAATTGACCTGCACGGGACTGCACAGCACGAAGGAGAACTGTTGGGAGCAGGAATTACAAACCGTAGGCGCAGGCCGCAGGCCGTTGCAGGAGGGGGTCGAGGCAGGGGCAAGCCACCGGAGGGTCCGCGACGGAGGCACGGGCCGAGCAGGCACCGGCGGCCGGCGTCTAAGCGGGAGCCTGGAGTTACTGGCGGCCGGCGGTGGGGAGGGTTTGGGGAACGGGGATGAGTCGAGCCAGGAGGCAGCTGCGTGCGGACGTGGAGAGTGAGCAAGGTGGATGGGCCTTCCAATTAATTGGGCCGAGTCCTGTTATCAGGCCAACAATTACTTCATGACCTATCTACCGGAGACGAATGGGCCTTTTCTAGAGAATCATGGGCCGTGAAATATTTTATTGACTATTGAGTTTGCTTTGGCTCTAGGAAAAATGGTTTCCAGAAGATTTGAAAAGAAACTGAGTTTTTTTTTTGAGGGCATGAAAAGAACCTGAGTTGACAATGAGACGACCACACTTGCTACTTGTTCTACCCACTCGCCATGATTCAGTCCTCCGCTTGCTTTGGAACATGTTCGCGGCACTGCACAAACGCACTCTGAGACGGTGAGACCTGAGCTCCCACTATGGATTCAGGGGCAGATATTATTTTATTTTTTTCTTCTGAAAGAAGAACATTTCAGGGGCAGCCTAACAAAGTGAAAGTGGTGGCCAGGAAAGTGTGTGCTCACTCATCACTTCACCGAGCGTTTGGCGCAGCTTCCAAAGCTCGTTCTCTGCTCAATTCTGCGAGAGCTCTGCCAAACAGTTTTTCAGAGAAAAATGATTATCTGCTGCTTCTGTAGAGTGATTCTCTAAAATAAACTAAGAGGCTGGGAGCTGAAAAAAATAGTTTCTTCTAATTCTATGAAGAAGTGATTCTCAATGCTGATTTTAAGAGTTTATGCTAGAGAATTAAAGAAAATCACCTTCAGCCACGGAATCACTTCTCTCAGAAAATTAGTTTGCATAGAAAATCAGAATCAGTTGAAGCTCTACCAAACACATTCTGAGTTTCAGCTGCATGTTGATGCATCTATTCTCTCTCACGCATGGACGAGACCGAATCACTTGGCCAGTCGGCCAGTTTCTTTTCTCCTCACCCCTTTCCTCTGCTAGTATGCTAATGCAATGGATGGACACCATTTTCTTGCGATTGTTAAGCAGGCTTTGGAGTCATTAGTGTGATTCGACTCTACCAGAACTGCATTTGTTTAGTGCTTGACGACTTGTCTATTACTGGCTGATCCCAGAGACTTGAGGGCAACAAAAGGTGGCGAGGCTTTTATTTGCTGCAGAAAAAGCTGCTTGAGCTTGTCCCTGCCGGCAGCGGCACATGGATAGCAATGCAACGAGCGTAGCCTTTTTCTCCATCGATGATGATCGCCAGTTAATCGATCGTGCGCGTTTAGATGCTACTGAAAGAATATTAGTTAGTAACTTGTTGCTAATTGGAGTGCAAAGAAAGGGGAGTGGTAATAATGGAGAGCAGGAAGCAGTGGGACAGGAATGTTCTTGATGAGGATTTATTTTTTTAAAAAAGTACAGTATCTAGGGGAGTAGCATTTCTTGTGCTTGTGTGGAGGTGCTCATTGCCATGATTAGACCTAACGTAAATGTGAAGCTGGTTACTTCTCCGTCTACTTTAAAATATCTAAGTTTTGTCCTAAATTAAATTTATCCAGATTTAACCAAGTTTGTAAGAAAATAGACCGGCATCTTTATCATCAATTTGGTTTTATTAAATCTACCATGAAATGTGTCTTGATATTGCATTTCTTTGATATAGTAGGTGTTGATACAATTTTTCCGTAAATTTAAATCAAAGTAAAAAAATGTTTTAGTTAGGATAACATGAAATATTAAATTTTGGAACCAATAAATCATTTGTGGTAAGTCTCTCGCATCCCGTGGGTGAGTATGGACGCATTAGGCGTCCTTGCCTTTTGAACTTCAACCACTAATACGCAGATGACACACATAGGTGCGGATTCGAATTCACAACTTTTCTGTCAGGTCCGACTGATATTCCTCCACTGAATCGACAAGGATCGTCAAGACCTAGCATGACCCCGGCAAAGGCAAGACACGGATTTTGGGATTGCACAAGAGAACAATGACCATAGCTGATGTTTTTGGAAGGGAAACAGTCCTGAGAGTCAACAGTGCGACAGGCAAGTGAAGACCCTGGACTCTGGGCTGTGGGCTCTCCTCCACTGCAATTGTTTTGTTTGGCTGCAGGTCAACCGGTGCCAAAGCGACGCCCCGGCCTTGCTCTGCTTTGCTTTGGCTTTACGCGACGACCGAGCAGAGCAGTTGATGAGGCAGGCCTTCAGCTCAGGGGGCACGCTGGTGCTCAACACAGCTAGGCCATGGGCCATAGCAGCCTGCTGGCTCAGGTCAGGCAGGCCATGGCCATGTCTGCCG
The DNA here is from genome assembly GCA_032594955.1 of Panicum miliaceum. Classification (NCBI taxonomy): domain Eukaryota; kingdom Viridiplantae; phylum Streptophyta; class Magnoliopsida; order Poales; family Poaceae; genus Panicum; species Panicum miliaceum. Next base: position 32,551,693 of record CM064071.1, on the reverse strand, counting down.
TCTCTCATCTCATGGCCTAGCCTACCTAGAGATGATGTAGTGTACTGTAGGACCAGCGGGAGTAGAGCCCTGCCGGCCGTAGCACACATGCATACAGTACAAGGCAGCACCGCAGCAGGGAAGCAGTGCCATGGGCCATGGCCTGCAGGAAGATCGGAAAAGAAAACTTTTTTTCTACCTTTTCCTTTTATCTATCCTGGCCGGACGGGCACGGTTATCTAGGGGGATCTGGATAGAACATGGAAGCAATGGGCAGAGATCGACAGAGAAAGGGCTACAGCTCCGGCATCCTCTGCATGAGCAAGCTATGCACACACTCATGTGCCTAATGTCATTGGCTGCTTGGCAATGGCATCAACGTATCATGATTCTGCAGTGATACGCGTTCTTATTTCAGTCTGAAGCTGAAACACACCAGATGTGTTGCTGAACTCACGAACCTAAACGTCCAAACCAAATGTTTTGGACTGATGAGCTGAATTGGATCCGCCACCGCTGTGCTGTTGCAGAGCTAGAGGAGGGAGGGAGGAGCCGTTACTTTGACTGCATGATGCAGAGGCAGGACTCAGGAACAGGAGGCCAGGGTGCAGGAGCTTGGTCACGTTCAGTTCAGGGCATGAGGCTTGAGGACCAGAGCAAGCAGAGGAAGGCAGGGAGTGGGGGCAAGGAGGACAGTCCTTGGTGGCTCACAAGCCACAGCTTTCTGTTCTGTTGTGTCCCACGCGAGCCAACAGAAAAAAAAGGCATCGCGAAGTACCCGCATCCACAAAAGGCTCCGTTGAAACTTCCCCAGGGCCTGCCTGCCTGCCTGCCCAGCCCAGATCCTTTCTGAAACACCCCCGCCCCCAGAAGTGTGGTTCCAGTTGTGGGAGGAGGAGCGATGCTAAAAAAGCTCTCCTGGGAGACCATCCGTTTCCAGACGTCAGGTGAACCGCTGATCGCGTGGTAAAATCAGTTTGAACCTTCACGAGAACTTAAGGATGCAGCTCCAATTTTAGCATGAAGCCATGACCATCAGGCGATCAGCAAAGCCTGCTAGGCTGCTGCTTTCTACCAGGGGAGGCGAGGGGGGAGGCTGGCAGCCTGTGCATTTGATGGAGCCTCCCAGAGCCAGCCTAACCTACGCTACGAAACCAGAGAGCACTGAGCAGCAAGCAGCAAAGGGAAATTGATGCGGCCCGCGTCGCGTCCCCTCCGGCTCCGGCTCCGGCTCCGGCTCCGGCGCCGGATCCTTCCCCGTCCCGTCCCGTCCGCCCACAAAACCAGACGCCGTCTCTCATAACTGCCCGCACCTCTGACACCGCACGCGTCAGCGTGCCGTGCGCCGAGCAGCATCCATCCGGGCCTTTGACCCGGCGTCGTGAAGCTCAATCCTTTGCCAAGGAAGATTTTGGCAGCCAAGCCAATCCGTAGCATGGCCAGCAGAGGCACTAGCTGGCAGCAGCACGCCGGCTGAGAGGAGCTCGGCCACCGGTGGAGCGGGACGGATTCCATATGCTCATTCCCTCCTCCACCACCGCCTCCCACCTTTTATCCCCACGTCCGGCTCGCCACCACCACGCCGCACCCGCAGCCGCCGCCACCATGCCTCCCCTCCACCCCGTCCTCCTCCTCCTCCTCCTCCTCCTCCTCCTTCCCCCCGCTGCCTCCGCCTCGCCAGAGCGGGACGTCTACGCGCTGGCCCGCCTCAAGGCGGCGCTCGTTCCCGCCGCCTCCAACTCCTCCCCCACGGCGCTCGCGGACTGGGACCCGGCCGCGTCCCCGCCCGTGCACTGCGCCTTCTCGGGCGTCGCCTGCGACCCCGCCACGTCCCGCGTCGTCGCGATCAACCTCACGGCCGTGCCGCTCCACGGGGGCTCCCTCCCGCCCGAGGTCGCGCTGCTCGACGCGCTCGCCAACCTCACCGTCGCCGCCTGCTCCCTGCCGGGGCGCGTCCCCCCGGCGCTCGCGTCCATGCCCGCGCTGCGCCACCTCAACCTCTCCAACAACAACCTCACCGGCACGTTCCCGCCGCCGCCCGCCGCCGACGTCAGCGAGCCCTACTTCCCCGTGCTGGAGCTCATCGACATGTACAACAACAACCTCTCCGGCCCGCTGCCGCCGTTCGGGGCAAGCCACGCCCGCCTCCGCTACCTCCACCTCGGCGGCAACTACTTCAACGGCTCCATCCCGGACTCCTTCGGCGACCTCGCCGCGCTCGAGTACCTGGGCCTCAACGGCAACGGGCTCTCCGGCCGCGTCCCGCCCGAGCTCGCGCGCCTCACCCGCCTGCGGGAGATGTACATCGGCTACTTCAACCAGTACACCGGCGGCGTCCCGCCCGAGTTCGGCGACCTCCGCTCGCTCGTCCGCCTCGACATGAGCAGCTGCAACCTCACGGGCCCCGTCCCGCCGGAGCTCGCGCGCCTCACCCAGCTCGACACGCTCTTCCTCTCCATCAACCAGCTCACCGGGGAGATACCGCAGCAGCTCGGCGACCTCAGCAACCTCCAGTCGCTCGACCTCTCCATCAACGAGCTCACCGGCGAGATACCCCCCAGCTTCGCCAACCTCGCCAGCAGCCTCAAGCTCCTCAACCTCTTCCGCAACCACCTACGCGGCGAGATACCGGAGTTCCTCGGCGACTTCCCGCACCTCGAGGTGCTGCAGGTGTGGGACAACAACCTCACGGGCCACCTCCCGGCCGCGCTCGGGAGGAACGGCCGCCTCAAGAACTTGGACGTCACCGGCAACCACCTCACGGGGACCATACCGCCGGACCTCTGCCTAGGGCGGAAGCTGGAGATGCTCGTGCTCATGGAGAACGCCTTCTTCGGCCACATTCCCGAGTCGCTCGGCGACTGCAAGACGCTCAAGCGCGTTCGCCTTGGCAAGAACTTCCTCACCGGTCCCGTGCCGGCTGGGCTCTTTGACCTCCCAAAGGCGGACATGGTGGAGCTCACCGACAACCTGCTCACCGGCGAGCTCCCGGACCTGATCGGCGGCGACAAGATGACCATGCTGATGCTAGGGAACAATGGGATAGGTGGCCGCATTCCTCCATCTATCGGCAACCTCCAAGCGCTGCAGACGTTGTCCCTGGAGTCGAATAACTTCTCCGGGCCATTGCCGCCGGAGATCGGTAAGCTCAGGAACCTCACCAGGTTCAACGTCAGCGGCAACGCGATCACCGGAGACATCCCGCAGGAGCTCACGGGCTGCGGCTCCCTCGGCGCCATCGACCTCAGCCGGAACGACCTCACCGGTGAGATACCGGACACCATCACGTCGCTCAAGATCCTGTGCACGCTGAACGTGTCCAGGAACAGGCTGTCCGGCGAGCTCCCGCCGGCGATGCCCAACATGACGAGCCTCACCACGCTGGACGTCTCCTACAACCAGCTGTCCGGCCCCGTGCCGATGCAGGGGCAGTTCTTGGTGTTCAACGAGAGCTCGTTCGCCGGCAACCCCGGCCTGTGCGGTGCGCCTTTCGCCGACGCTTGCCCTCCGGCCGCGGGCTCGGGATCGCCGTTCTCCTTGCGGCGGTGGGACTCCAAGAAGATGCTGGTGTGGCTCGTCGTCATGTTCACTCTCTTGATCATGGCGTTCCTTGGCGCGCGGAAGGGGTGCGAGGCGTGGCGTGAGGCGGCGAGGCAGCGGTCGGGCGCGTGGAAGATGACGGCGTTCCAGAAGCTGGACTTCTCGGCGGACGACGTGGTGGAGTGCCTCAAGGAGGACAACATCATCGGCAAGGGCGGCGCGGGGATCGTGTACCACGGCGTGACGCACGGCGGCACGGAGCTGGCGATCAAGCGCCTCGTCGGGCGAGGCTGCGGCGACCACGACCGCGGGTTCACGGCCGAGGTGACCACGCTCGGGCGCATCCGCCACCGCAACATCGTGCGCCTGCTCGGCTTCGTCTCCAACAGGGAGACCAACCTGCTGCTCTACGAGTACATGCCCAACGGGTCCCTCGGCGAGATGCTGCACGGCGGCAAGGGCGGCCACCTCGGGTGGGAGGCGAGGGCGCGCGTCGCGGCGGAGGCGGCGTGCGGGCTCTGCTACCTCCACCACGACTGCGCGCCGAGGATCATCCACCGCGACGTCAAGTCCAACAACATCCTGCTCGACTCCGCGTTCGAGGCGCACGTCGCCGACTTCGGCCTCGCCAAGTTCCTGGGCGGCGGCGGCGGCGGCGCCACCTCCGAGTGCATGTCTGCCATCGCCGGCTCCTACGGCTACATCGCGCCAGGTAACCCAGAGCCATCCCTGGAACTTGCTGCAAATCTGCTAAGCCATGCACTTGGACTGCAAAAGGGATCAAAACATGATCATATTACCCAAAAAAGAACACTATAAACCAATTCTTTGTGAGTTTGATAGCTGTGTTAGCAAGAATTCGCAATCTATGTTTTTTTGTGTGTGCAAGAGTGAATGGAAAATTCAGCAACATATTAACAAATTTTAGGAGAAAAGGAGTATTTGTTGATAGTAACTGCAACTCTTGCTTTATGGGGTGTTTGGTTCCACGGAATCCCGTCATATCGAATGTTGATTACCAATTAAAAGTATTAAATATAGACTAATTACAAAATTAATTGCACAGATGGAAGCTATTAAGCCTAATTAGTCCATAATTTGATAATATGATGCTACAATAAACATGTGCTAATGATGAAATAATTAGGCTTAATAGATCCATCTCGCGAATTAGCCTCTATCTGTGTAATTAGTTTTATAATTACCTCATGTTTAGTCCTTCTAATTAGCATCCCGAGATTTGATGTAACAAGAACTTGTGTTCGGTTGTGGAGGGCTCAACTTTAGGCAAAATAATCTTGTCATCTAGAAGTGTTAAATAAAGTTTAATTACAAAACTAATTGCAGAACCTGGGGGCTAATTCGCAAGAACCTGGGGGCTAATTCGCAAGATGAATTTAATGAGGTATGTTAGTCTATAATTAGCAGATGCAAATCGTGAATTAATTAGGCTCATTAAATTCGTCTCGCTGTGCAAAAAGTAAGTTTTGTAAATAAATTTTATTTAATACTCCAAATAGCTGGATTCTATTTGATAGGATGTGGTTAAAGTTTAACCGTCCGTAACCAAGCAAATCGTACTATTTGTACAGTGTTTGTACTCGCAGTCTGTTGCCTTCTGCATAGTCAACTTGAGAGATGACAAAAGCTGCGTGCCCCGGATCAGAATCAAACGGTAACTTTTTCATAGTGACATTTGCAATGGCTTCCTTTCAAAAAAAAAAACATTTGCAATTGCAGTGCATGGCTGTAGACTGTAGCACTGGTGATAGACTGACAGCGATTAATATAATCAGTGTCATGTTCTAGCTCTGCTTCTTGGATTCTAGCTTGGATCCGGCATGTCCCTAGAAGCAGATCTTGTTGTCATCTGAGAGGTCAACGGGGGACACTAAACTATAGGACAAACCCTGCCTTTGGATTACAGGAGTGGGCATTCTGGTGCAGTGCTTGTGCTGTTCATTTGTTTTGTTACAGCCTTGTGGGGCCTTTAGGCAAATTGATCCAACAGGGATAAGGAGCTTCTCTCCATTGCAGCTCCATGCCTGCCTGGAGCAGATCTGCCCATTTCTTGACTTGTCAGATACCTCATAAATCTGTCGGCTTCTGCTATCACTCGTGCAGCTAGATTCAGTCCTACCTAGTGCAGTAATTACTTTTCTTCTTCTTCTTGCAACTGTAGCTCAAGTGATTGAGCATGAATGTGCATGCATGGGTAAATCTTTGGAGTGCTGGACACAGTAAATTCAAACCAGCAGCTCTGCTATTGACATGTTCTGAATGATGTTGCTGATCCTATCAACCTTGTTCTGTTGGCTTTGCAGAGTACGCGTACACCCTTCGCGTGGACGAGAAGAGCGACGTGTACAGCTTCGGCGTGGTGCTGCTGGAGCTGATCACGGGCCGGCGCCCCGTGGGCAGCTTCGGCGACGGCGTGGACATCGTGCACTGGGTCCGGAAGGTGACCGCGGAGCTCCCGGACCCGTCGGACGACGCCGCGGCTGTGCTGGCGGTGGCGGACCGCCGGCTGGCCCCGGAGCCGGTGGCGCTGGTGGTGGACCTGTACAAGGTGGCCATGGCGTGCGTGGAGGAGGCCAGCACGGCCCGGCCCACGATGCGCGAGGTCGTGCACATGCTCTCCAACTCCGCCGCGGCCCAGCCCAGCGACCTCCACGCCTTCTGACTGATTTTGGGTTGGGTTTTGGCCTGGTGCTTGTGATGGATGATCATGTGTAGAAGAAAATAACAACCAGCAGATGGGTGTCTGCTGCTACTAGTCCTGGAAGGTGAAGGTTAGCGTCCTTGTCGAAATGGCAGCATTGGCCATCGCATGGCTGAATGGATATGTGCATATAGTAAAGTTGAAGTTGAAATATCAATATCTTCTCCATTTTTTTTTTTGCAATTTATTTCGTTTTCGTCTTTATCTTTTGCTCGTTTTACGTCAAAAAAACTTGAGATGGAATCCCAAAAGGCGAACGAATCTACCTAGTTTTATACCAAAAAAAAATCGTACCAGGCCGTCGTCCCTGCGGAATCGGATCCGGGCTAGCAAAGAACGGGACGGGACCTCGCAGGGCTCTCTCGTCTTTATTCTCACTTGTCCATCTCTTATTAAGAACAAGAACATCTCGGTGCGTCGTTGCCCATGCAACTGACCTGGCATATATTCCTCCCTGCTGCCGCTGCTTTGGTTGTTCGAGATGGCTTCTTGTAAAAGTTGTCCATTTTTAAATTCTTCTGTTTTTTTGGCTGCTGAAGATGTTTCGTTTTGCTAGCTTTCTAAGGAAAAGGTTGCGAAAGTTGGGAGTGATGGTGGATGCAAGGTGCAAGACTATGAATCAGAAAGTTTTTTGGCCCAAACAAAAGGGGACTGGAATCAGAATGTTATCGTGGGAAACGAGATGGGCTGGGAATCTGCATACGCAGGGCTTGGGACATTTGTCACCCAGGTAGTGAAAAATGCAGTACCTTTGTACTCCATGAATACAGACTCCAGAGTTGAGCAGAGGGTGATCTTGGTTTATGGGTGCCGACTTGGCACAGCGCAGTCCCAAGGAAAAGAAAAGAAAAGCCACGGTGCTGCGCGTCACTCGTCGATGGCTATGCTGAATGTTTTGCCAGCTTAAAAAGAAGAATATGGTGCTTATCTTTATTTGATCGCCTCACCTGAGGTCAGGTTAACGACAAGAGCACCGTTTTGCCCATCTACATTTGCCATCAATGGCGTAAGGGCCCATGAAGCGTAACGGTCGATGGGATTCGTCACGGCCCACCATCATGTTCGTGAAAGTTAGTTCATGGGCCTAGCCACGTGGCCCAACCGTAAGGGCCCATGAAGCGAGATCCACCACCAGATCAGATTGTGTGGTGGGCTCGGCTCGGCAGCTTGACACTGGTTGCCGGAGGTAAGCGAGAGTCCGCCATGGCGGCGGCAGCTAGTGCTAGTTTGTACTCTCCACGAGGAAAACCTCCATGGCCGCCGCCGACCAGAGTCTCACACGTTAGACTGCAACCATGGCCCACTCGTCAGACAGATGGAAACAGTACACCGCTATTGGAGGACGTGGTCTCCACGTGGGGCGGTCCTGCCACGCGCGCCTCCCAACTTCTTAAAAACGAAACGCCGAACCGCAGCGACAGCACACGCGACCCCACAAGTCAGACACAGCGGAGCGCTTCCTTCCCCCTTTATAACTAGCTAACCCACCCCAACCGCGGAACGGGGGCCCACCCTCCTCAGCCGCGTGGATCCCACCGCCGTTCCCCCATCCTCCTCCTCCTCCTCCCCGTCGCCACGTACGCGGCCGGGGCGCCCCTATACAAGCGCCACGTCGCCGCCGACTCGCCGTCACCACGGCTCTTCCGCCTCCTCCGACGGCGAGCTATAAATTCCTCCCGCCGACGCGATCCCATGGCGCCACCGCACGGCTTCCGCTCCCCCTCCTCCTCCAACAACAACAATAGCAACCCTTGGCCCGCCCCCTCCGCGCCGCCGCTGTACCCGACGCTCACCATGGCCGACCTGGCGCCCGTCGAGATAGGGCCCGTCTCGTCGCCCACCGCCGGCGAGGACGCCGGGCCCCCGCCGTCGGAGGACCTCCTCCTCCGGATCCCCGGCGCGCAGCTCCACCTCATCGACCGCAGCCGGAGCCACCCGCTCGCCGCCGGGGACCTCTCGCTCCTCCGCATCCGCTCCGGCGAGACCAGCCTCGCCGCAATCGCGCTCCTCGACCCGGTCCAGTGGCCGCTCGCGCGGGACGTCGCCGCGGTCAAGCTCGACCCCTGCCACTACTCCTTCTCCCTCACCGTGCCGCCCTCCGCCGACGACCCAAACCCCGACCCGCTCCACTACGGCCTCACGCTCACCCACACCGACGCGCGCCTCGACGGCCTCCTCGCGACCTACACCAGGTTCTCCGTCCATTCCGTGGTTGGGACCAAGGAGCTGGAGAACAGGGTGCGCGACGAGGTCGAGGCGGCCGCGTACTGGACGGCGGTGGCGCCGAATGTGGAGGAGTACGGCGGTAAGGTCGCGAGGGCCATCGCCACGGGCGCCGAGCACCTGGCCAAGGGGATACTGTGGTGCGGGGAGGTCACGGTGGACAGGCTTTATTGGGGAAACGAGGTCCTCAAGAAGAGGATGCAGCCTGGCGACGCCAACGCCGAGGTCAGCCCCGAGATGCTCAGGCGGATCAAAAGGTAATGCCTGTCCCTGTTATTTTTTTTAATACTATATGTCCTTCAGTCATAGTTGTGCGATGTTCATGATGCGTTATACTAGTAACTTTGTTGGCTTGATTCAGCATTTCGGTATGGTGCATTATACTAGTAACTTTGTTGGCTTGATTCAGCATTTCGGTATGGTGTATTCTAGCCGTGGCATGATTCCTTGTTTTTGGCATATGGAAGAGGCTGTCAATTCTTAAACATTTCTATAGTGATGCCCAATGAAATTGGCATACCAATATGTAGTTTGAAATGGATTCTTCAAATGCTTAAACTGCTGGCAATCAATATGATGTTAAAATGGTTCTGTTCATTGAAATGTTGTTTCTGAACTTATAATGGCTTGGCAGACTAGTGTAGTGTTGAAACATTATTCAGATGTTAGCATGATACGTGTTTGTGTATGGTATAACCGATAGTATTGGAGTTAAACTTCTTTTGTTAGCTTAATGTACTGTATTGTCTCATTTCTGGATATCTTTACTGTTTTGTTTAATTTACAATCTTTTAGATTATGTTATAAAAAATTGAGCACAGATAATTTGGGCATATTATGTGAGAATCATCTCCCTGAGCTCTATGATTTCAGACAAATACAAATATTTAAGTTTCTTTCTTCCTAAAAATATTTATTGCTTACAATTGCTCGCAGGGCTAAGAAGGTGACCCAAATATCTGAGAAAGTGGCAACTGGAATATTGTCCGGAGTTGTTAAGGTCACTGGCTATTTCACAAGCTCATTGGCCAACTCAAAAGCTGGCAAGAAATTTTTCGACCTGTTGCCTGGAGAAATTGTTCTTGCTTCGCTTGAAGGATTTGGTATGTGTTCTTTACTCTATCAATGGTATCTGTGTTTGAGATTTGTAGTAAGATCATGTGTCTTTGACTCTTTGTGGCACTACTGGCACTACTGAATGTTCTATGTAGAGATGTAAGTGGTGACATCAATAGTTCTGGCTTTCTGGGTTACTTTCTAAATCCGAGTTAGTTCAATTAAATGGGATCTGGGTCGACCTAGAAAGCAAAACTTGCGTCCCTAGTTCCACGGCAGTTATCACTAATTCCATGGCAATTTTACACTGATGCAAAGACATTGCCTAGCCTAGCGTAAGTTAACTATCATTGTTCTGAACCAAACATTGCCTGTTTTACTTAGAAAGCGCATGTCTCATATGGCAACAGAAATTTATTTACTTCTTTCTTCTTGATAAGTTACATACAAAAAGATGCTTTGTGTGCTCTAGCGATCTTCTCTACGCCACAGCGTGTTTTTATGGACAAAAGTCTAACTGGTACGAAGTGCACTAGTTGTAGGATAACCTGATTTCGGGAGTCAGGTGGTGGTTCTTGTTGCCCTTGTTTTTCGACCATTTGCTTCTCTAATACAAATGGCGAGTCAGCTTCTGCTTCTGCTTGTTCATATTAGTGAATTGAGCAGGTGCCGAAGTCTTGTGTCAACCAACTCACTGCAAGTGTGTATTAGCTTTTCAATACGGCCACACGCTAGTGATGTTGCAGTCAACATCATCATACGCTTCAGATGGAAGTTGGCTTTTTTACTCTGAATGCTCTGTACTCTGCTTGTCACCATGCTTCATGATAGGATAATAATAGTACCTTCGAATTAAGGAAAGAGTTGTTGATTCCACCTGGTCTTTGTGTCCCATGAAGGTAAAAGTGAGTTTGGGTTGTAACACAAAAAGTTTCAGCCATGTAGTCCTTGACTGAACCCATGACGTCCTTTGTTACATGCTCGTTTTGCTCTTCCGGTGCTCCTTTCGCTGAGATTTCTTGCGCTGCTGTCGAACAGGGAAGATCTGTGACGCCGTAGAAGTGTCTGGGAAGAACGTCCTGTCCACATCATCAACTGTGACTACTGGGCTTGTATCTCACAAGTACTGTGCTATTCTCTTCAGCAAATCCATGTTCCGCAATCCAGCATCGAACGCACATCTAAGTCCGAAACTGTGTTGTGCAGGTACGGGGACAAAGCTGCCGCTGCAACCAACGAAGGGATGGACGCCGCCGGGCACGCGATCGGAGTGGCGTGGGCCGTGTTCAAGATCCGGCAGGCCTTGAACCCGAAGAGCGTCCTGAAACCCACGTCGCTGGCCAAGTCCTCCATCAAGGCGAACGTTGCTGAACTCCGTGCCAAGCACAGCAAGTAGTCCGCACATGCCGTTCTTCAGGTACCTGTCTGATCCTGAAAGGCGTGTCCGCCGAGAGATGTTCCAGTAATCCAAGTTCCAAGCAAGTCTTTCGAATGCTTTCGCTTTGCCACGACTTTCGGACGCACTGCTGTCAGTAGCTGCGTTTGCTTGTAAATTTTTGTGCTGAACACGGAAACCTGCTGCCTGACAAGGGATGGTGTGGTTTTCTTGGCAATGTACTAAAAAACTTGCTGACGAACACTGGACTATTGGAGACATTTGCAAACTTCGGTTTTGTTTCTCAACTTGGTTTGGTCCTGCACCGTGTTCATTAATACTTAATGGAGTCAGACTTGCATACATTGTAAGGTGGAAGTGGGTCTACGGTCCATGCTCACCGAGCACGGCAAGTAGGAGTCGCTCTCGTCGACATCCTCGCGTCGAACGGTGCCCGTTCGCCAAGAGATGATGTCGCGATCCCAGCGTTTTTCTTGTAAATTTACGTGCTGAAAAGGAGAGGCTAGCGATGGGGTCGCTTTCGTGACGATGCAAGCGACGGAACCACCGGAGACGCTTCCAAGTTTTCCAACGTTTGTTTTTTGTCTTCAGACCGAGCATTTAGTTTGCAGATGTTTTGTTACTTTGTGGATTAATTAGTTGACCTAGGGACAATCATTTGCGCCGGTCCTTAAGGCGTAAGCGTGATTCGATTCTTGTCCTTGCAGCGAAACGGGTGGCGCGTTGAGGGTCCGGTGGTGCTAGCAACGAGTGCCTCTGTGTGTTGTGGCCTCCGTGCGAAAAGCATGATTAAGTACGGGATTCAAGGAGAGTGTCCACAAAACGTCTGATTTTTATTTCATTGTAAATTAGTTGTAACTGACTAACCGAGGTATAGAAAAGGAAACATATACCCATGCTTATTCTGAGGGCCAAAATACACTAAGGTCCCGTTTCGATCCTTGAAAATTGAATTTCATTCTAATAATCATAATTTGGATAAAAAATAATTACGCTAATATAGTTGTATGTGTAATATATTTGTATATTATTGTTAGCTATATAGAAAAGATACTTATGCACTGCACTTCTGCTATAGGGAAGCGAATCGAAGAGTGTGTTATAAGTTTTGCTCTGTAGAATCAATTTCCATCTCCCACCCCCTGAAGTTAACATAAGCTTATATATATACTTTGAAAAGTTGTGAAATGCTACATTCCAAGATAAATAGCCTACTCTATTAAGTAGATTCTAATTTCTAAAAACTGAATAAAGGGATCCAAACGGGATCTAAGAATTTTCTCGCCCTCCACCCATGCTCACCAATGTTATCATTATAAAAGCGTGAATCAAACCTTAGGTCATCAAAGAACCCATGTGTGGGGCGCATCCAAAACAGTAAGCTAAGATTTGACTTTGTTCAGATTGTCTGTCTCACGGTGACTCTGTGAAGAGACGCACCGTAGACGGTTAAAACACGCACAACAGCTTAGTTCAAAATTTTAAAGTAGCACGAGCTCAAGATTAGAGGCAAAAATTAAAATTCTTTCAGAAAAGCTTAAATCAGCAGATTTAAAAATGCGATTCGGGACCATCTTGGACCTGTACAAAGCTATATCGTGAACACGTAAAGTGGATTTTTCACATAGCACGTGACCACATGGGCAACTGTAACTATTTATCTCAAAAACAATAGCCGAATGAATCACAAGTTGGTAGGAGAATCGTGAGGAAATCGAACGGTTAGATGAAGATCATAGAAGAAAATAAAAGGCTGAGATAAACCGTAAGATCACACGTACTGATGTACAGTATAAGTTTGGTACGAGGGAAAAAAAAACACAAATGCGCCATAAAGTTCATTCACGGGTCCTAAATTCAACGATAGCTTGAGGGGAACCATGACTGCGGGCACTCACCCACCAACCGGGAATCCAGGGAACCACTCGTCGTCGTCCCCCGGCCCCCGCAGAGGAGAGGGCCACGGGCCACCCCCACCCCACCCCACCACCCAAGCACCACCAGCGCGCGCTTGAGGACACGCTCCTGTCCTGCCTGGCCCTCCCTCCGCCGCCCTACGCGCCGAACACATCCCCGTCGGCCCATCCAGATCCGTCCATCATTCCGCCACAAGCCCCCTCCCTACTCGCTTCCTCCTCTCTTCGTCGCCCCCGCCGGGCACCCACCCGGCCTGGATTGACCTTCTTCTCCTGCTGTTGCTTTGGTAAGGAGTCCTTTCTCGCCTAGTTGCTTCAACGGGCTGCTTTTATGTTTTTTGCTGGTATAATCCTTTCGTCGCTGCGAGCCCTCAAATCCAATTTTCATCTGCGGATTGCGGAGCAGCGGAGTGCTAGAATAGCAGTACAATTTCCCCCTTTTTCTATCCTGATGAGGGGTTCAGCTGAACCCATGTGGCTATGTCCCACGTTACAGTCGCCCTCTTTATGGCAGCCGCCGTAAACAAATCTGCTTCAACATTCGTAGGCATCTCTAAAAGAGGAGGCTTTAAAGCATACCCCTGTGTTGTGTACTGCTGCCAAAGTTCCTTTGTTCCACAGAATCTGTTCGTTTGCTGCGAGCCCTAGAATCCAAATCTTTCTGCTTCAATATGTTCAATTTCCTGTGTAGTTCTGTTCTTTGCTGAGCAGCGGATTACGGAATCACTAGAATTTTCAAGTCAATTTTTTAGAGGTTCCCCATGTCCCACGTTAGAATTCCCCTGCGTAGCTAATACAGATTGCCGGCCCGCCATGCCACGAGTGAATCATGGACGGTTGGGACCTTGATTTGTTTATTGTGTACTTAATTTACTTATTGTGGCCATTGTTAGTGCAGAAGCATCTGATCCTTTTCTTACCAGGTTTGAACTCGACTGCTAGTCGCAACGATGGATGACGGGGACCTCGATTTCTCAAACCCGGACACCTTCTTGTGCCCGGCAATCGGCAACGATCCGCCCAGCAGCTGCTCCATGGACAGCTACTTCGATGACATCTTGAAGGATACAGAGCACCATGCTTGCACCCACACCCACACCTGCAACCCGCCAGTCCACGACCATTCGCACACCCACACCTGTGTCCATGTCCACACCAAGATTGTTGCGGCTTCACCAGACGCTGCTGAGACTGCAGAATCGCCGTCTGAGAACAACAAATCCAAGAAGCGCCCGTCTGGTAACCGGGCAGCGGTGAGGAAGTACCGGGAGAAGAAGAAGGCTCACACGGCGTCGTTGGAGGAAGAGGTGGTCCACTTGAGGGCTTTGAACCAGCAGCTCATGAAGAAGCTCCAGAATCACGCCGCGCTTGAGGCGGAGGTAGCCAGGCTTCGCTGCCTACTTGTTGATATCAGAGGGAGGATTGAGGGGGAGATTGGTGCTTTCCCTTACCAGAGGCCAGTCAAGAACATCGGTTTGGTGTCTACTGTTGACCAGGGAAGCTTCCTTGGTGGTGCCCAAGTTACCAACTCCTGTGATTTCAGATGCAATGATCAGATGTATTGCAATCCTGGAATGCAGGAGGCTATGAGTGCTCAGGTGTTGGGACAAGGTGCCTGTGATATCGCAAATATCCAATGCATGGGAAGTGCAAAGTCTGGATCCACAAAGCTACCTGTCTGTGGGGGTGTGGACACAGTACCTACTGGCTGCTTGCCAAATGTTGAAAAGAAGTGAAGGTAATCCCTTGTACTCAATTCAGTAATTGTTTCAAGTGACAGAACTACTCAAGTAATTGAACCAAATACCAACAACAAAAAAATATCAAAATATCACCTTTTCCCTTTTTCCTTGCACACGTGTGGGCTGGGCGTGTTGGGAAGGGGTATTGTGGTATTGTTCCCTATTTTCTTTTGCTTGAGAAACAGCAATTGACTGTTAAAAATGCGATTAGCAGTGCAATTCTTGTTTGTCTATATGTAGGATTAACTATCATAAACGGGTATAAGAATGGTCAACCTTTTTTTTTCTTTTGATGCAGTTTTTGATAGTTTCATATCTGCTGAACCGAGTGATACTAAACAACATTGAGCAACCAAAAAATTATATTAAGATCTGTAATTGTTTGTGCTTATAAATTTAATACATGTGGCTGCTTGTTTCAACATACTTCATTTTGCTAGATATTCATCGTGCTACAATACTATTAGACATTCCAGCTGCTACCTGTGAACCATGTTATGTGCGGATTATGTTGCCAGCACATAGTAACTTGAGGCTTGCATGCTAAAAGAAAAAATAGTTAGGATACTGTGATCTATGCAAAGCTTCTGATTCAAGGTCCATGACCACATAACAGTTGTTTATGCATTAACATCTCCAAATTTATTTTGCTAATCATGAAGAAGAGCATAAGTTGACAGGTTTTTTCAAAGTTGGCAGTTTATGTTGTGTTAGCAGATCTATCTTTTGGTGAATAGTTCTTAATATCAATTTAATAGCAATCCATATATGCTCAGGAACTATCGTTCTAACACTCTAAAGTTTTTGTCGTCTATAGCCCTACTTGAAGAAGAGCATAAGTTGACTTTTGGACCATTGAACCATTATTTAGTGGTGTGTTCAATTTGCTGCGGTCTGATCAAATACATTTTAGTCACGTCTTATCATGACTGAAGATGACATTCTCTTCAGTTCTGAGCTTGTCAATCCATAGCTAGAGTTTTGGTGGTATATTTTCAGATGGATACCTGCTACACTACCTTTTCAAACCTACATTAAGTCACTTGTGGCTGGTTAAAAACTAGTTTCCTTTCTTCGTTATCTTATGCGCTTATTTCACTAGATTCAAGCACCAAAACTATCAAATCTTTGAAACAAGTAGTTACAAGTTGGTTCTGTAGGAGTGCGATACTTTGTAAGGTTGTGCTTGGCTAACTTATCAAACTCTAGCCTTCATACTGGTTGTACACTTCCACATATATATCTTCTTCAATGCTACTTTTAATTGTTTCATTTTTGGTCAATCGAACCATACTGAGGTACGCTAACATTTTCCTAGACATGCCAGCTGTGACCTGTGGGCCATTCTATTGATGAGTTATGTTACCAGAAAATAGAATTCAGGACACTACATTGTGCATGTTTCAAGAAAAAAGGACGCAACATTGTTTACTTCGAAATAAATATTAAAGACATTATATTGTAGACTTATTGCACCATATAGCAGCGTTGTATGCATCAATACGTCTGATGTTTGCTAACTTTGAAGAGTATTTGTTATTTCACTGTGATTTAGTATTAGCATAAGCATAAGCACAACTAGCTGTTGAAGATCATAGTACTTTGGTTGCTTGCTGGCCCTTTTTTTTAATAGTTGTGACGTCTCCCTGTAAAATGTGCATTCACAGTTTTGAAGGTTGATATTTAGGTACTCCCATTGTGTATCTTTAAGTGCACCAGGCACCAGGCTTTCCTTCTTTACTTTGTTTAGGCTGTTTCTGTCATCAATTTGAATCCATTGCTTTCTGTGGTATGTCCATTTGATTCTTCAATTCCAGGGCTGTAGTGAAGTTGTGTGTATATAAATATATTTGTCATTGCATGTGGCTACTGCTCTTCTCTCACCATGGAACTTATTCTTATTCTTCAAATAGTCCTTATTTGTATCGATCTTGAAGTTGATATGGACCTTAGCACTTGATAGTCGTTTTTACTAATTTACAGCTAATAACCGGATACTAGGCATTTTATTCTTAGATACCATTACTGCTGCTAGGAATTTTTCATGCTTTCAACTAAGTTACACGCGTTCTGTTGATCTTTTTTCAGGACTGCTGGTGGTATGGTCTCTCGTTTCAGAGACTACTGGGTCTCGGTGTTCTGCCTCCAAGAAATGTTGTATAAACACTTGTGGTGGTGTTTATGGTCTCTCCTTTTTCAGAGACTACTGGGTCTCGGCATTCTGCATCCAAGAAACGCTGTATAAACTGCTAGCTTCTATATTTAGGGTTGCATCTTGTTCAAACTGTTATATGTGTGAGTTGGTCGCAGATGATGCTTCTATGGTGCCTGAGGCGATTCAAGTTCGTTAGCTCTGAAGCTGACAGGACATCTTCGTTTTTTCCCATTTGTTGCCAGATGCTCTCTGATGAAGTTCAGAACTGAACTGGATCTGAAGGAGTTGAACTAGCTAAAATCCGCCATCTGTGCTTGATGTGAATCTATCCGAAATCATTTGTCTATTGTAGGTGATATGTCTCTTTGTTGCTGTGCCTGTGATTCTAAGTACATGGATTCGATTATTATTTGAATGTTTCACTATTTCATTCATTAGGAAATAATGTATTGCATCAATTGAAACTTGCACGGGAAGTCTGTAGCTCTAGCTCTGGTCATATTCTGATGCACCAGTAATTCCATATCGTACCCTTGTGATTTTGAGGCCACGGACCAGACAGTAACACGTTCGGTGCAGGAACTTTTTCAGTTTGAAAACTTACTCTCGGTGTTGTGGACTGGAAGATTATACTTCCACCATTCTAAATTATAAGTTATTTTAACTTTTTGATATATCATTTAGTATGCATCTAGATATAATATATATATCTAGGTGTATAGCAAAAACTATGTATCTATAAAAAAAATTAAAACGATCATTAATTTGAGATGGAGGAAATATTTGTTCATATTCTAGCTTCGACACCTTTCACCTTAAGCACGATATTCAGATATTGTACCCAAAGTCTCATGTTCAATGAGGACAGTCAATGAGTTCAGAAGAAAATCTCTTATGAATGAGGGTTTTAAGCAGCCTTCCCAGGATTACCGAGGTTCCTTGTAGTAGAATTTTTCCATCAAGATTCAAATCTTAAACTTTGCACACATGTTCATAAATTGTCTTCTCGCCAAAGGAATATTGTTACTATTTACATGTTGATTTCTTTACGCAAATTTCTATTCAAGCTTAAATGTTGCATGCCCTCTGATAAATGGTTGATTTATCCTAGTGGTGTGTTTTCACACGAGCACTATAACTACCTTCATAAGAGGACTGATGAAAAGCATCAGGGTTGAATCAATGCAAGACCCAGCACAATAGCGTTCTAAGCACGGCGATTGACCGGTCACTCCCGTTGACTGACCTGTGGGCCTGACCCGCACTCCACGCTCCTGCCCCACCACAATCCCCCACCTTCCTTGAACTAATTATCCACAGAGCACGTCCGCTTCGAACTTTCTAGCACATCGACGTGGATGACCCGGCCCCGGACCAATCAGGACACACCACGTACCCACCAGTTAAGGCACGCACGAGATCCCAGCCCTTCAAGCACGCAGATCTGCCCATCGGACGGCAGCGGCCTCCCCTCGCGCGCGCTCCACGTCAAGTCCGCCGCGGCGTCCAGTGACAGAGCGACACGTGGACCTGCTCCAATCGGCGCCGTCCGTTTGTCCACGTGGCCGGATCCCGCCCGCGTGGACCGGGCGCACGGGTCTCCGGGGGCGGGCCGTTTAAAAGGGCTTCCGGCCCCGATGCGGAGCGCGACGAACTCATCACTGGTTTGGTTCCGCAGAGTGAAGCGACGATGCGGAAGTGGGCGCTCTCCTCCGCGCTCCTCTTCCTCTTCCTCCTCACGACCCTCCCCGGTCCAGGCATGTACCCGCCACTTGGAGTCTTCCCAGATTTTTCGCGAATTTTCGTGTGATTTTTGCGTCAGTTCAGTAGACTTAGGTGGCGATTCATCGATCCCGCGGTTTCGAATGCGATTACTGACGGATTCCATCTCACCCGGTCACTAATCAGCCCCTCAGATCACTGTTTTGATATGTTTGTGCGCCGTTTGTCTGCATATGCACCCGATGTGATGGATCATCTGGTGATTTCCGCCAGAAAAGGAGTGGATCGTAGCTGCTAGATTCGTTGAAGCAGGCGGTTGTGCCGCTAGGTGCGATCTATGTTAGACATTTTGATTGCAATTTGCTGCTAGATCTCGCGTTTAGAATTTTTCGCTATGTGGCGCGGTGAGCTCCTCTGGCCGTTTCGATCTAACGTAATGGTAGGGTTTGTTTCGAGTTGAGGATTGCTGGCTAGTTCTTAGATCCGTCACGGGGTCCTTCACATTTTTATGGTTAAATAACTTGGTTTATTCCACCCTGGGGTTTAATAGGGTTTAGACCTGTAACTTGGTCCATTTTTAGATTTTTGCCTACCCGGTCCTTATTTTGGTTAAATCTACTGCTCACCGTGGCCGATCTAGTGTTCTATCTACTATTCTTAGTAATTTTGAGGACTCTCTACACTTGTCTCTATTATGCTATTGTTGGTCAATTTAAAGGACTGTTTAGTCTATTCTCTGCTCCGGTTGCCTTTACCGTACTGTAGTACCTGAATAACAGGAAGAACCTACGTCAAATTCAAAGTTTTATCTTCGTCTGACCCTGCCTATACTGCAGCTAAGAAGCTACAAGTGAATGCCGAGGAGAGCAGTGATGACTTGGCCAACCCACCCAAGGTAGAGGAGAAGATTGGTGCTGTTCCTCATGGCCTGTCAACTGACTCTGAGGTTGCCCAGAGGTGTGCATGACCTACTGATCAGTGCTGATTGTTACTGCATTGTCACTTTATTGGCATTTTCATGAACATTTTTTTTATGTGTGCAGGGAAGCCGAGTCAATCTCTAGGAAGACTCTCAGGAGCTCGGCACAGAAGTTTGAGTTCCAAGCTGAGGTGTCCAGACTCATGGATATCATCATCAACTCACTCTACAGCAACAAGGACATCTTCCTGAGGGAGCTCATATCCAATGCCTCTGATGTATGTATCGCATGTGACCCCTGCCTATGCTGCATTGTGGATGCTCGAAATTAACTATGGTGTTCTGTATGTTTGTAGGCCTTGGATAAGATTAGGTTCCTTTCCCTCACTGATAAGGAGGTTCTGGGCAAAGGTGACACTGCTAAGCTTGAAATCCAGGTACAGTGTACTGCAACTTTGAAAGCCTATATTCGTCTTGCATCATATCTTGCTGTAGCATTTGTTATTAAGGCATCTGGTCTGTGTACATGCAGATTAAGTTGGACAAAGAGCAGAAGATCCTCTCCATTCGGGATAGGGGTATTGGTATGACCAAGGAAGATCTGATTAAGAACCTTGGAACCATAGCTAAATCTGGGACTTCAGGTACTACTCCTTTGTCTATTCTACCGATTACTGCACCCCAATTCTTGATAAAATGTACTTGGATTATGCTCTGAAATAATGTTAATTTGTTTCCCATAGAAAAATTAGTGTTAATTGCTTGCAACTTTTGCAGCTTTTGTGGAAAAGATGCAGTCTGGAGGTGACCTCAATCTGATTGGACAGTTTGGTGTCGGTTTCTATTCTGTGTACTTGGTTGCCGACTATGTTGAAGTGGTCAGCAAGCACAATGATGACAAACAGTAAGTCATGTCATTATATATTGTTCTTGGTACATTTAGTTTCTACTGCAATTTTCTTACTTCTGTTGTGGTGTTGTACTTGTAGGTATGTGTGGGAGTCGAAGGCTGATGGATCATTTGCTATATCTGAGGATACATGGAATGAACCCCTTGGCCGTGGAACTGAGATAAGACTCCATCTGCGAGATGAGGCCAAGGAGTACTTGGAAGAGGATAAGCTAAAGGTATTACCATTTTACTGTGTCTTTTAGTGCGGTTAACTGGCTTCTGGTGCAAATATACGATGTGCTATGCAAGTTTGTTGTAGCTGTATCTGTATTTCAACTTGATGTCCAACAGTCTATGAATCATTATCTTTTATTAGACTTAGATATGAATGATGTGCTACGCATGTAATGGGTTGGTATTCTTATTTGTCAGACATTGACAATGCTAACTAGGAATTTCAGAAACACAAGTGGTCAATTCGTTTTGTCTTTATAGCAAACTGAAGTGCATTCATCAATCAGATTATACTTTTCATGTTACTGTGTGTGGGCAAGTCAAACATAGTTCGTCCTGTCTATTAACCGGGCTGGACGCACATCTGTTATAAACCTTACAAGGCAAATGATCATTTTTTCTTTTTGCATCTGTTGTCATAAGTGTTTAACTTGAATACTCTGTCTTGCAGGATTTGGTGAAGAGGTACTCTGAGTTCATCAACTTCCCCATTTATTTGTGGTCAACCAAGGAGGTTGATGTTGAAGTGCCAGCTGACGAGGAAGAAACAAGTGAAGAAGAGGAGTCGAGTAAGTCTTCAATCAATGTTATTTTTTTTCTTAGTTGGTAGCCATGCTGTGGGTAAGTGCTAACGCTTCTTGTGTTACTTAACAGCCCCAGAAACCACTGAGGAGGAAGAAACAGAAGAAAGTGAAGAGAAAAAGCCCAAGACAAAGACAATAAAGGAGACTACTTCTGAGTGGGAGCTTCTGAATGATGTGAAGGCTGTATGGCTTCGTAGCCCCAAGGAGGTTACTGACGAAGAGTACTCAAAGTTTTACCACTCACTAGCTAAGGTAAAGACAGTAGCGATGAGTTAATAGGTTCATACAAAATTCCAAAGAAAGCTCTGTGTCTGTGCCTTGTTGAAGAAACCTTATCTAAATTCACACTTTTTTCAGGACTTCGGTGATGACAAGCCTATGGCTTGGAGCCACTTCACTGCTGAGGGAGATGTTGAGTTCAAAGCTTTGCTCTTTGTTCCCCCGAAGGCTCCACATGATCTCTATGAGAGTTACTACAACAATAACAAGTCAAACCTCAAGTTGTATGTCAGAAGAGTTTTTATCTCTGATGAATTTGATGACCTTCTTCCAAAGTATCTCAACTTTTTGAAGGTACTGGATTACTATATCAAGAATGCCTATACCATTCCATTTACTAACATATATGTAGCAGACTAAATCTTATACCGCTTTTCTCTCTAGGGTATTGTTGACTCGGACACACTACCTCTGAATGTTTCACGAGAAATGCTTCAACAACATAGCAGTCTGAAGACCATCAAGAAGAAGCTGATCCGCAAAGCTCTTGACATGATTAGGAAAATTGCTGAAGAAGATCCTGATGAGTACAGCAACAAAGATAAGACAGGTAATGAGTTCTGCTGTAATAAATGGCCATGCCACATACTCTATATTTACAGTTGTAGTACTCACAAATATTCTGTAATCAGATGAAGAGAAAAGTGAAATGGAGGAGAAGAAGGGCCAGTATGCCAAGTTCTGGAATGAGTTTGGCAAATCAATCAAGCTCGGCATCATTGAAGATGCAACTAACAGGAACCGCCTTGCTAAGCTTCTTAGATTTGAAAGGTTCATCCTTCACTACTGTTTTCATTCATTGTGAGTTTAATTATATGTAGTAGGAGAAATAAAGCTGATTCTGTATTTGTTTGTTTGTTTCAGTACCAAGTCAGATGGCAAACTTGCGTCTCTTGACGAGTACATTTCAAGGATGAAGCCTGGGCAGAAAGACATCTTCTACATCACAGGAAGTAGCAAAGAACAGCTGGAGAAGTCTCCGTTCCTTGAGAGGC
Source organism: Panicum miliaceum (assembly GCA_032594955.1). Lineage (NCBI taxonomy): Eukaryota > Viridiplantae > Streptophyta > Magnoliopsida > Poales > Poaceae > Panicum > Panicum miliaceum. Next base: position 32,529,339 of record CM064071.1, on the reverse strand, counting down.
TAACCAAGAAAAACTATGAGGTATGTTACTGATCTGGATGTAAAATAGTCATCCATTCAGGAATCAGGGCCAGGGCCTTGGCCCCTGGGTCACATGCTTTATCCCTTTCAGCTTGCTTTTCAAATTGACTTTAGTCTGGGATCTGGATACAGTTTGCGAATTAACATTGCGCTTGTATTTGTTTCACAGGTTATCTTCTTCACCGACCCAGTGGACGAGTATCTGATGCAATACTTGATGGACTACGAGGACAAGAAGTTCCAGAACGTGTCCAAGGAAGGCCTGAAGCTGGGCAAGGACTCGAAGCTCAAGGACCTCAAGGAGTCGTTCAAGGAGCTGACTGACTGGTGGAAGAAGGCCCTGGAGAGCGAGAACGTGGACTCGGTGAAGATCAGCAACCGGCTGCACAACACCCCCTGCGTTGTTGTCACCTCCAAGTACGGGTGGAGCGCCAACATGGAGAAGATCATGCAGGCGCAGACCCTGTCGGACTCGAGCAAGCAGGCGTACATGCGCGGCAAGAGGGTGCTGGAGATCAACCCCAGGCACCCCATCATCAAGGAGCTCCGAGACAAGGTCGCCCAGGACAGCGAGGTAACAAAAACTCCTTCCAAATGCTTTGCAGATCTACAAAGTACGGCAGAGAAACCATGGGGATTGATGTGTTTACAATGATGCAACAGAGCGAGGGCTTGAAGCAGACGGCGAGGCTGGTGTACCAGACCGCCCTGATGGAGAGCGGGTTCAACCTCCCCGACCCCAAGGAGTTCGCATCCAGCATCTACAAGTCGGTGCAGAAGAGCCTGGACTTGAGCCCTGACGCGACGGTCGAGGAGGAAGACGAGGCCGAGGAGCAGCCCGAGGTGGAAGAGAAGGAGTCGGCCAAGGAGGAGTCCGAGCCGTCATACGACAAAGACGAGCTGTAGGGTGTTCGGAAATGTTGTTTAAAGTCTAGCCCCTCCGTTTAGGTGAAGGGGATCTCCACTCGCACGCTGCCTGGTGTTAGGAATGTGTTGGTTCTCGGGGACGTCCATTTTTCCCATGCGAACGTGATACGGGATTTTTGCCTGTCTGTCATTAGTAGCCGCACACGTCAAATCTTCCAAAAATTCCCGTGTGCTTGTGTCTTCTATGGACTACGGCGGTAGCGGGCCTTGACAGAGGACACGAGGGTCTCCTAGCAGAGGCCACGGTTGAACTGCTGGATCATGTCCATGAGTACTGTTGTTTTAGCTTTTTTTTTTTAATTCGTAGTGTTTGCTATGCGTTTGGATATGAAATACGTCCACCAACGAAGTCTAGATGATCAGAGGGAGTAGTAGAAAAGAAAACAAAAGATAGCAGGGTAAACCTGCTAAAGATGCCGCTCAGTCCAGTTCTTACTAGTGTCCAAATCTCTGAGATCTACAGCTACAAAATTCCGAACGTCCTGCTGCAACGGCGCTCTCGTCACCTTCCTGGGCTCCGGGCGTCCCTCCTCACCACCGACATTGCCGAGCTGATGCCGTCAGACCTTCGCCGCCACCTGCCGGTGCTGCTGAACTTGCACAATGCAGACCGAATCATCAATCATCAGCTTAGGAGTTAGGATTGTCACGGAATGGAATGGAATCATCAATCATCAGCTTAGGAGCCGATGCTGCTGAACTTGCACAATTTCCCGTCTCCATCATCTCACACGGAATGGAATCCTTCCCCGACATGCTAGCTTTTCTTTGCCTTGATCTGCACAAGATTGGACCAGAATCTGGCATACGAATCCTGCAACGATACCGCTCGCCATTGCCGACACTGACCGGGCACAGATTCTTGCTTTAACTGGCCCACGACACCCCGGCGGCGTTCATCCGCGCCAACCTCCACGCCGGGAGCCCGAACGCAGCGCATCCTCCCCATTCTCCAGCCAGGATACAGGCGGAGGTGGCTGACCCTGGTGTTCGGGGGCGCGGCCTCCACTACACCGTGAGCTCTCGCGGGTCACAGCCACTACCTCTGCGTCACCGACCACCCGAGCTGCCGAGGGGAACGGTGCGGCGGAGAGCGCGAGGTAGAAGAAAGGTGTCTCCGTTTGCTATTATTAGCCGCAATCTGAGTCGCACATGTCCCATCCAACGGCTGTGGGAGAATCCAGGGTGGACGGTGTTTCATTTACCGTCCACCCCGAACGGTATCTGAAATACCGTCCACCCCCTTGGTCGGGCTGCCACTCGCCACCACCCGTCCGGGCACCCGGCTGACATCGCCGGAGCAGCCACGCGCCCCTGGACACCACGACGAATCCGAGAAGAGGCAAGCTTGGCCTCCGGCTTCCGCTCTCACAGGAGCAGCACCAGGAGGCCTCCGCTCGTTGCTGGCTAGCTAGCTTGCGCCCAACGACGCCGGTCCGGCTGCGCCCGTCGCCGTGGACGCCAACAAGGCTATGCCGCTGCCGTCTGAACTTCGCCCCAGGCTTCCGCTCTCACAGGAGCAGGAGGCTTCCGCTGGCTGCCCAGCGACCGAACGACGCCGGCCCGGCTGCGCCCGCCGCCGTGGACGCACACCCATCGGAGGGCGCTCCTCGGACAATTCTCGAAACCACCGGCCATGCCGACTTTCGCCGCAAGCCGCGCACCGCATCAGGACGCTTCATCTCTGCTACGATCTGCTTTGATGCACTTCAACTCACCTTAATTTCATGATTAATACTACGGTAAATAAAAGACAATTGGGTGAACCTACCTACCAAAGATGCCGTCGCTCAGTTCTGACTAGTGTTCAAAGCTCTGAAATCTACAGCTACAATTCCGAGCTCTTCGAAGAAAATAATATCTGTTCCATTTCTCCTACAAAAGTATGTTGGAATTTTTCAGTGGTCAAAAGGACCGAAAATAAAAGGAGAAGAAACGGATAAGTAAAAGCTCGTTACGCGTATTGATCGTAGGCCCAAGCCTACTAGTGGTTGTGGCCCCAAGTCGTCCAGTGCCATATTAAATAGTGGGATCCGGCGTTTTTCTGTGATTAACCTAATCATACTCAGAAACCCTAGCCGTCCACTACAGCCGTCCCGATCTACGGCGGCGCTGGAGCCACCTGAAGGCCACCGCCTCCGCCTGCCGTCCAACACCAGACAGTGCCGGTATTAGACCGGAAGGACGACGGTACCCGGCGAGATCGACTACTTCGTCTATGCCGGGAACATCTACGGGAACGACTACTTCGTCTACGTCGAAGTTTAAGGCGTGGTGTGAGAGAAAAAGGTAATAACGACATCATTTCTATAGTTGATGAGTCCTTTTATGCATATTTTTCATTAAGTACTTGGTGGATTGATTCTGGTGCCACCATTCATGTTACAAATTCCTCACAAGGATTATCTAGCGTGCGGACTATAAGAAAGGGGACTCGAAGGTTAAGAGTCGCAAATGGTGTTGAAGCCGACGTGGAGGCCATTGGAGCTCTCCAATTAGAACTTCGTGGCGGCTTTATTCTTCACTTAGTTGATGTTCTTTATGTTCTGTCTATTGAGAGAAACTTGATTTCCGTCGCTGGTTATTCATGCACTTTTGGTGACAGCAAATGTGTAATAAGTTTGAATGGTGACATTATTTATCGAGCACCTTTACACAATGATCTTTACTTACTGTCCCATAATAATGTCTCTGTGATGAATGTAAGCGAAGTTAGTCACAAACGCAAGAGAGGACATGAGACTTCATCGAAATTGTGACATTCTCGTTTAAGCCACATTTCGAAGGGGAGACTGGAGTGTCTCATTAGAGAAGAGATACTTCCAAGACTAGATTTCTCTGACTTAGACCAATGCGTTGATTGTATTAAGGGAAAATTTGCAAAACAAATTAAGAAGGATGGAGCTAAGCGCAGTTCAGGAATATTAGAATTAATTCACACTAACATATGCGGTCCATTTAATGTTAAGTCGGTGGATGGTTTTAGTTACTTTATAACATTCAGTGATGATTACTCCCGTTATGGATACATTTACCCCATAAGAAAAAAATTCGAGGCACTTGATAAGTTCAAAATCTTTAAAGCTGAAATAGAAAATCAGTATCAATTAAAGATTAAAGTGGTACGGTCAGATAGAGGTGGTGAATATTATAGGAGACATGCCACATATGGACAAATCCCAGTCCCTTTTGCTAGATTCCTTCAAGAAAATGGAATAGTAGCTCAGTACTCAACTCCTGGTGAACTTCAGCAAAATGGTGTAGCAGAAAGAAGAAATCGCACTGTAATGAATATGGTGCGCAGTATGCTAAGCAACTCTACACTGCCAGTGAGTTTATGGATGGAAGCACTGAAAACTGCCGCGCATATAAATAATCGCGTTCCTATTAAGTCAGTCCCTAAGACGCCTTATGAGCTTTGGACTGGTAGAAAATCCAGCATTAGTTATTTTCATGTCTGGGGTTGTGCAACTGAGGCGAAGTTATTTAATCCGTCCCTTGAAAAATTAGATCCTAAGACAGAAATCTGCTATTTCATTGGATATCCAGACAGATCAAAGGGATATCGGTTTATTGTCCTAAGGGTACTACTAAGTTTGTTGAGACGAGACATGCAATATTTTTAGAGGAAAATGGATGCACAGAGACTAGGCAAATCGATCTCGAGGAAATGCGGACTTATGATACTACACCGCTGACTCGTGATTATTATGTGTCTATTTTGCTTAATTTTCAAAATACAGCTCCAGCTCAGACAGTTGATTCCCCAGAAGTGAATGTAGAACAAGCGCATGTTATAAGTGAGCATGAGAATGTGCCTGATGAGCATTAAAGTGAAATTGTGGAAGAACCTGTTGAGGAAGCACAGGATCAGATCGCCGCTGGGGCGCCAGAAGCACAGCAAGAAGTTACTGCTGAGCTTGTTCCAGTGGAGGAGCCACAACCTCTGAGAAGATCAACACGAGAGAGGAAAACTACTATCTCTAATGATTATGTGTACATGAGTGGAGAAGGACATGATATAGGGAAGGTTGATGATCCAAACTCATTCCAGGAAGCTATAAGTAGTGAGCACTTCCACAAGTGGATTGAGGCTATGGAAGAAAAGCTAAAATCTACGAGTATAAATAAGGTATGGGACTTAGTAGAGATTCCTGATGGAGCTACGAAGGTGGGCTATAAATGGGTCTACAAAACTAAGTATGACTCCAAAGGGAAGATTGAACGTTTCAAAGCAAGGCTTGTGGCTAAGGGCTTCACACAACGAGAGGGAATTAATTATACTGAGACCTTCTCGCCCATCTCGAAGAAATACTCATTCAGAATTGTTATGGCTCTAGTAGCTCATTTCGATCTCGAGCTGCATCAAATGGACGTTAACACTGCGTTCTTAAACGGTGATTTGCATTAGAATGTATACATGGCGTAACCAGAAGGTTTCGTTGTGGAAGGCAAAGAACAGTTGGGATGCAGACTAAAGAAATCCATTTATAGGTTGAAACAGGCGTCCAGACAATGGTACCTTAAGTTTGATGAAGTAATTAAGAAATTGGGCTTCGTTAAAAATATAGTAGATAATTGTATATATATTAATACCAAGGGGAGCTCTTTCATCATCCTAGTTTTATACGCGGATGACATCTTATTAGCAAGCAGCGATAAGAACTTGTTGCATGAGATAAAAGATTTTCTCTCATCGAATTTTGATACGAAGGATCTCGGTGATGCCTCTTATGTACTGGGCATTGAGATACATCAAGACAGATCCAAAAGTGCATTAGGACTCTCTAAAAAGGCTTATATAGAGAAGATTATTAAAAGATATAATATGCATCAATGTTCAGGCACAGCTGCTCCAGTGGTTAAGGGCGATAAGTTTGGGCAATTTCAATGTCCCAGGAATCAATTAGAAATTGATCAAATGAGTTCGATTACATATGCTTCAACTATTGGAAGCATTATGTACACACAAGTATGTACACGTCCTGACTTAGCTTTCATTACCGGGATGCTTGGTAGATATCAGTTTAATCCAGGAATGGATCACTGAAAAGCGGTCAAGAAGGTCTTGCGTTATTTGCAGGGCACTAAGAACTACATGCTCACATATAAGAAAACTGAGAATTTAGAAGTAGTTGGCTATTCAGACGCCGACTTCGCAGGCTGTGTTGACACTAAAAAGTTGACATCAGGTTATGTCTTCACACTTGCGAATGGAGCAATATAATGGAAAAGCTCCAAACAATTACTTACTGCAGCATCAACCATGCAGGTTGAGTTTGTGGCATGTTATGAGGCCGTGGGGCAAACTGTGTGGCTTAAAGGATTTATACCCGGATTAAGAGTGGTAGACAGTATAAACAAACCACTAAAGTTATACTTCGATAATAAAGCCGCAATTTTCTATACTAGTAACAACAAGTCAAGTGGTGGTGCCAAGCACATTGACATTAAATTTTATGTTGTGAAAGATAGAGTCCAAAATCGTACTGTTGAATTGGAGCATATAAGTACTAAGGAAATGCTCACTGATCCATTAACGAAAGGCTTACCTCCCAATCAATTTCGTGAGCTAATTGCCGGCATGGGACTATTGGATAGCCTGTGATCTTGGAACTTAAAGAGTCATAAGTCAACCACCTCCCATTACGATAAGTGGTTTGATGCATTGTGGATAATTGTGTTGCGATGGGATTTTATACTGTTGTGATACATTGTCTCTTTACATAACTCCACTTTCAGAATGACATCAGTTTTAGGCCTTTAGACCAATGGGGAGAATGTTGGAATTTTTCGGTGGTCCAAAAGGCCGAAAATAAAAGGAGAAGAAACGGATAAGTAAAAGCCCGTTACGCACCTTGATCGGAGGTCCAAGCCTACTAGTGGTTGTGGCCCCAGGTCGTCCAGCGCTATATTAAATAGTGGGACCTGACATTTTTTGTGATTAACCTAATCAAATTCAGAAACCCTAGCCACCCACTACAGCCGTCCCGATCTACGGCGGCGCTGGAGCCACCTAAAGCCACCGCCTCCGCCTGCCGTCCAACACCGGACAGTGCCGGTATAGGCCGGAAGTACGACGGTACCCGGCGAGATCGACTACTTCGTCTACGTCGGGAACATCTATGGGAACGACTACGGAAGCGCCGTTTTCGTCCCCAACATAAACCACCGCCGAGATGTCGTCCTCAGCGGCTCCTACGATGACTGGCGGTTGAGATCTACATACTTTCTTTATTGTTCATCTTGTTCTATAGGTTGTGCTCATGTTTTAGGTGTTAGATCATGTTAAATTTAAATCCTAAGCCTTGTTATGTCTAACAAAGGAAGTTATCTCTTCGAATCTTGCTAAGGTTTATGCATAAGATCAGCACCATCGCATCGATGTCAGCGAGACGATGGCCATGAGGAGGGCAACCACGGTGTTCCTGCTTGTCACAAGGCTGCTGCCTGCATCTCCGGAGAACTCCATCGTTGGGTTGGAGGGTGGCAGGCCCGCTGCCTCGGATTCCCGCCAGATTTTAGCCTGCATCAATCAGGTCCCAAGCATTAGGCATTAGCTGATGATCTCCGGCAGTTCTCAAATAAATCTATCACAATAATCATCTAATAAGAATGTTCCAATAAATCTTTCATGGTTATTGGGAGAGTTGCTTAGCAACTCCCTAATAATCTCTTTCCAAGCCAACTGCCGTATTGCGACAGCTTCAACTCTCACTCTATTCGGGGAGAGTTGGGTTAGATTACTGGGTAGTCCCAATAATTATTGGAAAAATAGAAAGATGAAGGGGATACGCTAAAGTACAATTGTTACACAAATTCTCCTAATATGGTAGTTGGATTGGGGAATGGGAATCCGCTGAAAATGCTCTTACTGCACTAGTAAATTAACCCCCAAAAAACTGAACACGTCAACAACTGTTGCAGCTAAACCAGGACGAACAATTTTTCCCTAACATCAGGGTCATGATGCTAATGGCGTGTAAACAGATGCCGGCTCCCTATCACGTCAAGATGATGCGCCCTTTCCTTGTTGAAACAGAAGCTTCCAAATGATTCAACTGAAAACTATCAACAACTTGCGTTGCAACCCGCCAATCAGATGAACACGGCAAACGTCGCGCGTTGGTCAGATTGAACTGCATCTCAATCTGTCGTCCCAAACAATGAAACAAGTTGCAGATCATTTGAGCCAGTTGTTTGGCTTTGCTTGATCTTGCGATACCATTTTACTTTTAAATCTCGCCCGTGATTTGCCATGACGGCCTGGGCTGGTGACACGTCGGGTCATGTGACCTCTTCCATCCACGATGAATCGATCATGTCATCCCATAAAACTAATGACAAGGCCAACTTGTCCACATGCTCGTTCAGAGAACGGAACAAGCGAGATGCCAAATGGACGCAGCAACGACGTGCCGGTGGCGTGCGTACCTGGACGTGCCGGGGCAGAACACGACGTCGTAGCCGCCGCCGGCCGCCGCGCAGGTGAACGTCGACGTCGCGTCGTCGTACGCGTAGCTGTAGGCGGCCGGGCACGCGGCCTTGAAGAACCACGAGTAGGGCGTCGGCGCGCACGCCGCGGGGGACCCGTACGCGCCGCTGCAGCAGTACTCGGCCTCCGCGAACGCCTCGCACGCGCTCCGGCACGCCTCCGCCGCCGCCGTCCCGGGCGGCGGCGCCGCCACTCGCAGCTCCGCGGGGCACGCCTTGTTCACGTCCGCGGGGCACCCCGTGGCCTGGCAGCTCCCGTTGGCCGGCGCCGGCGCCGGCGCATGCGGCGCGACGAGCATGGGCACGTTGAAGCCGTCCACGAGGCTGACGTCGTAGAAGTCGTCTCCGCCGGTGCCGCCGGCGAGCGTGAACTCCGCCAGGGTGGCCGGCGGCGCGGCTCCGCGGCCGGAGCACTCGGCGGCGCCCGAGCCGCAGTCGGCGGTGGCGCAGGAGAAGGTGCCGGAGGAGTCCGTGGAGCAGAGCGTCCGGCCCCAGATGCGGCCGGACCACGCGGAGGCGACGGTGACCGCGAGGGACTGGCCCGGGGGCAGCGCGAAGCCGGTCGTGGACGGCGGCGGGGCGCCAGCGTTGGAGAGGATGCCCGGCCACACCGTGTAGTCGCAGCTGTTGGTTATGGTGAACGTCGCGGGAGCTGCTTCTGGTGATTGCAATGCACAGTGCATCGGTTAACAGCAAGAGAATAAAAGCAATCGATTGTCAATGCTATTGCTTTGCAAATTAATGCATGATCAATTTGGCAGCAATATGAAGTTTATCGGTTACCTTGGAGAAGAAAGGTGAGGCAGCAGAGCAGGGAGAGGAGAGGGACAAGTCCTCCCATGGAGGAGAACCAAAGGACGAAGCAGAGAGATGCAGAACCTTGGTTTGCTGATGCATGACATGACGAGGTAAGGCAACTAAGATACTACTCCTAACCGGAGCTATTAAATTAAGAGGAACTTCACTTGGTTCCAAGAAACATGCAAGGAAGGTTCATGCTCCAATTTGCTGCACATGGAAATTTTTATTGCCAATACGGCTGCTTGCATTGCAGGAGCTGATCGAGAAGGACAAACAAACATGCCAGTCTGGCTGGCCTCTGGGAATCTGGGGAGTTGCAAGTAGGTGGGCGAATCATCAGGCCTGTTATTGTTCTTTTTTAAGCATGGTGGATCGAGGTGACAAAGTTAATTGTATTCAGGTGAGGTCAGCTGCTTGCGGAGGACCGGTCATCGGACTTCACCTAGCTCGCTAGCTGGGTAAGCTTATGTCGCGTGTTCCAAACAGTTTGGGCTCAATTTTTGTGGTGGTTATCAGCTGGCTGCAGGCAGCCAGGCAGGCACTATGTGGTTGACACTTGAAACTTTGAAAGGATCTGTCGCTGAACAAGATCAGCGCCAGTCTTTCAGCAGCCGAGCCATCAGGCTGTTTATGCTTCAGAGAAACAAAGCTATTTTTTTTTAAAAATCTGAATTCCAACCATCCTCGTATCTGCCTGCTCACTTGAGTTCTTTGCTGAACTTTTTGCAGGTTCATGTTTCTGCTTCAGTTCCTGGATGTAGGTTCGAAGTTGCAGAAGCTTGACGCTAACATTTGTTATCTTCTCAAAAAAAGAAACATTTGTTATGTTGAAGTAGTATCAATGTACTAGGCATCGACTTTTTTGAGTTAGCTAGGAACAGAGTGAACATATCACCAGGTCTTGCTCTGATGAGTATCAAAAGTTTACATGCGTATTAGCAATTTCTGTATGTTGTCTCTGTCGAAAGCATGTTTTTTTCTTCTTCTTATTTTGCAAAGTTGGTAGTGAGCACAGTAGGCGCTTAGCTTTCGTTGAAGTATGGTGTAGCGGCTGTGGCGTCAGCTCCGGCGCCCGCGTGCACCGTGACGCTGCTGGCCTCGTAGACGGGTTGGACAGCAGCAGAAGCTCTTGCTCATGGCGACGAACCGCGCCGACTACGTGCGCGTGATAATGGCGATGCCGACGAACCGCGCGGGCGCGCAGGAGCCAGCGCCGGGGCGCCTGGACCTTGAGCTCGAGATCCGCATCAATCCTTCGCTCTTCTCCCTCGTGATGTGAGGAGGAACAAAGGCCGCCGCCGGGGCAGAGCACCTGAGCGCGACGTCCTCAGCGAGCCCGCTGCCTTCCAGGGCCGGCGCCGGGGAACGTGGAGAGGCCTCGCATTCGCACTAGCTGCCGGCAACTAGTCAGGACGATCGTGGCCGCGCGATGCCGATCCAACGACCAGGAGAGGCCAAGGGGTGGACGGTATTTCATTTACCGTCCACCCCGGACGGTGAATGAAACACCGTCCATCCCGTCGGAGTCCGGCAATCCTCGCCGCGCATGGCTCACGTCCGGCGCCCAGGAGCGCCGGCTCCCGTTCTGCGCGGCTGGCGACCGGACCTACACGTTCCTGCAGCCGCTCGAGCGCGGCGTGCCGGTGGCGCCGCTGATGGGAGCCCCTGCCCGCCTAACGGGTCCATGCCGGCCGGCGTGGCGCGGGAAGCTCGAGGCCTCGAGCTCTGCGACGGCGGCGGCGACGAGGCGCTCTTCGGCGAGGCCGCCGCCGGAGCGGCGGTCGCGGCCATCCGGTGCAGGGTGTCGCGCGGGCGAGGATGGGTGCCGAGGAGATGATGGGTGGAGGCGTTCGAGACGCGGGTGGACGTGCTCAGGCAGCTCAGCCCCCCGCTGGCCGCTGCGCTAATGCCGGGATGGGCTCGCAGGACGGTCGGCGGTTGACTGATGAGGACAGGCGACGACGGTCCTCTCTGATTTGCTGCTTTTACATCAACCACATTTGGTACCAGCAACGGCAGAGCTTGTTACTACCGAAGCAAAGGCATAGCCCTGTCTTTAACCAAAATCCAGGGAGCTGGATCTGGATCCACAGCCAGCTCCTCCGAACCGACGCCGACATCACATTCACTTTTGAAATCCTTGGAAATTACCGTTTCTTGGATAATTTACCTTCCAAGACGAGACTTTATATTCACACAGATTACCCATATTTACAAGGTGATCAAGTTAAGTACACAAGAGATGTTAAAAATGCCTCTCTTCGTGCAACTGTGGACAAGGTACGAAGAGAGAGGCGTCCCCTGCTCCCTCGGTCCATCCTCCGCCTCCGCCATGGTCAGCGACCTCCGCCGTCGCGGCGCACGCCGGCGGTAGCGTCCACGATCCAACTCGTGGGCCTGGGGCTGATCGCGGATAGTAGTAATCGCGATCCGTTTGCTGGTGGGCCCCTATGGCTCGCGGAGCACAGTAGTCGCTATCCGTTGTCGAAGTGGGCCACGTGGGCCTTCCCCAACATGATGGGCCGTCCGTCCGGTGCGCAGAGCGCGCTCCGGCCGGCCGGCCGGCCGGCGACTTCACCGCCGGCCACGATTGAGCGGCGGAGGTGGCAGCGTAAGACGCGGCGCGACGGGCAGGCGCAGCTGTGTCCCTACCAGCACTGGTCCGTCTCCCACCTCCGCGGCCGGAACCCCGACGGCGCCGCCCTGCGGGCCGCGGGCCGCGCCACCGAGCGGTCGTACCGCGCGCGCTCGTCGGGGTCCGCGAGCGTGGCGTACGCGGCGTGCAGCTGGATGAAGCCCTCGTCGCCGCCGCAGCCGCCGGCGTCCGGGTGCACCTCCCTGGCCAGGCGCCGGTACGCCGCCTTGATCTCTCCCCTGCTCGCCCCGACCCCGACCCCGAGCACCTCGTAGTGCGTCCCCAGCGCCGGCGCCATCGCCACCGCGGACGCGCGGGCCACGCACCGGCCGCCGCGCCGTGCCCCGGCGCCGCAGCTCGGAACGGCTGTCGCAGCGGATGCCGTCGATGCGAACGAAGCCATTGTTCTTGAAGTGTTCTTTGTTGAAGTGTTTCGCGATTCGTCGTCGTCGAGGATGAAGAGAGCACGGTGCCGGAGCTGCGTGGCGCTTCGTCAGATATATAGGGCGTTGGGGGGACAGGGAGCTTGTGGTGGCACTTGCGCGTCCAGCTCTTGATCTTATCCTCGGGAGGATGGAGATTCTATCGGAGGACGATGAGGAGTCCGTGCTGACTCATCCACCTCTCTGTCCTCCGTCCTCCCCCGCTTCTGCTGTTCCGGCTGCTGTTGCTTTCGCAATTGGGAGCAGCAGCCATCATTGCGTCTCGCCAACTTCCTCCAGCAAGAGGAAACGGACCCCACGCATCTCGATCCACCACCAACGGTTCATCGATGAACGATGAATCGGCGAACGGCTATGGATCACTGTTTGGAGGAGGTGATCTTTTGGATGGCTTGTGTGAATTCCCTCTGGTACTATTGTTGTGGCTATCTGCACTCGGAGCACACCGGCCTCTAAAAAACTGACTGAAAGCGACGGCCGTCTTGAGGTTCCCGGTGATCTGGTTTTCTGACTAAGAACTTGACTTTTTTGTCTGGCTATTAGGATCAACTTGTTTATGTTTATGTTCTTTTTCTTGTAGAAGAGAGTACTTCTAGCATCAATCTGCTCTTATCTGACGTGTTCATTTTCATTCGCGATTCTATGTTTTCATACATTGGTAGGCAGTAGGCACGGTTCAGAGCGTTTCTTTCCAGCTTGCGAGTTTTGTGCAAAAGCACATGCTCCTGGCCAGTGCAATTGTACAACTATCTGCACCGACAAGATTCTCACGGCAGCAGTGAGCAGACCAGGTAGGGTGGGAGACGTTGCCGTCTAGCTTCGTTTCACACGCCTACACAACTTGATCCAGCAGTGTTAGTGACGCTTAGCTTCTTTCCTGCAGTATTACCCACAGGGGAGCCAAGCTGCGGGCGAATTAATGTGCCGACCACTCGCACGGCGTCGGCGACGGCGACGGGAAGCCGGTGCGGGGCACCGCGCGCATGCGGGTCCCTTTCGCCGCGGACAGTTGTTGGGTGGTGGAGGGGGCAGCGCCGGAAAACCAACAGTACTCGATTGGATTAGCATAGGATTACAGAGATTTCTGAAGAGACTATAGATTTGTGGATAGACATTTTTCTCTAGAAGGGTATTTGTGGATATATAAGCTCGGGCCCACCCCTGCCATTTGAGGGAGCAGATGAGATTTGTAGCTTCATAACCGAACACAGATGAGAGTGCTTTCTCACCGTGCCGAAGAAAAGAAATCTTGCACAATTCAAAACATTTTGTGGTTAGACTCAAATAATTCAAACAAAACTATATTTATTTATTTATTTCCCCCTCCCATGGGCCTGGAGCATCGCTTGTGATCTCGCTTTCTATACCTCCACTCAATCGCAAGCTACAATATGAAATCATATATTTACAGAGATAGACTGCGATAATATATAGACAAATCACACATATACAAGGTATACGATGAGCCGGGCAAAGCGGCGGCGGCGGCAGCAAAAGAATCAGCGCCTACTATACCATCTAGCAAAACGTTGGGGATGACGGGTGCGAGTACGAAGTCAGTCTATCCAAGCCATCGATTACATCAAGGTCCCTCGCCGTGTCACGGTCCAGGCCCGGGTTCCTGCCGAACTCCCTCGCCGGCGAGCTGCCCTGGCTCCGGCACGAGTCCCAGCTCCGGTGCGCCTTGTTCCCTCTGTCGGGCGGGGGCTCGCAGCTCTGGCTCCTCCCGTAGCTCGTCCTCTTGAAGCTCAGGTGGTCCAGGGCCGCGCGCTCGCAGTCCGACAACGGGCTCAGGGCGATGCCGTTGTTCACGGGAGATGTGGTGTGCCTGGTCTCGGGTTGCAGGTCCAGCCCCTTGTTGGATCGGGACCGCTCGTGCTTGGTTGATTTGTTCCCGTAGCCGCGGTTCTTCACCTGGACCACCAGATGATGGAGCAGCACCACCAGCTCGAGGATGTACCGCTCCGTCTTCGCCTTGTCGGCGTGATGCAGCGTCTGGATGCGGGTGATGCTGTGCTGGGAACCAGATTTCTTGCTCATGTCGCTTCTGTAGGAAGCATATGTGTTATGCTATATTGTTGATGGGAATTCAAAAGGTTTATGAACGGTGACAAGGGAATCAAGACTTGTTGATTCAACACTAACCCAAGGTTTGCCCATTCGCCGACCCATCCAAACCCTTGGTGTGCTCTGGTCAATGAATCAAGAGATCGAATTGTTAGGACAAAGCACTATATATCCAAGTCAGATTGTTGGAATAACTTAAAACAAGCTCAACGCACCGTAGTGTATTTTCTGCTATTGGCAGAAGCCAGCGAAGAGTTTTCTGCATTTCAGCTTTGATTTGAGCTACCGTACGCTGCACCAATGGAACAAATTTATTAGTGCACAAGAACGGCTGCAATAAAATGAGCAGTCAAATCAGATCCTTATATGTCATTTGAGAAAAAGAAAAGAAAAGAAATCCAGCTCTTCAAATAAAAGAGTGCACGCAGAAATTGACATAAAACAAAACGTTAATTTTTCCCCCGCCGTCAGTTTTACTGACCTACCACAGACTTCATGTACATGAAAGATATTAAGGAAATGAAACATTTAGCCACTGAAAACATTTTATGAAAAGACAAACCTCTTCTTCGGTGTTATATGATTGCAGTCGTGATCGCAGAGCTGACTTTACTGTTTTTGGCAGACCATGGTACAAATTGTCTCTAGAACTAGGAGGAAGTGAGAGGGGCCGAGAAACCTGCATAGGTACACATGATAGTTTGAGTACGTAATTCACCTTTTATAAACGAAGCATAATCAATAGCAGGCTAAGTTTCAAAATGTAAGCCCAGCGCATGCAAAACAGTGTCGATACTAATACTTTGTTGCTAAGAGACAGAGAAATAGTTCACAAATATTCTGGATGAACAGGAGAACGTATGGAGATTTGCTGCCATGCCATTATATACAATGAAAGCGGAACATCAAGAAGAAATAAATAGACATTGCATGGCTTATCAGAGCAACTTACTATATTTTCAATTTGATTGATGATGTTAGCATAATGTAGAGCCAGACCGCAGGAACCTAGCCTTTTGTTCTGAGTATGCTCGAAATCAAAGAAGATGGTTCCTGCATGAACTTTTTTATTCAGAGAGGTGTTAGGATATTATTACATACATTTTTAATAAACAAAAAACAACATAATTATAGTACTACTTACCAGCTTCATTAAACGAATCTCGGATTTGTTTATGCAAAAATATTACAACGTCCACAAGTTTTTCCACAACCTGCAGTTAGCGGGATGCATTGTCAGCATTCTTCAAAAGAGGTTCGAGGGCAAGGAAATGTTTTATTAGCATTTCAATGTTTCATTAGCTTATCATGCTAACAATATAGACTAACCGACACAAAGTTATAGTACAAACTATAAAATAACTAAGCAAATATGGTTGGAATATTACCTCTTCCAAAGTCTTAGACCACAAGGATTTCTTCTTCAGATTTTTCACGATCTTCCTCTGGCGCTTTAGTTCACTATGCAATATCATAATGCTCTCTGCAATAAAAAGGAAGATAATGCAATTACATCCCATGATAGAAGTTTTTCTACATGAGTGTATAACAGCTGGCATTGTGAAAAAAAATGCTTATCACTTTTTTTTTTACTGTGAAGGAATGCTTTTATCTTTTTACGCATTTTAAGGAACTTTAAAAATCTCTCCAATAAACATGGTTCGGAGTTCATTTCCAAAACATGTGGATGTTATTCCCTGGTTTCCCATGTGAATCCTATCTGTCAGCCAATGCTTGTTAATCAGTCTATTTATCAGTGGCTATCACAAGTTGGTTCATTTGGAATAAAAAAAGGGTGAGAATTAGCAGAAAACATAATGTTTTATCAAAGAGAGGTCCAGGAAAAACGTTTGCACTAAAACCACATAAGCTTCATTTCCCTTTATTTTTAATGCGAACCATGATATCTTCACTCAAGCATTTGTTCACAAAGTGTAAAAAATCACTATTTCTAGACAAGCTAATGAGAAAATCCCTAAAGTTTGCATTGTAGCGTCTATTGGCACTGTTCAGAGAAGGCATCTGTCTGATTGTACCTCGTCTGGCTGCTGGCACGGACTCCTCTTCATGAAATTTCCTTTTAAAATCCTGCTCAAATCTGTCCAGAGCGTGCAGTTCATGGTAGAGCTCCTGCAGTTATTTGTTTGATAAGCATTAGATTCACGATTGACAAAAAGTAGCATGATGGTACTACCACTCTCAGAACTGTATTTCTAGGTTGAGTTTCATGACCCAAGGAAGAGACTTAATCAATAAATCAAATGGTGGAAATCTAAAACATCAGTGTTTTGTGCTTATAAAAAAATAAGAAGTACTACAAATTTCAATCATCTATCAGGACACTAAAACCAACATATAAGAATTCTTTACAGCATACATACAGAGGTGTTTTGTGCCAAATTAATCAAATTCTGGACAGTAGCCTCCATATTCTCCTTTGAATGATCCTGAGGCGTATTATCTGACGTTAACCTGCATATCAAAGTAATTTAGAGAACATGAAGTGCTAATATGATTGTAGATAGCGACATCTCAAAGCAAGCATACTTTTCAGGTGCGTACTTGTCGAAATATCGTCCCAAGTTATGCCATATAGGATCTTTACAGAGGTTGCCGAACCGTATGACTTCTCTTGAAAAGATGGCAAGTTCTTCCCTGTTGGGTTCCATTTTTCAAGTCCATGTCAGCCACAATTTTGACTATATCAACAAAAAAATTTCAAAGCAACTTCGAACCATACAGTCATACCTTTTATCAACAGCAGCAATTTGCAACAGCTCACTGGTATTTGAGGAAACCAATATCCGCACTCCATCTGAATGCAAAATCTCTTCCTTAAGCTCTTTTATACTCTCATCAGAGTATGACCTCCATAAACTAGAAGCTTTAGCTATTGTATTTGCGACTTCGAATGCTAAAATACAGACTTTATTTCCCCGGTTTGTTCCCCCAGAGAGAAAGCCACTGCCAGGATTCAAATTTGTCATGCTGCTCCCGAGGGTATCTAACACCTCAACAGCCTTTTCTAGACCAGCTATGCTAGCTCTTCCCAAAAATGTACCTGTTTCTGATACCTGGTAGAACTTAGTATGTCAGAGTTCATGTGAAAAAAACTACTGCTGTGTTCAAATGTATTAATCTCTTAGTTTTATGATTTCAGCTACCAATAGAAAGATAACTGGCTATAGCACAAAACACAGCGAAGAAAAGGTCGAATACATCATCCCTTTAAGAAACAGAATATCAGCTGTAACCTCATGAGAAATAAAGAAAGACATGCTTTTAATTAAAAGTGTTATTCTGGTTTGAAATGTTCAAAACTATGAAAAAACACTACTTTTCAAATATATGTATGAAGCTCATGCAACTCAATTGAAACATGAAGTATTGAATGAGCTGGATATATCAGGATATAGAAGGGTATGCCACTCCTTCAAAGCTATTCCATTGCTATAGTGCGTTTACTGTGGAATAGAAAGATTATCCTTGATGTTAACTGTCCCGAGCAAAGTAGAGTAGTAGAATCGGAAGGAATGGTAGCAGACAACGGAAATGTACCCATTGATAACCAACTATAGTGAATTCCCTTGACCTGCTGGCTTAGTATCCTGTAGCCTAGTTTTTGACATCTCCAACTATGAGATTCCAGTCAAACTCATTTGCCTAGTCACTTCTCATCAAAATATCAACATCTTGACAGTAACGTGCAGTAAGACTGCTTTTCCCTTGTCACACGCTTTGTACTTCGACAAACTCCTAGCACATCCAGAGCTATGTCCTAACTACGACCCGGAGCTGCCAAGTTTATGCCGTTGTAAGAGTAAGAGGCATAATTTGTCAGATTCCCCAAGCTGTGCGAAGAATGCGGTCAGTAGCCATGGAGATACAAGTTCGCATTTCGAGTCACAGGCTTGACCAGTCCAGATAGTGGACTTTCGCTGACAGCAACCTCAATGTAGATTAAGCACGGCTGTCCTTCACTTATCCCAGTGAAAAGAAGAGAATCATCCTAGGAAAAATCCTTAGAATATGCAAAAGGGAGGCCGCCAAGCTTGACTTCACATTGTATGCCGACATGCAGATTTGTGCACCCCTTTTTTATTTATTGGTTTTCCTTGTTGTTTCTGTTTCCCTCTCCTTTCCCTGCCCTGCCTAAACGAGCACATGCAGATTTGGCATCAGATTCCGAAATACTCTATCTGAATTCTGATACACCCATCGCCTCGCCTCAACCAAAATCTCCAAACGGTGTTCTATTTTGATGAAGGAAGCAGATAGTGTGGAGAGAACCTTCACGGCCACATAGAGTTTGCGCGGCGGCGGCGGTGGCGGTGGCGGTGGCGGCCAGCTGAATAGAGCAGAAATCAGCTTCAGCTTCGCAGCGACGAGTATGAATCACGTACCCTCTGATCACGGTAACTAGGACGCAGCAACTTGATATGCAGACTGGAGAGTAAATTTTCGAGCGAGAACCTTCCGGTACCACGTGTTCTGCGTCAATTGGTTGGTTGGTTGAGAACTCTGACGACGACGTGGTCAGCCAACAAATCAGAACGCTCCGCAGACAAGCCCGGGCGTGACGTCATGCTCTTCCCCTCGAAGCTGACAGGATTTTGCAGCAGAGCAGCAGCAGCAGTAACGCAGCTCGATCCCAGGCGGGGAGGGAGATGGAGAGAGGGGGAGAGGCAGCATGCATGAGAGGCAGAGCTTGTGCAATCGAAGTATACATATACCTTATGAGACGGGGGCGGCTTGGGCGGCGGGATGGCGAGCTCGCCGGAGTCGAAGTCCCCGGGCCCGTACCGGGCGCGGCGCGCGACGTAGGCGTCGGCGACCGACAGCGGCGCCGGCTCCTCGGGGAACCGCCTCGAGCAGACGCACCCCATGGCCGAACTCACCCGGCTGCCGGGAAGTCAGTCAGTCAGACAGATAACCCAGGCGCTGCGGGCAACTCGCTCGGCTTCCTCGTCGGCGGCGGGCGCGGGCAGGCACGGCACGGCACGCGGCGGGGCGGAGTTGGTTGGGTCGCAGGTTTGAAGTCGCAGCTGAAATTGGAGAAGAGTGGAAATGGAATGGAGGTTGGTTCGGGTTTGGGGTTGGTCCGGTCCGCGGGTTGCTTTTGTTCCATGGCCAGACGGCGTGGCGTGTGGTGTGGCCTCCTGCCCTGTCCCGTCCCGTCTCATCTCCATCTCCATCTCCATGGTCGTCTCGTCGCCGTAGGCAACCTTTGACTCGTTCCGTCCCCCGGAACCTGTCGCCGTCCTCCTCTCCTCCCCTCCCCTCTTCCCTTTCGCTTGTCCTCCCTCCTTTTATCGTCCCGCTTCTTCCCCTTCCCTTTCGAGGTCCTCCCTAGCCGACGAATGATTACCTAGCTAACTGATAATAGCCTTCTGCTAACTAGTCATTAGCTGAGAAACTAGTTGCTAATCGTTAGCATGAATAGACCATGCTACCCATATCAACAGATCTTTTGACTTTTTATCTGGGATTCAGCTAATGACATAACACTATTTTATTTCAATTAGCTGGAACATCATTAGCTAGTCCGTTAGCTGAGCTGTTTGGATCCATAATAGCTAAATTTAGCTAGCTAACCATTAGCTGGAGGATCCAAGAACCTGCACTTTCACGTCAAACTTTTGTTTCCCCGTCAGGTGGTTTCACTTTTACCACCGTGCAAAGCTAAAAAACATTATTGTTTAGGGAAGTTCAAAGCCTTTTTCCTTGTAGCCTTTTTCCTTGTACTACCGTAGGATGACTGCATGAGCATTTTTCTTTACGACTTTACTTAGGCTTTTGTAATGGCAGATTGGAGCAGCAGTGAGGAGGAGTCTTCGTAAAGAAATGTTGGGGTCTGTTTGGTTGAGAGCACTGCTGTAGTTGGATTTGGCTTCCTCGAATTAAAACCGTAAACTTTGACCCCCTGCAGTGTGCCATTTTATCCTTTTGGTCAATCAAAAACAACACGTGCGGTGTGTTACTGCGCCCATGGGGCATGGGCCATTCTTTTTTTCTTTTCGAACGAAACCCGTCGGCCATTCTCCGTTGTGATGCTGGTTGGTTGCAGCAGCAGGTCGTCGTTATTACGGCAAGTTCAAATAAAACATTCAAAAGCGTGACAACAACTATGAGTGCATTCAAAAGTTTTGTTCTGACTCGCCAGTTTTTGAGGCGTCCCATCCATGGCTGATCCTTGGCACGGTTCAAACTTCAAGGCACTCCAAATTCAAACTGAGCCGTGTCAAAATCTGAACACATCGGTGCTTCGCTGCTAGTCCAGTGAATTGAATAAAAGATGCGTTCAACACTCGAAGAAAAGAAAACAGATACTAAAGAGATCGGCTGGCCGTCCGTGTCCTGGCGCGCACCACGCGTACGGAAACTGCTCGATCCAATCCATCGACCATCATCACGCCCGTCTTTGTTTCATTTATTTAAATCCGGTCAAGCATTGCGTGCCTGCCTGATCATGTGTTTGACTACCAACCCTTTCTTTCATCCAGCTCGCGGGCCCCCGGCCCGGTGAGGTCAAGCGCGTCGCTGTTGCTTCCTCCGAGCAACTTCGGTCAGCTCGCCTCTTTTCATAGATTTGGTTAAAATTAGCAGCTAATTTAATTTTGATTTAGGACAAACATGTAAATCTAAGCGTGGAAATCTATGCATAGTATCGGATAAGCAATACTCATTGCACGCGGCATGGAGTTGACTGAGGTAGGTTCTGAACCGGTCATCGGTAGCTCTGGCACACGATCTCTCTCGATGGATAGATGCATGGTAAACAAATGGAAGTACTCCGGTTGATATGATCAGCACGACGCATACGCAATACGATTAGCGCACGTGTGCTGTGGTCCTCCACCCCGGCCCCACCAGCCGTCCTCCGAAGCACCCGTGCGCTTTCCTCCTCGCTGGTTGGCCGGAAGGACCCAACGCCAACCAACCAAACGACCGGCCGGCAGCGGAGAATAGCAAGGGCCGGAAGGAAGGAAGAGAGGACGAGGCCGGGACAAGCAACAGCCAACAGGCGCCGGCCGGCCCCCCATCCCTCCTCTTCCCTTCAAATTTTGGATTTGGAGGGAGGGAATTCGCCCGCTCCGCCCCCATCCTCCTGGCCGCTAGCCGCTGGAGGGAGGATTGGGCTCGGATTCGGCGGGAGCGAGGATGCTGGAGGTGGTGTCGGACAACGCCAAGGGCCTGGCGCTCGCCGTCGCCTCCAGCGCCTTCGTCGGCGTCAGCTTCATCCTCAAGAAGATCGGCCTCCGCCGCGCCGCCAAGTGCGGCGCACGCGCAGGTACGTGCTACCGCACGCCCCGGCCCCCCAGAATGCTCGCTCCTTGCTGTCGCGCCCGATGCCCGCCGTGCGTTGCTGCCAGTAGCCGTTCATCTCTTCACGCGCTTGCTAGCATCCGCCGGCCTTCGAATCCTCTGGCCGATCTGTTCCCGGCCTCCCGGTCATCCTGAATCTACATTGCGTTCCTCTGATTTGATTTGCGCCAACGCAGCTGGACCGGTTGCTCTGGCCAATCCGGCGGCCTGATCCGATGAGATTCGATTCGATTCAACTGTGCCGGCTGCTTTGGTCAATTCAGCGGGATGATTTGACGCCATGGCAGTTGGATCCGGGCGATTACATGAAAAATGCCGTGGCGTGCCGGTCCATGATTTGACCTGAAAATGTCAGCGCGATTGGGGCGGCTGCGGTGATTCTAGATCTTCACAAGGCCGAGTCAAGTCGGAAACCTGTGGACATGATGAGCGTTTCGGTCGTCGGGTTGTCTCTGTCTGAAGTGATCAAATTCGTGCCGATCGAGTTGCCTAGATGGAGTCGATTCGATACTCCTACCTCTGATATTCCCTCTATCGCTGTGCTGAGTGGTCGTTAATTATGTCTGGGTTCTTACCTGTTTCAATCTCTCTCTCTCTCTCTTTTTTTCTTTGAAACGGCCGGTAGGAGTTCTGCCCGAGCGTGTATTGTGTTTCATGGTCAATTGTCCTGCAATTTCAGCTTACCAGGATCATCTCTTCTGTGTTACAGGTGGTGGAGGATACACTTACCTTTCCGAGCCTCTGTGGTGGGCTGGAATGACCACAAGTAAGCATGTTCCACGTAAAATTTACTGTGTGAATTTAAACTTTAGCATCCAACTGATTTTCCTTAGTGTTGACCTTGGCAAGTGCTGCTTGGGGAGGTTGCAAACTTTGTTGCCTATATATTCGCGCCAGCTGTACTTGTGACTCCTCTTGGAGCATTAAGCGTAATAGTGAGGTGAATTTCCGTACAAAAGCTGATAGTCTATGCTGTCTTACAACCTTCTATGCTTGAGCTTGACATATGTTTTTCTTTCCTGAAATCGGGCAGTTCAGTGCTGGCACACTTTGTGCTGAAGGAGCGACTTGAGAAGCTCGGGGTCCTTGGCTGTGTATCGTGCATAGTAGGTTCAGTTGTTGTTGTTATGCATGCACCGGAAGAGCATATGCCTGACTCTGTTGAAGAAATCTGGAACCTAGCTACCCAACCAGGTCGGTAATTGCACCCAATCGAACACATAACTGTTAGTTGCAGCTGCATTTCTTAAAGACTCACTCCATAGTCCATACTCTGGTGGTGTCAACCATGGGCAGGATTTCTAGCATATGCAATGACAACAATGTTACTTGTTGGAACGCTAGTACTCTTCTTTGAACCTCGATATGGTCAGACTAATATCCTAGTATATCTGGGCATCTGCTCCTCAATGGGGTCACTAACGGTAAGCGTGTTTTGAGTAGCAGATGCACAGCCTAAACTGCAGGAATATGTAGTTACGGAACTTTTCTTACTTTGCAGGTTGTTAGCATCAAAGCCATTGGTGTTGCCATAAAGCTTACATTGGATGGAGTGAATCAGGCTGCTTATCCATACACGTGGTTTTTTCTTATGGTTGCAATTATCTGTGGGGTTTCTCAAATAAACTACCTCAACAAGGTATGCCCATCCTTTTCCTGTTACTTCACCTGTGATTGTACTTATGTGTGCTGACAAATTAAAAGATTTGTCATCTGCAACGAGCTACAAGCTGATTTTTACTTGGTCTAGTATGTTTCATATATTAGTTTTCAGGTTATGCTGACTTCCTTCTAATTCTGCAGGCACTGGATACATTTAATTTAGCTATTGTTTCTCCTATTTATTATGTAATGTTTACGACCCTTACAATAGTGGCGAGTGGAATTATGTTCAAGGTAGAAACTAATCCTAATTGTTTAGTTAATTAAGCTGAACTGGGCCTTGTCTGCAAGACTGCAACTTACTGGGCTTACTATGAAACTGTGAATTGCAGGACTGGGCTGGTCAAAGCTTAAGTAGTATTGCTTCAGAATTATGTGGCCTAATAACAATTCTTTCTGGGACAATTTTGTTGCACACAGCAGAAGAGGGAGCCAACAATTCTGCAGGTTTATCATTTAGCTCATTTTTTCTTTTCTTGCAAAATATATCACGCTTGAGTCGGTACGTCACTTTTTTGTCGAGAACTGCTAGTGCCTCCAATTTCATGAAAGAAACAGTAAAGCTTTCTACGAGAACGCAAAACTTTATGCCACCAAAAAGTTTGAGCTCTGTGCTTTATCAGTTAATAAAGTTACGAAATTATTGCTTAATCAATGACAGCCCGAAGTTAGCATTCATCTTTCTTGAATCTTCAATCAGATAAACTTGTTTCACTTACTTTGCTGACCAGAAGCTTATTTGGACTGATGGCTTCTTTATGAGAAAAACATCCAATAGTTGTTAGAGCTGGCAGATTTTGGCAGCAATATGTTTTTGATATGACAAGGTTTGAACTGAGCAAAACTTTCCCCTTGATTTCAGCTTTGTTGCCTTGGCCTTTGGATAAGGGATCCATATCATGGTGTATCAGCTTAAGCAGCGACAATCTACTGAAGAATGTTGAAGAGGACTACTTTGCAGCTCTGCAAAATTCACCTGCCCCAGTATGACAATACATTTGTTCTACTTTGGTTGTAGGAGAAGGCGATAGACTTATGTAAAAAAAAGCGAATCGCGGAGGAAATCTTAACAGTGCCAACATTCTGGCAGTTTTGGTTGAGGAGATTTCATCTGCCATTTTTCAAATTGTACATAGGAACCTGTAAATTTGTGAATTTTTTTTATACCCAGGACAGGATAAGACTTGTTAATCTCTTGTTTGTCCAAAGGCAAGCCTGCATGTTGTATTTTGTATAGATGTTTGGTCTTTAACATAAGCTCAGTAGAAGATTGATGTATCCAGCTGTCGTCTGCATAGTATGCATTAAGTTTCAAGCTGAATGGTTTCCGTTTTAATCTCAGAAGGGATGCAATGCCCTGCTACATTTGTCCATTCAGTGGCACTGAGGGATTGAATCCATGCACATGAATTTCTTATCACCTACCGCTTTCCCAATTAGCTCAATTATTTTATGGAGTTTGTTGGTTGAGAAATGATTTTGGGGGTCAGCATGTTATGGTGCTTATTCTCTTCTTGTACTGCAATTGTTGTCTCCCTATTTTGTCAGATGAGGTGAATTTGCTGACCAACTTCTGGACTTTAAACCTTGCCAAACTGGTGCTAGGAAGATGTCCTTAAGCTAGTCCTTCTATGGAAGCGAACATGGGCATTCGGCATTCAAAATTATAAGTAGAAGTAATGATGATGATAAAGTTGAAATTACAACTCCAAAATATGTCAGCCAAAGACCTCTTAGCCATAGATTTTTCATCACATATATATAGTAGTAACCGCTTGTTATATTTCAGAAAACATAACATGCATCGTCTCCAACCGAGATATACACATTTTTAGGACATGATGTATCAGACTTACAACTCCAGCACATCTAACGAAATGAACGTCTACATGAAGAATTTAGAGCCCTGGGAGCTAAGGAACCAGCATGAGTTATCTCACGGTATCTGCTGTGCCAGCAACTTGCACTTCTCACTCATCGCCTGGATCTGTGCCTCCTTATCAACAATGCGAAGTAGCCTCACGTTCTCCTTCATCACCTTCTGTACTTGAGCTTCTTTCTGCACTTTCAGCTCCTGCATTTCAACTTCTTTCTGCTTTCATCTCTGCATCTGTCTCAGCTTTGTCCATCCAAATGCTTTATATGATCTGAAGTAACCTGTTCACAGACAGCAAACTCAAATCACCAATTACAGGTAACAGATTGGTAATCGGATACTACATAACAATATATAAATAATTATAATATCCTTACCCATATCTAAAATCGGGAAGCTGAAATAAAATGTTTTTCTAATCATCCGTGAGAAAACGGTTAAGTTCTTTGCCAAGGTATAGGTGATTTTCCAAGCGAAGTGAAACACATCTGAGCACTTGTAAAAGAACAATAACTAGAAACAACAGCAAGACAGTTGTCAAAGTACCTCTCTTTGTTTTCACTCTCTTCCTTGCCACCTTGAGATGTGCATCCTTCCTCCTGATATCTTATCCATTGCATTGGATCTCTTCCTTAACTCCTCGAGCTGTGCGTCCTTCCACCTGATCGCTTCCAACCCTCTCCTCACATTCTCTTTCTCCTCAGCAACTTCGGACTCAGCTAGAATTACTCTTCTCCTGAGGGATTCCAAATGGTCTGTCCTTGTTCTCATAGATGTAGTGCTGGTACCCTCTGACAGCTTATTGTTCTCTTGTGAGAAAGTGGCGCCAAGCCTAGTAGCGTGCTGAGGATGACCAGCAGGCTTCTGAGTGGTACAAGGCACTGCAGGATGAGCAGGACTTGTGGCATTCTGCAAGCAAAACCAGTTCAGATCAAATCAAACGTTTTCAGAGACAAGAATCAATTGCAGAATGGAAAGTCTACCTTGTTTGCCATGGCCGCGTTAGCCCGAGCGCTCTTTAAGAGTTGGCTGAAACTTCTGGTCACAGGGCGGTTGACCTCCCTGTAGCAGTGAAAATAAAAGAGACAAGTTTCAGGAACCCTGAGAACCATGAACATGAGCCTCAACTACACAGGCTAAGAAACCCCTTAAGAGCATTCCCAGCAGATCCCCTGTAAGCCACCCTTATTGGGAAAGTCCCAATACCATTTTCAGCATTAATGGGCCCCAATAACCCATTCCCTTCTATTCCTCTTCACCTGTGCACACGAACAAATTATAGCTCTATTTTTCACATCATAATAATTCGAAATATTATGTTTCTACCTCACACATATATTAATGACGATATAATTTTCAGGGAAGCCAAACACAATGCATTCACACAGCATCACACTTGTGTGCTCCACATCCTTTAGGTGTATGAAAACAATGCAAATTTCAGTCAATGAAGCCTATGTCAACCTGTAATTGCTAGTATTTATGCAGCTGGTACTTTGGCGCCTTAGATGTTATGTTCCAAGGGAGTGCTAAAAGAAGCTAGATAAGCTAAAAATAGATCAGTTCAAACCAGCTGCACCCAGACTTGAGTTTCAATTAGGTGCGTGTATGCCAGCTGCAGTGATTCTTTCAGATTTGTTCCAAGCACTTGACTTGCAATTAACAAATTTTGCACCTATCTGTATATGTGCGCGCGCAGACAATCATAGAAATAAGTGAATCAAGCATCAGTATGTGCACACATATGGTACAGCTCTAAGAACTTGGTGAACCATGTGATCCGGAAAATAATTACACCTTAAGCTTGTCATTGCAAGATCGGAACAGCTCAAGCACTGATGTATATCATCGGCAAGTCAAAGTATAAAAGTACTGACCCGCAAAAAAAAAAAGTACTGAACAATTCAGGCACACGACGGTATGCCTTGTCCGGAATTTGGATGGTGACCGGCACTGGGGAGCACACAGGAACCAGAGGGAGCAGAGATGCTGTAACAGCCCTAAACTAATAAAAGTGTTAAACATGTCATTACATGCATCATCATCAAGCATTAACCATGATTAGATTACACTTAGGGGTGATAAAACTATAGGATTAACCCCTGTCAAAATTATAGAGGCGGACTATCCTCAGTTCATCAGCACGTCTGACAGAGGTCAACGCGACCGAGTCAATTTCTTCGGCACGTCAACACCCCCGGACGGTCCGTGCTCCACTCACGGACGGTCCGCTAGTGCCATTCCCATGCGTGTCAAGTGCGCAGAACTTTGACGCCACGTACCCCTCACGAGCTCCACACGTCAGCCCAAGCTCCATCTCCACCAGAGCACCTTGTGCTCTCTCTTCCTCTCATTCACTCAAACTCCTCTCTCTCTCTAACCCCAAGCCATGGAGGAGCTTCATCTTCTCCCCCACCATTGAAGCCCCTCCACCTCGCCGGAGCTTCACCGGAGGACGCCGGAGATCAACGCCGACGAGCTACACCACCTCGACATCATCTTCTTCCTTGGAGCTAGGAGCTTCCCCAAGCTTCTCCCTCCATCTTCTGCCCCTTCCTCAAGCTTCAAGCAAGAAGGACAAGCTCGAGCTTCACCAAGCCTCCTCCATCATCTTGCAGCCCTTGCCGATGTTTCACTCGTCGTCGGTGAGCTCATCCTCTCCCCGATCCATCCCCATTGTTCTAGATTTGGAAGCCATGAAACCCCTCTAGAGCCTAATCACCATTGATGACCTAGAGCTTTGAAACCTTAATGCATGTGTGTTCTAGCTACCAAAATAGACTCCCCACACTCCCAGGAACCTTTAGGAACAAACTCCATCCCAAACCGTGGCCGGAATCGCTGCTGGCGAACTTGCCGGTGAGGCTCGGTCGTGGTGCGGCCGATCAACCCATCATAGGCGGACAGTCGGCTAGTCACCCGACCAGACCAACAGAGCTTCTAGACATTTTTTGGCCTCCCAAAAATTTGTATGGCGGACGGTCCACCCCCGAGGGGCGGACTATCCGCAAGTCATTTTCAGCACTACACAGAAACGCATAGAAATCTTGTTTTCAGCCAAAACAGTCCGCGGTTGACCAGCGGACGGTTCCCGAAATGGTCCGCCGTTTAGAGCCCGACGGTCCGCTTCTTCCAAGTCAGACGGTCCGCCTTTACTCGTTTAATACCCATGCACTTACCCATAAATAATCCACCTATGTACTATATCTCTAGCTACTTTTATCATAGTTTTGCCATGTTTAAGCATACCTTCTCATATCATTGCAATCATTTATGGTATATTTATTTATCAAGCATCATTGCACTCCTATAGAGACCGTGACGCCGGAGCAAGAGAAGGGTGAGCATGAGTCGGAGGCCGTGGGAGACGACACCCGCGTTGATAATCAAGGCAGGTACCTATGCATCTTTTCACCTATATTTTGGATCAATAAAGTATATATGTCTTGTTTGTGCATGAGTTCTATATGTATCAATGATTGCTTAGAACTTAATTGATGCATTACCAACCTTTCTCTAGTTGAGCATGCTTGTTAGGTGTCACGAATTATATGCTTACCATGCTTAGCTACAGTAGAAGATGAGAGGTGGCAAGATCACCACCACTCGCGAGCTATAGTATGTATGTTTAACTCTACATGATTAGTCAATGATGAATAAAATATGAGCTACTATTAATGATGATTCGGACTTGAGCAAGTATGGTAGAGCCATGTTGGGAGTGGAACTCAAATGGTTAGACTTGTTTGGGTTGATTAAGGATTGATGTGTAATAGCTTTAATACTTGAGCACTTTTCCGTACAAACCACATACTTAATAATGGGATGGTAAAATCAGTAGCATAAGTCGCACCTTGCCTTGAGCGGATTCGGTGCGAATTGTGATGGAGTGTGATCAGCGGTTCCGGTGCACTTGTCCCTCCTGACCGTTCGCTCGTAGCCGGGGTATGAGTATGTGAACGGTTGAGGCATGAATCAACACTTATCCTTGGCCGTGGGTATGGTTGTTGGTCATGTTCTCGTGTGGGAAAAGCTGTACACCCCTGCAAGGTTTTTGATCTATTGCAATAGCCGCGCTCTCGATCATTGAGCATGCTCTTGTACTTTGACTTTAACGTAGAGTTACTGAGGAAAT
Organism: Panicum miliaceum; assembly: GCA_032594955.1. Taxonomy (NCBI): domain Eukaryota; kingdom Viridiplantae; phylum Streptophyta; class Magnoliopsida; order Poales; family Poaceae; genus Panicum; species Panicum miliaceum. Next base: position 32,499,953 of record CM064071.1, on the reverse strand, counting down.
TCATGGAAAATTGAGCTCATGAATTGTGATCACTTTATTTATGCAATTGTTTGATGCTTGAAGTATATAGACCATAGATGCTATGTCTTTTGCTATCACTTGATCAAATGTAGATCCTTTTACGCAAAATTTATTACTATGATTCTTTTTCTTGCTACCTAACCTAATGCATTCTCCTTGAGGTCGGGCAAATATATACCCATATTAGATAAGTTCTGTGAGTACCTTTTGTACTCATGGTGCTATTGTTAAGTTGATGCAGGCGATCCGCAGCCGGAGGCCGTCTTCGGGTACTTCTACCCCGCGGACGGAGGTGCGGATGAGGAGTAGATGGCCGGTGGCTATGAGAAGAGCACTATCGGCATATAGTGTTAACCTTATTAATTTGAGTTATGTATCGAATGAGTGCGAAGTCGAACTTTCCGCTGCAAAACTCGAAGACTTGATGTTATGTAACTTGAACCTCTTTATGTAATGTGAATCTCTATGTATGGATATGCTTGTGTGTAATGATGTTCAACTTGTTGTGCTTGTGGAGTGTGTTTATGTAATGTGAATCTCTATGTATGGATATGCTTGTGTGTAATGATGTTCAACTTGTTGTGCTTGTGGAGTGTGTTTAAATCCTGGGCATTGCTCATAACACATTCCAAGGACTACCGGAATTGGTTCTCTTTAATGGAGTTGATCAATGGATGATGACTCGATTAAATGGAATCAATTTGGGCCGGTTCCTCACGGATGCCGCAGCCGGCATCGCCCTTGCCTTTTGGGCCGGCGGCGATTCGTTCCGCGCCGCCTCCCTCCCCCTCTTTCGCCTGGGTCCATGCTGTACCGGAACGGTCGCGGGACGGGGCAGGGGAGCTGTGGTGGGGGAGCGCCGAACCATTTTGGGCCGGAGGGGGGAGGCGGTCGGTGAGCCGCTGTAGCCGGCGGCGACTTGAGCGGGGTTTGGTGCCTGGAGAGTGGGAGTCGCACCAGTCCAAATTCCTGGCAGTTTCTTGTAAGGCTAGTCGCAATTGGAGTTTTATAGATAATTTTATAGCATTAAATTCTATGTCTATTATCAATTTTGCTAACATGGTGAAAAGAGAGAAGAAGAGAGTTTTATAGGATGAGAGATGAGTTTCATCCCGTGAAACTCAGCCACTCAACCGGCATATTTACCTAGTTCTCAGTCCTGTTAACTGTGATATGTGATATGAATGTGCACCGAGACTGGACTAGGAGGATCCACAACAGCCTCGTTAAAATCCCTTTTTTATCTAAATTTGGCTATTATCAACGAAACGGCCTCTCCAACATTGTCGGCAACTGCATCTTCAAAATAGACTCATCGCCATCCCGGCTTCTTCGCTCGCCAATCTGCCGTTCCCGCGCATCCAAGCTTGCCTTCCCGCGCACCCTCGTCTGGTTATTTAATCTCGCGCATCCAGGGTTGCCCAAATCGCCAAGAAATCCCCTCCGCCTACAAGATCAGCCGCCGGAATCGTCAGCCCCGTCGCCACTCAGAAGCTCGCGGTGTCCATTCCCAGTCGCCATGTCAAATTACGGGTACATCGTACCTTCGCCTGAAGTAGGCCGGCCCGAATATAGGATCATCTGCGAAATAATCTCGATATAGTAAGAAGTGCCATGAAAGGCTACCACGATTCACAATACGATGTCTATCGATAGAGCCACAAGGAAGTGGTTGATTGAGCGAATCTTCAGCTATTATACTTGCAGCATCAAGAAAGAAATTCCCCTTCTCATCATCCGAAGATGATGAACCAATTACCTCATTGAACACAAACTCGCTGAACTCATCTTCAGAATCCATGGCAGCAAGGGGCGGACACTAGATCGCAACGAGGATCTCGTCCAGGCGGAAGGATCGCTGCAGGATCGGTGAAGGACCTCGTCCAGCTGATCGCGATGGCAGGACCTCGTCCAGGCGGCGGCGGACGAGTCACGAACTCACGAGCAGCTGCGGTAGCCAAATAGATCGAGGCACGTACGATACGATCTAGATCTGTGGCAGAGGAAAAAAAAAGACGCAAGCGCTGACGTGGTGAGTTTGAATATGAAGCGGTGATTCTTTTAGATATTTCGTGTGCACGTGCGTACCGCACGTGTTTAAAAATATCACTTAATTAAAAATAATCAAAACATTTAGTTTTTTGGACTATGTATAGCTATTAAAAATTCAGTAAACAGTTGTTTAAAATCCAGAAATATTCATAAATATATGGTAATAAATTTATAAATTATAGAATAGATATAGCACCAGATCAAGTCACTTGAAAAACCCTATTATACAAGTATTTAGCCAAATAGCGTCAGGCTCTATCTCTAGAGCAAGACGATAACTATCTGAATTTACTAACTATACGTAACTATCACTAATATACTATGTTAGAAGTGTAGAAGGTCCAAAGTTGCAATATGTATGATTAAGAAAGTTATTATCAATTGAAACTATTGACATCTTGTATATTGAAAAGTTCAGTCATCTGCAGATTTATTAAACTGAAGTAAAACACTTTTGACATTGCGCATGTCAGTGGAGGTTGTATTGTAGACTTGACGAATAATAACACGTCATGAAAAAAATTAAATATATGTCCGATGAATCCTAAGGTGCAAGGAAGCTCAACGTTTTTCTTTCCTTTTATTTTGCAACTATTTAGAGCAATACTATGATTTAAATTTTAGCCCATGCTAGGGTTGATCTTTGCTCCTTGGAGGAGGAATGGAATTTGGACGATGTATGTAACACTGAAACATAGATGCAACTATACAAGAACTATGAGTAGCATGAAATTATTCCATTGCGGATCCTTTACATGCTTCTCATAGAGGAATCATGCTAGAGGATTCTCTTGCTATTTTTCTAGAGTCCTAATGAAATGGCACATTTTCTTGAAAGAAATGGAGTATCTAGTGGCATAGTGTTGGGTTTAAATTAGCAATCCTTGGAATATCATTCGGGCCCAAAATACAGCCCTGCAAGCTGTTTGACCATTTTCCTCTTCCAAAACCCAAGACAGACCAAGCAAAGAAAATAAAGTTGTTTTTCCTTGTGTCGAGTCCAGCCACATCCGCCGGCGGCGATGTCTCCGTCCGCGGACGCCGCAGCGCCGGTCTCCACCTCGGCGCCCCCGCTGGCGCCCCTCGTCGCCGCGCAGCTCAGCTACCTACTCTCGCACTCCAAGCTTCCCATCAGGGTATCCGCTTCGCCCCCCCTCTTCATCGTCTCGCCTCGCCGCTCCTCGTCTCACTTCGCTCGCTTGCAGGTGGGACAGATCTGTTCCGGCTGCCGCAACGGCCGCCACTCCGATCGATTCACGCTCTCCATCCCCTTCTGCCTCGACTACGTCCACTGTAAGGCTCCCTCGCTCTAAGCCTCTGATGCTTCTAGGGTTCGGGCTTGGATCCCGCGCCTCTAATTTCTGCTACCGCAGGGGATTTCGTGTACAATGCGCTGTCTCCCAAGGTGGCGCCCGACGTGGTGTTCGGGCCGGACGACGAGGGGTTCCAGCCGCTAGTTGATTATGCCGAGGCTGGTAATGACGCGAGCTGCTTGGCACGTTGGGATTACCGCGATCCCAGGGGACTCATTGCTCTCGTACACGAGCTCCGGTGAGGTTTCTTTTGCTTCTCGAGCTGTCTATGCTTATGGTATCATCATCGCATAATTTCTGGCTGGGTTAGAAGCATTAAGTACTAACTGAGGATTGCAAACATGGGACGGATGTTTACGAAGAGGGGTTAGGGATGGATGTTGGTGTCTTTGCTTTCTGTCAGCGTTGGGATTGAATGAATGTATGCTTTATCCAATTTTTATTTTTGAACCATAGTTAGTCAGGTAGACATGTGGCCAGGAAGAAATTCATATCATGAGATGCTCTTGTTGGTGGTGGAAGCATGTCGGGATACTCCTGGTACTTTTGGTGCCAAACTTTCTTTCAATAACATTTCATTCAAATTTTGTTCGGTGCAGGGAATTATACATTGAATACCACAAGAAGCAGGTTGCCAAGGTGGATGATGCAAGGGTGACGTTTGAATTAAGCACAGTTCTCTCTAAGGAGGTAACGCATTTGCACACGTTCACATTAAGTGACATTGAGATATTAGATTAATGCGCCATATATCTAAATGTAAGGTCTAAATGCTATTCTTAAACCAGCCTTTATATGGGATGGTTGCAGTAGTGAGTGAGGAACAGAAAGGGTCTTAAATATGCGCCGAAGGTTAAGCGGCTTGACTGACTTATTACCAATTGCTCTTCCAATCAGTACAATTTTTTTTATTGAATAAGTTGGATGATTAATGACTTCTCGCAATTCTCTCATTGAACAGGGGATTGAAGTCTGCATGGTACCTTCTGCTGATAGGGCAAGTTTACCAGTTTCCACACCCGTTTCTTTTTCATGAAAATTGGTATCTACTCTCACCTGGTATTTGTTGTATTTTGTAGCCAGATGAGGTGAAATTTGCTGTACCACTTCTGGACGTCGACTTTGACTTTAACAAACTGGTGCCAGGATGTCCTTGGAGATTACCTCAAAAGATCCATCTACAGGTTAACCTCTAAAGCCACTGGTTCCATGGATGCAGGCATGGACATTTGATGATAGCGGTAGCATTGATAATGAATAGTGCTAGCCATCTCTTTTCATTTTGTCTTTCTATATTTTGGACAACCCGATGGAATATGAGCTCTTTGTGAACTTGAAAACCACATTGCCTGTTTCTTGTGCAGGTCATTTTTCCAATCAGTAGAAGTTCAAGTTACTCTTCTGTTCCTTCTGCTCCACGACTCAAACTAACCTCAACATCAGATTTGAAGTCACTTTTCTCAGTTGAGGATGTGAAACTCCCTCCACGGTCAAATGGGATGTAAGTCAATTTTCCATGCCGCTAGATGAAGATTATCTTGCCTTTTGTGCTATCTTTTTGCATACCATGTTTTGACGCATAACACACTTGTTATGTCTTTGCATCCCTATTTGTTACAATATTTCTCGAAAAGAAGCAAAAGATTACTGAACTCTCCTTGGTCTATCGTATGCAGGTGTTTGGCGGAGTATCTTCCTGCCTTAGAAGAAAGTCTTAACCTGCTGGTAAGCCATGCAGTTGTTGTCTTGCATTTTCCATGCCATTTTCATGTCAATTCCATGCATATGAGTTATGGCATGGGGAATGGGGATTACACAATGTCTACAGGTTGTCTGTTAATGTTTTCTAGTCGTCCGACTAATCGCTATTAGTCGGGCTTATCGCTCCCTTGACACCGATAAGGGCCAGCGACTAGAAACCTAGTCATCCGGTTAGTCGTTGACTAACCATGATTAGTCGTCCGATTAGGCTTGAAAACGATCAGATTTGAGATGATGGGCCTTGGCCAGTGGGTGGTGGGCTACTGGGCTGGCAATTAAGGCCATTAGGTTTTGTTGACGCCAGATTTTGACACGTGTTGAATCGGCGTCAGAAGAAGATTGGCCGATGCGGCAGATCTAAAGGCTACAGTAAGGAATCGGCCGATTGAGGTAACAGTTGGAAATCGGCCGATTGGTGATACAGCTTGGACCAACAGGATGGGGCTACTTCAGAGGGTCCCGGTCAAAAGTTGGTCAACAGAGCGACGCTAAGTCGGTCAGGAAGCAATTGGAAAAGTCTTGATTGGATTAGGAGACGGCGGCGGAAGATTCTGCGGGAGTCCGTTTCCTTTTCTAAAAGATATTATAGATATAGTAGTTTTTCTATTTTAAATAAGGTTGTAACAAGTCGTAATCGACCAGGAGTCCTAGTTTTAGGGTATAAATAGGAGTCGTCAGGGCTTTGCAACATCAACACATCAATCAACAAAACACTTTTACTTTCTACTAGCAATTTACTTTCAAGTCGGCGACTTCGCCAATACTTTTTCTTCTTTCACGAGTTCGTACGGATTGGCAGGGCTGCATTAACTTGATCTCCGGCCAATTGGTAGGTTCCGCTTATCGAGTAATATCCGAGCTTTAACCACAGGCGCATCGCTATGGTTTCGTTTGGGTTTATTCACCAGTTATCGATATTTACTAGAATTGCAAGTTTGCTTTTTTTTCTAGTATTATCACCAGTTATCCAGCTTGAGATCAGAGTAATCGGCTTTATCATTGCTTTTCCTCGATTTGTTATATCTGTTTCGAGTGTTGCCTCTGTAATAATTGTTTAGATCGCTCCAGCAGTTTTCTTTGCAATTATTACGCGATTATCGGCTGATCCATAGCCGATCATTTTCACAGCAAATCGGCCGATTCGCCGACGCGCTCTTCAGGACAGATCGGAACTCCAGCCGATCGGAACGCCTGGAATTTAATACTTTATTTCCTTGTCAATCAACAGGTCAGATTGACTGGCACGCCGCGCGAACCGCACCAGTGCGATAACCCGAACAGGAGCTAAGCAGATCTCCCGGGTCGTGTGTCCGACGCTGAAGACCATCGGCCGATTCCTGTCTGGCCGATTTTAGCACCAACAGGTTTTGGGTATATATCTCACAGCTGCAGGTGCTGCCAAGCCACCTCACCCCAAAACGCCTGCCAAAACACATGCGCGGACGCGCCACCGCCCACTCTCCAAAATACGCTCCGCCGCCCGCCCAAAGACGCATCCGCTGGTGCATCTAGCCTCCCAGGAGCACGCCGCTGCCGCCAAGGAAACGCCCAGGAGCTCCATGCCTACCCACTGCCAGGAGGTACCCACTGCTCAGGAGCTCCATGCCTCCCCGCTGCCCAGGAGCTCCTGCCAAAATTTGTAGTGTTGATGCTTTCTATATACTATGTACTGTATAGTATACAAATCATATCGGTTGTGGATGTACAGGATGACTATACAGACGACTAGGCTCGACTAATCGGCCTAATCGACGACTAATCTCGACTAATCACCTTATCGGTGCCATGGCGACTAGGTTCGATTAGACGACTGTAAAACATTGGTCTGTTTCGGTTGCATTAAAATCCGTATTTGCGTTAAAATCCAAGTGTTCAAGCTTCGTTCTGACTATGGTCTTTCGGAAAGTGCGGGGAAACTGCAACAGAAGAAAAATTGAAGCGGAAAAAACAGTAGGTCTTGTACTATTATTTGGATGGCAGCTGTAAACCTGACTTCGTCTGCATGTGCTTTTTGTGCTGTCTAGTTGCATTTCAACACTTTGTAATGCTTCAAGTGCTTGGTTGTATAAAACCTATGGGCTTTTCATTTACCAAATCATGTTCAAGCATTTATTAATTTAGTTAAGCCGTGCATGATTGCCGCAATTCCGAGGGAGGGAGCCAGGGAGGAAGGCTCCTTCCTCTGCTTGCTGAGCTCATTTACTAGGACAGTGACTGGCCTGGCAATAATTCCTAGAGCTTCTCCCCCTGCCCACTCTTTCTCTCTCTCTCATGGTTACCACCACTGGTTGGCTTGGCACCTAATTGTTGCCTAGCTGATGGCTATGCAATGTCATGAAAACACATGAAGTAGGGGATTTTCTATGCGTTTTTTAATGGTTCTTTTCGACATTAACTTTGATAATTGTACTGAAGGTTGTTGAGGCATCAGCTTCAATTGGTGCCAGAAGACGTTTTATCGAGGCACTGGCTCCTATCTTTGGGAGACCAATAGAGGCTGATCCGGTATTTATACATAATTGGTTTTTCCTTACATAATTGTGCATTTAGCCAAGTTTCCTAACGATACATCTGTGCATCAGATCTTTTGCAGGAGGGCTACAGTGCTTTCCATTTCAGGAGTTTTCACATTTCTGGTAGGTCACAGAATGCATGAACCTAATACTCTCTTGTTCTTTTCTATTCCATGGCGATAGTCAGAAAAAAAGAAATTGTGTTCTCCTTCCGCTTCGCACATAGTGACTGCAAATTGTTTTAAATATGTGGATTTTTAAGCACATTAAACCGACCAGATTAATGCAGAATTAGTAAAAGAAAACAAAACCTGGCATCTGAGAAGAAAACGGGACACACTTCTAGAAACAATGTTAATTCTCGTGGAATAACACCATAATGCTGTATGTTAATTCGGTCACGGGTCACCAACATTCAGAATGTTGGTGCTGATGCATTTTCACAATTTTTATGCTGGAACCATTAGCAGCTGTATGTTTGTGGAGTGTGTTTTCCTCCATTTCCTCTTGACTTTGCATATTGTGAACTGTTTAATGCCACATCTTGAATAAATTTGCTTTCTTTACTTAAACAGATTTTTTTGTTGACAATTTGCATCATCCTTTTTATTGTTTCATCTTATCCTATAATTGTGAACTAATTCATTAACAAGTGATAAGGAATGCATTGTGATGCTGCAGGTACACTTTGCCATCCCCCTTCAGTTCCCAAAGCAACAACCTGTCCTCACATTGCAGAGTTCTCAGGTCACTATTTGACTCCTGAACAGTTATGCTTATTTGTAATTACTTGGTTGATCAGAGGTCTCATTTTTTGTAAGTTGTATTGCTTTCTGCATATAGGATTGAGTAGTAGACTTGAATTTCGATACAATCGCATAGTGAAGCTGGCACCTTTTATGTTATTTTAGGAAAACCATCTTCTAAAAATATCAAAACCATACTCAACTTTGTAATATGAAATCAGCAAACTGTTAAACGAAAGATAAAAATAGAGCACATACACTGTTTTGGTCTTTTTCTTCACTCTTTCTTTGTGATTTATGAATGTTGTATCTCATAAAAAGAAGTTGAGTTTGGTCTTAAACATTTATATGCATGTATTTCGCCCTTTCTTCTACTCGCCTGATTTTTTCTCAGAAAATTTCAGAACTTTTAGATATGATTTTTAACATTTTACTTTTTATTGTAACTGTAGTCATTATCTTTTTCATGCTTTATTTATTCCATGTCACCACCTTTGTGGTTATGTTTGGTTGTTTTTCTGAAAATGAACACAAGAAGAAGCAAACATGTAGTTCTGACATATCATGAAAAATTCTCCTCACATACTAGGCAGGCCTTGGAAGTTAAAACCCTTTTTCTGTCACTTAATTTGCTTGGGTGTTGGAATAGTTTTATCTTGTGATAAGAGCCACGGAGCCACCTATATATCTTTTACCACTTAGATGCTACTAAGCAAATAATGAAGATTTTGAAGCTGTGGAATGACGTCTGCCTTCCTGATTCCTCTGCAGCACTGTAATGCCGATGGGATACCTATTACTTCACCCCCAATAAATGATTATCCCTGGAGTCCTAGATGGGATCAGGCAGAAATGGTTGAACGGATCTAGTAAGACCATGGTCTATCTGTAATCCATCCATGTTGTCTTTGGATAATCTTGTTTTAAGATCCTGTTGAATTTCGCAGTGACTTCCTGACCGATGAGTGCCAAAATTTCAAGAAGTTCTGCAGCGACACTATCACTCAGCAGAAGTAGCTGTCGTCACTCAGCAGCAGAAGCATTCGTGGTCATTTTCTCAAGAACAAGCTTCCTTGCGCTTAGCAACCTGAACCCGCGTCTACTTGTGCACTGCAGCAGTCGATTGACCTTCGGTGCTGCGATGCTATTCACTGCTTTGTCAGAATATTCTTGTCATGTGATGCGGGAAGTTGGAGGGGGCGATCTTAGGCGGTAGAACCCCATAGGAGCGCTTCTGTTCGGCAAGCATGATGTGTGCACACTAGAGCAAAGCGTGACAGCGCTGTTGCTGATTCCAGTTCCCCACCGTTAAGCTGCTGCCCTGCTCATTGTTTGGGATGAATGCAATCCAGTCCTTTGAACATTGTAAATATGGATAGAATAAGATCTCTACATCCATTGCGGTCTCCCTTGTAAAATATGCTGTCAAACATTTTCTCCGGGTGGTGTTAGGAGATTGTATTGCTTTCCTCGTAACCATCCGCATACCTGATAATTGATGCAGACTTGTGTATAATATTTGCTAAAATTGTCTGGTTTTACTCCACAAGCGGTGCGTTTGTCTGGTGTATTTGATGAGAGGGAGTGTGACTATTAGAGATAAGAGTTCAGAAATCTCTGATTTGTCTGGCGAGAATGCCGCGTGATGCCAGTCGCTGACACGGTGGTGGCGTGATCTCCGTTGTGAAACGGAAGCGGCCGAACGGCTGGCGGAGATCCAGGTGTCCCACCTGCACAATCGAGGCCGAGGGCACTTAACCCTAGCAATCCTCATCCCCATAAATACCGCGCAGGCCGCCACACCTTCTCTGTCGCCGCCGCCGGCAGCTCATTCCATTTCGGCACCCTGCTTTCTTTATGTTTTTCTTCTTCGGAGATCTCGAATGTTTCATCCAACCAAGTTTGCAGTTGCAGTAATCTAATCACCAACCTGCGCCTCTGTTTCCTCTCTTCTATTTCTACCCCCCCACTTGCGGCTTTTTTTTTGGGTGTTTTCTAGTACAGTGTTGCCGATCCTTTTTCCCCCCGTGAATTCATCCTTGGGTTTGATTTGATTTGATAATGATTTGCTGGGGGAAGATGTGGCAGATGACGACATGTTTATCCTGCTTACGAAGCAGAAGCCGGCTCCACGAGGGCCTGCCGTGTTGCTCGTCTTCCATGACTCTGATGCCTACTCCCCTCATCTCGTCGAGAGCTTTTGGTATAGCAAATTGTTGAATTAAAGCGAACATGGCTCTAGGTATTGGTACTATAGTGCAAAGAAATTAACTTGCTGACTACATACATGATACATGTTTGTTTGATCTGGTAAGACCAGAGTTGACATCATGGGGCGATGGTGCACGGCGGTTGCTTCGCATTTTGCAGCAGCTGATTACGATTGTTTTGTCCGTCAAGAGATGCCATCCAATGCCTTTGCTACATCCACCACGCCGTTCGCAGGGTATGTATAAGGCTCAAATCAACCTCGTGTATTTATTTCCAAAAAAAAAAAATCAACCTCGTGTATGAGAGAGGTAGAGAGATAGAGAGTAAGTAGCAGGGGATTAATGAAGGAAGCAAACGTGGCAACTTTATTGTTTATAAGTTAATGATATACTCCTTTCGCCTTAAATTATAATTTGTTTTAGCTCTGTTACATATATAATTTTTACTATGTATCGATACATATCGATACATCATGTACATCCAAATCATGTACATCCAAATGCATATATGTATCTAAAAAAGTCAAGTCAAAATGTAATTTGAAACGGGGAAGTGCTGTCGCAAGATTTTAACCATTTTGGCGAGATAATGCCTCGTTACAGCGGAAAAAACACCGGCAATACCTCTAGCAAGCCCGGACGAAGCGGCCCACACAGCCCGAGCCCATCCATTTCTAGACGCCTTTCCCTCCCAGGCCGTCTTAGTCTCCCAGATCTAACAGGCGAAGGGGTTGTGGAGGGAGCCGAAGCCGCGCCGCCGCCGTTTTCTCTGTTGAGAATAAACTGGTGTGATCTCATCCATCGCGTGTCTATTCACTGGTGTCCCTTCGTGGCACCTATTTACTGGTGTCCCTTCGTGGCACCCCTTCCCTATGTATATATAAGTACAGACTCTTGAGATCAATAACAAGGATTCATTCCTCTCCCATTTTATATCTCTCATTTACATTTGAGCACTACTACTCTAAACACGTTATCAGCACTTTTGCTCTAGAATTCGAGCGAGAATAAGATCATACCAATGTTTCTCAACAGAAACTGACGATGGCAAGAACATAGCAACAAGATGTGCGAGAGACATCATCTTCGTCTTTCAATCATGAAGAACACTTGGTAAGAACAGAGCAACAAGATGTGCGAGGGGCATCATCTTCGTCTTTCAATCATGAAGAACATCAAAGCTGTAAGCATTCATGATGTTCTTACCATTTCTTGATGCGTTCTCCATCTCTCGGAGATGGAACTGTCATACATCTTTTCTTGGAACCATCTCATGCACACACATGACGGAATTGAGAACCATTGGAGCACTTCTTCTTGCTGATTGAGAAGAATCAGTGGAGAAGAACAGGATGAACTGCTCTACATCAACGGGAAAACGGCTTCCACTCCACGTGAGGTGGATGCTATGGTGCTCACAATCATTTGATGCTATTGACCTATTGTGGGCTTTGTTCTTCATCTTTCCCGGCTCCGGCGTATTGCGCTATTTTCTTCGTCGCCCTGTTTTTGTGCCCATCTTTCACCAACAGACACCGTCGCTTGGGACAGTCGAGCAGCGTCCCTGACACCTCCTGGCTTCGAGCACCGGGTGTTTTTTCGCTCGAATCCTCCGAGCCCGACCTCGCTCCTCCATTTTCACCCCCACGCGTCGCAAGTAGCGGCATAGTGGTTCTGGATGTGGGGGAAAGGGGGAGGGGAGGTCCGGCCGCCGGACTGTCTGATCCGGCCGTCGGGAGGACTGGTGGGGCTGCTACGGTGATGGATTTGGAGGGCGACGGCGAGCAAGCCGCTCGGGCGGCGGCGTTTTCTTGCGGTCTGCGGCGGACTAGGCGTAACCGCCTAGCCGACGGTTGCCGAGCCATAGGCCACGGCCGGCTCGGCCATGGGCCATCTTAATTGCAGGCCAGTGCGGTCACAGGCCGGCATGGCGGCTGCTCTCGCGGGCCAAAGCGGCCACGGGGTGGTGCGGCACAGCAGGCCGGCGCGCCTGCAGGCCTGCGGACCGACAGCTGGCAGGCCTGGTGCACTCGCGAGCCTAGCGCGCTCGCGTGCCGGCACTGCGCCTAAGGCCTATTGCGGCCTGGCGCTGTTGGCTCCTCCGTGGGCTTGCTGTGCGAGCGGTGGCGGGCTGGAATCGGAAAATTTCTGGTGTGCCGCCCATTTATCTTTATATTTTTCAATTAATTTCAATTGCAGCAGTATTTTTACAATTAGCCCATGTGCTTTTGTTATTTCATACTGCTAATTCATTAGTGGGTATGAGTCCATATATTTCTATATTGTAACCCTTGATGTTATTGTTATTGTACATAGGTGTTTGTACTCAAGTTTGGTCATTGCTATGTCATTTAAATTGTTATATTACCTTGCAAATCACTGTTCTAGCCCATAGTAAATGCTTCATTCAATGCAATGCTATTCTCTTATTTGGAATAATTTGTTCCATATTCTTTGATGTTGGTCATACACGAGGAGTATTCTCATACTTCCGCGGAATCTACGCTATGTTTCCACATACAGATTATTCCTAAGTGAGATTCCAACTTAGAATTTGGACAAAGGTCTACACCCTCTCTGGTGATTACCGAGAGTTCAATTTTTCAGATTGGTTCATACACAAGGTGATATTCGTATATCACTGTGGGATTTTATTCTCAACGTGCGTATCCAATTTGAACTTTGAATTCATATGGGCCAAGATCATGTTAGAGATTACCTTGATTCATTTTCAAATTGGTCATACGCAAGGTAGTATTTCTATACTACTGCGGGATCTACACTATGTTATACATAGTGACTATCCTCAACGTGCGTATCCAATCTTTAATTTTGAATTATAAGTTCTACTCTATTTTGATGGCTGCATGCATAATTATTCCAATTATGTTGAGAATTTATTACTGGAATTCAAGTTTACTGAATTCGCATTGAAAATTAATGCTGGCATTCGAGTTTATTGAATTCGCATTGAAAATTTGTGGCTGGAATTCAAGTGTATTGAATTCGCATGCAAGAAGCATTGTCTATTGCCAAATTGTTCATTTTTGGCATCCAATTTTGGGTGAAATTGTCGCCAAAGAGTTCGAGGTTCTCGCTCTTGATGGGCACAATTTTCTATAAAGGGCTATGAACATAAAAGTGAATCTATTGACCCATAGATTTTTCCAGTGTTTGGCAGCACCCGTTGCGGGAGCTCGTCCTATATCGGATACAGTCAAAGTTTGAGACCTTATACATGTTAAGGAACCATATCCACCCAGACTTCAAGTCTGAGTATATGTTGGAGGAAGATCCACAAAAGTTATGAGATTTTCTGGGGCACTGTTATGAATAATAAAAGAAAATTGTCTTTTCTGAGGATTCCTATGAGTGCAACAAGTAGCGCATCTAGGATTTCAAATCCGTTGATGCGTACAATCATGTTGTTCATAAAATCAGGCAGAAACTCAGGTTCTGGGAGAAAGAGCCCTCTGATGCAGATAAAATTGAGAAGATATTGTTTACAATGCTTCAATCAGAGAGACTCATCACTCAACAGTACCGTGAGAAGGGCTTCACAGTCTATGATACATTAATTTGGACATTACATCTGGCAGAGATCATGAGTTTATTGTGTGGAGCTCTCAGCAGCGCCTACCAAGTACTGCTCCTCTGTCTGAAGTGCATGTCATTGAAAAGACTGAGAGGGATGGTTCTAGCAACCACCCTAGAAACTCATCTGGTTGTAAGTGGAAGAGAAACCACAAGCCTTGGAAACACTTCAACAAGGGAAAAGATATTTCTAAGCCCAAATACGACAACCACGAAACTTGTTTCAAGTGTGGATTATTGTAATCATGTGGCTAAGAAATATAATATCCCTAAATATTTGGTGGAACTGTATATGATGTCTATGGGATATGGATAGAATGCTGAAGGAAGAAAGTATGGAGTATATTTCATCTCCAAAATGCATGAGGTTGGTAATTCGGACTCTGTTCCTGTTGGAGGGAGACCAAGTGACACCAAGACTCTGCAACAGGGGGAGAATCCTTCGAGCAATGACAATATGGCCATGGATTGCGAGTCGAACGGTGTATTTGGAGACCTTAACTATACTCCTTATATTGTCATTTGCAAGGATATAATACAAGATATGATGTTGTCCTTACTAAGTTTGTACTTGAACACTATGTTTAGTATCAATGGTATGTGTTGCATGCACTTGCATGGATTTTATGTTAAATTCTGCAATATCATAGATTCGTACATGATCCGATGGATGAGGAGATGTGCCTAGTGGATATTTTACTTAGGGAAATAAAATATTTCCAGGCTCTTCGAAGAGAGAAGAAAGTATTTTAAAAGATCGCTGACCGCGATACTATGACAGTTGGTTTTGGATGAGCCACTATCATACTCCCTATTGGTATGTAGTAACCATCGAGGAAGCATTAGTGCATACCGATGAGATTTGTACCCTCCTAAGTTACAAGGATATCCATTGAAATGACATTCATGTTGTTACACATGAGTTAAATAGGAAATAGTTTTCTATTTTAACAAAGGTAACAAATTTGGCAATGAAACACTTGAAGAGTGTTTTCTCTCCCATCTGGATTGTACTACACATATATTCAACCTGTAATACATGTTGCGTACAGAATAATTCTCTCTTGATGGAATCAAGATTTGGCATGAAGGCCTGGTCATTCTACCCAGAATGACGAGAATTATTAGCAATTCTGTTGGTCACAAAATAAATTCCTCAAATCTTCGGATTTGATGTGCATCATGTGCACAAGAAGGAATCAATTTAAGGGGCCTCTCACCTTAAATTTTGAATATGAGCATACAAATTTCTTGATAACATTCAAGAATTTTTATGTTGCTCTGTTCGACCGTCATGTGGATCAACTAGGTACTTGGAAGAGCATGTTAATGCATAATATAGTTTCATTCTGTATCCCTTGGAGTGATACAATTTTTGGCAAACTTATTGCTCAAATTATTCATTTGGATCAAATGATACCGGACGTGGGATCACATCCATGCATATGGAATTGTTTGACCTTTTGGGGGAACTATATTACTAAGTATCTTACATTCATGAGGGTTCATGATGACTTAGTTGAATCTCGGATCAAGAGAATGCAACTATTTTATGTGATCAATGTAGAATTGAGAATTTTCCAACATCTGTTGGTGCATGTGGAATGTGGATGTACACATCACATTCATTTCAAATTCATTAAACTGCAATAATACGGCTCCCTCCGTATTATTTGATGGATACATGGATATTTGATGATCAAATATTTTCTATTTAAAAGGTCAGATATGTCTTGCACATATTGATATCACCACCTCAGCATACACTTATGGGCATGGGAATCCTGGAGGTTGAAGTATCCATCATTCGTTACATACCTCGGATTATCTAAAGGGAATTTTTTTATGGCCCATATGCTGATTATTTATGAGGAGAATTCCAAACATTAGGAGGAGATTTATACCACACAGAATGCTATGAATTAGGAGTGAATGTCATATATTGATATTCTCTCCTCATTTTATCCATGTATAAGAAGAATCTGATCTACTGGTTCGGAATCTTGTATATTTGCAATATTTTGCAAATAATCTGCCAAATGCATTTACTCATGGTGTCATCTGTTTATCATTGTATTATGACAGAAAGAGTGGAGGTACCATTTGAAAACCACTCAACTCTCAATAAGAGGGGGAGAAGTATGGTCACAAGAGAGATAGCTTTCTACAAGCTTTCATGATAAATGGAGTGAATGCTAATCAATATCAAGTTGGTTGACACCTCGTGGATATTTACTATCCAAGGCCTATGGATGTGCGTCATCCTACAGATCAGCATATGTGTGCACATATTCAGGCGCTGAGTCATTGGAACGCACTAGCTATGTCATTGTGGGAAGTGACATTGAGTTCAATGGTTAAAATTTTCACAAGAAATATTGGTTATGTTGAACCAATTATGCAAAATCTACAATGTCGACATTTCTCCGTCTGAGATTGCCTTACACCTACTGGATCCAGACCAAAAGTCGTAGGCAAGATTGTTTTTGACACTCACTTTGGGTCAAATAAAAGGTGGCAATTGAGGAGAATCGCTCTCGCTAAATGATGATTGAGTAATATGTTACTCTTTCATAATGCTTTCTTTGGAGAAGCGTGGTGGTGAGATAGCAAGAGGTTGTAGCATATGGGTCGCAGAGAGACCTAGCTAGCATACTCTTGGTATGTGTGAAAATTATGTTCATACATTCGATCAATGGATGATTTTTAGAATTTGATAGATTCAGATACACAAGTCAATGGACTTCGTGTTAGGAATCAACATCGCAACATATATTGTGTACAACTCAAGTCAATATATGACTTGAAAATGTCAGTGTTTGTGGTACACTGATTGGGTGATTTCTTTCCTTGGAAAGTTTACTCCCAGCAATGATGGTTGCATAGGTGTGTTCGTATTGAAATCCTAAATGAATTTTGGATTTTGTATCATTCCCGACCACACAGTTGATCATGCAATCATCTTATGACGGATTATGAGATGAAGATTTGGGTAAAACCAAATCACAGTTCAGTTTATAATCTAAGCATGCACATCAGTCTACCGATATATGATGATATTGGAAGATCATATCCATCAGCTCTTATGGTCGTTTAATCCATACACATGGATTATTATCATTGACCGTGGGATTGGACCTAGTACCAACAAAGTGCTAATGTATCATACAAGTTGCATCAGGTCTGATATTGCATTTGCTGATACTTGCTAGCTCAAATAGCGCTACTCCAGTAAGACCATTTTGGCGGGAGTCAGAAGATATCAATGGATATCTATATGGTACTAAAGACTCTCAACTTATCATCGGATGAGTTGAACAGATACATGAGGGATATGAAGATACTGCTCAACTAATCCTCGTTAATGAGTATCAGAGACTGATATCTTTGTGGTAAAATTCTCATAGAGAGTTGCATACACTCTAATGATTATTCTCGCACGCCGGAATCTAACATGTGCATGTAAGATTTCATTAAGTGATCATTGTGATTTGATCACATCACCAACCTTATTTATGGAAATAAGGTTACTTGTATTGCTTGGAAGCAAACACGTTATGTGAAAGCAATATTGTACTATTGCTCATAAAATGGTTTTTCCTCATGTATTACAATAGATTCGAGGAACAAACATCTTGCAAATTGAATATGCGATTACTTCGCTAATTTATTCACAGTCTCTACCATATTTAACACTTGCAAAGTGTTTATTGAATTGGTACATGAAGACTTTGAGGTTTGCAAGGTTCAGGGGGAGTCTCCGCGTGATTATAACCTGTTTGGCATCATATTGCACTCTTTTCTTTTTATGAGTTTTTTCTTTGGGGTTTCTCATATAAAAGTTTTTAACGAGGCAATATCAATAAAAGAATATATGTCATATCTTCTATTTTTTCCCCACGGGGATTTTTTATAGGAAGATATCCAGGACATATCAAAGAGGTGCATTGCTCTTAAAATTCTGAAGAAATCTTGTTTGAGTGATGGTCGTTTATGCCATATTATTTTCTCTTTATTTTTCCCACTGGATTTTGAAGGAGTTTTAATGGCATATCCATATATGTTCCTCATATTTTTCCTATGGGATTTTTGGAGGAATATATGAAATATTTTTGATCTTATGGAAGGATTCGATCAAGGGGGAGTGTTGAGAATAAACTGGTGTGATCTCATCCATCGGGTGTCTATTCACCGGTGTCTCTCTGTGGCACCTATTCACTGGTGTTCCTTCGTGGCACCCCTTCTCCATGTATATATATGTACAGACTTTTGAAATCAATAACAAGAATTCATTCTTCTCCTATTTTATATCTCTCATTTATATTTGAGCACTACTACTTTAAACATTATCCACCCGAGGCGGCCAAGCTCCGCGGAAGATGTGTTGAATAATTCTTATGCTTTGCTAGTGTCTTAGAGCAGGTACAACAAATCATGTCTGCTTGGCTTATAGCCAAGACAACTCAGCAAAATCTGCTGCGGAAGAGGGAGAAAGGAGGAGAGAGAACAAGTTAGTCCCGAGATTCGTCGATCGTCTGGACACAAGCTCCAAGACGCTCTATACGCTGACTCTGCACAAGCTTTGTGGACCCTACAGCACTTGATTGGTCCGGCAGTATATAATAAAAATAGAGGTTGGAGTCTGTGGGGATCTCACTTGTTGTAGGCTTGGTCGATTAAATTTGTCTCTAGATCACTTGGCTTGGCTATAAGCCAAGTTTATTAAACTTGCTCTTCGGCGTTTTTCTTTCCGTTGGTTAGCCGGCGCATGGCTCGTTGTTAGGCTGTGCGCGTTTTGAGCTCTGACAGGCGCAAGGGATGGCATGCGTACGTCGAGGATGGGCGTGCCGTGCATGTCGGAGGTCATGATCCGACTTAGGCGGTGTTTGGTCTGGTTTTTGTAAGGTTACCAGATCCCAGCGGTAACCGATTTCGTTAAATCCTGTTTTTTTTGGCTCCCGTGGAAATAGATCATGCTATAAACGAATACAGGGCATGTGGAAATCTGATACACTTAAGCGTAATCTGATACCGTTGCTATCGTCATCAAGCTTGGGCCTCGCGCTCGACTCTCAACAGAGGCCGGTGCATGGAATCGACGATTCCCCTCCCAGAGGTAGGTGCAGTAAGGACAATACGGCACATACAGAGGTTGCACTGAGCTGCGGCGACGGTATTGGTGGCTCCGGCCACTGCTCGCCGGCATGATTCAGACTGCATCGGAGGACCTGGTCGGTGCTGCGCATGGTGCGAGGCAGCGCTTAGGCCACTGAAGGCGGCAGCCAATGGTTGGGAGCTGAGTGACACCACGTAAAGGAGAGGAAGACGTTGAGCTCCGTGGTGTGTGTTTGAGAGATAGCTCATGAGCAAATCAAATCGACGAATTCCATGCCATGCCGGGGCACTTCATCGTATCCCTCTTTCTACTCGCTCTTTCCATTTGCTTCCGGTTCCACTAATGAGCTGAACCAAACAAAGCGGGTGATCTTTTGATTTGTATCCGATTACAGTGTAAGTAGTTAACGTTTACGTTAACGCTTGCAGATCCCCACCAAACACCACCTTAGTTGTAATCGTTTTCCTTTACTAATCGTTTTCCTCCATTTTTCTTTACTAGCAAATATGTTCGTGCGTTGCTACGGAAAGTCATATAAGAGTGTGTTTGGTTGAGTTGTAGCTACGAAAAAGCTGCTGTGAGCTGTGAAAAATCTGCTGTGAGTTGGGAGGTATGAGAAAATTAAAAGCCGTTTGGTTCGAACAACTGCGAAAATGTAGATTTGGTATGAAATAACTGTAATACCCTGAATATGTGAGAGACAGTTTGTATGCAAATTGATCATAAAATCCTATATTTCATTGATTCACACATAAATAACCATATTTAACATATGGTCCACCATTAACGTGTGGCATCATCTCCCTAAAATCACATCCTCTGCTCGGCAGCTCACGCTTTCCACGCCCAAAAATCAAGCAGAGCAACCGGAGCAAGTATATTCCCTAATTGCTATTCACTACCATCTGCTTGCTACTCTGATTCGCGCCGTTCACCACGACCATGTGACCAGGCTTGTCTGGTAGCTCGCCGCTGGGAGCTGCACCTGCTGCAGCGCCACGCAGAGGGGCGCTGGCGCGACCGGGGGAAGAGGCGGGCTGCGGGGCGGCCGGAGAGGAGGCGGGGTCCAATCGGAGAGGAGGCAGGGCGCGGCCGGAGAGGCTGCTGCGCCGCTGCCGCCACTGCAACCCTAGGCGCCGGGCCGGCGCAGGGCTCGCAGAGAGGAAACGAGCGGGCGGAGAGGAGCTCGAGTGAGGTGATCGCCGCGAGGGGGGAGTACCGAGAGCAGGAGGAACGGGAGGGGCGCTGCGACGGAAGTGCCGAGAGGGGTGCGTCAGTAGGAGGGGCCGCCGGGACCGCCGCTGCCGGAGGAGAGCGGAGCCCTGCCCGTGGCGGAGCCCTGCCCGCGGCGGAGACTCGCGCGCGGCGGGGGCTCGCGCCGGCGGCGGAATGCGCGTGGCGGAGGGCGGCGCGGGAGGCCGGCGGCGGGAGGGCAGCGGCAGCGGCAGCGGCAGCGCGGGAGGGCGGCGGCGGCGCGGGTGGGCAGCGTGCGGCGGACGGGAAAAGAATGAAAAACCTCTCCTAAAGTAGGTAGGTAATTTCGAGCAAAAATTACCCTCACAGCTAAAAAAGAGGAGGAGAGCTGCTGTGAATACTAAACTAAAAAAACTACTTTTTTTGGCCGTGACTTTTGGGACAGCCATTTGGCATTTGATTTTTGGAGGGTAAAAACCACAGCTAAAAATTAAACCAAACACCCCCTAAACATATTGATTAGCATATAAAAAATATATATGTTATTATACAACATATATATTTTTATAATAACTAGCAAATATACCCGTACTTTGCTACGGAAAGCCATATAAATATATTGATTAGCATATAAAAATTATATATATTACATATCATATGTATTTGATAATAGTATAGTACGTGGTTGAGAATTTTTTCCATTTTTTTCTATTTTACTCGACAAACGCTAATTCTAAATGGTTTCGGATACTTAACACTCAACATAGTCACTTGGATTCCGATTAAAAGTCCAATTGACGGACCAAGAAATTATTATTTTTTAGTAATAGTAGAGATATAGCTTACTTTAATCTTTTCTATTTTACTCATCAAACGCTAATTCTAAATGGTTTCGAATCCTTAACTCTACATAAGATCATCCGAATTTCGATTAGGAGTTCGATTGACAGACCAAGTAATCATTGCTTACTTTAGTAATAATAGAGGTAGAGAAATACTAATGAGAGGTCCAGAAAACACTGCCAAGTTTTGCAGCACAAATAAGTGACGCCAAATTTTGACACGTGTTGAATCGGTGTCAGGAGGAGGAGATTGGCCGATGCGGCAGATCTGAAGGCTACAGTAAGGAATCGGCCGATTGAGGTAACAGTTGAAAATCGGCCGATTGGTGATACAGCTTGCGCCACCAGGATGGAATTATTTCGGAGGGTCCTGGTCAAAAGTTGGTCAACAGGGCAACGCTAAGTCGGTCAAGGAGCAATTGAAAAGAATTCTGATTGGATTATGGGACGGCGGCGGAAGATTCTGCGGGAGTCCGTTTCCTTTAAAAGTTATTATAGATATGGTAATTTTCCTGTTTTTTAAATAAGATTGTAACAAGTCGTGATCGACCAGGAGTCCTAGTTTTAGGGTATAAATAGGAGTCGTCAGGGCCTTGCAGAGAATCAACACATCAATCAACAACAATACTTCTACTTTTTCCAGCAATTTACTTTCAAGTCGGCGACTTCGCCAATATTTTTTCCTCTTTCACGAGTTCGTACGGATTGGCAGGGCTGCATCAACTTGATCTCCGGCCAATTGGTAGGTTCCGCTTATCGAGTAATATCCGAGCTTTAACCACGGGCGCATCATTGTGGTTTCGTTTGGGTTTATTCACCAGTTATCGATATTTACTAGAATTGCAAGTTTGCTTTTTTTTCTAGTATTATCACCAGTTATCCAGCTTGAGATCGGGATAATCGGCTTCGTCATCATTCCTCTTCGATTTATCATCTTACAGCCGATTAGATCTATTTCAAGTGTTGCATCCGTACTAATTGTCTAAGATCGCTCCAGCAGTCTTCTTTACAATTACTACACGATTATCGGCTGGTCCATAGCTGATCATCTTCATAGCAAATCGACCGATTCGCCGCCGACGCGCTCTTCAGGACAGATCGGAACTCCAGCCGATCGGAACGCCTGGAATTTAATACTTTATTTCCTTGTCAATCAACAGGTCAGATTGACTGGCACGCCGCGCGAACCGTACCAGGGCGATAACCCGAACAGGAGCTAAGCAGATTCTCCCGGGTCGTGTGTCCGACGCTGAAGACCATCGGCCGATTCCGATTTTAGCGCCAACACACTTTTGGCACGCCCAGTGGGACCAATCCAAGATCTGATATGTCGAAGAACGCAGAAATCTCCGACAGCAACATCATTGAAGTCATAGAAGCGGATCTCAAGGACGACTAGAGGGAAGAATTGGCCAAACATCTAGAAGATTACAAGAAGATGTACCTCCAGTCGTTCAGTCGTACCAGAAGCGGGGAGGCTGTCAAGAAGGCTTCTATTCTAGTTCCCCGCCACATCACCATTGCTGAGGACTCGGGCAAGATGTCAGAGATGATCCAACAATCCGTTTATCAGGCATTCATTGACCAATCCTCAGTGACGACCAACACGGTGTATAACGCCGTCGTCAGCTCTCTGGTCAGCAGAGCAGTCCAAGGCTATCAGGGACCAGCATATGCCCCGCCAACCACTCTGCCAGCCAGAAGATGACCATACACGTCCCAATCGGCTCCTCAGTCGATATTGACGCAACACGAGGGGTACAACTTTCCATTGCCCCCAGCGTCTCCAAGATACAGCGGTGCACCATGTCTCCCATCACAAACACCGCTTCAACCCGTCCAGATTGCTTCTGTGCAATCGCTGCCCACAAGCTCGGTACCTTGGGGAACATCGGCGACGATGTATTTTCCCGAGCCAACGAATGGATACGGGAATTATTCATTCCAGGTGCCACACCAATCGGCCGTCCGGCCGACGGTCCCCCAGTATCAGCTGATCTCATCAGAAATCGGCAGGGGGGCAAGCAATGTAGAAGCATTCAGAGGCACGGCGCCAACGATGACATACGATGGGGGGGGGGGGGCGGACTCACTTCGCCATCAACTATCGGCCGCTCAGCAAAGTTCGCCGATTCATCACCCAGCCGTGCCAGCCCTTCAGCACGTGCCCGCACCACGAACAGCTGTTCATCAGCAGCAGGTGGACTGGACAGCAAGAATAGCAGAAGTAATCCAGGATCAGTTTGGATTGAAGCCAAAAGTTCAAACTTACACCTACAAGACGCCATATCTATCGGCCTATGACTTGCTGCCGTTCCCACACCACTACAAAGTTCCTGATTTCACCAAGTTCTCAGGGACGGACGATACATCCACTGTGGAGCATATCAACCGATTCATCATCCAATGCGGGGAGGCTGCCACGCAAGATGCTCTGAGGGTGCGTTTGTTTTCATCGTCTCTGTCCGGATCGGCCTTCCAGTGGTTCACCACCTTGCCGCCAAATTCTATTGTTACATGGGCCGATCTGGAGAAACAGTTCCACAAGTACTTCTACGCAGGAGTACACGAGATGAAGCTCTCAGATTTGACCAGCCTCAGGCAGAGGAGCGATGAACCAGTGATGGGATATATACAGAGGTTCAGAGAAGTCAGGAACAAATGCTACAGTCTGGCTCTAACCGATGCACAGTTGGCCGATATCGCTTTCCAAGGCCTCTTGCCACAAATCAAAGAAAGATATGCTGCCCAAGAGTTTGAAAGCCTGAGCCAAATCGTCCACCGATTGTCAGGACAAGAGGTCTGACCGTTTGAACAGCGGAGTAATTTCCAAAAGAAGGTGGCATACTTGGAAGGATCTGAATCCGATGGGGAAGAGGAAATCGGCCTGGCAGAATGGGTCAAAGGGAAAAAACCGATATCATGCCCTTTTGGGAAGAAAGAGCCAGAGACATTCGGCTTTGACAGGTCAAAGGCCGATAAAATTTTCAATTTATTGCTTCAAGAAGGACAGATTAAGCTATCTCAGCATCACACCATCCCTTCGGTCGATCAACTTAAGAAGATGAAATACTGCAAGTGGCACAACGCCACTTCTCATGATACAAATGAATGCAAAGTCTTCCGTCAGCAGATACAATCGGCCATCGAGCAGGGGAGGCTTAAATTTGAAACTCCAGCTAAATCGGCAAAACCGATGAAGATAGATCAGCATCCCTTCCCGGCCAACATGGTTGACACTGGAGGAAATTCACGTCAAACCAAGGTGCTGACGTCAGAATCGGCGAAGAGGGGCGGCGCTGTCGATCCCAGGAGGCAGATCACGACGGAAGAAATCAAAAGGAACAGGCGGGGGCCAGAACGACCATGCAAGCCCGTCACCTCCCAGTTCTTACTCAGTAAGTATCGGCAGCAGCAAGAACAATCAAGATACTAGGAAGAGATGATACGCCGGCATGAAGATCACTGGCATTGTCCGTTCTTCATCCATTGCTGGGAGAATGACATCAGATTGTTGTCTGCCGATAACTGTCCGGAGTGTAACGGATTGAGCTGCAACGATCGCCCGAAGCCACACTCTAGGGACAGAGGATCAGAGCCGATCAGCAAAAATTGGCGCGGACGAGAGGAACATCGCGTTTCGGTGCATGATCGGCTGGGGGGCAGAGTTGACCAGTACCACCGGTCAAAAAGCAAGATCGACCAACAGGATGGACTGGGGGGCAGGATCAGCGTGCACGATCGGCTGGAAGAGATGGCCAATGACAGGGTGTCGGATGAAAATCCCCTAGGAAGAGAACCAGATTGGGAACACGCCAGATCATCGGCCAAACCAGCAAATCCCAGGTGGTGTCCCGATGGCTTATCCAGATCCCAGAAACGGAGAAATCCAACGCCTACGCCAGTGGGAGCATCAAGAAGAAGAACAGAGGCAGGTGCCAGAGAAAAAAAATGTTAAGTCTCGGGTATGGCGCCCAAAGAAAAACGATCAAGAAGCAAACAATCAAGAATCGGCAGCCGAAATCAACATGGTGTTAATATTGCCGATGGAATTCATGGCGCCTGATGATCGAGACAAAGCAACAAGAATGGAAGAACAAATGGCACAACTAGTGTTGGAGCCGATGACGGCTACATTTGAGAAACCAGAAGAAGAAAAACGGCAGCATCTTAAAGCGCTGTTTCTCAAAGGCTATGTTGACGGAAGACCCGTCACCAGATTACTAGTAGATGGAGGCGCCGCAGTTAACATCATGTCGTATGCCATGTTCCGCAAGCTAGGCAAGGGCGATGAAGACCTCACCAAGACGGATATGATGCTGATGGATTTTGAAGGCAACGTGTCTCCCGCCCGTGGAGCGCTCTGCGTCGACCTCACCATTGGTAGTAAGACCCTCCCTACTACTTTTTTCGTTATTAATGGCAAGGGGTCCTACAACATGCTGCTTGGTCGCGACTGGATACACGCAAGCTGCTGTGTCCCATCTACAATGCATTAATGCCTTGTGCAATGGGTCGACGACAGCACAGAGATAGTCATTGCCGATTCCGTCTACAGCGTTGCAGCGGCTGACACGCAACAGTGGAGCTGCGAGCACGTCAAATGTATATCTGGCAGGACTTGGGACACTGATTTCCTGAAAGTGTCCGATTTCGGTCTACAGCCGATCCAAGCAGTCGGCTCTGAAGATTCAGAATAAATGGATCAGCTCGTCCGAGAAGATGGGAAGCTTGGGTATGGGTTTACGTCGGCCGATTTATTGGAGATGGTAGATTTGGGAGATAGCAGCAAATCAAGGCCGACGTACATTAGTGCTAATTTGGATCCTGAGTACAAATGTAAATTGATAAGTTTATTAAAAGAGTTCAAGGATTGCTTTGCTTGGGAATATCATGAGATGCCAGGACTAGACCGGTCTATTGTTGAACACCGGTTACCTATAAAATCAGGATATCGGCCATATCAGCAACCTGCACGACGGTGTAACCCCAAGATTCTACCTGATATAAAGGCCGAAATCACAAAGTTGATTGAAGCAGGATTTATTCGGCAGTGCCGCTACGCCGAATGGATTTCTAATATTGTGCCCGTATACAAAAAGAATGGAAAGTTACGTGTGTGCATCGATTTCAGGAACTTAAATCAGGCTACGCCAATGGATTGATATCCAGTGCCAACGGCCGATGTCTTGGTAAATGCTGCCGCAGGACACAAAGTCATAAGTTTCATGGATGGGAATGCAGGGTACAATCAGATATTAATGGCCGAAGAAGATATCTCGAAAACGGCTTTCAGGTGCCCAGGTCATCTTGGTTTATTTGAATGGGTTGTTATGACATTTGGGTTGAAAAACGCCGGCGCTACGTATCAACGGGCCATGAATTACATCTTCCACAAGCCCATTGGTTCATCGGTGGAAATTTATATAGATGACGTCGTGGTCAAGTCAAAAGGTCACCAAGATCATCTGACCGATTTACAAGAAGTACTGGAGTGCACAAGGAAACATGGGTTGAAGATGAACCCAAACAAGTGTGCATTTGGTGTATCGGTTGGGCAATTCTTAGGATTCATGGTCCATGAGCGCGGTATAGAAGTCAACCGCAAGACCATAGACGCCATCAACAAAGTGGTGGCCCCACAAAATAAAACTGAGCTACAGTCCCTCATCGGCAAGGTCAATTTTATCAGAAGATTCATATCCAACCTGTCAGGACGTATTCAGGCTTTTACCCCTCTGTTGAAATTAAAGTCCGACCAGGAATTCATATGGGGAGAAGGACAGCGCAAGGCACTGGAGAATATCAAGCAGTATCTGGTTTCACCTCCGGTATTGGTTCCACCACAGCCTGGTAAGCCGTTCAAGTTATATTTATCGGCTGATGAACAAGCTATTGGATCGGCGTTGGTACAGGAGTTTGAGGGGAAAGAACGAGTGGTATACTACGTCAGCAGAAGACTCTTAGACGCTGAAACAAGATATTCCTCGGTGGAGCGACTATGCTTGTGTTTATACTTCTCATGTACCAAGCTCAGGCACTATTTGTTATCGGCAGAATGCATAGTCGTGTGCAAGGATGATGTGGTGAAGTATATGCTATCGTTGCCGATTTTGAAAGGATGGATTGGAAAATGGATCCTGGCTTTATCAGAATTCGACTTAAGGTACGAATCGGCCAAAGCCGTCAAAGGTCAAGTGATGGCCGATTTCGTAGTTCAGCATTGTGGACCAGAAATCGCCACTGTTGAACCAGTTCCATGGACTCTATATTTTGATGGTTCTTCGTGTGGGGTCAGATCAGGAATCGGCATTGTTCTTGTGTCGCCTCGGGGGGCGAGTTATAATTTCTCTCTGCCGATAGAAGCCTCCACAACTAATAATCAGGCGGAATATCGAGCCGTTCTAAAAGGCATCCAATTATTAAGGGAAGTCAGAGCTGATGCAGTCGAAATTTTTGGAGATTCCATGCTCATTGTGGATCAGCTGACGGGGCGATCTGAGTGCAAGGATGAAATCTTGAGGATTTATTATGAGGATTGCCTTCAGCTTTTAAAAGAGTTCAAGTCTGCAATAATTGAGCATATCCCCAGGAATTATAATGAAGAGGCCAACAGACTGGCCCAACATGCTTCCAGGTATCGGCCGATTCAGGGAGCGATAACGCTAGAGCTCGCGGCCGATGACTGGCGAAAGGAAATCGCCGATTACTTGAGAAATCCATCCCAAAAAGTGGATCGGCGAACACGTTTTCAGGCTACAAAATATGTGTTGCTTGAGGATGATTTATTTTATCGGACGATTGATGGAGTTCTTCTCAAATGCTTGGGAACGAAAGAGGCAAAGGTTCTGATGGGAGAAATTCATGCGGGCGTGTGCGGAGCCCATCAATCGGCTCACAAAATGAAATGGATGATCCGGAACAATGGGTATTATTGGCCGACCATCCTTGAGGATTGTTTCAAGTACTACAAAGGATGCCAAGACTGTCAGAAGTTTGGCAATGTACAACGCGCACCAGCATCGGCTATGAATCCAATAATTAAGCCGTGGCCATTCAGGGGTTGGGGAATAGATCTCATCGGACAGATTCATCCTCCATCAAGCAAAGGGCATAAGTTCATATTGGTGGCCACAGATTATTTTACTAAGTGGGTGGAGGCAGTTCCTTTAAGGAACGTGACATCGGCCGATATGATTGGATTTGTTAAAAGCCATATTATTTATCGATTTGGTATTCCTCAAACCATCACAACTGATCAAGGGACAATGTTTACTTCTGGAGAATTCGGAGAGTTCGCCGCCGATATGGGGATTAAATTATTAAACTCTTCTCCATACTATGCTCAAGCCAATGGCCAAGCAGAATCGTCTAATAAAGGGATAATCAAGCTAATCAAGAGGAAGATAGAAAAGCAACCCAAGAAGTGGCATATGTCTTTGGCTGAATCTTTATGGGCATATAGGATGGCTTGTCATGGAGCCACTAAAATATCCCCTTATCAGTTGGTTTATGGTCATGAGGCGGTCTTGCCATGGGAGATAAGGACAGGGTCAAGACATATATCGTTACAAGATCAGTTAACGGCCGATGACTATTCCTTTCTCATGAAAGATGAACTTGACGATTCGGCAGGTTACGGTTGAGAGCCCTAATTAGTATAGAAGAAAACAAAAAAAGGGTGGCCAGATGGTATGACAAAAAGGTCAAAGTTAAACAGTTCTCTCAGGGAGATTTGGTGTGGAAGTTGGTGCTACCGATAGGATCCAAAGATCCCAAATTCGGTAAATGGTCACCCACTTGGGAAGGGCCGTACAGAATCGGCCGATGTGCCCCTGGGAATGCATATATTCTGGAGACAGTCGAAGGGGAGGGATTCCCAAGAGCTTTAAACGGACGATACAAAAATGAAGAGGTACTATCCAAGCATTTGGGTAGATGCATGACTTGCAATAAAAATATATTAAGATAATATGGCCGATTTCTCATCGGTTTTTGTCTACGCATCTGACGAAGAAAACACTGGGATTCATTATTGGGTGAAAATGACAGAGTACATGGCCGACATGGTACAAGTCGCCCTCAGGATAAAAATACCAATATGTCTACTGGTTACGCCTACGCTGGATTTCTCTCTCAATGCGACCCAGTTCGATCATAAGGCTGAGCCTTTTCTCCTTCGGGTCCTCTGCAGTGGCTCCAGTTTCAGCTTGGTTGCAAAGTTCTACCAGTAGGCGGGTCTTCTTCTCTTCCATATCCTTCATGGCAACTTCGGTCTTGGCTTTACAAGGAAGTGGAGGATTCTTTTCAGGAGATGGTCGCTTACGGACCAAAAAGTGAGCATCTATGAGGTCCCAGTACTCTTGGACATCAGCAGGGACATGATCCTTGAGTTCCCCAGCATGAGTTCTTATTAGATTTGTATCTGCCTGTGACAGTGGTTCTTCTGAGTGCATAATTTCAATCGCCTGTTCTAGACCAGGGCTGAGACGTTTTGGCTAAATAGAGACAAAAGGGGTTACCCAACATCAGAGCGATTGAGATGCTTGGGGGAAGGCAGAAGAGAAGTTCATACCTGGTTGACGGAGGAAGAAGATGAAGAGGACGAGGAAGACATCTTGCCGTTCAGTTTGGTACAGTAAAGGGAGAAGAGAAGATAAGTGATGTGTATGCCTCTGGAGATGGTGAATGGTCTACTTATAAAGGAAGGAGAAGTAGATGGATGGTAAGACACGTCCTATCGGAGTAAATACATACATAAATGCAAAGCTGACTGAAGAAACAGTTCGAAACCAAATCGGCGCAGTAACATTGAAGGAGCAATAAATGTTACAGTGTTCTTTACAACCCAAGAAAAGCATCTATGGCTACAATGGCTTGTCGTCTAATTTGATCGGCCGAGTCTAGTACTCTTTGGTCGTCATCGGCCGATCCTGGGACTTCTAACACACGGCGACGAAGCCTTATCGTTTCACGGGCCAGATGCTGTCTCTCTTGCTTTAGCTCACTGATGATGGATGGGAGTTCTTGGAGTTTCTTTTCTTCAGCGGCTATCTCTTTGGTTATCTGTTCCATCTCCTTGGCCGGTTCTGCTCTTCTCCGTTTCAGCCGATCTATCGCGCCGACAATATCCAGACGGCAGCTTTCGAGGAAATTGATCTTGTGGTGTACCTCCTGAGTCCGGTGCTTGTATGAATCGACCTCCTCCTGAGTTTTTGCCATCTGAGCACGATCAGCCATATGGCGCAGCGCCCTGGAAACCGGAATATGCATGTTCTCTATATAGGCAGCATGCGCTAAATTTTCTGATACTTCTTCCGGGATTCGACCTTTGATCTCGTTGAAAAGTCGTCGAATCGGCGACGCATCTTCTACCAATCGGCCGATGTCATCTTGAAGGAGAGTGCGCATGCTTTCGAGCTTGGCGCGGACATCATCGGAGGTGGAGCTCGATGGAATTGGGTGTGAAGCAATTTCCTCGTCATCGGGCAGGGAAACGGCAAAGGAGAAGATGCTGTTATTAGGGGTGTCCTGCTCCTGTGAGGAAATAAAGTATTAGGGTAGGCAAGCAGTAAAGGGAAATCGGCCGATTCTAATGGTAAGTTTGTTACCTCCTTAAAGCGTATTTCTCTTGCCTGCGCCGGTGGAAGCGTTTCCCTTGTCTCAGGGGCTGGTGCAGTTGGCTCGTCGGAAGAAGAGGATTCAACGATTATTAGTGCTCCGCTTGGACCAGCTTCCTGAAAAGGATATAAAAGAAGAACCTGTGAGTATGCTATGGGAAATTGAGATAAGATGGCGTGAGAAATTTGCCATGCCTCTATGGATCTCCCGGCCGATGCCTGTCGTGGGGTTGTAGTTAACATACCCAAATCGGCCTGCATCAAGATCGGTTAAAGTTTTCCGAAAGATAAGAGATCAAGGTAAGAGATCATTTACCTCGATGATAGGAACCGTTGGAGTTTCGGCTCCCACTTGGGACGTAGCCGATTGCTGCGGAGATTGTGGTGGGATAGTGTTGGCGCTAAAATCGGCCGGATAGGAATCGGCCGATGGGTCTTCAGCGTCGGACACACGACCCGGGAGAATCTGTTTAGCTCCTGTTCGGGTTATCGCCCTGGTGCGGTTCGCGCGGCGTGCCAGTCAATCTGACCTGTTGATTGACAAGGAAATAGAGTATTAAATTCCAGGCGCGTCGATCGGCTGGATTTCCGATCTATCCTGAGGAGCGCGTCGGCGGCAAATCGGCCGATTTGCTGTAGAGATGATCGGCTATGGGTCAGCCGATGATCGTATAGTAATTGTAAAGAGAACTGCTGGAGCAATCTAAACAATTACTATAGAAGCAACACTTGAAACAGATCTAATCGGCTGTATGACGATGAATCGAAGGAGAACAATGATGAAGCCGATTACCCTGATCTCAAGCTGGATAACTGGTGATAATACTAGGATAACAGGTAGAACTTGCAATTCTAGTAAATATCGATAACTTGTGAATAAATCCAAACGAAACCACAGCGATGCGCCCGTAGTTAAAGCTCGGATATTACTCGATAATCGGAACCTACCAATTGGCCGGAGATCAGGTTGATGCAGCCCTGCCAATCCGTACGAACTCGTGAAAGAAGAAAATATTGGCGAAGTCGCCGACTTGAAAGGTAAAGTACTGGTAAAAAGTAGAAGTATTTTGTTGATTGATGTTGGTTGTCTTTTCAAAGCCCTAGCGACTCCTATTTATACCCTGAAACTAAGACTCCTGGTCGATTACGACTTGTTACAACCTTATTTAAAACAGGAAAACTACTATATCTATAATAACTTTAAAAAGGAAACGGACTCCCACAGGATCTTCCGCCGCCGTTTCCTAATCCAATCAGGACCTCTTCAATTGCTTTCCGGCCGTCTTAGCATACCTCGTTAACCAGCTTTTGACCAGGATCTTCTGGAATAATCCTATCCTGTCGGTGTGGGCTGTGCCACCAATCGGCCGATTTTCGACTGTTACCCCGATCGGCCGATTCCTTACTGTAGCTTTCAGATCCGCTTCGTCGGCCAATCTTCTCCTCCTGACGCCGATTTAATACGTGTCAAAATCTGGCGTCAACACATGCCCCCCAGTTTCGGAGTAAAATATAACTTTTTCTTCGAAACTCTTTCTTTAATCCTTCTCTCTAAGCTTCCTCATTGCGACAGGAGTAAACCTCGGAATCAGTTGTGTTACCTTTCCCTCTGCATCTGATCTTTTTCTAGAATCAGGTTTATGACATGGAATCCGGTAACAGGATTTGGCGTGTAGATTCAGACTTTGACCGTCTCCCCTGGCAGCTTTACATTTACTGATGCCTTTACTCCGACGGTACACGTCTTGTCAACCCTCTATCTCTTCCTTTCTATAAATACGACTCTTCGTATTATTTCCAAAAATGTTCATCTGGCTTGTCTTCTTTTCCTTCTGAAACCCACCGCTCGCCGTCTTTGGTCAAGCATTAAAATGTCCTCTCGATCCTCCTCTTCCGTTAATCAGGTATCAATTTCCTCTCCATTCCTTCCTGAGATATCTTACTTTGTCCTAACATATTTGTCTATTCCTTCTTTCAGCCGAACCGTCTCAGCCCCGGTTTGGAAAGAGCGATCGAAATCATGCATTCAGGCAAGCCATTGTCGCAAGCTGATATAGATCTGATAAGAGCTCATTCTGAAGAACTCAAAGATCATGTTCCTGCCAATGTCCGATCAATCTTGGACCATATGGATCTCGTCTGCTTTGAACAAATGCCATCCTCTGACGAGAGTTCTTCATCTTCTCACCGACTTGCTGAAGCTAAGACCGAAGCCACCATGAAAGATTTGGAAGAGGAGAAGGCCCGCCTGCTGAAAGAACTCTGCGACCAAGCTGAAGCTGGAGTCACTGCAAAGGACTTGAAAGATGAAAGGCTCTCCCTCATGGTAAGATTAGGTCGCGTCGAAAGAGAAATCCAACGCAGGCGTAACCAGTAGTGTTTTTATTCTAAGGGCGACTTACACCATGTCGGCCATGTAATCTTGATATATCTTGCTGTAAGTTATGCATCTACCCAAATGCTTGGATAGTACCTTTTCAAATATCGTCCATTCAGAGCTCTTGGGAATTCCTCCCCTTCTATCATTTCCAGAATGTATGCATTTCCGGGAGCACATTGGCCGATTCTATACGGCCCTTCCCAAGTGGGTGACCACTTACCGAATTTGGGATCCTTAGATCCTATCGGCAGCACCAGCTTCCATACCAGATCTCCCTGAGAGAACTGTTTGACTTTGACCTTCTTGTCATACCATCTGGCCACCCTTTTCTTGTTCTCCTCTATGCTGATTAGAGCCCTTAACCGCAATCCCGCCGAATCATCAAGTTCATTTTTCATGAGAAAGGAATAATCATCGGCCGCTAACTGATCCTGTAGCGATATGCGTCTTGACCCTGTTCTTATCTCCCATGGTAGGACTGCTTCATGGCCATAAACCAAACGATAAGGGGATATTTTAGTGGCCCCATGACAAGCCATCCTGTACGCCCATAAAGATTCAGCCAAAGACACATGCCACTTCTTGGGTTGTTCTTCTATCTTCCTCTTAATTAGCTTGATTATCCCCTTGTTAGATGACTCCGCCTGGCCATTGGCTTGAGCATAGTATGGCGAGGAATTTAACAATTTAATCCCCATATCGGCGGCGAACTCTCCGAATTCTCCAGAAGTGAACATTGTCCCTTGATCAGTTGTGATGGTCTGAGGAATACCAAATCGATATATAATATGGCTTTTAACAAACTCAATCATATCGGCTGATGTCACGTTCCTCAGAGGAACTGCCTCCACCCATTTGGTAAAGTAATCTGTAGCCACCAATATGAACTTATGCCCTTTGCTAGACGGGGGATGGATCTGTCCGATGAGATCTATTCCCCAACCTCTGAACGGCCACGGCTTAATTATCGGATTCATAGCCGATGCTGGTGCGCGCTGCACATTGCCAAACTTCTGACAGTCTTGGCATCCTTTGTAATACTTGAAACAATCTTCCAGGATGGTCGGCCAGTAATATCCATTGTTCCTGATCATCCACTTCATTTTATGGGCCGATTGATGAGCTCCACACACGCCTTCATGGATCTCTCCCATTAGGACCTTTGCGTCTTCTGTTCCCAGGCATTTGAGAAGAACTCCATCAATCGTCCGAAAAAATAAGTCATCCTCAAGCAACACATACTTTGTAGCTTGAAAACGTATTCGCCGATCCACCTTTTGGGATGGATTTTTCAAATAATCAGCGATCTCCTTCCGCCAGTCATCGGCCGCGAGTTCTAGCGTCATCGCTCCTTGAATCGGCCGATACCCAGAAGCATGTTGAGCCAGTCTGTTGGCTTCCTCATTATAACCTCTGGGGATGTGCTCAATTGTTGCAGATTTGAAACCTCTCAGAAGTTGAAGACAATCTTCATAATAAATTCTCAAGATGTCGTCCTTGCATTCGGATCGTCCTGTTAACTGATCCACAATGAGCATGGAGTCCCCAAAGATCTCGACTGCATCTGCCCTGACTTCCCTTAACAATTGGATGCCTTTCAGAACAGCTCGATATTCCGCCTGGTTGTTGGTCGCAGAAGCTTCTATCGGCAGAGAGAAATCATAAGTTGCCCCCCGAGGCGACACAAGAACGATGCCGATTCCTGATCCGACCCCACACGAAGAACCATCAAAATATAAAGTCCATGGAACTGGTTCAACAGCGGCAATTTCTGGTCCACAATGCTGAACTACGAAATCGGCCAACACTTGACCTTTGACGGCTTTGGCCGATTCGTACCTTAGATCGAATTCTGACAAGGCCAGGATCCATTTTCCAATTCGCCCCTTCAAAATCGGCAATGATAGCATATACTTCACCACATCATCCTTGCACACGACTATGCATTCTGCCGATAGCAAATAATGCCTGAGCTTAGTACATGAAAAGTACAAGCACAAGCATAACCGCTCTACCGAAGAATATCTCGTTTCGGCATCTAAAAGTCTTCTGCTGACGTAGTACACCACTCGTTCTTTCCCTTCAAACTCCTGTACCAACGCCGATCCAATAGCCTGCTCATCAGCCGATAAATATAACTTGAACGGCTTACCAGACTGTGGCGGGGTCAACACCGGAGGTGAAACGAGATACTGCTTGATATTCTCCAGTGCCTTGCGTTGTTCTTCCCCCCATATGAATTCTTGGTCGGGCTTTAACTTCAACAGAGGGGTAAAATCCTGAATACGTCCCGATAAATTGGATATGAATCTTCTGATGAAATTGACCTTGCCGATGAGGGACTGCAGTTCAGTTTTACTTTGTGGGGCCACTACTCTATTGATGGCGTCTATAGTCTTGCGGCTGACCTCTATCCCGCGCTCATGGACCATAAATCCCAAGAATTATCCGGCCGATACGCCAAACGCACACTTGTTCGGGTTCATCTTCAGCCCATGCTTCCTTGTGCACTCCAGCACTTCCTGTAAATTGGCCAGATGATCCTGGTGACCTTTTGACTTGACCACGACGTCATCTATATAAATTTCCACTGATGAACCAATGAGTTTGTGGAAGATGTAGTTCATGGCCCGTTGATATGTAGCACCGGCGTTTTTCAAGCCAAAAGTCATAACCACCCATTCAAATAAACCAAGATGGCCCGGGCACCTAAAAGCCGTTTTCGAAATATCTTCTTCGGCCATTAATATCTGATTGTATCCGGCATTCCCATCCATGAAACTTATGACTTTGTGGCCTGCGGCAGCATCCACCAAGATATCGGCTGTTGGCATCGGATAACCATCCATTGGCGTAGCCTGATTTAAGTTCCTGAAATCGATACACACACGCAATTTTCCATTCTTTTTGTATACAGGCACAATGTTAGAAATCCATTCGGCGTAACGGCACTGCCGAATAAACCCTGCCTCAATCAACTTTGTAATCTCAGCCTTTATATCAGGTAGAATCTTGGGATTACACCGCCGTGCAGGTTGCTGATACGGCCGATATCCTGATTTTATAGGTAACCGGTGTTCAACAATAGACCGGTCTAGTCCTGGCATCTCGTGATATTCCCAAGCAAAGCAATCCCTGAACTCTTTCAATAATTTTATCAATTTGCATTTGTACTCAGGATCCAAATTGGCACTAACGTACGTCGGCCTCGATTTGCTGCTATCTCCCAAATCTACCATCTCTAACAAATCGGCCGACGTGAACCCGTGCCCCAGCTTCCCATCTTCTCGGATGAGCTGATCCATTTATTCTGAATCTTCGGAGCCGACTGCTTGGATCGGCTGTAGACCGAAATCGGACACTCTCAGGAAGTCAGTGTCCCATGTCCTGCCAGATATACACTTGACGTGCTCGCAGCTCCACTGTTGTGTGTCGGCCGCTGCAACGCTGTAAACGGAATCGGCAGCTACCACCTCTGTACTGTCGCCGACCCATTGCACAAGGCATTGATGCATAGTAGATGGGACACAGCAGTTTGCATGTATCCAGTCGCGACCGAGCAGCATATTATAGGACCCCTTGCCATTAATGACGAAGAAAGTAGTGGGGAGGGTCTTACTGCCGATGGTGAGGTCGACGCAGAATGCCCCGCGGGCAGGCGACACGTTGCCTTCGAAGTCCTTCAGCATCATGTCCGTCTTGGTGAGGTCGTCATCGCCCTTGCCCAGCTTGCGGAACATGGCATACGGCATGATGTTGACTGCCGCGCCTCCATCTACCAGTAGTCTGGTGACGGGTCTTCCGTTGACATAGCCCTTGAGAAACAGCGCTTTGAGGTGCTGTCGTTTTTCTTCCTCTGGCTTCTCAAACATAGCCGTCATCGGCTCTAATACCAGTTGTGCCATTTGCTCTTCCTCTGTATTTGTCACTTTGTCCCGATCGCTTGGCGCCATGAACTCCATCGGCAGTATGAATACCATATCAATTTCGGCTGCCGATTCTTGGTTGTTTGCTTTCTGATCGATCTTCTTTGGGCGCCAAATTCGAGATTTCACATTCCTTCTTTCTGGCACATGTCTCTGTTCTTCTTCTTGATGTTCCCACTGGCGTAGGCGTTGGATCCTTCGCTTCTGGGATCTGGATAGGCCGTCAGGACACCACCTGGGATTCACTGATTTGGCCGATGATTTGGCGTGTTCCCACTTTGGTTCCTTCCCTAGGGGATCTTCGTCTGATACCCTATCATCGGCCACCTCTTCCAGCCGATCGTGTGCGCTGATCCTGCCCCCCAGTCCATCTTGCTGGCCGATCTTGCTTTTTGACCTGCCGTACTGGTCAACTCTGCCCCCCAGCCGATCATGCACCGAAACGCGCCGTTCTTCGCGTTGATTTCTGTTGATCGGCTCTGATCCTCTGTCCCTAGAGTATGGCTTCGGGCGCTCGTTGCGGTTTGATCCGTTGCACTCCGGACAGTTATCGGCAGAGGGCAGTCTGATATCGTTCTCCCAGCAGTGGACGAAGAAGGGACACTGCCAGTGATCTTCCCGCCGGCGTATCATCTCTTCCTGGTGTTGTGCTTGTTCTTGCTGCCGCCGATATTTACTGAGTAGAAATCGGGAGGTGACAGGCCTGTGTGACCGTTCTGGTCCTCGCCTATTCCTTCTGATTTCTTCCGTCGTGATCTGCCTCTTGGGATCGACGACGCCACCTCTTCTCGCCGATTCTGATGTCAGCACCTTGGTTTGACTTGACTCTTCTCCAGCGTTGACCGTGTTGGCCGGGAAGGGATGCTGATCTATCTTCATCGGCATTGCCGATTTGGTTGGTGTCTCAAACTTGAGCCGCCCTTGTTCAATGGCCGATTGTATCTGCTGACGAAAGACTTTACATTCATTGGTGTCGTGAGAAGTAGCGTTGTGCCACTTGCAGTATTTCATCTTCTTCAGCTGATCGGCCGTAGGGATGGTACGATGTTGCGACAGCTTGATCTGTCCCTCCTGAAGCAGTAGATCAAAAATTTTATCGGCTTTTGACGTGTCAAAGCCGAATGTCTCTGGCTCCTTCTTGCCAAAGGGGCAGGATATTGGTTTTTTCCCTTTTACCCATTCCACCAGGCCGATTTCTTCCTCCGCGTTAGATTCAGATCCCTCCAAGTACGCCACCTTCTTCTGGAAGCTCCTCCGCTGTTCAAGCGGTCGAATCTCCTGCCCTGACAATCGGTGGACGATTTGACTCAGGCTCTCAAACTCTTGGGCAGCATATCTCTCTCTGATTTGCGGTAAGAGGCCCTGGAAAGCGATATCGGCCAACTGTGCATCGGTTAGAGCCAGGCTGTAGCACCTGTTTTTGATCTCTCTGAATCTCTGTATATACCCTGTC
Organism: Panicum miliaceum; assembly: GCA_032594955.1. NCBI lineage: Eukaryota > Viridiplantae > Streptophyta > Magnoliopsida > Poales > Poaceae > Panicum > Panicum miliaceum. The sequence goes on along the minus strand of CM064071.1, from coordinate 32,461,212 downwards.
ACCGGCTCATCGTTCCTCTGCCTGAGACTGGTTAGATCCGAGAGCTTCATCTCGTGTATTCCCGCATAGAAATACTTGCGGAATTGTTTCTCCAGATCGGCCCACGTGACGATAGAATTTGGCGGTAAAGTGGTGAACCACTGGAAGGCCGATCCGGATAGAGATGATGAAAATAACCGTACCCTCAGAGCGTCTTGCGTGGCAGCTTCACCGCACTGGATGATGAATCTGTTGATGTGCTCCACAGTGGATGTGTCATCCGTCCCTGAGAACTTGGTGAAATCAGGAACCTTGTAGCGGTGTGGGAACGGCAACGAGTCATAGGCCGATGGATACGGCGTCTTGTAAGTATAAGTTTGAACTTTCGGCTTCAGCCCAAACTGATCTTGAATTACTTCTGCTATTCTTGCTGTCCAATCCACCTGCTGCTGATGAACAGTTGTTCGTGGTGCGGGCACGTGTTGAAGGGCTGGTTCAGTCAGGTGATGAATCGGCGAAGTTTGCTGAACGGCCGATAACTGCTGGCGAAACGCGTCCGCACCCCCTTCGTACGTTGCTGCTGGCGCCGCGGCTCTGAATGCCTCCACAGTGCTTGACCCCCTGCCGACTTCTGGTAAAATCGGCTGGTACTGGGAGACCGTCGGCCGGACGGCCGATTGGCACGGCACCTGAAACGGATAAGTGCCATGCCCGTTCGCCGGCTCGGGAAAATGCGTCGTGGCTGATGCCCCCCTGCCGATTTCTGGTAAAATCGGCTGGTGCTGGGAGACCGTTGGCCGGGCTGCCGATTGGTACGGCACCTGGAACGGGTAAGTGCGATGCCCGTCTGCTGGCTCGGGGAAATACGTCGTGGCTGATGCCCCCCAAGGCATTGAGCTTGTAGGCAGTGTTTGCACCGAAGCCATCTGGACGGGTTGAAGCGGCACTCGCGACGGGAGACAGGGTGCACCGCTATATCTTGGAGACGCCGGAAGTGGTGGGGAGTTGTACCCCTCGCGCTGCGTCAACATCGGCTGAGAAGCCGATTGGGATGTGTAGGGTAAGCTTCTGGCCGGCAGGGTAGTTGGAGGGGCATATGCCGGTCCCTGATAACCTTGAGCGGCTCCGCTGGCCAGAGAGTTGACGACGGCGTTGTACACCGTGTTGCTCATCACCGAGGATTGGTCAATGAACGCTTGATACACGGACTGTTGAATCATCTCTGACATCTTGCCCGAGTTTTCAGCAATGGTGATGTGGCGAGGTGTTGGAATAGGAGTTTTCTTAACTGCTTCCCCGCTTCTAGTACGACTGAACGATTGGAGGTACATCTTCTTATAATCTTCTAGATGTTTGGCCAATTCCTCCCTCTGATCGTCCTTGAGATCAGCTTCTGTGACCCCAATGATGTTGCTGTCAGAGATTTCTGCGTTGTTCGACATATCAGGTCTTGGATGGTCCCACCAGGCGTGCCAAAAGTGTGTTGGCGCTAAAATCGGCCGGATAGGAATCGGCCGATGGGTCTTCAGCGTCGGACACACGACCCGGGAGAATCTGCTTAGCTCCTGTTCGGGTTATCGTCCTGGTGCGGTTCGCGCGGCGTGCCAGTCAATCTGACCTGTTGATTGACAAGGAAATAGAGTATTAAATTCCAGGCGCGTCGATCGGCTGGATTTCCGATCTATCCTGAGGAGCGCGTCGGCGGCAAATCGGCCGATTTGCTGTAGAGATGATCGGCTATGGGTCAGCCGATGATCGTATAGTAATTGTAAAGAGAACTGCTGGAGCAATCTAAACAACAATTACTATAGAAGCAACACTTGAAACAGATCTAATCGGCTGTATGGCGATGAATCGAAGGAGAACAATGATGAAGCCGATTACCCTGATCTCAAGCTGGATAACTAGTGATAATACTAGAATAACAGGTAGAACTTGCAATTCTAGTAAATATCGATAACTTGTGAATAAATCCAAACGAAACCACAGCGATGCGCCCGTAGTTAAAGCTCGGATATTACTCGATAATCGGAACCTACCAATTGGCCGGAGATCAGGTTGATGCAGCCCTGCCAATCCGTACGAACTCGTGAAAGAAGAAAATATTGGCGAAGTCGCCGACTTGAAAGGTAAAGTACTGGTAAAAAGTAGAAGTATTTTGTTGATTGATGTTGGTTGTCTTTTCAAAGCCCTAGCGACTCCTATTTATACCCTGAAACTAAGACTCCTGGTCGATTATGACTTGTTACAACCTTATTTAAAACAGGAAAACTACTATATCTATAATAACTTTAAAAAGGAAACGGACTCCCGCAGGATCTTCCGCCGCCGTTTCCTAATCCAATCAGGACCTCTTCAATTGCTTTCCGGCCGTCTTAGCATACCTCGTTAACCAGCTTTTGACCAGGATCTTCTGGAATAATCCTATCCTATCGGTGTGGGCTGTGCCACCAATCGGCTGATTTTCGACTGTTACCCCGATCGGCCGATTCCTTACTGTAGCTTTCAGATCCGCTTCGTCGGCCAATCTTCTCCTCCTGACGCCGATTTAATACGTGTCAAAATCTGGCGTCAACAGATAGCTTGTGCAGCCTGGCAGAGGAAGAGAGTTAAAGTCAGTGGAAGATTTGAAGGATATGTGAGATAAGTAAGATTACCTGAACAGCTTCTACTAATAGGGATGCTGCAGCTGCCCCGACTTCGGCAGTGACTTGGGGATCGGCCATCTCGACAACCGGCAAAGGTAAAGGGATTGGAGTCTCGGCCGGTGTCACCGCCACTTGGTCGGCCGATCCGATACGGGAAGTCCCGGCCGATGCCACTTCCATCTGGTCGGCCGATCCGATACGGGGAACCTCAGCCGATGCAATTGCCGTTTGATCGGCCGATCCGATGCGAGCTCGCACTCGACGGCTGGTTATCTTTAATGTTGGCCTTTTCGGTGCTCGCTTCGATCGGCCAGTAGAGATATCTTTGACGGTTGGAGCATGGAAGCCGATAAGTGGATATGGCGTGTATTGATGATGACTATCTATCAGCCTGCCGCTTCGGCTCCGCATCGGAGGGACATGGCTTTCAGACAGAGAAGATGAACGTGAGTTAATTACAAAATGACAATATGGAAAGAGATAGCATTGGAATTGGCTGAGGAAGAGGACATACCGCTGCGTTTGGATCAATGTTTTCTGGGTCCAGAATATTGCAGTAAGACGATGGAGATTTGCAGAAAAGATGTTGTTTCCCTTCTGCCCACCATAATTTGAATTGCTGGGTGGCAAAAGAGGCAACTGACCAATTATTCAGGTCAATAGTACTGGAATCGGATACTAGATCGCACAGCCGACTGTAATCAAGACTTGAGGTCAGACCATCTCTGAATTTCGCCTGACCGGCGAAGTAGACCCGAATCGGCAGTTGGCCAAAACCCAGTTGCCTTGCCGCAGCCGATGGATTGTAGAACTCGTAGGTGGGAGAATCCTTTCCTGAGAAGAAATTGGCTGGCAGAATCCCCGGCTTAATCAAGACATCCATAAGCTCTCTATCAAAAGTATGGGTGGAAAAGTCGTAGCTTATGGGTAATTTAAAAATCGGCTCCACTGCTTGATATGGGTGCCAGCTGATGGTCTCTTCACTAAGGCCATTATAAAAGCATCTGAAATACTCAGCTGTGCGGGTAGCAGTAAACTGGCAGCCGGGGAAGGCCGATGCCGCTTCTCCAAAAGATCTGCAGCGACGTCGGACGGATGAATTCTCCTCTAACTCAATATTGGGGAAGGTTTTGGTCTCTATCCGTTGCTGAGAGACCTTGCTCATGTGTAAATTGAGCCAGAGGGTGACGAACCACCAGGGACCACCAGGGTTCCCGATCGGCTCCCCCTTCGACAGCTTGGTGCCGATTTGGTGCATCAGGTAATAGGCCGATCCCAGCAAATGTTTTCCAAGGGGGATGACCGATCTTTGTGACAAAGCTTCTGCTAAAGCTTGGGTGTTTGAAGAAGAGCCAACTACTCTGCCACAGAAGAAATGCTTTTCTCGCCACATCATAAGAAAGGCAGTATGCTCCCTCTGTGAGACTGTCCCGGTCTTCATATTTTTGCTAATATACCCTTTCCACCCGCCGATTCCTTTGGTTTCTAGCCGATGAGATGGTTTGAACAGATAATTGAAAGGGGTATCGGCGGAGGAGACATCGAGGCCGGTCAACAGCAGAACATCGGCCAAGGTCGGGGTCATAGGTCCATGTCCGAAAAGGAATGCATTAAGTGTATCAGACCAAAAATAAGAGGCTGCCATGACCAGAGATTCGTTTCTTTCCATCTGAGACAGAGATAAGTCTATGCACTGGCCGATTTTTTGTTCCTCCCACTGAACCTTCCAGGATCTGGCCACCCTCTGGTACCATTCTCTCCACCCGGGGGTTTCGTTTGGCCAGGATCTGAAAGTGCCTACCCAGTGATCTAAATCCATGGATGATTGCTTAAAAGGGATTCTATGAGTTTCTAGGCTGATCAGGTCCATTGGATTGGGGTTCCCCATAGGGCCCAAACAGATGAGGTCAGAGGATTCTGAGAGTGGAATGGTAATTCGGTGCCTAAGTGCCTAAAAAGGGAAAAAGGGAAGAAAATGAGAAAGAATCCGGAAGGTGCTGAAGCAGTAGAAAAGCGAAAAGGAAAAAAAATTCGAACATTTACCTCTGGGATGGAAATCATCGTCGCCGATGGGACTGCTGGGGAAGCCGCCGATTGGGCCGCCGCCGCCGAAGGAGTTGCCGATGGAGCCTCCATGGATGGAGCGGTCGCCGATGGTGACGCCATTGGAGGGTTGGAGCAGGCCGCGGATGAGATCGCCGGAAAGGGGGAAGCGCTTGGAGATCAAGAGAGCTTGGAGGAAGACGAACAGTGGTTCGTTGGAAGAGAATTCTAGATTTGTGGGGAAGAGTAGACGGAGAAGGCCAATACTTAAGAAAAATCAGGGGAGCGAGGGCAAAGATGGTATTTTTACCGCGCCGTCTACACAGGTTCCAGAGGAGCAGTCGTTTCGCGCGCTCGGTTCGAGGAAATTGCAATCATTGTGCCGCGGAACGGAAGGAGATTTTACTGCGCCCGTTTCGGAGGAAAGGATTAAAGAAAGAGTTTCGAAGAAAAAGTTATGTTTTACTCCGAAACTGGGGGGCATGTGTTGACGCCAGATTTTGACACGTGTTGAATCGGTGTCAGGAGAAGGAGATTGACCGATGCGGCAGATCTGAAGGCTACAGTAAGGAATCGGTCGATTGAGGTAACAGTTGAAAATCGGCCGATTGGTGATACAACTTACGCCACCAGGATGGAATTATTTCGGAGGGTCCTGGTCAAAAGTTGGTCAACAGGGCAACGCTAAGTCGGTCAAGGAGCAATTGAAAAGAATCCTGATTGGATTATGGGACGGCGGCGGAAGATTCTGCGGGAGTCCGTTTCCTTTAAAAGTTATTATAGATATGGTAATTTTCCTGTTTTTTAAATAAGATTGTAACAAGTCGTGATCGACCAGGAGTCCTAGTTTTAGGGTATAAATAGGAGTCGTCAGGGTCTTGCAGAGAATCAACACATCAATCAACAATAATACTTCTACTTTTTCCAGCAATTTACTTTCAAGTCGGTGACTTCGCCAATATTTTTTCCTCTTTCACGAGTTCGTACGGATTGGCAGGGCTGCATCAACTTGATCTCCGGCCAATTGGTAGGTTCCGTTTATCGAGTAATATCCGAGCTTTAACTACGGGCGCATCGCTGTGGTTTCGTTTGGATTTATTCACCAGTTATCGATAATTACTAGAATTGCAAGTTTTACCTGTTATTCTAGTATTATCACCAGTTATCCAGCTTGAGATCGGGATAATCGGCTTCGTCATCGTTCCTCTTCGATTTATCATCTTACAGCCGATTAGATCTATTTCAAGTGTTGCATCCGTACTAATTGTCTAAGATCGCTCCAGCAGTCTTCTTTACAATTACTACACGATTATCGGCTGGTCCATAGCCGATCATCTTCATAGCAAATCGGCCGATTCGCCGCCGACGCGCTCTTCAGGACAGATCGGAACTCCAGCCGATCAGAACGCCTGGAATTTAATACTTTATTTCCTTGTCAATCAACAGGTCAGATTGACCGGCACGCCGCGCGAACCGTACCAGGGCGATAACCCGAACAGGAGCTAAGCAGATTCTCCCGGGTCATGTGTCCGACGCTGAAGACCATCGGCCGATTCCTATCCGGCCGATTTTAGCGCCAACAAATCTGGCGTCAACAATCGTGTTCTTGTGTTCTCAGTGTTCTAATTTCGCGTGAGTTTGTGTGTGATCCTGAGATCGCCGGCGCCATGGTCGATGTCATCTCTCCCGCGTTCTCTGACAAGATCGCCCTACTCCGCGTCTCTGTGCCGCTGCGGCGTAGGCCCTTTTGCTCCCCTCATTGAGGCCCTCAACCCCTAACAATTCGTCGGGCTATGGGAACATCGTGAGCCCTCGGCGTCCGTGGTTGCGGCGTTGCTGGAGAACAACAAAGAGTCCACGTCATCGCCACGTCGACGTATCACGCTTCCACCGCCTTCTGCGTCAAGTCTTTCTCCCCTTATCGGTAAGTTCTGGAAACCCTTTTGTTTCGTTGCCGAGCACGCGGCTGTGTTTCATTTTGACGGGTGGTAGGTTTCGATTGGGCGGGATAGGTGGTTTGGTTCCAAATTGTGTTTCGATTTGATTCATGTGGCGTGATCTCTGTACGCTACAATCTCAGCGGGTGATGGATCAGCTGGGGTTGTGTTAGGGTTCGAATGGGTAAAGATAATCTTAGGGTTTTCATGAAGGCATAACTGGATTTTTAGGCACAACCCCTTTCTCATATATATCATGTTTGCATAGAAGTTCCTTCGATTATCGTGTGTTAGGCTTTCCTGTTGTAGTAGTGGTGCTGTGCTTGCTATAGGATTTTTTTCTATGACGGTGTTGTTTGTACTCTGTTAGTATGTTTTGGGCATATGGTGTCTGGAATTACCTTGCGGTTGAAAATTGTGCCAACCTTACTGGCCTTTAATGTGCACTTAATCCGCTTTGTCATTGCACAATTTTGAATTTTGGAAGTGTTTCGAGAAAATATGCCTAGTGGTTCATTGATTTTCTAAAATATTTTGTTTATCTACATATGCATGTGATCCTCGTATTTTGTTCATTTGCAGCCTATCCATGTTTGTCCTTTATGTTTGATGCATAGTATGCTTTATACACTTGTGATTTCGTGGGTCCAGACACGATATTGATACCATATGCTATTTGAAGCATGTCTGTCTTTATTCATTAAACCATTGATGTTTAGTCAATGATGCCCATTTTGTGACTCATGGCTTATGACTAAATTTTATGAAGGTATGAGTATATGGATGATATCCATTAACTAGTTGAGTGGAGGGTAGTGATATGGTAAAGTTCTTTGTCCTAGTGTATTCTGAATCTTCCTTTCGGGTACCCTATGCCATGTCATTTCGACCCTCTTATGTTGATAGTTGTTCTCTGATACCCTATGCCATGTTATTTTGAGCCTCTACTGTTGATAGTTTGTCAGATCCGGAGCCACGGGATACCTGACGTGGCACAGATCTGTACGAGATATGGGATGGGGCACGTCCCATGCCCAAACGTCATGTAAAGTACTCGTGTATAGTTAGGACTAGTCGGTATAGAAGGAAACTACTCGAGTAGTACTCGAGAAGGACTCCTAGGCTCATATCAATCTAGGATTTCATGTAACCTTGTCCCCCCCAGGCTATATTAGGGTGGACAGGGACCCCCTCCATAACATACACAACCCTCAGGCGATACAAACCACCCAATAGGATGTAGGATATTACGCCATTCGCGGCCCGAACCTGTCTAAACCTTGTTGTGTTGCTTGCACCATCGTGTTTCTGATCTCGGCGACTCCCTGCCTATAATCTACCTGAAAGTGCATCTAGGCCCCTAGTGGGTTTTGGTGAATAGAATGACACCGTGATTAAAGAACTAATGATCTTGTTGAGTATATGAGCAGGAGTTGATTGTTATATCAATGGAATATTGATGATGAAAGATATTGAAAGTAAAGATAAAAGAGTCATATGACAAGACGTGCGACTAAGCTATGATTGAAGTGAGAACATTGACAAGCAATGATTACTATATGGATTGAGTTACGTGTTTGATAACAACTATTTTTTCTCATATCCAAATGAAACTTGTTGACAAAGTCATAGCACTAGAAGGGAATTTCTTGTGAAGAAATGGACAATCTATCAATAAAAGATAAGTTGCAAAGAATTGCGAAGAATGGATTTCATTGATGATTTAATTATGATACAAAACTATATGGAACTCTATGTGATGCAAGGATGAAGAGTTGGAATTCAGAATAGTATTTCGAGTGACTAAGCTTGGCGAAGGGCAATTGGTTTGTGCCGAGGTACCAACGCTAGGGTGAAGAAACTTTCTTTGGATTCAACTTGAAGAATCATGGTCACGTAGGGTGCTCATATTAGCAAGTATCAATCTTTCTAGAATCTTATTGTAAAGATGGTGGTTTGAACAAGAAATGGATTTCATTCAAAGATAATGGTTCAAGTCACTAGCTCAAGGAAGTTGTGCTCAAGTTATAGAAACCAAGCTGGATGCACTCCTCAGATTGAGAATGATCAAGGCACGACATGGTACACTTTTGAGAAACTCAAATGATTGAAATATAATCTATCTTTGATCTTGGATATAGGTGTGTTGTAATATCAAGAGGGATGCATCACATTGTGTTTTGGTTTATTCTCAGTGCTCAAATAATCCAAGTAAGTTGAGAGAGCCACAAAAGCCTCAAGTGCACATTGAGTGGATTTAACAGGGGCAACCCGGAAGTTCCAGGTTTCCCAACCCGGAAGTTCTGGGTTTTTCTTACATGGCACTAACAGCTAGTAGGTTTGAAAATCCGGAGGTTCCGGGCATGAGAATCCGGAAGTTCCGGGTTCTAACTGTCACATAACGGCTAGTTTCTTTGCATCCAGCTATTTCTACCCTTGAGACCCCTCCTTGGTGGGCTGCTTTTCCATGCATTTTTGTGATGCTTGTTGGTCGTCCTAAGAAAGTTTGGTAGCCTTGTTGAGCTCTCCCCAACCTCTCTTTGTGATATTGTGTGATTCTTGTAATATCTTTGAGTTGGGTTTGAGAGAGTGAAAGTTTGAGAGCACTAGAGAGCACAACAAACCTTGAGCACTTGAGTTTGGCTGAAATCGTGTGTTTCGCATTTGTTACTCTTGGAGCTTTGGCTCCTAGACGACTAGGTGTTGCCCGGCTAGCAACCAATTGTGTGGGCTGTCGCGGAAAGTTTGTAAGTGTCGGTTTCCACCTCTGCAAGGGAAGGGTATCAAGATAGTGGAAGGCCAAGGTGTGCTTGTGTAGCACCTTGGCGGGGAGACATCGCGGCGCTCCTCAAACGGAGAGTAGGATTCACTGAGCTTGTGTAGCACATGCAGTGAATCCGAACTTCGGTAAAAATCCTTGTGTCAATTGTGTTCGATTTTATCTTGTAGATTTGAGGAGCTCTCCATTGAACACTTGTGTTCTTGGAGAGATTGTTGTTTTTGTAAATACAGGGATTGTGTGGACCTGCTCCAGGAACTCCACGTAGCCTACTCTACATCTGGGGTTTGAACTTGTAACTATTTACTTGCACTAGATTTATTGTCTTCACTCTGCTCTGTGTGAACCCGAAAGTTCCGGTTTGTAGAACCCGGAAGTTCCGAGTTCATCTACTGTCCTGCTTAAATTCGGAAGTTCCGGATTTGCTAACCCGAAAGTTCCGAGTTTGGCAGGCAGTGAATTTTATCCGCTGCTTTGGAGTGAAAATTTTTAGGTGCGTCTATTCAACCCCTCTCTAGACGATATCACAGTCCTTTCACTACCACCATAGGGTATCCTGAGGGCATCACTTGCCTCAGAATGGCACCCTCCCTGATTACATTATCATCCCCCCCTCTAGGCGGCATCACAGTCCTTTTAATTGGTATCAGAGCTTGGCTTCACATCAAAGCTTATCCGTCGTGAAGAAAGATGTCGATGCCAAATGAGGTATTCATTGAGCCACTTGTAAGTAATGACTCTAACTACGCTTCTTGGTCTGCTCATGTACGTAATGCTTTTAGGACCATGGGTCCAAATGTTGAGCGAATTTTAGTTGCTAGCACTCTTCCTCCAAAGTTTGATATTGACCATATCGACTTGAAAAATATCACTCAAGAGGAGTTGGATTGCACGCAACTAAATGCTTATGTTACTAGCTTCTTGCGGAGTGTTCTTTGTGAAGATATTCAGGAAGCTATCTTTGAGATGAAATAAATACATCATGACGCACATCTCATTTTGGCTACTCTCAAGTATAAATATGGTGGGGCAAAATGTGATGCTCAAATACAAGAAGTTAGTGAGTCTTCTGAGGGTTGCACAATATCATCATCAGAAATTGAAACTCAAATGACAGCAAGCAATAATCAAGAAAGCAAAGATTCAGTAGACAGTAACTTCACCTTTGTTCTTGTTGCATATCCGGCAGTTCCGGATATGAAACCCGGAAGTTCCGGATCTGGGAGAGAGGCTGAAAGACACCGACCAAATGATGAGTCCTCTTCTGCCAGTTCTGCTCAGTCACACTATGATCATCATCAGTGCTTTGTGGCCATGTCCAAAGATGAATCTGATTCAGATAGTGATAGTAATGATGATGAAGAATTTATGCTTGAGTTTAGAAAAATGAATAAGAAAAGTAGAGAAACAATCATTGAGATGATGAAAAAAGTGATGAAGCAAGATCAAGAGATTGAAATACAAAGAAAGCTTCTCAATGATAAAGATGAAGAAATCAAATCTCTTATTCTAATAGAAAAGAAGGATCAAGCTCTCACAACTCAAGTGGATGAACTCACTATCAAGCATATGGATTTGCAACTTATTCATATGGAGCTCAAGGGCTCTAATGAAAAGCTTCTGGAATCATATGCTATGCTAGAGGTAGCTCATGAGGTTATGATCTAAATTATGAAATCATGTCAACTAACTGACGATACTTGCTCACAAAATAAAAATAAAGAGAAACAATCTTGGTTTGAGCAAGTAACTGTGGAAGATTGTAATGATAGCCTAATTCAAGAGAATGAAGTGCTCAAGCAAGAGGTTGAGACGCTCTCGAAGGAATTGACAAAGATGAAAGGCAAGAGTATTGTACAACCTTCTCAAGATAACCGTGAAACCATGGTGAAGAAGCTTGAGAAGGGATCAACCGTGCAAAGCTCATGCAACCAAGTACACAAATCTAACAAGAGCAAGCCTCAAGCAAAGAAAAAGAATTTGGATCATATCAAGTGTTTCAAGGGTTCCAATATGGGACATTATGCTTCAGTGTGCTTAATCAAGCTGGAAGGCCAGCAAACACTCTCCAAGAGACAAAATTGCAATTTGTTCAAGAAAGTCAAATGTGTTGTCTGGCAAAATCGGAAGTTCCGGGTTTGTTAAACCGGAAGTTCCGGATTTGGCTGTGCAACATCTCTACAAGTTGAACAAAGGTTTCAAGGGAGCTCAAGCACAGTACTTAGAGAGGAAGGATGTCAGAAACAAAGAGAACATGCCAGCAAGCAACCTCAAGCACAAAGTGTGTTACACATGTCGAGGAAAGGGACATCTTGGTAAGGATTGTTCAAATGGTAACACTTCTAAGTCCAACTTGGTCAACAATCTTCATGTAGAGCTTAGAAGGTCCCATGATGACATTTGTGCTGGTAGGATGATAAAGTCATCAAGTATTCGGCCAAAAGCCATTTGGGTTTCTGAATCCTTGTTGACTAACCTTTGTGGACCCAATACAACTTGGGTACCAAAATGTGCTTGAGAGAATTAGCAGGTACTTAGAGAGGCATTGAAGACCTGGCAAAACTTGAGAAGAGCTTCATCATGTTAATACTATGTCAAGTTTGGTTTTCTCATTTCCCATCTTGAAAAATTGCCAAGTTGAAATCAAATTGATCTATATTATATTTCAATACATCTCCATTAACAAGTACCTTCCTATAGCTATCTAGCTTCATATATCCGAGTTTGCTTTGTGTGATTTCAAATATAGGATCTACTTAGCCCCTTGTGTCAATTTAAGAAATTTACATAATGCGACACATGATGCCCTTAACAAGCACTATGGTGGAGCTAGTGTTTTCTTGATGATATAGGAGAATCTAAAAGCCTTACCTCTCAAATTCTCCAAACACATTCTTCATCGAAATTAGTCTTTCTGGAGAAGATAAGCTACCATCGGAACTTCCTACACCATGTCGGAAATACCGACGTCCATCGGAGGTATCATCATTGTTCCGATCAAGGGTCCTCGGGTTGAATTATTTTATCCATCGGAACTTCCGACCCTGCATCGGAACTTCCAACAAATCACCTGTCTGAGGAGTACCAGTAAACCCGGAAGTTCCGGTTTCTCAATTCCGGAAGTTTCGGATTCTGCAAGATGGTCAAGAATAAGGTCATCAATCCAACATAAAAAGATGCACATATACTTGTCTTCCAAATATATATGTGTGCATCATATTTTTGCGAGGAATTTAGTCCATGTTATGAAGCTTCATTGTTTGGTGGCTCATTCCCTTCCATATACAAAAGCTATCAAACATAAAGCTAGAGCTTGTACTGCTATTGGTTATCCCTTATCCTTGTGAGATTCTCATGATTTATCAAGGAAGAGATCACAAGTGGTACGAATGGTACATTAGTGCAAGCTTAAATATGAAATCCTTCTGTTGTGAAGGATAAGAGATCTTAAGGGCCAAGGTATGTACAACTCATGTGTATATACATTGATTTTTGCATCTAGGTCCTCTACATGCTAGTGTGCGCATGTTTTGCATAAGGTAATCTCAAATCATTAGTGTGCCTTAGATATTTAGTTAATACCTTTAACTTTTTGACTTAGTGCCAAGAGAACTTTAAAATCTTGTAAGGTATGAGCTAAATATACTAAGGTTGGTGCTTAGCTTGTTTTGGCTGAATGCTTGAGTGATATAGGATAGATTTTTCAAAAATCCAACTAGTATGCTAGATGTGTGCTTTTTGGAAAATTATTTGGTTTTTGGTCTTTGTGACCACATCAGGTCAGCTTGTGGTTATGGCTACCTCTGATTGTTTGATGGCTAACCACAAGTGACAAGACTCTCTCAAGTCCATAGGATCTAATCAAATCTTATCTCAAGGGCTATTTGTTGGAAATTTTATCCCCTCTCTAAATCCGTGTGCAAATCCAAAACCTAGGCTAGGTTTCCTACTCTAATGAATATCTGAGACTATGGAACATTCCTCACCTCTAAAATATCCATCAAAGTCACTCAATCCTCAGAACTTCAGTTTGTACCCCAGGATCAAGTGAAACCCGGAAGTTTTGGATTTTACAAACCGGAAGTTCCGGATTTCAATGGGTATATCCATGTTGGACCCGTGACATACCTCTTTCTCTCTCATTCTTTCTCCCACAGCACAGTCCGACACCATACTGTTTGAAAGAGGTGCCTTGATGGCGATTTAAAGGTTTGGCCAAGGATCTCAAGGTGTGAAGGCCGATTCTTGGTGATTCCAATCCAGAGATTCCGGATCCCTCTTCCGGATTCTATTTCAAATCCTTTCCACCATAAGTCAAGGTACAAAATCAATGTTTTTACCCGATCTCCTTATCTTGGGTTGCTCTTTTTGATTTCTCTAGTAGATCAACTACATTTGCACCCTTGTTGCTACTCCAAGTGACGGATTCAAGTTTCAATGGTTGATTTTGCTGGGACATGAACTAGGGTTTCTCTGTAGAACCCGGAAGTTTCGGGTTTCACAACTCGAAAGTTCCGGATTTTGTAGAGACCCCCCTGTTTCATGGCCTCTAGCAAAGTGAAATCATGCTTAAAAATCATGGAGTAGTACTGTGATTCATTTTACATCATCTAGAGATTTATCATCAAATGTTTGAACATTTTGGAAGTCCCTCTAAGTAAAACTCGGAAGTTCCAGATTGCACCACCCGGAAGTTCCGGATTTACACAAAGAGCATGCAACTTGTCCATATCATCCAAACTCTCTGTTTTTTCTCGATCAAATCACTCCTGCCCTAAATCCTTGATGTCTTGCTAGGATGACAGACCACTCAGAAGGTGATGAGAGATTTATTCTTTGAAAAAGGAGCAAGAATCCAAACATTCCTCTAGGAAGAACAACAAGGGCCTCAATGAGACAACATGCTAGGGGCACACTTCACATTGATGATGAGCCAGCTGCAGAAATTCAGGAAGAAAACAGTGACAGTGACATCTCTAATGATGATGGGGAGGAAAGTGATGAGAACTACAATATATCTCCTCGAGGGTTGAAAAGGAGTGGTAGGCTCATGAGAGGCAGCAGCAGCAATGGTGGTCATGGTGCTAGTAGTGGAAATGGTGGTGGAAATGGTGGTGATCAACATGGTGAAGATGAGGAGGAGGATGAGCAGTCCGGACAGCCTGTCTTTGTGACCAGGGTTGTGATGAGAAAGCATAGTATCCCTCATGACTATGTCAAGGTTGACTACATGAAGCGGGGGATGACAGTAAAGGCAAGAAATGAAAGAGAGAAAAATCCTCTAAATATAAGAAGACGAAGAAGCATAGAATATCGCTTCCAAAAAAAAATTCTTCAAGATTTCTATGAGAGTTCTATACTCAGCAAGAAATACAAGGTTGCTCGCTCTCAATATATAGATTGGGAAAAATTTGAGGACATGCAAGATCCTATCTTTGATGAGATAATTGCCCGATGCATGGCAAAGCATGTGTACAAAATAATGGGTTTCAAATATGATTGGAACAATGAGATCATTGCTCAATTCCATACCACTTGTTATTTTGAGAAGGAAGGAGATGTGAGATGGGTTCATTGGATGACCAAAGGCAAATGGTACAAGATTAATTACTTTGAGTTTGCTGCCATGTTTGGATTTGGGAGAGCTCACTATAGGCGCAACAGGATCCATATCGGGTCACATCTTCCCAAAGAAGACATGAAGGACATGTACTTGCCTGGGAGAGAGTGGGAGTATGGTGGGCCCAAAGGCTTAATTCCATTCTATGGCTATCTCAACAAGTTCTTTAGAAAGACACTTGCTCCAAGAGAGGGTGATGCTCACAACATCTCAGCCTTTGGAAGACATCTATTGCTAGCTCTATGTCCTAGTGAGCCGGAGTTTAGCGTGTTTGACTATATTTGGGAGGAAATCAAGTCTATTTTAGAATCACCTCAACAGTGTTGTGGTTATGGTGCTTATTTTATGTACACGATTGACCAAAAGACAAATAAGAGATTTGAGTGTGATTATGTGTATACTCCCATTGGCATCAAGAAGGATTATCATCCAGGACCCACTCTAGCTCAAGTGATACAAGCAAGGCAACAGGCTGCTGCTCAAAGTGATGATGTGGCTGCCCCTGATGCTCCTCACATGTTCCTAGTGCACCACATGCTCCTTCTCGCTCATCTTCTCGACGTGGTGGCTCTAGGGTGCCAAACTGGGAAAAGCCTCTATCTCCAATAAGAAAGATGTTCAACATGATATTTGGAATGTGCAAATCCACGAATGATGTTGTACACATGGAGAGGCAAAGAAGGAAGAAAGACACTTTGAGGTTAAAGAAAATTCAAGAAGCTAGCTGTCCATATGATCCTCCTTCTCCCATTGGTTGCGAAGGACAACAAAGTGACCCTTAAAATCTTGAGCAATTAAATGCTAGATATCAACAAGAAGATTATTGGGGATAACTCTATGGTAGTGGATCATTCCCTAGTGCTTCCTATGTCAATCCTACATTTGTTGATCCCTCCGCTGCTCCTATGCCTCCACCTCCTCCATTCATGCAACAGACACCTTCTAATGCTCCACCATCATATGGGTTTGATAATTTCACATCTTGGATGTTTGGACAACACCTTGGTGATCCCGGTCAAGGATCAAGTGGATATGGGGGTAGAAATGAGGATGAATATGATGATCGGCAGTAGACGCTTCCAGGTGAACTCCCCTCAGCCCCTTGTTGGTGATGGATGACAAAGGGGGAGAAGAAGTTGAGATTAATCAGCTCTGCTTGATGAAAGGGTACCCGGATACTCTGGGTATATATCCGGAAACTCCGGACAAATGGGGTGTTTCAATCAATGTCTCTATGGCAAACCCGGAAGTTCCGGGTTTCCAAATCCGGAAGTTCCGGATTTGGGTGTGGTATGCCACATGCCGTGTAATTATTCTTTTTTAGCTCGTATGGACTTGAGAACAATTTGTGATGTGTGTTATTGTGTGGTGAACCATGTTATTGTTTAATTTAAGACTTGATGCATGTTAGTATGATGAAATGAGTTGAAATGATGAAATGTTATTTTTAATCAGCTCTGCTTGGTGAACCCGGAGGTTCCGGATCTACATACTCGGAAGTTCCGGCATTTGCTGGCAGAACTGAATATTTTCTTTTATCTTGCTGTTGTGTGAGATATATGTCATATGCATCACGAATAGTTTGTTCACACATTTGTTTTGCACCAACGGATGCTGAGATTTAGGAGGAGTTCAATGTTATCTTTTGAATATGTGCAAAATGGCATTTGAGGCCAAAATTGTTGAATCCTATTCAATGCACATATTTAGGGGGAGCTCATCCTAAATCTGAGTTTTCAAAAGCTTCATTGATATATCCTTTTGTAAACTTTAATCGGGGTTGTCATCAATCACCAAAAAGTGGGAGATTGAAAGTGATCTAGGCCCCTAGTGGGTTTTGGTGAATAGAATGACACCGTGATTAAAGAACTAATAATCTTGTTGAGTATATGAGCAGGAGTTGATTGTTATATCAATGGAATATTTATGATGAAAGATATTGAAAGTAAAGATAAAAGGCTCACATGACAAGAGGTGTGACTAAGCTATGATTGAAGTGAGAACATTGACAAGCAATGATTACTATATGGATTGAGTTACGTGTTTCATGACAACTATTTATTCTCATATCCAAATGAAGCTCGTTGACAAAGTCATAGCACTAGAAGGGAATTTCTTGTGAAGAAATGGACAATCTATCAATAAAAGATAAGTTGCAAAGAATTGTGAAGAATGGATTTCATTGATGATTTAATTATGATACAAACCTATATGAAACTCTATGTGATGCAAGGATGAAGAGTTGGAATTCGGAATAGCGTTTCGAGGGACTAAGCTTGGCGAAGCGCAATTGGTTTGTGCTGAGGTACCAACACTAGGGTGAAGAAACTTTCTTTGGATTCAACTTGAAGAATCTTGGTTATGTAGGGTGCTCATATTAGCAAGTATCAATCTTTCTAGAACCTTATTGTAAAGATGGTGGTTTGAACAAGAAATAGATTTCATTCAAAGATAATGGTTCAAGTCACTAGCTCAAGAAAGTTGTGCTCAAGTTATAGAAACCAATTTGGACGCACTCCTCAGATTGAGACTGATAAAGGCACGACATGGTACACTTTTGAGAAACTCAAATGGTTGAAATGTAATCTATCTTTGATCTTGGGTATAGGTGTGCCGTACGATCAAGAGGGATGCATCACATTGTGTTTTCATTTATTCTCAGTGCTCAAGTAACCCAAGTAAGTTGAGAGAGACACAAAAGCCTCAAGTGCACATTGGGTGGATTTAACAAGGGTAACCTGGAAGTTCCGGGTTTTGCTTACGTGGCACTAACGGCTAGTAGGTTTGAAAACCCGGAGGTTCCGGGTATGAGAATCCAGAATTTCCGGGTTCTAACTGTCACATAACGGCTAGTTTCTTTGGACCCAACTATTTATACCCTTGAGCCCCCTCCTTGGTGGGCTGCTGTTCCAGGCATTTTTATGCTGCTTGCTAGTCGTCCTAAGAAAGCTTGGTAGCCTTATTGAGCTCTCCCAACCTCTATTTGTAAGATTGTGTGATTCTTGTAATATGTGTGATTCTTGTAATATCTTTGACTTGGGTTTGAGAGAGTGAAAGCTTGAGAGCACTAGAGAGTAGGATTCACTGAGCTTGTGTAGCACATGCAGTAGGTAAAAATACTTGTGTCATTTGTGTTCGTTTTTATCTTGTAGATTTGAGGAGCTCTCCATTGAACACTTGTGTTCTTGGAGAGATTGTTGTTTTTGTAAATACAGGGATTGTGTGGAC
The DNA here is from genome assembly GCA_032594955.1 of Panicum miliaceum. Classification (NCBI taxonomy): domain Eukaryota; kingdom Viridiplantae; phylum Streptophyta; class Magnoliopsida; order Poales; family Poaceae; genus Panicum; species Panicum miliaceum. The sequence goes on along the minus strand of CM064071.1, from coordinate 32,442,978 downwards.
CTGCTCCAGGAACTCCACGTAGCCTACTCTACATCTGGGGTTTGAACTTGTAACTATTTACTCGCACTAGATTTATTGTCTTCACTCTGCTCTGTGTGAACCCGGAAGTTCCGGTTTGTAGAACCCAGAAGTTCCGAGTTCATCTACTGTGCTGCTTAAATTCGGAAGTTCTGGATTTGCTAACCCGGAAGTTCCGAGTTTGGCGGGCAGTGAATTTTATCCGCTGCTTTGGAGTGAAAATTTTTAGGTGCATCTATTCACCCCCCCCCCCCCCTCTGGACGACATCACGGACCTTTCACTACCACCTTAGGGTATCCTGAGGGCATCACTTGCCTCAGAATGGCACCCTCCCTGATTACATTATCATCATCCCTGACCCTTGCGGGCTTGGGATTTTCAGCAGCAGAACTGTAGGAAAGGAAGATAAATGATGCCGTCAAATAAAAGACTTGTTGGTCTCAGATAATTCATAGACTTACCTTTCTGCGCGATGAACACACGCAACTGTCCTCTCCCTCCGTGGCGGATCATTTTCTTTGTCCGACCTTGAAGATTCACCAGGAGAGCCAACAGCACTTGAACCTGCGCCACGGTCTCGGGCTTTGGCTTGGAACCGTGCAGCAAGTGTCATGTTGTCTTCAGACAACAACTCGGGATTCTCCTCTTCAATCGTCTCATCCTCTTCACCCAAGTTAAGCGGCACTCTTGTGTGCAGAGGCTCGGTGTAAGACGGGCAATTAACATGAGGCATAGGTGGTGCACTCTTGTAGACATTCACATTGTCCTATGAAAGAAAAGCATAACATTAATGTCTGTACTTGAAATCAAAAAGAAGAATAGAAGTACTCGACATAAGAAAATTCCAGCTCAATCTTACCTGAGAAGGAGGATTGGTCGCGCGGAAGAGGGTAGGTACATACGGCACACTGTAAAGGTTTGGGAATATGGCCCGGGTCCTTTTCAATTCTTCCGTGCGCTCCATTGGTTCTACAGATAATCAGGAACTATCTTCAGTTCCTAAGTACTCGAAACCAAAGTTTTCTCTCCTCTGTAACGGCTGGATTCTTCGTTGCATCCAATTGAAAACAACAGATGCAGAGGTAACGTTCATCTCCCTCAAGCATTGAATCAGTTGGAGCAGTTCGTCTATTTGCCTTGTTCCTGGAAGAACCTTGGCCGAACCACTCGATTACATACGCTGGAGCTTCGTCCTTCATTTTGGGTAAAGCTGGACTGGGATTCCAATATAGAACCAGTATTCTCTCCAATCTGGGATATGGCTTGCAATAGGACACTTGATGTAGCTATCTTCCATGCCTGGACTCAACTGAACGGTGGCACCCCCAATTGCATTGATATTCTCTTTGGAGGGTTGTGGGACCAGATGGAAGAGATGGCGGAAGAGATCGAAATGTGGCTCGATGCCAGGGAAAGCTTCACAGAAGTGAACAAAAACGGGAATTTGCAGAATGGACTGTGGATCCAAATGATGGATTTGGATTTCATAGTAATGCAAAAGACCTCGGAAGAAATCGCTGGCCGGCAATGTCAGGCCGCGTTCGACAAAAGGAAGAAAAAGCATAATTTCCGTGTCTTGCACAGATGGAAAAGATTCCACCCCTGCTGGATGCCATTGGATTGATTCTTTCCGTTGCAACAAACCATTTTCTACCAAACGGAGCAGATCGGATTCAGAAAACTTACTCTTAGCCCAAGTTTCTTTCTCTTCTGTTGATTCCTGGTCATCGCGCTTCTGCTTCTCCCCCCGATCGGTGGCCTTGCCCTTGCCCGTCCTAAATGTGACAGGTTGCTTAGAACGCATACGCTCGGGGGCTGGGATGAAGGACGAAGAATGGGGCACGCGGAAAGGAAGATAATTCAGGAAGCAATGGAAGTCTGGACGTAGTGATGGCGGCGGAGTAAGCACGAACGAACAGTACAAGGTGGGATTTTACCCTAGGTCATCACGCGGTTAAATAAACTAGTGGAGTGGCAATTTTGTAATTTTGTGGAAGGTGAAATGTTTTCCACAAGATAATATTTGTTTCTGAGCTGTAATTACGGAATTTTTTCGGGAGGTTATTTGTTTAGCCATTTTTTCTAGGATTTTATTTCCGAAGAAAAGTGACTCTCGAATTTCTGATTGAATTAACCAAATTAACCATCAAAACAAACCAGCATTCAACATAAAAAGTATGCCATTATGTTTTGGATCCTTTTTCCAAATCTAGGGATTTGGATTAAAGGCTCGAGGGCTACGGGATACATGTCATTGACGGTTTGTTTTTCAAATTTATTTGGAAGACAAAGATTTAAGTTCAAGAGTCAAGATGGACTCTCAGCTTGATTCTTCGATTCAACTTAAGGCTTGGGGACTACTACATATGGAGTGCGATTTTCCATCGCACCCCATGTATGAAGATTATTTACGAAGGTTTCAAGACTACTCGAGTAAGAGCACCACGCAGCATCGGTGCAGCCAAGGAAATACTCGGAAGGCACGTACAAGACAAAGCTCAAAGGACTCAAAGACGGCTTCAGAAGTACTTGGGAGCCTGCACTACTCGGCTACAAAGAGTTCGAGGGCTTGTCAGACCCGGGGCTACGGGATATCTGACATGGCACGGATCTGCACGAGATATGGGATGGGGCATGTCCTATACCTAGACATCGTCTAAAGTACTTGTGTACAATTAGGACTAGTCGGTATAGAAGTGAAAGTGCATCTAGGCCCCCTTGTGGGTTTGGGTGGTTCAATGACAACACAATTAAAGAACTAATGAGTTTGATGAGCTTTGGATAGGTCTCATTGCAAAGAAGTGTACCAAGAGTATAATATCTCAAATTGAAGAAAGGGCAAGCAAATTGAAAAGAAAAAAGAGACATAGTTGCAAGGGCTATTATATGGTCTCAATAATGGCTTGCTTGTATGAATGAGTAAAGATTGATAATGCATTGATATTTCCATCAAGAGGGAAGAAATGTGATCGAGAACTTACTATTTCAATAGAAGTGAAGATTCTTGGTTGCTTGATCACAAAATTGGTATATGGATAAATATGTTGAACAAATGGAATTCAATGAGTATAATGCATTGGTATTCTGAACAAGAAGGAAGAAGTGTGATCAAGAGCTTAATATTCAATAGAAGTAAAGATTCTTGGTTGCTTGATCACAAAGTTGATATATTGATCAATTTGTTGAATAAATGGAACTCAATTTGTACATATTATGGTGCTAGGCTACAAGTGATTTAAGATGGCAAGATGGTTAAGGGTTAGTAAGAACTTGGCTACGAGGTACTAGGAGAGGGAGAAGGGCAAGCAAATGGCTTGACACCGATGAACCCATGCTAGGGTGAAGAAGTAAGTTAGTGCTAGCATTTATGGACCAATCAAGGCCATGGATAGTCACATGTTGTTAAGCATCAATCATTGTTGAATCATATGGATTTAGGTGTCTTGAGGATGTCAAGTTGATTATTGTTCATATATGGTGAAGAACCTCGAGACACTAGCTCAAGAAGGATAATGCTCAAGAAAGAGGTAAAGAAAATATTTGCAAACCCTCAAAGTATGATATTGAAGAAAAGCGGCATGGTGAAGATATTCAAGCTCAAGAGGTTTATATGGTGTTCATTATTTGATCTTGAGTATAGGTAATGCCGTACTATCAAGAGGGATGCGACGTTGATAGCTTTGCTTATGTCTCGGTGCTCAAACCTAACATTTCAAGTGCTAACATGAGAGAAACACTTGTCACAACACTTGCACCGGTTGATCTTGGACATTAATTTCAGTTGGAATGGGTAGTCCTCTGAATAACTTTCCATAGAGTCCAAGATCATCGAATTCGGAGTCCGGAGTAAAAAGTTATGGCGTTTCTCTTAGGTCACATAAGTTGTCTGGTAGACCTGCGGAAACTCCGAAGATTTTTGTGGAAACTCCGAAGGTTTCGGAGATACCGGAGATTTCTGAGAAAAGGAAATGCTAACTTTGTCCGGAGATTTCGGATATTCTTGCGGAGTCTCCGAACCTGTTTTGAACCTAACGGCTAGTTTTTAGGTCCGGAGTCTCCGGAGATTTTCCGGAGATTCCGGAACTTAACATCCCAACGGCTAGTTTTTGAGGGATGGGTATTTATACCCCTCACCCTCTCCCATTTGTGGCTGCTCCTTTCTCAAACGAAATAGACACATACACAGCCCTAAGAAGCTCTCCCCACTCTAGATTTGCAAGAGATTTGAGAAGAGAAGTGAGTTGGGGTTGAGAGAGAGATTGTGAAGGAATATTGAGTGAAAGCGAGCAAATCCATTCTTGAGCACCCGAGTTCATAGCGAAAAATCCTCATGGCGTTTGTTACTCTTGGAGGTCAAGCCTCCTAGACGGCTAGGCGTCGCCCGGTGAACACCCACGCTTATGGTCTGCCGCGGGAAGTTTGTGAAGGCTTCGATTTCGCCTCCGCAAGGAAAGAAATCAAGAAATGAAGTGGGGAAAGGGTTGAGCGCGACCCGGCATCTTTGGAAGCACCCATCGGAGACGTAGGAACCCGTAAAGGGATCCGAACTTCGGTAAACAAATCCTTGTGCCACTTGTTCTTGATTTGTTGATTTTACTACTTGTTGCTTGTGCTAAATCCTTTCTAGGTTTATCTTGATCTATCACTTGAGAAGGTTTGAGTTGCAAGCTTCTAGTGAAATACCTTGAAAACAACTCACCGGTGTATGGTAATTCATTAATTTACATTTGGTTGTAGTTTCCTTAGGGGTGTTGTGAAACTTTTGTTATTTCCGGAGACTCCATAGATTTCTGCGGAAACTCCGGAAGTTGCGGAGATTCCGGAGAAATCTCCAGAGATTCCATAAGTTACTAATTCCGCTGCAAGTTTTTGTATAAAATTTCAGAACCACCTATTCAACCCCCCCCCCTCTAGGCGACATCAAAGGTCCTTTCAAGAAGGAAACTACTCGAGAAGGACTCCTAGGCTCATATCGATCTAGAGTTTCATGTAACCTTATCCCCCCAGGCTATATAAGGGCAGATAGGGAACCCCTCCATAACATACACAACCCTCAGGTAATACAAACCACCCAACAGGATGTAGTGTATTATGTTATTCGCGGCCCGAACGTGTCTAAACCTTGTTGACGGGTCTAGGGACTTGGGGTCCCCAGCGGGCCCACTTCCCCACTTCCATCGACTGGTCCAAGGACTCGCCTAGGACAGGCGCCCGTCCGTACGAAGCAACAAATTCATTTGGGGCTATCTCAGTCAACAACCCCGACTGGATACTCAGTCGGGGTGGCAAAGGCCTCTGTCCCCGACTAGCTACTGAGTCGGGGCGACCAGGGCTGGTGTCCCCGACTGGCTGCTCAGTCCGGATGACCAAGGCCCGTCTCCCCGACTGTAAAGCAGTCTGACGGGTCCAAGGACTCGGGGGTCCCAGTGGGCCCACTTCTCGCTGGACAGCCCAAGGCCGCGCGTAGATTGAGCGCCAGACTACATCTCCGACTACTTCGACTACATCTACGACTATATCTACAACTACTTCGACTACATCTATGACTACTTCCCGGTGACTACATCGACTACACCTTGATCGGCTACATCAAACAGGCTCGACTAGCAAAGTCGAGTAACGGTGCATCCGGTGCCTTCGGCACTGGATCCGCCTCTGGCGACAACTTCATCAGGGCGGCCTCGGTCCGGAACCCCGACTAATCGGCCGGGGTGACCAAGGCCCGTGTCCCCGACTACAAAGCAGTCGACGGCCGAATCCGTACCTAGGCTCCGACTGGGGTTCCGATTGAGTTCCGCCCAACATGTGCCCACCTCCTCGACTGGTAGGGCAGTCGGAAGGCCGGACTCAGCTTGCCAGCGGCCCAAGGAGTAGGTGTGGAAGATAAGAATGGGCCTTGGGGTCAACTTATCATACACGGCCAACCACCTCCTTTACGGGGGTTAAAGTCCTCTCTGCTGTGGCAACAGAATGTCACTATTCTGCCTGCCCGTCCTCACAAAGGGATGGGCAGAGCGTCATCGTGATACGGTCGGAATGCACCTGTCACGACGAAGTGACCGGGAAAGGCACCATGGATGGGGCGTGATGGCCGTACCGTACCTATCGACGCCCCCATGACCTCCGATCGACGGAGCATAACGCACAGGGACAAGACGAGACGGTCGCCCCACGACGCAGGACTTGGACGATGGTCGTCGTAGAGCTCCGACTGACAGGGTTGGCGGCCCTGACTAGTGGAGCAAGAAACTCTCTCTCTCTACCTCATTTCTTCTACCTTAGCACCCCTGTAAAGGAGACCTCTCTTGGACTATAAAAGGGAGGATCACCCGCCTAGGAAAGATATCAGAAATCCAATCTCCCAGTCTCACGACTTCCACTCTCTCTCTCTACCTCATTTCTTCTACCTTAGCACCCCTGTAAAGGAGACCTCCCTTGGACTATAAAAGGGAGGATCACCCGCCTAGGAAAGATATCGGAAATCCAATCTCCCAGTCTCACGACTTCCACTCGAAAGCTTGTAACTTTCCAACTCTCACGAGCACCTGGGCTCAAGCAATACATCCGACTGACCCCCCGACTAGACGTAGGGCATTCTGCCCGAGCCAGTATAAATCTTGAGTCATTGTGTGCTAGACCACATCTGATCACGACGCGCGATACACATTTTGGAGTAGTTTTAGTTGCCGGCCATTTCCGGAACCGATACTTGTGTTGCTTGCACCATCGTGTTCCTGATCTCGGCAACTCCCTGCCTACATCTACCACCTTAGGGTATCCCTAGGTGGGCTTGCCGGTAAAACACTTATTCTGTTGTGATCTGATCTGATAGTCACTTTTTATAAGTGGTATTTGCAATCACCTTGAGTCATCGATTTATCTAAAGAATTGACATCATGATCTTCACCTATGGTTATAGCAGTGAGTGCCCTCGTATCCTTCCTTTAACTCCCCTCTATTGTGTTTTGTCATCTAAAACAGATTATTATTTTAAAAATTTTCGATTTGATTGCTATGGCGTGATTTGTGTAGCACGGTAACCTAAAATTTCAGCAGGGTGATGAATCAGCTGTGGTTTTGTTAGAGTGTGATTTATTCATTATAAACGGATGATTGTTGTGCTTTGTTCGTTTATAGTGTATCTTTATTCTTTATGATGAATGAACAGTGCGATTTATTCTCGTATTGCAATTTTGTTAGCCCAGACACAATAGTGATAGACCAATTTTTGTTAGCCTAGACACAATTGTTGAGGTATGCTCTACGGCACCTCTGCCAATTTGATCTCAGTCCCTACAATTTGACTCCACCTCTGAATCTCTGCTAATTTGCTCTCTACATTTGAGATTGATCTAAACATATATCTAGCATAGTATTTATTTTTGTCCAAATCTAAACATAACTCATAAAAGTTTACCTGGCACTTGATTTTACTGAACGTATATGTCAACTGTTGTAACATTTTTACCATGTAGATTAACCAAAGACATCACATGGCAACTACAATAACATAATTGCAAATATATGATAGTAGCATACAAATGATCACTTAGCAGAACCAGACGGCAGACGATACAGTAGTAGACACAAATACACGAATAAATGATACCCTAGCAGACATGAGTAAACTAGACCGCCTTTAAATTTAAATAACACAAAAACACAATTAGAAGTGCAATTGGAAGTACAACGGAAGCGGCGACAGCACACATAAGCATAATTACCACCCAGGAGGCCTTAACCACAAAGTTGGAGAGCAGTAGTAGATTGTCGCAGAAGGCTCCGCAACCATCGCCTGGCTGTGTTGATGCCACTGGAGCTGTCGCCGCGGCGCCCGAGGACACGCTGCCGTGGCCCGACCGTGGAGATGATGTGCCAGGGCCGGCGGTGATGACGATGTCCAAGGACCGGAGGCCGGGCCTGGCACTGCGGCGCTGCCGTGGCCCGGCGGTGATGACGATGTCCCAGGGCCGGAGGCCGAGCCTGGCCGCGGAGACACCACTGGACCAGCGGCCGGTGTGGGGGGGGGGGGGGGGGGGGAGGTGTGCGGGCCGCTGCGCCGCGACCCGGCCGTGAAGACGATGTGCCAGGTCCGGATGCCGGGCCTGGCGCCACGGCGCTGACGGACCCTCTGCCGTGGCCCGGCCGTGGACATAAAGAATAAAGATACACGCTATAAATGAACAAAGCACAACAATTTTATGCCCTTTTTACATAGCAGTTTGGATGTCAAAAATATGGAATGAAAATATAACTTGGAAGACACTGCTTTTGTTTAACTGGTCTATCGTAGCTTCAAGCATGTGATGATGTGTAACAAACTGACATATTAATGGCATGTGTTATTCCAGTGAATTAATTTAACACAAGTTAAAATACATCATATCTGAATATCAACAATGTAAATAGCAATCACATATTAATATGTTGGTCAGACGTATTATTCTCTTTTTGCTTCATAGAAAGGCTGATTGATCTATCAAGCATTCACCCGTACATGTAATGATGTGCATTGGCTCAGTATCAAGAGATCAGAGCATATGAACCACTTTCACTAAATTGATGGCTAATACCACTAAATGCATAAACAGTACAATCATTTTCATTAAAAACCATAGGGATCCTTTTGTTCTACACACTTGAGAATAATGGAAACGAAAAAGAGAGGAGGCAGGCAGGATTCACCTTACTGACGTCCAAGGCTGAGCCTCCCTCTTCCTTCCTTTTCTTCCCTTTGTCACCGCTAAGGCCGGCGAGTGGTTGGAAGCCTGCTGGCACATCAGGATTCATTGGAATCACATTACTGATGTTCAACAGTGAACCTCCGTCTTCCTTCCTATTCCCGCTAGGGCCGGCGAGCGCTTCGAAGGCTGGTGGCGCCTCAGGAGCGATGGGGTTCGCTTCCTCAACCAAGTCGGTGGCCGCCGGTGTCGCGGTGTTGGTGCGGTGGCTCGGCTCCGTGGGGGACAAGGGACGCTGGGTAGAAGACGGGGGCGCGGTGGAGGAGGGGCGGCGGGCCGAAGATGTTGCCGGTGTCAGGGAAGACAGCGAGAATCGCCTGAACTCCTCTCGCGCCTGCCTCCTGAAGATGCGGTCGCGGCGCTTGCGACCAGTCATCGTCGATCCGCCGATATCTGCGAGGGGAGGGGAGGTTGGTGGAAAACGGGCGGTTGCGGGAGATGAATAATGCCGTGTGAAGTTGGACCGGCCTTTGAATTCAACCATGTTTTCGCGTGCTCCTGTTTCATGGCGTATTGCTACCGAATTTGTTGTGGGAACTCCTGTGGCTGCAATGTGCTTTGCTGCTATTGTTTGTGGGTAGCCTGATTGTCTGTTAGGATCGTTAGGGACCCACTAGGTATATATGGTGCTACCTTGTGGCTGCAAATTGTGCCTCGTTAATGGATATGATAAGTTTGCGGTGCATTTACTTCTAATTATTACTGGCACGTATTTGGAGAATGGCTGCAAATTGTGCCTGGTTATGGCAATATATATTTTTAGGTCAAATTTGAAGATTGAGATTCATGCAGCTTGTACATAAATTTGTATATGTCAACTCAGGTATCGGAGATTCATGCACTTCTTAAGCAATTTTGTATGTATCTCAGTATATGTGACAAGCATAGGGATTCATAGACTTTTAGATGCGATTTTGTTTGTCTTTGGATGAACCTGGAGATTCATGCACTTTGTATGCTGTTGTATTTGTTCATTGGGTTGATTATGGATCATAAGTATCTTTCACTTGGACCTCTCTGATTTTACCACTTGCCATGTAGATAAATGAGTTTATTTAGCCTTGTGCTTCACATTGCGGAATAGAAGAAGGCTAGGTGCCTAGGTGAAGTGGAGAAACAGATCTTGTAAGTTGTAACTTTAATTATCTGTTCAGATGCACTAATGAGTAAGGAAGCAAATTGCATGTCACAAATTGTAACTTTAACAGAATTGCTGTGCCTGTTTGTAATTCATTCACAGCATTGTGGACATGAGCTAGACATTATCACTGGAGTTGGGGGTGGTGATCAGGCTGGTTGGCCAATTTAGATGATGCTATCTGTGGGGCTATATCAATCTTCCACCCTATGTTCTGGCATGAGAAAAACATATATGCCTTGTGATCTGGTATTTCATATTTTAATTCTATTCGAATGTTCATTTAGCATGGGAAAGTGGTGCATTTTCTGCCTGCTTTCACAAGCTTCAGCTCTGCAACATTTGTAGATGCCTTTTATACTGTCACGCTTTACATTGAATTTTTTTCAAATCAAAACAAGTGTGAAATACTTCAGTTGTACTAACTTATCATTTAGGAATATTAATACATGAATCAATGTCGTACTTTTTCTTGTTCACTTATTTTTTTGCGCGATAACTGTAGCACCATATATTTGTAGCAACTAGAAATGAGTTTGGCAACATGTGTTATCGTTGTGTGCTTCACAGAATAGTACTGCAGTTTTTATACGGTCTCTTATAAAATTGGGGCTTCCAGTTACCTTTTTGGATAAAGAAAGAAGTGAATTTGGCAGTTTGACATACCAATTGGTCACTGGCCAGTAATTTTTAACCTTTGTTTCTTTTTCTTATGTAGTGAAATTACGTTACTCCCCTTGTTTGTTCCACAGGTGAACATAGAAGCCCAGACTTCTACTGTTTTGATGTTAGAATTCCCAGATGTCACGAAAAATTTACATGGATGCTCTTGCCAGGAAGTGCTTCTGATGTGGTAGGTTTGTCAATACCCCCATTTGCAGATGATTGAACTTTCATTTAACACTACATTATATGCGTGATATATACCATGTTGTTAATAGAATATTGATAATGTGCATGAATGCATGCTTATAATGCAAAATTTGTTATCTATCTCATTGTCTTGCAAACTTACAAGCTGCACTTGCGTCAATGCTTGCCTATCTGGGTTTTTCCTTTAATGCATGGTATCTAATCAAGTTTTCCCATACTTGTTAAAAACTGCAAATGATTGTAACATCAAACACAAGTTACTGCTGATGCTATTAGTGCTTTATTTCGGTTCCTTGTCGTTGTACCAGTTTTGACCCGTTTTGAGCCCTCAACTTTCTAGTTTGGCTCCCTGAAGACCTCAAACCTTGAAAATTTGTGCGAGAAATCTTTCCTTTTGAAAACAGGTCATATGCCAGAAGGGGCTAGTCTTTCGGTGGACGTAGATCTTAATACTTCTAAGTTGCGACTCAACATTTTTAATGTTACCGAACATGGAATTTTAGTGTTTTGTTTCAACTGTAGAAGGACTGAGGTTTGGAAGGCCACCTAGCCCTAAAATTTGGAATGGTACCTGAGTAGTCCAATGCAACCTTTGTTTTTAAATGCTGGAATTTCTTTCACTGTAGTTCACTGTATACTATGGCAGCCATTTTTTGGTTGCGAACATATAATGGCAGCGACTAAACATTGTAAAGATAAAGGAAATATTGAGATTGGGAGTTTAGGAGCTGGAAACAGTTGGCATGATACCATGATACTTTGCCCTTAACTCCTCACTTGCTTCCTGTATTTTCAGAGACATGGAAAAACACAAGTGTTTACCTATATACTCTGTGCCTGAATCAATTAGTCATATGTTTTCCATGTTTGGAACTTTCCTAGCACCGTTTTGAACAACGCTTCCTACAGTTATGTACTTCTTAGTATCGGTAACATCTCCTGAAGCAATGTCTGCAGGTATTTGCCTCTTTCTTTGATTATCCTCTCGTGGACTCTCCTAAATGCATCTCCCATCTTATCATCATCGGCTGATCCATCAGATTGCTCATCTCCTCTTCCATTAGATTCATCATTGGTTTTTCCATCTGATTCCTCACTGCCTTGTTTGCTACCATTCCCGGTCTTTGTAAGATAAGTTCTGATGAGCTTTTCATCGTGATAAAAGCACATATGATCATCATGGGTTGATCCATCAGGTTCCTCATCTCCTTTTCCATCAGATTCGTCCTTTTTTCTGAATGGGGTTCTTTGCTTGGTTTGGACCCGGCGAGACGCGCAAACCTCGCTCCACGGCGAGACGAAGTACTAGCGGTCGTAGTCGAAGTCGATGGCGGCGGGTCGGGGAAAGCGCTGAGCGGTTCAGCGCCACGTAAGCTGCATTGCTCCATGGCTGGCGATCTGCCAAGGGGCGCAAACGGCGCGACGCCCAGGGGGCAGTGGGGACTGGAGACGGCGTGGCTGCCGACGCGGTCGGCGGTGCCGCCATCTTGGAGTTCGTCGAATTAAATCGCCGACCCGATTGGTCTGATCAACGGAGAAACCACCTAGGGCAGCAAAGTAACCAGAAGCTCGATCGAAATCTTCATGTAGGCAACCGTAATGATATATCCCGAGATCTAGCTAACAAGCTTACTAGAGGCAAAGGCAGCATATACACCTGAGGTTCTGGAGTTGCTATATGCAGGGTGTATGGTATTCCACATTTTTTCACGACTTTTACTTAATTATAATCTAAAGTGACCCAAGACAAGATCGAGAAAAGTGACCCAGGATAAGATCTAGAAGGCGTTGGATTACCATTGGACAGATCAGATAGCGGCTGTAGGGTCTGTCATATGAAGCTTATCCAATTGATGGACGACGTCAAGTCTTGATCCTTTTACGGTCCTGCCGCGGCAGGTGTTCACATAAAAAGTATAAACCCGATTACATCCAGCACATCAGTGCATAATCATGATAGGCTTTGCTCTTTTCCTTTTAGGGATCCCAAAAAGAACACGTTTACTATAGAAACAATCTAATTGATCGATGCTTCATAATTGCAAAATTGTCCGGGGTTCCATCCAGCTCTGCAGTGCGTTCACGCCTGCAAAGAGAAAAGTATAATAGCAAGCAAGCGTCAGACCCATGTTCTACATATATATAAGGGCAATAAGGGCAAAATCACCATTTGAAATCCAAACAGAGGCAAGAACGTCAAATTCTTTTTTTTTTCGTCGTCGTCTGCTTGCCTAATTTTTTCTTCGTCGTAATCTTATTATCTTTGTTCTAGATAAGATAAGCACGCGACTGTTTTTCCTTTCCTTTTAGGAGCGCGATTGGATTTCTTTTGTTCGAGAAGGGGACAGGAAAACGGCCAGTAGTTTCGACGCACTTTCATCGGGCTGCAAAAGCTGCGAGTCGGCCGAGTGGAACTCGAGCGCAGATGGATAGCCCACGGGCCGAGTATACGATTGGGGCTTGCACATTACAAGCGATAAGCTCTGGAAGCAACAAAGCGATGATTTGAACCCACGGAACACGTTCAGGTCCAGGGCCTAGCGAGATGAATGGAACAAAGAAGCATCGGGACAAACCAACCTACCTCAATTCTGGCGCTCCCTGCCAAACGGTGCAAAATGCCATCAAAACCTGCAGCAAGTGGCAGACGATCACTGTCAACAAAATGATTAATTTCCTCTCGGATCAACAGCGAATTGCTTGCCATCCATGTACACTCTGAATTGCGAATTGCTACAAACCCCATGCCTGATTCATCTGCCCATCTGGCTCGCCGCTAATGGGAGGAGGCTGCTGCAGGTGGTGCCTGAGCACCCGCAGCACGTCGAGCAGGCCGACGACGACGACGCCCACCATCACCGCCACCAGCGAGCTCCCCCTGCGGCACAGGATCGCCTCCTCTTGCAGCCTCGCCGGCGCGCTTGGGCTGCTCAGGATCCTAATATACAAGGTTTGTTTATGTGGTGCGGTGTCAGGATTTGATGCCATGACATGGTGGTTTCATTTTCGCTGTGTCCTCAAGGAATGAGATCCAGGCTGCTTTGATGTGCAGGTTTATGTCCACACAAGAGAGGAAAGCAAGCATCAGAGAATCTTATGCCCAAGGGGATCAGCGACCTCGATGACCGGAGGCAGAAGGCGGTTTGTACAGAGAGATACAGAAGGAGAGACGAGGACGAGAGCAAGAGGCCAGTTTCTGAGATCGATGTCGAGAGGGAGGAGGAATGTGGCATTTGCATGGAGATGAATAGCAAGGTGGTGCTGCAGCCATGCTATGTGCATGAAGTGCTACCGCCAATGGTGAGAACCGGGAACTGAATATTCAATCCGTTTTTGCTGTTATGTTGAAAGATGGTGGCTTGTGCATCTCTTCAAGATGACGTATGTATTGCTAACACGTTTGGTTGACAAATGTGCTGCATTTTTGCTTTCTTAACTGTCAGCATTGGACCTTTGTGCTCAAATGTCGATTTCCTGTAAAAAAAAAAAGCTAGCACAACCTTGCTTGTACTTCGTACCTGATGATTACATCAGTGCACATTAACTTGCAACAGCCCCTGCATTTGGCCTGATCATTCAGATACCTGTCTGGCGTTTCATATAGTTATCTTTGTGTGATGTTGTGCTGTTAATTCCATCCATTTATTTCTGCTAGATCTGGCATGACATAGGAGAGTGGTCCCTAATCCTGATGAGAGAAGCAGGACATGCGTAGCATCTGGTTGTCTCAATGGTAGCCATCTAATTTCCTTCAAAAAAAGATGGTAGCCATCTAAAAGCTCTGCTATCAAGCATAAGCACCTTAATCGAGCAGCAGTACTCCTGCCTTTCTTTTGAGGAAAAACGGCCAGTACCTTGCATGAAATTAACAGAACGAAGAAATTACTGTCTACTCCTTTCGATTGCATGTTCCTAACTGTACTCTTAGAGCCAGAGACCCAGTAAGGCCCTAAACAGCCAATTTTTTAGCAGCCTCATTGCTTGAGCTTTAAGACACCTTTTCTCTGCTGTATGATATGAAGTGTGAATACATGCATTCACTGAACTATATCTGCTGCAAAGATGTAGTAGCTGTATTGATTGAATCATGTGCTATTTATCCTGGTTTGCAGGCGCTCAAGATCCCAGTCCTGCCCCTTCTGTCGGGACAGCCTCAAGCGAGTAAATTCCAGTGACCTGTGGATGTTCACTGACTGCCGAGACGTAATTGACATGGCAACGGTGACCAGAGAGAACATCAGGCGCCTGTTTATGTACATCGAAAAGCTGCCTCTGGTCACGCCGGAAAACATCTTCTACGCCTATGATTCTCATGTAAAATAGCTCGAGCTGCACATGATGACTTGCTCACCATTGTTTTCTGAGAGTGATGACGCATGGCTTATTGATTCATGCAGAGGATGTTCCTCGTCCTAGGATGTGGCTAATCTTGGAGCAGCCTGTGGACTCTGACAAGAGACCTTGAGAGCTCTGACTGGGTGTAGAGTCTGTCCAGGTTTTTGTAAATGTGTTGTACATATTTATGGTGCAATGAAAAATCTTTAGGGAAAAAGCGTTGTGTTCCAAAGTATGGAAGCTCTAGCTGAGATACACTTGGTGCATGTGTTGGGTTCGATTTTAAGCTTGAACTGCTCTGTAGTTTCAACTCGATATATTTGTGTTTCAACCCTTTTGCTTGTTATCGGTGCAAAGCTATGATACTGAAATCTTTTGGTTTAAAATTCCTACCGGTCTGGATATATTTGTGTTTCGGTGATAGAATTCCGGTCTGGCTTAAAATTCACTGCAAGGGCTACAGGCAAGTACTCAACGGTGTCGGTTGAGACATCATGTAAAGCGAGGCTGGCTAAATCAGGGGCGAAGGCGGGAAATTTTATCGCCGATGTCTGTGCAACGTGCTTAACTTATACTTTTGAAATTATAATTTATGAATAACACAATAAAAACTAAATGATGACATATTATTGAGACTGCTAAAGTTTACAGTAGTAATTATCCTTTACAATTTCAATTCTTCGATACCACTATAGTCATCCATCTTATGAAAAGCGAACACTAAGGTCAGTCTGGTTTCATAAAAAGATTTATGGGCATTAAATATTATGCCACATGCTGATATGACAGGGTAATTATGAGGAGAGAGCAAAAAGAAACAGGATGAGAGAGAAGTTTCATCACCATTACACTCTTCTGGCATAGCTACCAAGTTCTCAATCTTGGTAACTGTGCAATGAAACTATACAGTGCGGCCAGTCTCAATGGGTTTCATAAGGAGTTTTATGGGTATTAAATATTGTGTCGCATCAGCAAATTTGCTGACATGGCAGGGTAATTATAAGAAGAGTGAAGGGAGAGTTTCATAAGATAAGTGAGGAGTTTCATCACCATTACACTCTTCTGTCACAGTTACCAAATTCTTAGTCTTGGTAACTGTGCAATGAAACTATGCACTGCGGCCAGTCTCAATGGCGTTTCGTAAGGAGTTTCATGGGTATGAAATCAGCAAATTTGCTTACATAGCAGGATAATTATAAGAAGAGAGAAGGGAGAGTTTCATGGGATGAGAGAGGAGTTTATCACTATAATACTTCTCTGGCACAATTACCAAGTTCTCAGCCTTGGTAATGTGCAATGAAACCATGTTTCGAGACTGACCTAGCATCATCATTTGAAATATTTGAATATGCAAGAACCACTATCAAAACAATTAATTGTTTACCTGACATTTGCATTTGCTAAAAAAAAGTAGATCAAAGAATGAAGAATGAAATTAAGCTCTTCTAGCCTCCACTTGCTTATGGAAATATCATCGATGTTAGCTGACAACGACAACTGCACCTAGCTCCGCCCCTAGCCTACGGTGCTCCATGAAGGAATACTCCGTACACGACACTAGAGAACAGGTCATTAAATTAAATAGCTTGGAGGCCAAACACTCTACCGTGTGCTCCCGGAATATTTATGGACCAAGCATCGCAGCAGGCGATAGCAACCGGTGGCTATAAATTAGGCGCACCGTACATGCCGTACCATAACAACCAAACAACTGGACGCTGATTCTCTTCCATTTTGAATTTTCAGAAAAAAAAAACTTCCATCTTTTGGCATTGACAGGTGATGCAAACTAGAATACCAACAACAGACAATCAGATCGAAATAAATGGATAAACCAGCTGATGGAAAATGAAAAACAAATCAAATATTTCTGTGTTTGGTCAGTGAAGGCACCAGTCATGCCCTCATCTCTTTCTGAAACATTTCAGTGCAACATTCTTCCCCTACACTGTTGGGGTTATATGGGCCAGTCACATACTACTCAAATATCTGTGCATGTTGAAAGGCATTCAAAAGTAGCCATTCAAAACTATTCTACCACTGCTGCTGCTACTCCATCATAAGGATCATCTCTCTAGAAGAAAAAAGGTATCATCTTATCATCCTTCCGAAACCCTTCGATCAAAATTCTGTCCTAAGGGTTCGTCATATGAGATCAGTAAAATCTTAGTTGTTGACCTGAAATGAAAAGATCTCAAGGCTTTACTGATGGTGAGCACTAGAATGTTGTAAGCTGCAAGAGAAGCACTTTTATGGAAACATCCCACCTTGTCTAAAATCCGCAGTTTCCATGAATCACTCCTACGAGATGTGTTAGGCTCAGCATAGTCTGGACCATGTTGGGACTGGTTTCTCAGTAGAGGCAGCCTTGCAGGCACAGTGGTGTCATCATCACTGTCATAGACAGTCTCTCGGTCAGGCCCAAGGGTCCTGAGTACCATCCCAAGAATGATTGATAACACCTGAAAGTTAACTGAATGTGTTAACAGAGGATCACTCATGCTCAAAAGCTTGGTTTCTCTTCAGAAGGTACAATTGCAGATGCAGTTACTCCAATAAAAAAGAGGCAGAGGTCAAACAAAGTTTTCTTTCCCCCAAAACAAGACAGCCCCTGATGCCACTTAAAAATTAATTACTAACAATGTTAGGCAAATGAATGTAAGATCACTGTACCAGTCGTGTTTGGTTGCTTCTCAAGCATTTGTAACAGAGCATGTGCCCGAGGTCAGATTTTTTTCTAAGCATTCTACAAAGGCAGATTGTTAAAACCTACTACACAGTGCCACCATACTTAACTAAGCATACTAGTGTCTTCTATCTTCGTTCACAAGAACTTCCACGGCATGTATTGCTCATAGGCCAGGTAGAACTATACAATGACGAAGATTGCATTATTATGCAGTCGGGTGCAGAAGAACCTCACCTGAGCAGCCACCACTGAGAGGCCTACCCATTCGCATATCTCAAAATTTGACCTCACGAAGTCCTTGAATTCATCAAACTTGCCTGATGGGTCAGGGGGGAAATCCTGAAGGTTTGAAAATTATCAAATAGCAGATATAAGGAAAATAACATAAAGTATCATCCATAGTCGACAGCTGAGGAGCTCTTTACCTCTTCCCAGTTGGTATTCAGAAATACATCCACAGTAATTGCACCTTCCAGTATAATAAGCACAAATACAATGATCATGTACTACGTGTAACGTTAAGGAAAAAGAGACGTAATATCATTGTCAGGTCACACTGCACTTAACGTTACAGAACTCAAACAATATAACTGCAATTTGGAGGCTTCTGTGAACTAGTGGCCTGCACTCTCAATTCAGTTATACCATATATCTTTGTGGCATCTCATATGTAAAGATTATATAATCCAGAAGAAAATATAGCTTTTGCACCTAATTGAAAACCTTGGATAAATCAGCAGCAGCTGCTAAAAACTAATTCACTGTAGGTAGTCAGCAAGCAAAACGCAAGGGATGGAAGCTGGTATATCAGACATGTAATTCCATGTATCTAGCAATTCACTATAGGTAGCCAGCAAGTAAAATACAAGTAATAGAAGCTGGTATATCAAACAACATGTCTCCACGTAGTATAGGAGATAAGGAGTAGAGCAATTCAAAGGATACACAAGAAAGGCAGTGACCATTTGCAGTTTCCGCAGCAATATGCCCAGAGCAAGTCAGCAGGCACAGAAAGATCCCCAGGCCAAGAAATGTGTAGATGACCCTGCATGACCCGTAAATTTTTTCTTAGTAAATCAACCCCCAAAGAATATAGATGCAAGGTGCAGTTTTTCCACATGGTGGCAAAATAGTGCTCAACAAGTCCATCTAACTAGCCCATTTGATTGTCTGATTGATACTACAGTGTTAAGATGACGAAAGAGATTGTTAAATCGTGGCAGCTATTTGGTTGTTTAACACCAGCATCATCATTCTTTTTCTTCATCAGTGCTCTTGCCCCACCAATCAACTAGCCGTGGATCTCCTTTTGAGTTAGGCCGTCCCTTGCATTGCATCACATCATGCCTTCCAATCTGACGCCACATTGCAGCCGCCACCTAAATCTCTAGAGTACAAGTCCAAAACAGCGACACGAAAGCAGATCACCCTGTCACCGAATAGCACTAGCATCCACTAGACGGATACTATTTCTTTTTCTTATGCGTCACTAACTGTAACCAAATCAGTTTCTTCAAAAAAAAAACTGTAACCAAATCTGCAGCGATAGTGGTATGCTGAGCTGAGGCCCTGCCCATCACCCATCCAAAATGAGTAGCCTTTAACTGCCACAGAAGAAGAAAAAAAGCGCTTTCGGTGGTGTCCGAGTAGGTTCGTTTTGTACGACATTCCTTAATCTCTTATTTCTGCACGGCATCCTCAATTGGTTGGTACGACAATGGGGAAAAAATGCTCCAATAAAACAGTACAGTAATACAATTTGTTGCGAATTTAGCTTGAAACCAAACGCATTTCTCCAAGCGACGGGCGGATTGGGAGAAGAAACCAATAACAGCGAAGGGGTCGAGAAAGTTGCAAATCTAGGAACTCAGCTCCTAGCGCGCGCAGCAGTAGCAAGAACGGAGAGCGAGATCTGCTGAAGCAGGATGAGGAGGATTGGGAGGGAGAAGCGGTTGCTGACCAGGGAACGGGGAAGCGCTGGTCGAGGTCGGCGACCTCCCTGTACCACGCGCGGAGCATCCAGAGCGCGTAGAGGATGACGGCCATGCCGGCGAGCCCCACGACGGAGTTCACCGCCTTGAGCGCCGTCTGCACGCAGCTCCGCACCATCCGCCCCGCCATGCCGCCGCCGCCGCCGTGACAAACCCGTGCAAGAGCCAAGACCAGCTCCGGCCGCTCTTCTTCCTCCTAGTCCTTCCCTCCCTGGGGCCTCGGTGTCGGCGGCTTGGTATGGTTTTACTTTTTGTTGAGCGACGAAGCAAGCGGTGGTCGCAGCAGCAACTCGTGTGGGAGAAGCGGAGACCGGGTGTGGGGGTCGTGCTTCTTCAGCGGCCGGGGTTTGACGTGGTGGCGTGGTGTGGGGTTCTGGGGAAACGAAACGGAGAGCGGTGGACGAGCGGCGCCGCGGGGGAGGAAAAGGAAAGCGGCCGCGATCGCGGACGGGGACGGGTAGTCGCCGTCACGTCCCGCGCCGTATGGGTTGGCGGCTTCCGTTGAGCTTCGTCTACGTGGTTTCGTGGATGCGAAATTTGATTCGTGGTACAGCACGACATTAACGTGCCAAATGATGTGCTATGATGACACCAACTGACACGAGTCGATCCAAGTAATCGAGTTTAGCACCGGCCCTGCGAGGTCTTCGTTTTCACGGCAGCTTGCGTGTATAGCTGTGTTCTTCTTGGAACATTCCGAAGTTGTCCCACGTTATAGATGGATCAAAATGTACTCAATCTTAACTGGCGAATAACATTTAGAAATTTAGAACAAATAGAAAAGTTAAACAAATCCAAAATATGAAACAAGAAAAATAAGTAAAGCAAAGAAAAAGGAAAGCCTACTAAAGCTAGCACACCTGAAAACGTTTGATAGGCTAAAATCACACCTTATCAACATCACTAATTGTACATGGCTAGCTAAATAGGCCATGAAGCACTCTAATTAATAACTAAAACAATAAAAATTAGGAATAAGAGGGAGGGTGGAGACCTATTTTCCGCCTGACTCACGATAAAAGAGACATCCAGCAATAGTATGAAGTGTTCTTAAAATTAACAATAGTTCCATTTATTAACCTTCAGACCAGTTGTCCCATCAGTTACAACTGCAGGGGTATTTATAGGGTTGCCGGAGCCTCCTTATTCCGAAGATTACATATTTTTACACTCTCGGC
Organism: Panicum miliaceum; assembly: GCA_032594955.1. Taxonomy (NCBI): domain Eukaryota; kingdom Viridiplantae; phylum Streptophyta; class Magnoliopsida; order Poales; family Poaceae; genus Panicum; species Panicum miliaceum. The sequence continues at coordinate 32,422,014 of CM064071.1, read as the reverse complement.
TGTTATATTTTAAGGATATTCTGGGGGTACACGGTAAACCCTGTCTAGGTTGCCTTTACAACTTTACAACTCACCTCATTCCTTTTGGACCTTGTCCTTCGGCACTATTTCGAAGAGGGTCGCTTGATCGCGCACCGCCTTTGGGCTGCTTGTTTGGCTCCGTGCTTCGAGTGCCCTGATCCGGGCTCTTGCGATGTCTTCAGCCCGCCTCTTCGGGTCCGCGCTTTGCGCCTTTGAATCCGAAGCCCTCGCCTTTCGGATTCTTCCTTCGAAGGCTCAGACCGACCTTCACCTCGTCTTGAGCCCCCGGGCCTTTAACCATCTCCCCGCCATGAAAAGAAAAATCAAGTGCCCCAAAGGTCAAAAAAACCCTTCGGCGGACGGCCGAAGGTGGAGTCCCCAACATATTCAATGCATGTGATTTACTAATAGCTGCAGTGAAAAATCATCTCGCTAGCAAAAAAAATAAATTTTAGGGATTTTCTCGACCAATAGTAGACATTATCTCTTCTTTTAAACAATGACATATGATGGTCATTCACCATGTTTATTTGGATGGAAAGATGAGGTTGGGAGATTCTCTCCGCCAATGATTGAGGTTGCCTCTCCTTTTTAAAACAATATCCCACGATGGTCATGATCCCTAGCTTTATTTGAAACAATAATACTGTGTAAATTGCAATTCAAGACGATGATATTTTGGGTAGAGGAAGTATATGAGAGAAGGCTAATAAAAGAGGGAGACAATGACAACTACAACTATTGCACATGATAATTAGACCTTTTTCTATGGAATGAATACAATTATGAAACCTATAAATATTGAACCTATTACGTACAATAGTACGCTCTTTGTACACACCTACTGCAATGTCGTCTTCAGGGGACACTAACATTTATCATAGTGGTGGATGCATTCCTCTTTTTTTGTACGCAGTTAGAATCTTCCTCTTCCTTTTGATATCTAGTCTTCACCTCTTCAATGCTTCTTTCAAGGGCATGTGATATAAAGGGCAACGAAGCAAGCAAGATGTGGGCCAGACTTAGGTGCTGTTTGATACGGAATATGTGACGCAAACGCAAATGGAAAACACCGGCAATGATTACAAACTCATCTTTCCCTGAAACCCTAAATCCTATCCTCATTCGTCCCCTCCCACAGCAGCACGCGGCGGCGGCCGCTGGCCAGCTCGTCTCACCTCTCACGCTGTCCCAGTCTCCCTCAGTCGCTCGGCCTCGCTCTGACCGCGCGCGTCGCGAGCCGAGGGCGCGAAGCCAGCGAGGGCCTGAGGGCACGCCGGGTGCTCCGTCGTTCTTACTCCGTCCACTGGTTGCTCTGTCCAGGCCGGCGGAAGACCCAGGGCGGTGCGCTTGACCTGATCTGTTAGCTTGTAGCCATCTCAACTGTGTCGATTCTCTCGGTCCCATCTCCCTTCTCAGTTCTCTCTTCTAACCCTAGACTCGTTCGTCCTTGGAGCACAGAAGGGTACTCTGCACGGGAAGAGGAGGAGAAGGGTCCATCTCAATCTCAGTACCCCTCTCTCCCGCTCTCGCTCGCTCCCTCCCTCCCTCCCTCACTCCCTCTCTATTCCATCTCAATCTCACTTCTGAATTCAGACATTGAGTGATTCATTGAATAATTGGTGCATACATTTGTATTGATGCTGTGTGTTATCAGGATGTTTAGCTATGAAGAATGGAAACACTGTTGAATTCAGCGTATTATGGGACCTTTGTAGCTATGTTCCTGTAAATTTAGTTACCAGTGATTGTGAATGTTTCTTGTGGTACTTTTGCTCTGGACAATTTTTTTGGTTCGGAATGGGAATACCCAACTTTGAAATCCTGGATCCGCCAGTCTTATATATTGGCCCTAGGCGTGGTGTGGATTCACCAACCTTGCGTACGCACTGATCCCAGTCCTCCACAATTTTAAATGAAAGCTATCTGATAAAAAAATATCTCTAGGTGTTAAAGAACTGGGGATTTAATATTGTAACTGAGATCGATCAGATGATTGTAGTTTCAAACTAGCCAATTTTGGAGCAAAGAAGGATTTAGAACCCACCCTCTGTTCTCCACAGGTGCATCAAAGATGCCGCAGGTAATGGTGGTGGCGCGGAACTTCATGGATATGGTGGCTGCGCTGCCTGCCTCCAAGCTTGATATGCTCTATGACTCGGCCTTCATCTGTGAGGCTGTACTCAGATCCAAAATTCACATTTTCTGCAGTGCATTATTCGTTCTCAGTGCTTTCATGATCTTGATCCAGTTAAGTTTGCAGGTCACTTCCACCACTGGCGAAGAAATATGCACTGCAGATGCTGTACGTGTTGGCACCGGTGACCGCTGCAGCTATGGAAGAGTGGGTGCTCAATGAATATGCTGCCAAGCATAGGGTTTCCATTGATAAGCTGCTCCAACTCAGGGTCTTTGTTGAAGTGCGCGATAGGTAAGACACCATCCATCTCCATCACTCCATGAGATACTGGGCATTTTTGACTTGAACTATGAGCAGACCATAACTCACCTGGACTAGATCAGTTATGAGTGAACTCAAAAGCGGTGATGCACTGATATGTATCTCACCTTTGTTCTAGTATTTTGATTTCATTTATTACCTTTTTTCTGCATTCATGGGAGATTAGATTTTCACAGATAGCAAGTTGCTAATTTTTTGCAAAAACTGTTTTGCCCCATGACAACCAATAATGCATGTTTTGTTCAAAGCAAGCAATAATTTGCACTTCAGCCACAAATTTACATGCTTCCTAATTTCTATCACAACCAAGTGGCTTTCTCTGTGAGATATATTCATGTATGGAAACATGTATAGTTGTAACAATGTATTAAGTCATGATACATCCTTCATTTAATCATGATGAAATAGCAGTAATGCAGGAAGTATGATCAGTATTTACATGCTCGTGACGGATATGTTGTTAAATTATCATCATGAGATGGCCATGTCTTTAGAGGCAAAAATTTACACATGGTTACTGATTGGTTGAGCAATGACACTTATAGATTCTCATGTTTCTTTACTTTGGCTTAAGAGATTATCATATATTTCTAATGAAAAGAGGTTATCTTATGAAATATGCTTCAGACATGTTGAGGGAATGTTATGTTTGAATATATGTATGGAATTCTTATGTACGTTGATGGCTTGGCACAATTCCTTATTTCTGATGACATTCACACTATTTTATTTAAGGTAGAGAAATGAGGACTGTAATGATTTGATTAATCATAGTGACTGGCTCTTTATTGTAGACTTCTCTGGAATACTACTAACTTATTACTAACTATTTACTGCTACATTGACTGCTGTGCTTAGCACTGCAAAGCATGCTGGTGCATGGCAAATTAGGCCATTCCTAACTCTCATGGTTTTTCTTTGTATACAGATGAAAGGAGGTGAGCTACAAGATGAATCAAAAGTTCCAAGGTAACATGCAGAAGTATTTGGTTGACGGGTATGGTTTTCTCAACTACTCTTCTTTGTTTGAAATCACATGGGTGATCCTTTCTCAAACTTGGAGCTGCTATGATGGTGTCAGCAATACAGCTTCACTGCATGTGTTCTCTATAATGTATATACACACCAAGTTAAGACTTGGTAGTGATTATTCTGCCTTATGAAATTACCCTGTGCCCTGCTAATATCACTACCACATGGAAAAAAATTGAACTCTTTCCACATGGTGTTTTGCGAGCAAGAAAGTAATTCAGTCTACCACTGTTTATATGAAAAGAAGATTGTTGTATAGTGGTCTGTACATGTTTATTTTTTTTAAAAAAAATCTAGAATCATATACCCCGAGCTGGTGATGTTTAAGCCTTTTGTTCTATGAGTAATACTTGTGGAGCATATTAACTATTTATCATACCACTCTTACTTCTTTTAACTTTTATTGCAGTGGAAGTTTACCAAGGGAACCGATACCATTAAGTCACTGGTCGATTGCCTGCATCAGCAGATCTGGAAGCCTATGCTCTTGATCAATGGGAGGTTAGGATGACAAAGCTTAACTCAGAATGTGTTTACCATGCCTCCTTTCCACTTTTCTTTATATCGTCTTTACGTTTCCCTTTGTCGAATCCGATTCTTAGAGTAACCCTCGGAAGGCTTCCAGTGTTTATTTCCCCTAGTGAAAGGCTTATGTATATATATTCTATTTTCTTATTTCTCTTGGAATAGTGCTTCTTGTTGCAATTGATCAATTCATCTCAAGTCGAAAAAGGGACAAGTTTCAGCTCCTCCATGATGAAGACATTTCAGCGTGGCCTTCTGAGTTCAAGGTACCATCTTGTCACCATGTCTTGACAGTTAGTTTAATTTCTTCTAAACTAGCGACAGTCAAATACGTCTTTTTATCAATAAGTGATTGGCAAATTGCTGTAACTCTTTATTTCTTCTAGTACAATTGAATAATATATCCAGTGCCATTCGCACAATTTTACATAGCAGATAAGCAATACACTAAACAGACAATAGTAACTAGTAAATTAGAGTTGATGTGGTCTGATAACAAATTGCTGTCGGTTTACTATTCTATTTCCTGGATGTAAAACTTGATTAACTGATCGTCCTAGCAGATGATTCGGTTCAGTAGCTTGGTCTTCTTCTGGTTAAAATAGTCAAGATATTTGTTAGTCATGTTTAATGTCCATTACTCATGTGAATCATTTAAATCTCATATTTTCATCTGCTGTTGCATGTTTTCCAGCTTTGCTATATATGTTTGCTTCACTGATGTAAGCAATAATTTCAACGACGTGGTTTCCTGATTTGGCATGTTCACAGGGATGGTGAAGCTCCAAAGTTGACTGAGAATGGCTTCCAATTTCTTGTGAGTTCTCAGCTTTCAGCTCTCATCTAATCCGATAATTGACATCTTCCATATTTGGTTCTTATTATTTTCTATTATACCAGCTGATGGAAACAAGTGCACAACTTTGGTACATAATGAGAGAATACATTTCCTCTGCAGAGGTATTGGTGGCATATTCTTTTTATATTTATTTTAGTTCGCCTTGGTGACTTTTATGTTGAATCCCTTGTTGATTATTCCTGTTATTGACTATAGGAACGTGGAGTGGACCCTACGGAGCTGATATCATTTCTCTTGGAACTTAGTTTTCATAAATTGGGAGCGGTAAAGTGAAGTTTCGTCTTTCTAAAGATCATGCTAGACAGTTAGAGCATGTAGATAGTAGTCAACATTTTGTCCTCGATGTCCTTGAAAAATTCTATATCCAGAGCACCTTGTCTTGTGGTTATACGGTACATGAATAGGAAAATGAAGTGCTTGAAAATGAAATATATTAGAAGAGCATCTTGAAGAAGTTGCAACTGTTTCACTTCATCTAACATGGCAGGAAAATCAAGCTCACTTGCCTGCTTAAGAATGTTTGAAAAGAAGTTAGTCATTTTAGTTTTGAGTCTAATAAAATGAAATCTACCAGCTTCTTATTCAAAGTCTGCTGTCTGGTATGGTTGAAAATTCACGCCATACTTTCTGTTTGCCTTGTTCATGTTTCAGGCTTATAGTTTGAACACTCTGACTGATGTCCAAAGAGTTGCCATCAGGGATCTTGCAGAGTTGGGATTAGTCAAACTGCATCTGGTAGAATTTTATTTTTGCGCCCCCCCCCCCCCCCCCCCCCCCTGCGCGCGCGATCATCTTGATGATACTGATGAGTCATGAATTTCAGGGTCGAAAGGATAGCTGGTTCATTCCTACCCAATTGGCTACAAATCTCTCAGCAAGCTTGTCAGATTCATCGTCCAGCAAAGAGGTTGCATAATATATCTTTCCCTACTGCAACTATTTATGTTTTCCAAATCTTCTCTGTAACCTCCACCTACTTGTCCCCTAATCAATGATCAGGATGAAGATATGTATTGCATTTCATCAAATAGTTGATATTGGTATTGTTGTTGCAGGGCTTTGTGGTTGTGGAGACAGACTTTAGAATGTATGCATACTCTACTTCCAAATTGCACTGTTCTGCGCCTTTTCTCAAGGTACATGAGGGTCCATATGAGTGACATAATCTAGCTCCTCAATCTATTATTTTTTCCATTAAAGCTACAGCATGGTAGTTCTCTACCTCCTGTTTGGGAATTACTTGCTTTTGTCATGTTGCATGCAAAGAGAGCAACTGATCTCTCATAACTGCATTGGCTCTGTACTCTTTCTTAAAGCTTATTTACCTGATGCACCTGAGTATAGGTCAATTCAGTTGGTCTGGCATTCCCAGTAGACTGGTCAGTGGTTACTGTTGTGAATTCTATGCAGCTGCTTGTTTATTTGTGCTGTTGACCTTAACAAATTAGACTGCATAAGTTTCTAGTGTAGTCCAGAGCTATATCTGGTAAAAGAATTAAACTTAACAAAGCCATCTATAGACATCTCTTGGAGCTGCTAAGCCCTTCAGAATTATGGTGCCGTAGCCCGTAGGCGGCTTGTAGATCTAGCTGTTTGAACCACCTGCATCTGAAAATAATTGTTGTCCCCTTTGCACTGTTGGCTGTAGTGCATTAGTCCATATGGCGCTTTGCTGCCTTGCGCTACTGCCTTGCTCTATAGATGACAAGAAGGAATTATTTTTAGCATCCTACTCAGATTTATTTGAGGTTCCAAGATCTGAAACAGAAAATTTGTTTCGAATGAGTCCAGCTGGCAGGTTTTGTACTCTTGTTCCAAAGGCTTGATTATAATGGCATGGTTAGTTGTTTGTGCACTCATTTTGAAACAAAATTATTGACCACATGCTTTTCTTTTCAGGGTGGAGTATCAACTTCCAAAGCTCATCGTGGGAGCTATTACAAAAGAAAGTATTTATGGTGCTTTTGAGAATGGAATAACTGCTGAACAGGTAATGTCTAGAATCTAGATTATACTACTTCCGTGCTGTTTTACTTTTGGTCTTAAAATGCATGCAGCCGAGTATTCTTATATAACTAAAAATGTAATGGTCATAGGTGTATTTCAGATTATATTTACCAAAATGACAAGTGACAGTGGAGGTATTATTGCTACAAAATACATTGCATACATACACATGACCTTTTTTAGGACACTTTAATTTGAAGTTTGTGCCCACTAACAGACCCAAACTTAATTATGGTTATTTGTTGGGCACTGTTAATTTTGGTAACATTTTTTGTCCACCAGCTTAGCTTCTGTTCTCTTTCTTGTCTTGTATAAAAGCAGCTACATTCAAAATCTAGGTTGCATCTTGTTTCAAGATTGATTGTCTTCTTGTTTTTCAGATAATTTCATTTCTCAAGAAAAATGCTCACCCTCGTGTTGCCGACAAGATACCTACTGTCCCGGAGAATGTCACAGATCAGGTAAGAAGCGAGAGTTCCCACTCTTTTGACAGCCATCACTTACTCTGCAGAAACAGTACAGTGGAAAAATAATTCAATACTCATCTATGCAGATTAGGCTGTGGGAAACTGATCGTAACAGGGTTGAGATGATTCCATCACATTTATATGAAGATTTTCCTAGCAAGGTAAACACAGTATTATCTGTACCCTACATCTTTGTCCAAGGGTGATCGTCAGACATTTACTTGCTTGCTGTACTCAGCGTTTTTTCTCGTAAACTGACAGTTTACCTAACTCTGTTCCCTTATGTAGGAATGGTTTGAACAATGCTGTGATCACGCAAGGGATCATGGATACTTGCTCTGGGAGGACTCGAGGAGGATGAGGTTGATTGTGCGAGGGGAGTTCCACCCTGAAATGAGGGAGTTCCTCCGCAGGCAAAGATGAAAAGGGACCATGTGTTTGTTCTGGTACACACCTTTATGATTGAAAGAAAGGGCCATTTTGGATAGAACAAGCAATTTGTGTGCATAAAGCTCCTCTACGCAATGCCTTCCATTTATACTAGTCTGCCAGCATGGCTCTTGTCTCGTACACAGGCCACAACGTGTGCCCCCAAAAGTTTCTAATCGAAAGATGGAAAAGAAGATGCAATTGCGTCTGCAGAGGGTTGCATACACTGTAGGCATATAAGCTTAGTTTAGATTACTGAAAGTTCCATTTGTAGTGATATGATTAACGCGACACTGTGAGTGGGTGACACCCAGGAGTGATCTCTGTTCGTCTTTTGTCTCTGATGATCCAGGGTCGAGTAGCCTCAGCTGGCGGCTGGTGCTGTAAAAACTGCTAGCTGGTGCTGTAAAACCTCAGATGATTCTGAACGATAAATATTCATTTTTCGGTTTTCATTTCTCTCCTAGACGATATTGACTCACTGTATTGGATACGTGGAAATCCACTGTTTTATTTTTATCTTTTTTGAGAAAAAAAAAAGAACAGAGGGACCACACTGCGGAAGCAGCAGCAGGGAGAGGGCAAATATTGGGCTGAAACTAGAAGTCGGCCCGGTAAAATCAGGCCCAGCCCGTGTGGCGTGCGGAGCGAGTCGGCTTGGCTCGGCGGCCATTTCCCGTCCCCTCCCCTCCCAGACCCAGAGGAACCCCATTCAAAAAAAGGATGAATCTGATGGAAAAGGAGATAAGGAACCTGATGGATCAGCCCATGATGATCATATGGGCTTTTATCACCATGAAAACCTCATTAGAACTGATCTTACAAAGACTGGGAATGGTAGCAAATAAGGCAGTGAGGAATCAGATGGAAAAACCAATGATGAATCTGATGGAAGAGAAGATGAGGAATCTGATGGCACAGACGATGATGATAAGATGGGAGATGCGTTTTAGAAGAGTCCACAAGAGGACAATCAAAGAAAGGCAAATACCTGCTGATATTGCTTCAGGAGATGTTACCGATACTAAGAAGTACAGAACTGTAGGAAGCGTCGTTCAAAACGGTGCTAGAAAAGTCCAAATATGGAAAATAAAAATAAAAAAGGTATTTGTGGATATGATTAATTTGGCTGATGAAGACATCTTGCTGAGGTTAAAGGCTTCAATAATTTCAACCCTATGAGCGCCCTGAACCACCTGCTGACAAAGCTACCAAATTGACGAAGCATATATTTGACAAATATGGCGATGACAGGTGCATGCTTTATTTTGTCATTCGTCAACCCCCTATTTTTTTCTTAGTTCTTGCATCATGCAGGATCTCATGGAGACTAAACTTAATTTATTTTTGTTTCCAATTCACAGCAACATCCTCATAAATGACAAACAAGATTCTGGAGATCTGAATTATATGATAGGAATAACTGGAAAAATTATCAAACAAGAATTTGATGGAGCTTCTGTGTGGAGCTGCGTGCTTATTGTTCTTCATATATTGCTTGAGAAGTGATGACATAGTTCATAGATCAGAGAGCATTGGTTACAGGGTGATAATAGAGCCACAAATTGCGGTACATAAATACTTCATCTAAATCTTTGATTCTTTTGTTTCTGCATACACTCATCATTTTTCTTTATTGGTATAAATCATAGGTGGATCTAGATTCTAAATCATATGACTATGAAAAAGTGGCAGCATTGATTAAAAAACGTTACAAGGTCGACAAATTTGAATCTGCCCATCATATAAGTACATTGTTTGAATTGTGACATATTCTTCCCTTCTTGTTTAATTTTGATTCCTTACACCATGTTCCTTTATTCTTTTGCTGTATATTTGACCTTTCACAGATACTTGTACCAATCCTTTACGGATCCCATTGGATTTTATACGTCATCAACTTCTGAAATAGACAAACTGATATATTAGATTCCTTGTCTAGGATGTCGAAAAAGGATCATAAGATGCTTCGACAAGATACCACACTGTATTCGGCAAAAAAGGTTGATCACAAATCTTTATTCTCAGTTGCATGACTTTGCTGGAGGAAGAATCACAAATTTTTTAGAGTACTCTCGTGCGTTTATCGAAGTTCCTTATCAAATCGCAAACACTAATGACTGTTGTTTTAATGTTATGATCTATTTGGAGCGTTATGATGCTGATACACGTGTTTTAAAGTATAAGTTTCCGGCAATTTCTTAACTCCGTTTTATACAAATGACTAATTGATTCAGGCGCAGAGTATATATGTATATATGTAAACACTTGTGTTTGTCCATGTCTCTAAAAATACAGGAAGCAAGTGAGGAGTTAAGGGCAAAGTCTCTGCACTACATGATATCTAGCAGGGTGAATAAAGTGTGGTTATCTGCTGATGTTAAGAATCTGATGTAGATGATTTCCTACTCCTTGACTGAACAAGCATTCCAACTAATTGAAACATGTTGCTAGTGTGGTTGACTGAACAAGCATTCCAGCTGATGATGAAACTTGTCGGACCTGTTGGTTCGACGTAGATTCTATCATCAAACACCTGTTGGTTTCTGTTTGCTTATGTAGTGAAAAATGTCAGACCTGTTGGTTCATAGTAGATTTAATCATCGAACAGGATGGATTTATCGACTAATAGGGCAGCTTATCATACCATTGTATTTATCATCCGGAGTTGAGATTTATCATTCCAACTTGGGGTTTTAGCACTCTTTATGTATTTTACCATCATAATTTTATCATGCCGGTGTAATTAGGTTGGATTCCCAAAAGAAGGGTTCATTGCCATTCTAGCATGAAGCCAGATGCTTCATGCAGAGATCAGGGAGAAAGAGTTATTTTTTAAACGAATTTACAACTTAGGGTACACTAGATGTGGTTCATCTTGTGCCATCTAAACTATATCTCAAGTTGGCACGGCAACTATTGGTACACTATTGCAGCTTCCCAATAGGAGGTGTATTCAAACATCACAATTCTTTATCTTTACAGTGTATATGGCTGCCATATTATCCAGTAATCTACAGTGAAAGAAATTTCAGCACCAGTTATCATGCCAACTTTTTCCAGCTCCTAAACTCCCAATCTCAACATTTCCTTTATCTTTACAATGTTTAGTCGCTGCCATTATATGTTCGCAACCAAGAAATGGCTGCCATAGTATACAGTGAACTACAGTGAAAGAAATTCCAGCATTGAAAAACAAAGGTTGCATTGGACTACTCAGGTACCATTCCAACTTTTAGGGCTAGGTGGCCCTCCAAACCTCAGTCCTTCTACAGTTGAAATAAAGCACTAAAATTCCATGTTCGGTAACATTAAAAACGTTGAGTCACAACTCACAAGTATTAAGGTCTACGTCCACCGAAAGACTAGCCCCTTCTGGCATAGGACCTGTAGAAGCTTATTTTCAAAAGGAAAGATTTCTCGCACAAATTTTCAAGGTTTGAGGTCTTCAGGGAGCCAAATTAGAAAGTTGAGGAACCGAAAGAAAGCACTAATAGCATCAGCAGTAACTTGTGTTTGATGTTACAATCACTCGCAGTTTTTAACCAGGATGGGAAAACTTGATTAGATACCATGCATTAAAGGAAAAACCCAGATAGGCAAGCATTGGCGCAAGTGCAGCTTTGAAGTTTGCAAGACAGTGAGATAGATAACAAGTTTTGCATTATAAGCATGCATTCATGCACATTATCAATATTCTATTAACAACATGGTATATATCACACATATAATGTAGTGTTAAATGAAAGTTCAATCATCTGCAAATGGGGGTATGGACAAACCTACCACATCAGAAGCACTTCCTGGCAAGAGCATCCAAGTAAATTTTTCGTGACATCTGGGAATTCTAACATCAAAACAGTAGAAGTCTGGGCTTCTATGTTCACCTGTGGAACAAACAAGGGGAGTAACGTAATTTCACTACATAAGAAAAAGAAACAGAGGCTAAAAATTACTGGTCAGTGACCAATTGGTATGTCAAACTGCCAAACTCACTTCTTTCTTTATCCAAAGAGGTAACTGGAAGCCCCAATTTTATAAGAGACCGTATAAAAACTGCAGTACTATTCTGTGAAGCACACAACGATAACACATGTTGCCAAACTCATTTCTAGTTGCTACAAATATATGGTGCTACAGTTATCGCGCAAAAAAATAAGTGAACAAGAAAAAGTACGACATTGATTCATGTATTAATATTCCTAAATGATAAGTTAGTACCACTGAAGTATTTCACACTTGTTTTGATTTGAAAAAAAAATCAATGTAAAGTGTGACAGTATAAAAGGCATCTACAAATGTTGCAGAGCTGAAGCTTGTGAAAGCAGGCAGAAAATGCACCACTTTCCCATGCTGAATGAACATTCGAATAGAATTAAAATATGAAACACCAGATCACAAGGCATATATGTTTTTCTCATGCCAGAACATAGGATGGAAGGTTGATATAGCCCCACAGATAGCATCATCTAAATTGGCCAACCAGCCTGATCACCGCCCCCAACTCCAGTGATAATGTCTAGCTCATGTCCACAATGCTGTGAATGAATTACAAACAGGCACAGCAATTCTGTTAAAGTTACAATTTGTGACATGCAATTTGCTTCCTTACTCATTAGTGCATCTGAACAGATAATTAAAGTTACAACTTACAAGATCTGTTTCTCCACTTCACCTAGGCACCTAGCCTTCATCTATTCCGCAATGTGAAGCACAAGGCTAAATAAACTCATTTATCTACATGGCAAGTGGGTAAAATCAGAGAGGTCCAGGTGAAAGATACTTATGATCCATAATCAACCCAATGAACAAATACAACAGCATACAAAGTGCATGAATCTCCAGGTTCATCCAAATACAACAAAATCACATCTAAAAGTCTATGAATCCCTATGCTTGTCACAGATACATACAAAATTGCTTAAGTGCATGAATCTCCCATACTTGACTTGACATATACAAATTTATGTACAAGCTGCATGAATCTCAATCTTCGAATTTGACCTAAAAAATATATATTGCCATAACCAGGCACAATTTGCAGCCATGCTCCAAATACGTGCCAGCAATAATTAGAAGTAAATGCACCACAAATTTGCCATATCCATTAACCAGACACAATTTGCAGCCACAAGGTAGCACCATTTATACCTAGTGGATCCCTAACAATCCTAACAGACAACCAGGCTACCCAGCAAACAATAGCAGCAAAGCACATTGCAGCCACAGGAGTTCCCACAACAAATTCGGGTAGCAATACGCCATGAAACAGGAGAGCACGATTGCCTAGCGTACCTCCCATGAAAACCCCTAACACCGTTCTGACCCATATGGATTGAAACACAAGAGATTTGACAGCCCATCACGACTGCAGGTCACACAAATCGTTGCCGCAGACATGGAATCAAAGGCTGAAGCATGGTTCACCACAAAAGCAAATTCACCACCTCGCCGCATCGAAACGAGCACGCGATTCCGAATAACCTCACCAAATCGAAACAAGCACGCGATTCCGAAACGTACCCATGAGGTCGCAGACTTTCCGTGGGCCCTTTGCCCTGCCGACTTCGCCACGGCCCCACCGCCCGCGCGCCCTCCGCTAGGGTTTGGAGTTTGGGAGGGAGGCGGCGGCGAACGTCAGAGGGATGATTGGAGACTCGACCGACGGTCACGCGGCGACGGGGGCTTCACACGCCAATGCCGTTGTCCACCGGTGCGTCCACGGCGACCACGCGGAGGCGGTTCCTTCGCGCCGCCATGGCCCCTTCGCTTGCTGGGGTTTGAGGCCTCCCAGGAGGGATAAGAGGACCCGCGCGGCGGCAGTTCGGCAAAGCGGCACGGGGACGCGGTGACGGAGGAGCGAAGTGCTACGGCGCGGGGCATCGCCGCCGCCTTGAGCGCCCCCGCTCCATTGCTTGGGAAATGGGATTGCCGGATTGGGCGTGCACGGCCGAGAGGCCGCAGGAGGAGCGGGAGGTCGCGTACAGGAGAAGCTTCGATTCGATTTGGTGGTGGACGGAGATGGGTCCAGCCTGGACGGTGAGGCGCGGGGCTGCGTCCAGTGGGCCCCTCATCTTCGATCCCAATTGACGAGTTTTTGCCTGTGTTTTTTTAAAGAAAAATCTCATTCCCAAAAAAGCTATATTTTTCCTCGCATATAAACTTTGCGATGATGGGTTAGGAGCCCGGCGATGGGAAACAGAACGGGAACGTGGATAGCTATGCCAAGCTTTCCAGCCAGTTGGCGGTATCCTTAAAAACAAATCTTCCATCCATGCACTGAAAATTCAAGATCAGAAAATCCCAGCAGCGATGGCATATACCTTTTTTAACAAAATTTTGTTTGAAGAAAAGTTTCCATGTAAAGTACACAACAAGGTCGAAACTGGTGTTAACAAAGATGTGCGACCACGAAACTACAGTTTTCAAAACCTCCCTTCCCATCTATCTTCTGCAAAAGTCACTTGTGATTGTGAGGTGCTACCCTCACTTGCCTCATTCTAGATCCTCAAATGATTAACTAGACTCGGGAGCCTCAGGTCTGCTTCTTCTTGGATTTGCTTCTCTGCGCAAACGAAGTGCCCTGCAAGGTAAAACAGGAATGGGCGTCAGTCCTTGACATGGTTATGATTTCCAAAAAGAAATTTCATCAGCAGAAACATACCTCCAGCCACTCATCGATGTCGGCATCAGTTGTTCCAGTTCCAAGCTCCACCTTAGGGGCCTTCTTTGTTTTCTACAACCAAGAAACAAGATGCTGAGGAAAAATATAGGACCCCAAGACAAGCGGTAATTATAACAGAAGTGGGTTTGCATTAATCATCGCCAAACTAAGTTGACGAGAAAAAGATACTGTACTCTGTAAGCTGAGAACAAAAAGCACATGATGCACCACAGGAATTTAGTGTACGTGCTGGAGTCTGTACGAGTACTCCCAGTCCTAGAATGAACATCGGTAATGGAAAATTCTTATTTACTAGACTAAGGTAAATCACAAAAAAAAAGTCTGAATTACCAGTTCACCATGGTTTATGGTTAATTGAATGCTGAACAGCTCATGTTTACAGAAGGAACATATAGTTCCCTAAGGAAAGGAAATTTCGAAGCCTGAAAACAGGATTACCTTCGACAGCTGCTGAACCTGGCCATATGCCCACAATCCAAAGAGACCAAGAAGTGCAATTCCAAGGGTAATAAGGAAAACAGATTCAACACTGAGTAAGCCTCCAGCCTCAACAACCTCGATCGTGCCATTGTAGAATACATTCTGGTAAGGGTGCTGATCAATCTCATACACTATGTAACCAACTAGATCATAGGCTCCAGGCTGCAAGAGCACAAAGCATTAGTCTTCACAGTTTAAATGAGCATCATCATTCATTAGTTATTTCAAGGTAAAAGAAATATAATCATCGTGGACTTAGACTGTCTCAATGGTAAGAGAGAAATTAACACACCTGCAAGAACTTGCTCACAACGAATGTATAGGGGAAAGTTGCTTGCACAGAAACAGGAACTGATGCATTGAAGAATTTCTGTACAAAGAAAACATGAAATAACAAAGCTATTAATATTGTTTTTTTAAGAAATATGCTATCTAACTATGAGCCTAACTTGTCCACACTCTCGACCTCACCCAAGGACCCTCTCTAAGTCTTATTCTACACCTCCATTCCTACTATGCAACTTAATTCAGTAGTAGCAAATGAGCATATCCTAGAAAGACTCACATACTTTGACTGGCTTTCACACCCCCACCCTGTTCCCACATCTCCCACATCCAGCTCTGGAGTCTGGACACACCCAAAACAACCCAACCACCCTCTAACCCCAATCAGAGTATAAGACCCATTCAGTGGACGCCCTCTTCCCTTTTGTATAATCAAGATATGCATGTGATCCAGAGCAACTATAGAGCTGAAGGAAAATCAACAAAGCAATAGCAAACTCCCTACATTTTTTTCTTATCAAACACACATGAGAGCTTTGTGTCATTCTTAAGAACAAAAAGTGGTGCACAGCCAACAAAATGTGCACCACTCCAATGCACCCCAAACCCACCCTAAATCACTGAGAGCCTTTGCACACACATCAATTCAAAAAAACAACCACCAAGCAAGAACAGGAGGTCCTAACAAAGTATAGGAGTCCTTCCTCCCCTATTTTCCGCATAATTACATCTCAAACTTAATATATGGTAACTGGGTCGATGGTTTGATAATGCATATATCCACCAGAGATGGCTACTTCAGCTAGAATAAAAGATGATAAATAATAAGGAGCCCATATCCTTACCTGAACAGTAAGGTTCTGGCCATACATACGATGGTCATAAGGAAGATGGAGAGTTGAATGGACAGCAACAACATTCAAAGTCGATTCACCTGTAAATACAATGTAAGCAAACGGTGTAAGACTACCATCCGCAGTAATTAGCTTTTCTTCTAGCTGCAAACAAACATGCATTAAACCAATTGGACCCAACATCTAATATAAAATGAAACAAGAGTACCCAATTCAATTTGCCAACACTATAGAAGCATCTGTTGCCCAAAGAAAACTCGAAGTGGTGCTGTCAAGGGCCAAGGATGCCTTACAGTTACAATCTATGTTCTCCATTTAGTCCAACGTAATCCAAATTTCTTTCAATTGGTGATAACAAACATGATGATTACACAGCTTATATACAAACTAGCAGGATAGAGCATTGACTAAATTGAAACGATTTCAGAACTGCATGCTACCCCCAAATGAACAAGTACTTGCAATGAGCTAATACATAAAGCAAAGAATGCACAAACATATGAGCATGAAACATTCACTAAACAAATTCTACGTAAATAGATGTAGCCCAAGTCCACCACTAATCCTAGCTTCAATACTGATAAACTAGAGATGAAACTCAATATGAGCCACCAGCAAAAAGAGGAAATGCTTATATAAATATAAAATATAAAAAGGCATTAATGGCGATTTGCTAGAGAGACGAATATAAAGAAAGATATGGAAAAGGAGAGGTTATTGTTACCCTCATTTTGCAGGCCAACGAGTAATTCAGTTTCTTCACCTGCTGGTACAACTGCAACAAAGTAAAAAAAAAAAGGGGATGCATTATTGGTTACTGATTTAATATGCAGATATTCAACAAAATCAGCTGCCCTAGAACATGTAAATGTTAAATGAACATCGCATGCTACAGATATGAATGGAATCCTTTCTGATAAGCCATGAATTGATTCAGTTTAGAGTCTATAACGTATAATACGTTGAAATGCACTCACTTTTGCCAGCATTTTTGGGGAATACACATACTGTCTCTACACCAGGAGCAGGACTCAAAGGTTCATCACTGGAAACCTGAGTATCATCACCCACAATTCCTAAATCAGCCCCTTCGACAGCCTCAGCTGTAGCAGCATCTTCCTCCGACTGAGCTCTAGCAACTGTAAGAAGGGAAGGAAAATTAAATTCAGTGTAAACAGATAGTTTAGGAAAGAAGAGTGCATACAGAGTCATAATTGTGGAAATAAAGAATAGGAAATTTAAGTTGAACAATGTGCACAAAATAAAACCTACTCTATTAGCCAACTCAATAGGTCCCAAAAAACTCAGGAAGAGATCACCATGCTAGCAATGTTAGGTAGTGCAAAAGGATAAGGCATCCTTACAGCAACAAGAAATACCTTTTAACACCAGCAATGAAATCCACTTTGAGCTTCTAGTATAAGATGCCAGTAGGTCAATTAGAGAAAATACTTATTGAAAACTTATCCTAGCTGATTAAAAGACATGCAGTGTGTAGATCAATGAGAAAATACTTATAGAAACTTATCCTGGCTGATTAAAAGATATGCAATGTGGAGACTACATTAGTATGCGTGCTTGGAATAGAAACCCACGCAACTCAATATAAACTGCCTATTGTACACAACGACCAAGGTATTAATACTTCCTACTTCTGTAATCACATGTCGGAGTAGTTCTGGATTAAAAAAATAGTGCTATTTTCCAAGATTTTACCTAGTGAAAAATTACTGCTGGAGTGCCAGTATGAAATCTCGTACAATTTCCAATCAATTCAGTAACAGCTAGTCCTCAGATGATTAGCTAGACCAACATGCAAACATAGATGCGTGCACTAGACAAAGTTACTGCATACCAACCAATCCTCCCCAAGACCGCGACCCATCGCGTCTAGGACTCCACCTCTACATCCGACCAACGCCTCCAAACCCCCTCCCAAACCACCGATCTACTCCACCTGAGCCCGCCCCAAGTCCCAATCTGGTCCGGCCCAACCCCACGGAGCTCGATCAGCTCCATTTCCGCGCCAAGGAGAAGCGACGCGCACGGACCTAGCGCTGCCACGGCGCGGAATTCCCGAAGAGCGGGAGGTCCCCGGAGCGGATCTGAGTGGCGGGAAGCGAGAGAGAGGTGCGGGCGCCCGCGCTGTTGTTACCTTGGGTGAAGGGGGAGGCGGCGAGGAGGAAGGCGAGGAGGAGGGCGGGGAGCCAAACCCTAATCGCCATGGCTGGCCGGCCCAGATCTCGGATCGGAGGGGCTCGCGCGAGGCTGTGTTTGCGTGCGGGTTTCTCTGCGCGAAGGAGCGGGTACAAGTAGCAGTAGCTAGTTGGAGTCGCGGCGTGAGTAGCACGGGGTAGTCCACGCGGTAGGAAGCCGTCGCAGCCGCTGGCTTTTTTGGCTTTGGGCTTGGGTTTTCCTTCTCCTCGGGTTTGTTTGGCACGTTCAATGCAGCGCAGCCTCAGGGGATAAGTTATCCGTGCTGTAAAGTGTAAATCCCCTGACAGGTGGGTCAACTAAAATTGTGAGAAGTGCCTCATGCAGAGTGCAACGTATATAGATACAGCTGCGTGTGCGAGTACAGTAAAAACACAGAAATGCATCGAAATCAAAAGCACCAAGCAGAATGCCTACATTTCAACCTTACTGCTGGAAATTCGTGAAGGTAAAAAAAAACACTGCAGCAATGTTCAGCTTCACAGCGGCATGTCCAGCAATATCATCTTCGCGTCGTCGTTCACAGCACCCTGGTTAAAACAGAATATATCCGGCTAAAGCAAGCACAACGACGTCACAGTGAGCTTGCGAAATTGGACAGATCGTTTCCAGTATTCTACATACCTTCATCATGAAACAATGTCAGTTACAATTGAGCAGACTACTCACACCTAAGGGAACAATTGTTTGCATCATGAATCACAGCGCTGGAACTTAGACAGCGCAGCGGCGATTTATCCCACGGCATCTGTTCTTTCTTTCTTCTTTCTCTAACATATCACAACAATGTAATTGTAGTTTGTAAGGTACATCAGTAGGACGAGAGTGCAGCCGCCTCAGGCCCATCACCTGCTAGTTGTGGTGGTTCAGCGCCATGAACTTGCACTGCTCACTCATCGCCTGGAGCTGTGCCTCCTTCTTGTCCAGCTTGGCACGTAGCCTCACATTCTCCTCCATCACCTTCTGGACTTCAGCTTCTTTCTGAGCTTTCTCAGTCTCAAGCTGATTAGTCTTGGCAACTAGCCTGCTCACAAAACAAGTTAATCAGTGTCAGATTTGGTAAAGAATCAGAATTTGGATACTACAAAACGGTGTATAAATAGACTTGCCTGGCCAGCTCCTAAATATATGCCAAAGCTATTATCAATACATAGTAAAGACTAACAGTATGAAGACTACCAGGTACCAATGCATTCTCTCTCCATCATATCATATCTACAAAATTGTTCATGCATGCAACAAGACCAATGGACCTTTCTTTCAAGAGGTTGGAGGAGGACGATTTCACCATACTTCTCTGAACAATTTTATGACCACAAAAAACTGACTATACCTGTATCAATTAGAAGAGGAAGAGAAAAAAAAAGGCGAGCAAGAAAATGGATAGAAGACAATGGACAAAGCATGTTTCTTCTCCCCTAAAATGTGACTTCTACTATGTTTTTTACCTCTCATGGCATTTTCTCAACTAGATGTCCAGTTTTGGGAGTATACAAACAGCAAGAACCTTATTAAATGTCAGAATGAAACTGAGAGACCTATCAGGTTCAGAAAGAAGCAAGAGTTTTGGTACAGATACAGACCTAAGCAGGCTGTTAGACTCAATCACTTAATTCTGTATCCATTTAGGTGTACATCTTCTTAACTATTGAACCATTATATTATTTATTATCTGAATGTTGACAACAGTATACATCAGACCAATGAGTATCAATTTTATTCAAAGATTGCATGACAATTAACTGGATTCAACGCAAGCATCAACTTTCGGTGAATCTCTCATAAGATACCATAAGAAATTATCGATAGTGGAGAAAATGGCTAGGATATGCGATGGAGATAAGTCTGCTGAAGATGGCATTTGAATACTTAATTCAAAACAGACCAGATGATTTCAGTGCCTTAACAAGCATACTTACTACTTAGCAAATGACAGGGTATTAGGGTGGAGTTCTTAACAGAAGAAAGTGCCCTGGGCAGCTGCCAGAACTCATCCCAAACACAAATTACAAATATTAAGAATTAGATAGTGATAGCATTGTACCCTTGAAAGAAAGTGCTGTTAATGCCAATGTCATTAATAAAATCAACAGGCTGACTTTTAGATAATAGTAATAGCTGGCTATTAGAAACATTTTGTGGGTTTTTCTGCACTACACGAGGCCTTATGAATCACTAAAGCATTGAAGGATGGAAACAGTAAAAGCATTCTGTGCAGAAACACATCCTACCATCTGTGCTTTGTGTCTTTCTGCTTAAAATTATATGCTGTGAGAACTAAATGTAATGAATGAGTTGCCATAATGCCATGCCTTTGTGCTTGAGATTTAGAATATTAAATTTCTTTTTTTTATGTTTTTCATCACCAGACCATTTCTTCAAGTCATTTTTAACAGAATATAGAAGATGTGCCAGGCAAAATGAATTCTTCACCATGCACTCATAAAAAGAAGAATAATTAAGAACGCGTAACAGGGTGCAAAAGTACCTGTCAAAAAGTTTCTCCATTGTTTCGAATTGCTTCTCTGATGACAGAAGAGTTTCTCTGACACTAACAAGAGTGCTAACATATGTTCTCAGCGACTCGAAATCCTGCTTCACCCGACTAAGCTCCTGCTCGTTTTCAGCAGCGCGCTGCCTCTGCCGAGTGGTCTCCAGCACCATATCTTCAACCCTCTGCCTCATCTCATTCAGCATCCCATTCGTACCCACAGCAAACTTCTCCATCTCCTCGACCTTCGCCGACATGGTCTCGACCTGCAAAGTCTTCCTCCTGATCTCTTCCAACCCCAACCTCACCTTCTCCTTCTCGTTAGCGGCTTCGGATTCAGCGACAATCACTCTCTTCACAAGCGACTCCATCAAATCCGTGACCACACGGATGGACTTGAGAATGTCGTCCACATCCACATCCCCCACAACGGCATCGCCATGCTCAGGAGCGGCGCTACTCTCCACCGCCATCCTGTCGCCAGAACTTGCCCCGCAGGACACGGGCTCGGCGCCCTTGGGCCAATCCGCCAGCGGCACGCCGTGCCTGTCGATGTACCCGATGCCCTCCTGGAGCCTGATCCCGCAGGAGGTGTGCGCGAGGTGGGGTATGGCCATGATCCTGGCCTTGGACTTGAGGTACGCCAGCAGCGTGGCGATGGTCTTCACCCTGCGGCACAGGTGGTCCAGCTCCCTCCGGGAGTCGCCCTCGGAGCACCGCATCCCGACCTTCACCTCCACGAGCCGCTCCCGCAGCGCGTCCACCTGGGACTGCTGCTGCCGCAGCTCCTCCCGACACTCGCGCTCCCCGGCCGGGGCGTCGCTCCGATCGGGGGCCGCACGCTGCTCCATGGGGAGCCCCTGGAAATGAGGGGAAAGCAAACGCGAACGCATTTGAAATCGAATCTGAGTACTCGGCAACGAAATTTGACCTGCGGGCGAGGAGTCGGAAGGATTTGAGCGGGGAATGGAGGGGGTTCGGGGGGGCGTACCTTCCGACCAGAGGCGGTGCCGGCGGCGACGGATCGGGTAGGCGCCGCCGCGGTGAGCTGCGGTTTGCCTTTGCTTTCTTCGCCCGTGGTTCGGCTTGGCGACGGCTACTTGCTTCTCATCGTCGTCGCCTTTCCCCTTCCTTTCGCTTACCCACCAAATCCCTGGATTGGGTTTTGCTTGCTTCTTTCTTCTGTTTCCTTTTTCTTTCTTGTTGAGGGAAATTTCATCCTGTTTTCACTGGCTCTCTTTTGATTGGGTGCGTGCGTCAGTAAAATGGACTTGTTTTCTGGCCGCATTTTTTGAGAATGTACTTGTCTGGTCTTTTGTGATCACGTAAATACACGAAAATTATGGTCTAAAAAATCATACCATCAAAACGGGATACGTTGGCATCTGGCAGCGTGTCGTCTTGGCTTGGATAACCATCACGAAAGGAAATATTAAATGGACAATGGTAGATATATGCTGAGTGGTTTAGGGAAACGATGAATTTCCGCACGATTAGTGTACTGTTTGATTCGTAGGGATGGGGTGGGATGGAAGAGGACAATCTTTGATGGATATTTAGACGTGTGTGTATACGCACGTACGCATAAAAGACTGGATCCATGGATCTATATATTAATGAAGATAGCATTAAAATAATAGTTAGTCAAAAATACGAGCACCCATGATAGACTTAAATACGCATGGGTACGTACAAAAAGAAAAGCAATGCTTATTGGTTCGCTCGTACCTTCAGATTTGATTGGAAATTTATGCAGTCTTTTTCTCTGGCTACTTCATAAAACCTAGCAAATTGGAGCTTTTGCTTCAGAATTTAAGGAGGAATGGGCGATGTAGCTTCCAATAGTATACGAATGCCAAGTGAGATCGCTGTTCCAGCGATGGTTGGGTGCGTGCAGGATAGCGAGGTAGCGAGAGCATGATTTAGCTACTATGGTACGGTGAAGGATTGCCATGAAGCTAGTACGGAGGAAGGAGTTGTGGATTTAAATCTTACAACACCGTTTAGAGATTGATGATATGATACTATGATAGGACATCTCGACAAAGATATAGAGGATGAAGATCCCAACTCGCAAGTCGCGATGAATGATAATAAGAACAGTTAGAGCAAAAGATAGAAATGGTAGTGCGCAACGAGGGAAAAAAAAGGTGAGGATCGCATGCTCCACGAGTGATGGCGCATTCAACCACGATGCGAAAAAAAAAGTTAAGAGAATAACTTAAAATAATGTGATTCTTAAGCTCTGTTTGAATCCTAGTGTAATGGGTGAAAGTACTAAACTTTAGTAGTGTATCCAAACGGAAGTGCTAATAAGATGGGCTAAATTTCAGTCAAGATCAAAAAATAATATGTCAATTGATTAAGTTGATCATGCGAGAACATATCTACTCAATTTTGAGCTCATAGCTCATCGCGGGTGTCTTTTTAGCTTATTGCTTTTAGTGATAAACAATGTGCATGTCGATAACGAGGCTCGATTTTAATATAGTTGCTTTTATTGTGGAAGTACGTGCGTGAATTACACGAGTTAGCATGGGAAAAAACTGAGTGACAAATATAAGTTAGGATGAAAGAAAAATTATAGAATATATGGCACAAATCGTATGAATTATGGATCCTAATCTTAACCGCGCGTGCTTTTTGTGTGATCAAGTGTTGCTTGACTCGTCTAGGTGTCAAATTTCCTGCGTAACTGCGAGCTCGGCCCTCCCGTTCTGCCGTGCCCATAAAAAAGAACCGCAACTGATCCGAGGCGAGACGGTCATGGCCAGCCTCTAACTCCCCACCACCGCACACCAACCGACGCCATTGCCGGCGGCACGTCTGCGCCCGCCGTTGGTTGCTTCGACACGCAGGCACGCAGGGGAGGTTAATCCGTTCCCGGCCGGCGCGCACAAGCGGTTCCCTCGTTTAATTCTCGGCTCGATCGGTTGATGCGACGACCGAGGGGATCGCCGCCAGCCGCGGATGGCCGCTGGTGTTCGTGCTCCTCCTCCCGCGGTGCGCCTCTGAATGATCTGGTGGTGGGAGCTCCGTGAGCGATCCATCAATGGCGCGCTGCTGCGGCTGCAGCGTGCGGTGCTGCTGCTGGCTCCTGCTGCTGACGCTGGTCGCGCTCGCGGTCACGGCCACCGTCGTGTTCATCCGCTACAGGAACGGCGGCCAGGTCTTCCCCCTCCCCGGCGAGCCGGACCCCAAGTACGCCGAGGCCCTCGCCGTCGCCCTCCAGTTCTTCCAGGTCCAGAAATGTAGGTGCCGATCAATGCCATCCCCTCGATCGACCTCACATCCTTGCCAACTGCATGCCATCTGAAATGGCTGTTGCGCGTCATGCATGTCTCTCGATCGATGAAGCCGGGAAGCTGGTGAACAATGAGATCCCGTGGCGAGGGGACTCGGCGCTGGACGACGGCAAGGAGGCCAAGCTGGACCTCTCCAAGGGGATGTACGACGCCGGCGACCACATGAAGTTCGGCTTCACGCTGGCGTTCACGGGCACCATGCTGTCGTGGTCCGTCCTCGAGTACGGCGGCGCCATGGGCGCCGCCAAGCAGCGCGACGCGGCCATGGACGCGCTGGGGTGGATGATGGATTCCTCATCAACGCGCACCCCTCCGACGATGTCCTATACATCCAGGTGATCTTGCATTCCGATCATCCTCAGTTGATCTTGTACTATTCCAATGCGATTGTTTGGTACTTTTTTTATCCGTCCATGCGTGTAAGAATCTTGTTCGCGTGCTACTTTCCTCTAGCTGGCTTGATCCAAGATTCAAAACTCCCCATAATGCAAAATTTAGCCCTGAGCATGTATCAGACTAGCAAAATTCATTGTTCCACTGAATCGATTCTGAAAGTCAGGTTTGATCTCCTGGCCATCATCAGGTGGGTGACCCCAAAGCAGACCACAAGTGCTGGGAACGTCCGGAGACAATGTCCGAGAAGAGACCCCTCACCAAGATCACCACGAAATCCCCCGGCAGCGACGTGGCGGCGGAGACCGCGGCCGCCATGGCCGCGGCGTCGCTGGTGTACAAGCCCATCAGCGGGACGTACTCGTCGTCCCTCCTCGACCACGCCGAGCGGCTGTTCGCCTTCGCCGACAAGCACCGGGGCTCCTACACGCGGACCTTCCCGGAGCTCAGCGCCTACTACAACTCCACGACGTACCAGAACGAGCTCCTGTGGGCGGCGAGCTGGCTGTACCACGCCACCGGCAACCACAGCTACCTGAACTACGCCACCGGCAAGAACGGCAAGGAGTACGGCGACCTCGGGAACCCGAGGTACTTCAGCTGGGATGACAAGCGTGCTGGCACCGAGGTAATGTAGAATTCTTGCAACCTGGAGATGTAATGGGACTTTGTGAGTTCATTCTGATTTGAAACTTTCGCAACATTTGCCTTGGGTTGTAGGTTCTCTTGTCAAGGGTAAGCTTCTTTGCGTCAGACGGATCTGACGTTGCACAAGATGAGGGCCTTGGGTCCTACAAGGACACTGCCGACGCGGTCATGTGCATTCTCCTGCCGGAGTCAGACACGGCTGCTTTCAGAACAGAAGGTTGGCAGTTACTATCCGTGACTGTGAGATTGGCATAGATAATCAGAAAAGCAAAAATGTTACTGGCTATTTCACTGATGGTGCACTGTGACATTGCCATTGCCATTGATCAAATGAGCAACTGCATTTGCACTGCGTCATTGTGTTAAAGTATTGTTGCTAAATGGTCAGACTGATCTCTGATGCAATGTGCAATTGTGCAGGGGGGTTGCTGTATGTAGCCGAGTGGAACTCCCTCCAGCACCCTGTTGCCTCCGCGTTCCTCGCCGCCGTTTACAGCGACTACATGTCGGCGTCGGGGAAGAAGGAGCTGACCTGCAGCGGGAAGAGCTTCAGGGCTGCCGACCTGCGCAAATTCGCCAAGTCCCAGGTAACACCAATCTCATCACTGATACAAAACAGAAGCTGTTCAGAGAAATGGCTATCTTCGTTCAGAGATGAAAACTGATCAACCTTCAGAGAAATGCCTATTTACAATTTCCTTCACATCAATCCTGAGCAGGCTGACTACGTCCTTGGCGACAACCCGATGAAGCTGAGCTACCTCGTCGGCTACGGCGACAGCTACCCTCAGCGGGTGCACCACCGCGGCGCGTCCATCCCCGCCGACGTCGACACCGGCTGCAACGGCCAGGAGTGGCTCAAGACGCCCAAGCCCAACCCGAACGTCGCCACGGGCGCGCTGGTGGGCGGGCCGTTCAAGAACGACTCGTTCATCGACGACAGGGAGAACGTGAGGCAGAACGAGGCGACCACGTACAACAGCGCGCTCATCGTCGGCTTGCTCTCCGGCCTCGCCTCCACCTCCTCAGTGGCACAATCCTTGTCATGATCCTGTCCATTGTCCAATTTCTTTCTGACTGACCCATGTAGATCCCCCTGTGATGCGACTGTATCCCTATTCTTCTGACTATGTAATCAGTTGCTAGATGCTATGGAACTATGGAAGTGCTGATGTCAAACTGATCGATGGCTTTTAGGGTGTTGTGTTAGCAATTAGCATGGAAGCATTCAGAGGTTTGTATAAGAGAATAGAAATCACTGGGAATTACTTTGTTACTTTGTCCATGTGTTGTCCTTAATTGGCTCTTAATCTCAAAGTCATTTCTGAATTTTTCTCTGTTTTACTGAGAAGAATGGCAGCAGAATGCCTTTTGATCACAATTTCTCAAACTCGACATGAAGCATTGTACCGAAAGCATATCGAAATTAATCACTTGTCTAAACAAAATCGAACAGGTTTGCGCATATAAATCAGGAATTCAGGATGCAGTTGCCAGTATGAGGTGCTACTGCTATGCCTTGAAGCTACAAGATCTTTGCATCCTCAATTCAAGATTGCCAGCAAAAGATTGAACTTTTAATCCAAAACTGCACAAGCGTAATCCATTCCTCCAATTGTGGTAACAAGGCACACATTGCCGAACCAAACCAGCCACGCTTTCTTAAATTTGCGTCCTCTTCTTCCCCAATCTTTCTCATATATCTTATCCACTACGCTAAGCTACCTAGAGTACTCCGCTCTGCAAGAACACGCAGCCGACGCTCTCTCCCGTGTCACGGCGAGCCGCCGAACACGGCGGTTGGCGGCAGCGGCGGGGCGTCGAGCTGGTAGAGCCCGAGCGACGGGCCGACGAAGCGGAACAGGATCCAGGCGCCGACCATGATGAAGATGGAGGCGTAGGCGAACTTGTTGAGCCAGAAGAGCAGCCCCTTCTCCCCGACGTATAGCTCCACGGCCTTCTCGGCCAGGCTCATCTCCTCCCACCCCTTCCGCTCCCGCTGCTTCTCCCTCCTCGGCGCCGACGCCGACGCCTTCTTCTTCGGAATCACCTCCTCCGGCGGGGCATCCAGCTGGAACCGGCTGGCCTGGTTCCTCGCCTTGAGGCGGTTCTTGATCCCGGTGGGCTTGCCGCTGGAGGGGGCAGCGGCCGGTGGAGAGGGCTGGGTGACAGTGTCCGTGGCTGGCTCCGATGCGGCGGTTGTAGGATCGCCAGAGCTGCCGTCGGACGCCGCGGGGGAGATGCAGACGAGGCGGCGGCGAGGGTGGAGGAGAAGGGGCTTGGATGGGCGGTGGAGGAGGAGCGGGAGAGGGGAGGGGAGGAGGAGGTGCTTCATGGCGGAGATGGCCGTCGTCAGGTCTCTGGAGTTTGGCGCCGTTTTGTTGATGGGGTTTGGGTGGCTGCAATGGCGCTGCCAGTGGATGGAGCATCAGAGTATCGGGCGCGCTGATGGAAATTGGGAAAAAAGGTGATTTTCCCCTGTTTTCATGGTAAAATATCTCTATGCTCGAGGCTAGATTACTTTGTTTGAAGATTTTAAATCACCTTTCATGAATTTTAAAAGAAATGATTGGTGGCTTGTGAACGATGTAGAGTTTTGTGATTTTTCACAAGACAATGACACATATTGACACTAGAGTGACAGGGCGAACTTTGTTTGAAAAATCTCTAATCATGAGTTTAAAAAATAGTGGAACTTTTGTATATATGCTACATCACTTCCATTGATTCGTGATTATGGGCAAACAAAGATAACTTGCTCTTGAATTGGTCATAAATTCAGAAACTATGAATAAAAGATGGTTTCACCAAATATATAGTGTTCATCCGGCATCAACATAAGAGCTACTATGAGACTAATTGCATTGATTAGGATAAATTATTAGGCACTCCTAGTGCCCAGACATCGTTTCAGTTTGGCTAGTTATGATACAATGGTCAAGGAACTCCCCTGAATATCAGATTGTTTGGTCTGACCGTCTGAGCTCATGCCAAACTGGATTGGTACCTTCCAACAACCGATGTTCATCATTTCATCCTCATAAAATAAAAATCTCAAGTCAACGACGCCCATGCTGAAAGAAAAGGGTATGTGAGAACCAAGAAATATTTTTCTTTTATCTCAAGGAACTAAAAACATTTTTCTCACAGTTTGGGTAAATTCTCGTTGATGTTGCAAAAACTTACCAGGGGATAATGTTTACTCATATAGCAGTAGTTTCCAAAAGCACTCTTATCTTTTGCCTGCACAATTTCATATTAGAAACAAAGCAAAGCATCTGGCTCAAACATCCGTTTCTGCTAACCATTTTGCCAGGAGGTGCCTGAAGTCCAGCTGATCTGCAGCATTGGATGACGATCCTACGGACAGAATGACGATGTGAATCCAACGAGGAAGATCCTCCGTGAAGCGAAAGCAAAACCAAACAAAAAGGTCAAGCAAGGGCGGCGTGCCTCCGACAGGCCCTGTCGGAGACCACACCGCCGCCTCCGCCTCCCCCACCCGGGCGCGGGATCGACCCCTCTCGATCTGCACCCGGCGAATCCAACCAGGCTCACAACCGCACCCGCATTGGGTTCCCTGCCTCCGCCGCCGCCGCCGGTCCCATCGATCCGGCTCTCGTGGGGTTTGGCTGGGACCTCGAGGGGACGGGGTGCCTGATCCTGCTTTCTGTTTGGATTTCGCTTTCCCCTGTGGGGCTCGGTTGCTGGTGTGGTTGCTCAGGAGGAGGAGGACATGGATTTGGCGTCGGTCAACGAGGAGCTGGCCGAGATCGACGGACAGATCGGCGATATCCTCCGAGCATTGCAGTAAGCTCAAACCATTCGACTTCCTGCAATTTTGGTTGCTTGTAGTTTGTTCTTACTCATGTTCTCCACGAATGCTCATTAGATCTCAGTTTGCTTGCCGCGTTTTCGCGAGCGGAGCACAAGTTTGGAGATCAAATTATTGATCTGTAGAGGGAAAAATCGTTCTTTTTCCTGATGTCTGCGGGTCTACTACTTGATCTCTGTAGAACTAATAGCATAATGTGACTGGACTGATGCGTTCCTTAATTTGTCTACAGGAATGGGTTCCAGAAGCTGGACAAGATCAAGGATGCCAACCGCCGCAGCAGGCAGCTTGAAGAGCTTACTGATAAGATGCGAGATTGCAAAAGGTTACTCGGTCTCTTTCACTCCCCTTTCTGTACTATGTAGCTTTTAGCAACATCCCCTAAACAGAATATGTCAGATGGAAAGGTTAAACACAAACACCTCGCTTGGCATGAGTCGAGAAGTCGCAGTGCGGCAAGCCAGCACTACTTATCCCACACCCACATCAATTTAGTTTTTTTCTCAGTAGCAATCACTTATGTATATTTCTTAACCAATATATTGCACTGTGTCTATCTGCTTCCAGTATTTCTGCTGTTGATGACTCTCTGCAATTTCTGTATTTTGAATCACAGTAATGGGGGCCAAACTTTAGTTTGTAGGAATACAGATATCTGGTTTCTTAATTCTGATGTTGTGGAGTAGCTCCATGAAAGCTGACAGTTTGCTCATTTTATGTGGTTCTAGACTTATCAAAGACTTTGAGCGAGTTAGCAAAGATGAAGCAGGGCGCACGGATCCGGAGACTGCAAAAATGCTGCATGACAGAAAGCAGTCGATGGTATTATTACTGTAAATTTTTTCAATCTATGTGAATTTATACACCTTGGGTCTGATTCTCTAACTTTCACTAAACCAGAGTTTGTCTTGTTTTGTAGATCAAAGAATTAAACTCTTATGTTGCTCTTAAGAAACAGTGAGTGTTGATCTATCTCACTGCATCTTAATTATCTTTCTTATAAACTTTGAAGAATGCATCTCTAGTTTTCGTAGCATTTCATGATACTTACGTCAAAGATCATTTGGATTGCAGATATGCAAGTGAAAACAAACGAATTGATCTTTTTGATGGTCCTAGTGTTGAAGATGGCTATGGTGAAGAAAATGTCCTGTTAGCATCAAGTAAGTGACAATATCAGAAGCCCCTATGGGAGCACATAGTATGATCTCTTTTATGTTCAAAAACTAAGGACATATTCAATTGAAAGCTTTGAAAGAAACAAGCCTCTGACATCACCGTCTTGGATATACTGAGCTTTTTTCTTTCCCCCTCAGATATGACAAACCAGCAGTTAATGGATCAAGGCAATCAACTAATGGATGAAACTGATCAAGCTATCGCACGATCTAAACAGGTTAATTTCTCCTGTGGCAGTGCTTATTTATGACCTACATCTAAGCTGCTACCATTATGTTGATTTTGCATTCTTGCATTAATAAGTTGAGAAATCTGTGCTCAGTGAGATAGATTCTTCATCCCTATATGATCCTATTAAGATCTTTGTTTCTCATTTTGATGCTAAGATGCTGACATTGCTGTGTCGCCCCTCTTCATCTTCCCTTTTCCTTTTTTTGAAGATGAGGAAACATTCTTGTATGCAGCTGTTATGTATAAAGATCTAGAAGCCTTTTTCTCTCAAGAATCAGCACTATGTTCTAAGTTTGGAATTGAGTCTACTGCTGAAGTCCTCAATATGTCAATGTCTCAATGATTTTAGCTTCTAGAGAACAATTTGTTGTATTGGATTGGACTCTCAAGTCCTCCACCAATTGCTGTGCTCATGCCCTCATAGCAGCAGCGTTCATTTCATTGCTTCTTGATGCTGATTTTTTTTGTCTATTTTATAGACTGTCCAAGAGACCATTAATGTAGGCACAGAAACTGCAGCTGCCTTGAAAGCTCAGGCAAGTCACTTTTCTTATGTATTGAAAGCAGCCAATTATTGTGTTATACCGTTCAATTAGGGTTAGAAAAGTCACTTTTGGTTATTTCATCTTCATCAGACAGAGCAAATGAGCAGAGTTGTTAATGAGCTGGACTCCATCCATTTCTCCATTAAAAAGGCATCTCAATTGGTGAAAGAAATCGGTAGACAGGTAACTTCATCTCACAACACCAGTTTTTTATTTTATTTGTCA
Organism: Panicum miliaceum; assembly: GCA_032594955.1. NCBI lineage: Eukaryota > Viridiplantae > Streptophyta > Magnoliopsida > Poales > Poaceae > Panicum > Panicum miliaceum. The sequence goes on along the minus strand of CM064071.1, from coordinate 32,390,843 downwards.
ACTCTGTTCTCATCTATCTCACTTCTTTTAAATTAGGTTGCAACAGATCGCTGCATCATGGCCATGCTTTTTCTCATTGTTGCTGGAGTCATAGCAGTAATAATTGTTAAGGTGAGCGCTCAGGTTCTTCAGAGATTTGCTCACTCAACTGTTAGTGTATTAATTGGCGTATTACATATCTATTCGATATTCTGATGTACTCGACCAAAATGACTTGGAAATTCTACAACTAGAGCCCTCCTTTACATGATTTTACCCCTTTATCCTTTTTTCCTTTTTGGTTTGATGTGAAGTTTACAGAAGTCTGTGGAAAATGAATTCGTCCTCAAAGGTCCCTTTGTTCCTGTGGGAAATGAAGTGGGTCAAGTAGAGGTCATGATTGTCTGGGATTGGAATACTAACACACTAGTTAAGAAACTTAGAGATAACAAGGCTAGAGTATCAGACCATCCAACCATATGCGCACCAGACTACCTGTTCATTCTGTAAACTGCATCCAATACCTTCTTTCTTCTATGTGGATAAAAAATACACATGTAAACTAATTCAGAAACATTAAACACCCATCCCCCAAAACAAGAAAAATGAACGGTAGAGGGCATGAAGAGATTTGGAGCAGGGTCCAAACAGAAATGGCATTGAACAGTAATGGCTAAGAAATAAGTCAAATAGCCAATAAAAAATCATATATGACAACAGAAAAAATGCACACAAGATTTTCAGGCTTCTTTGGTTATAGTGACTATTGCTGAATGATGTTCATACTGTTCCATTGGCAGATTGTAAACCCACACAACAAGGATATTCCCAACATCCCAGGACTTGCACCACCTGTAAGTAGGAGGCTGTTGAGATAGAAGACAAGTGATAATTCCATACTTGTGTAAAAATTGATGAGGCTCCTTGGGAAGTCTGCTGTATCTACTGTCTGCGAGACGCCGCTTCTGTCATGCGGCATAGTGTTGTAATTCTATCTCATGGGATACAATCTGGTGGGCACAGTATGTGTATGTTCTTATTCTTCTGGCAGGCCTTTCTGTTTTGCGAGAACCAGCTCTGAACCATGTTCTCTGTAACCTTCACATGTGTACACAAGTTACCAGTCTTATAAAACCAAGATCATATGGATTATGCAAACAATGCATACCTGAATTGCTACTCTGCAAGCAGAAATACCCACTTGAGGTATATACTATATTGTGATGTAATATCTGGATAGTTTAGTGATGTGGCTGAGCTTAAGACTTGCTCAAGAATCATGATGGCTTTGGTCTTGCACTAGAGATCATATTAGGGTATCTTTTCCATTCCCCTCTTCTTCCCCTCTGGTGGCCCTTTCATGTGAAAAGTTTTGTAAATCACTTTTCTGTCAAAGGCTTCTAGGCATGCAATCTTTTAGGATTGTGGCCTGACCTCCAGATTTGGTTGGCAGCATCTGGCAATTCTTGCTCATACACGGTGTAAGCTGTATATTTGAAGCTACCTATGCTGGGAAAATAAGTTCTTTTATTATAGTCTTTGTTTTATTATAGTCTCTGTGGCTCTCAGTCTTTGTAGCATCTAGAGGACAGCTCATGTGTTGTGGTCTTGTTGCCCCTAGGACAACATCTAGAGGACAACATATTTGAGGACAACATCTTAGACCAGAGGATAACATCTAGGCATCTTAGACCAATTTGCATAAGCTTGGCTGCCCAGCCAGATATTTAAATATGTAACCCCAACCCCTCGGGTTGGCATGCCCAGCCAGATATTTAAATATGTAACCCCAACCTCTCGGGTTGGCATGATATTGTGTGAGAAATAAACCAGAAAATTGCCCCAACTCTCCTAGTGTCATCCTCTTGATGAGAGTAACAATTCAGTTTCTAACAACTGGTATCAGAGTCGTTCTATCCTATAGCTTAAACATCTCCTGCTCATCTCCTTCCCAAGCCTCCCTTAGTCCTCAGCCGGGAGCAGGAACACCGGTTGTCCCTGCTCACCCTTCTTCCCCTGCGCAGACGGGCATCAGCTCGTCTGAGGCAGCCTCCTCCCCACGCAGCAGCCCCCCACTAGCGCGCCAAGTCCGAAGGACAGTCTCACCGCTCGGTCGCCTTGAGCGCGTGGCACCGGCAGGAGGCCGAGCTCGCCGCAGTAGAGGAACGCGAGCGAGCGGCGGCAGAGGCCGCTGCGACGGCGGCGAGGGCGTCAAGGATGGCGGCGGCGGAACTGGCAGCAGCAAGGGCGGAAGTGGAAGCAGCGGCGGCGGCGGATGCAGCGCGTGCGGCGGCAGTGGAGCTCAAGGCTCTACGCGGCAGTAGCATCAGCGGCTCTGCCTCTGCCGACGGCAGCACCGACGTGGAACACAAGCTGGCGAGGGAAGCAGCGGGAGAGCGGGCGGCGCAGTGGGCAGCCGCGCACCCCCACGGGCGCGGTGGCGGCAGCCCGGACAGGCGTGGACGCGCCGGCGGCGATCCTGGCGGGGACGCGCGCGGCGGCCGCGCTCCTGGCGGCGGCAGCCGGGTCGACGGAGATCGCGGCCCTTACAGGCAGCGCGGCTCTCCCTCTCCGGACCGGCGCCATGGTCACCACGGGATTCAGGCTGTTGTCAGGGACATTGGCCCTGGCAGTGGGTGGCCTACCCTCACCAAGACCAACTATGTCGAGTGGGCTGCGGTGATGAGGGTAAGGATCTAGGTGCGGCACATGTGGGAGGCAGTTCAGTACGGCGACATCGACTACGACGAGGATCGACGGGCGCTGGATGCCCTCGTTGCTGCAGTCCCGCCCGAGATAGAGTTCTCGCTTTCCAAGAAGCGGACTGCCAAGGAGGCCTGGGATGTCATCGCTGCGGCACGCATCGGCAGCGACCGCGCCCGCAAGTCCACACTGCAGGCACTTCGCAAGGAGTGGGAGAATCTGGCCTTCAAGCCAGGTGTGGACGTTGATGACTTTGCTCTCCGTCTCAACACTATGCTGTAGAAGATTGTGTAGTACGGCGACGACACCTACGACGAGGAGAGAGCTGTTGAGAAGCTTTTCCACCGCGTCCCCGAGAAGTACAAGCAGATCGCTCGCTCGATCGAGTCTCTACTGGACCTCTCCACGATGTCGATCGAGGAGGCGATAGGTCGCCTCAAGGTCGTCGACAGCGATGAGCCACAACCTCTCTCAGGGCCTATCACCATTGGCGGGAAGCTCCATCTCACTCGGGAACAGTGGGAGGCCTGCCAGAGTGACGGGAGGAAGGGGGAGCCCTCCTCCTCGATAGGCGGTTGCAAGCGCGGCAAGCCGCGCAAGGCGCGCGGAGGCGCCCAGGCCGAGGTGCGAGGACGTGCCGAGGGTGGCGCCCGCGGAGGCGCCCAGGGCGGTGCCGCTGGCGTGCACAAGCCGGCACGAGACGACACCTACCACAACTGCGGCAGGGCTGGCCATTGGGCCAAGGATTGTCGACAGCCACGACGCGGCCAGGCCCACATTGCACAGGTGGAGGAGGAGGAGCCGGCTCTGCTCCTGGCACACGCAAGCACCGAGCTACCTCCAGCGGCACCAGCCGCAACGGCTCTCCTCCACCTTGACGAGCCGAGGGCACACGCCTTTCTCGACGACGCCTCCAACAACGACAAGACTGACGGGTGGTGCCTCGACACCGACGCCACCCATCACATGACTGGTCGGTGGGATTTCTTCACCGAGCTTGACTCCTGCGTCCGAGGCTCTGTCAAGTTTGGGGACGCCTCCGGCGTGGAGATCAAGGGCATCGGCTCCGTCATCTTCACCGCCGAGTCTGGTGAGCACAGGCTGCTCACCGGAGTCCACTACATCCCCGCATTGAGGAACTCTATCATCAGCTTGGGATAGCTGGATGAGAACGGTTCGCGCGTGGAGATCAAGGACGGAGTCCTGAGGATTTGGGATCACCATCGTCGCCTTCTTGCCAAGGTAACCAGAGGCGCAAATCGACTCTACGTCCTTAATGTGCATGTGGCACAACCCCTCTGCCTCGCTGCTCGTCAGGACGACGAGGCGTGGCAGTGGCACGAGCGCTTCGGGCACCTTCACTTCGAGGCCCTGAAGCGGCTCAGTGCCAAAGAGATGGTGCGAGGCCTGCCATGCCTCGACCACGTGGAGTAGTTCTGCGACGTCTGCGTGTTGATGAAGCAGAGGCGGCTCCCCTTTACCCAGCAGACGAGCTTTCAAGCCAAGCAGCGGCTCGAGCTCGTGCACGGGGACTTGTGTGGCCCAGTGACACCGGCCACACCGGGAGGACAATGTTACTTCCTGCTGCTCGTCGACGACCTCTCCCGCTACATGTGGGTGATGGTCCTCGGCAGCAAGGGAGAGGCTGCGGACGCCATCAGGCGCGCGCAGGCTGCTGCGGAGGCGGAGTGCGGCCGCAAGGTGCGCATGCTGCGCACCGACAACGACGGCGAATTCATGGCAGCTGAATTCACGTCGTACTGCACTGATGAGGGCATTCAGCGCCACTACTCTGCACCGTACAGCCCGCAGCAGAACGACGTCGTCGAGCGGCGCAACTAGACGGTTGTGGGGATGGTTCAGGCCCTTCTCAAACAGAGGGGGATGCCGGCTATCTTCTGGGGAGAGGCGGTGGTGACAGCTGTCTACATCCTCAACCGCTCGCCCACCAAGGCCCTCGATGGCAGGACACCGTACGAGGCTTGGCATGGGCGCAAGCCGGCGGTCTCCCACCTGCGGGTCTTCGGCTGCCTCGCGTTCGCCAAGGAGCTTGGCCACATCGGCAAGCTCGACGACAGGAGCACTCCAGGGGTGTTCATCGGCTACGCGGAGGGCTCAAAGGCCTACCGCATTCTCGACCCGGAGACACAGCGTGTGCGCACGGCGCGCGACGTAGTGTTCGACGAAGGGCGAGGATGGGCATGGGACAAGACGGTGGACGACGACTCGACACCAACGTACGAAGACTTCACTGTCGAGTACGTCCACTTCGAGGGAGCTGGGGGAGTAGGCAGCTCCTCCTCACAGAGCGTGCCTACCCCAGTCCCCGAGTCTCCACCGACTCCGGCGCCCGCTACTTCGGCTGCGGCACGCTCTCGAGCCACGACTTCGACTGCGATGAGCTCTTCGCCGACTCCACCACAGCCGGCGACCCCACGGACTCCAGCACCACCAGCTACCCCTCCAGGCACGCCTACTCCAACAACAGCCCGTGTCGAGCATAGCCCGGTGGAGTTTGCCACTTCTCTCTCCCACGACGAGGAGCGCATCGACGCGTACCACGACGGCGAGCCGTTGCAGTACCGCACAATGGAAGACCTTCTCGGCGACCAACTAGTGCCGGGACTGGTGCCTCACGACCTGCAGGCGCAGTTGCACGTTGCGTGTGACGATGGCGAGCCTCGGTCCTTCGCAGAAGCCGAGAGACACGCGGCATGGCGTGCCGCGATGCAGTTGGAGATGGACGCGGTTGAGAAGAACCGCACTTGGGAGCTTGCTGACCTTCCTCGCGGTCACCGCGCGATCACCCTTAAGTGGGTGTTCAAGCTGAATAAGGACGAAGCCGACGCCATCGTAAAGCACAAGGCCCGCTTGGTGGCACGAGGTTTCGTGCAACGGGAGGGGATCGACTTCGACGATGCCTTCGCCCCCGTGGCACGGATGGAGTCCGTGCGACTCCTCCTTGCGTTGGCCGCCCAGGAGGGCTGGCGCGTTCATCACATGGACGTCAAGTCGGCGTTCCTTAACGGCGATTTGAAGGAGGAGGTCTACGTACACCAGCCGCCGGGTTTCACGATCCCCGCCAAGGAAGGCAAGGTGCTACGCGTGCGCAAGGCTCTCTACGGCTTGCGGCAGGCACCGAGGACATGGAATGCCAAGTTGGATTCCACGCTCGAGGGGATGGGCTTCGAGCAAAGCCCGCACGAGGCGGCCATCTACCGGCGGGGCAATGGAGGAAATACCCTGCTGGTGGGTGTCTACGTCGACGACTTGGTGATCACCGGCACCAAGGATGCGGAGGTGGCGGCGTTCAAGGAAGAGATGAAGGCCACCTTCCAGATGAGTGACCTGGGACCTCTCTCCTTCTACCTGGGGATCGAGGTGTACCAGGATGACTCTGGGATCACGCTTTGACGGACCGCCTACGCCAAGCACGTCGTTGAGCTGGCTGGGCTCACCGACTGCAACCCAGCTCTCACTCCGATGGAGGAGAGGCTGAAGCTGAGCCGCGATAGCACGATGGAGGAGGTGGACGCTACGGAGTACCGGCGTCTTGTGGGGAGCCTTCGCTACCTCACCCACACACGGCCGGACTTGGCATTCTCCGTCGGCTGCGTTAGTCGGTTCATGCAGCGACCGACGACGGAACACCAGCAGGCTGTGAAGAGGATCATCCGCTACGTTGCGGGGACTCTCGACCACGGTCTCTACTACCCGAGGTGTCCTGGGGAGGCACACTTCATCGAGTACAGCGACAGCGACCACGGCGGCGACATCGACACCAGCAAGAGCACAAGCGGGATCCTCTTCTTTCTCAGCAAGTGCCTCGTTAGCTGGCAATCTGTCAAGCAGTAGGTGGTGGCCCTGTCCAGCTGCGAGGCTGAGTACATAGCGGCCTCCACCGCTTCGACTCAGGCGCTCTGGCTCGCTCGACTGCTCGGTGATCTTCTCGGAAGAGACACTGAAGCGATGAAACTCAGGGTGGACAGCAAGTCCGCTTTGGCCCTGGCAAAGAACCCCGTTTTCCATGAACGGAGCAAGCACATCCGGTTGAGGTACCACTTCATCCGAGGCTTCTTGGAGGAATGAAGCATCAAAGCGAGCTACATCAACACCAAGGATCAACTTGCGGACCTGCTCACCAAGCCCCTTGGGAGGATCAAGTTCCTTGAGCTTTGTTCCCGGACCGAGATGGTCCAGCTTTCCCACAAGACGACGCACAAGACTTAGAGGGAGAATGCTGGGAACAAGTCCTTGTACTATAGTCTTTGTGGGTCTCAGTCTTTGTAGCATCTAGAGGACAGCTCATGTGTTGTGGTCTTGCTGCCCCTAGGACAGCATCTAGAGGACAACATATTAGAGGACAACATCTCAGACCAGAGGACAACATCTTAGCTTTAGCTGTTAGGACAGCATCTAGACATCTTAGACCAAGCTTGGTTGCCCAACCAGCTATAAATATGTAACCCCAACCTCTCGGGTTGGCATAATATTGTGTGAGAAATAAACCAGAAAATTGCCTCTCGATGAGAGTAACAGTTCAGTTTCTAACAATCTAGAGCTGTACTGTACGATCCAAAGTCCAGGTGGACTCGCCTCCAACTATAATTTGCACAGTTTATCCAGAGAGGGAAGAAAGAAACAAGGCAAAGGACGTGGAGAAAGGTGCCAAACCTTTGAAGGGGAGCTCAGCTCAGTCGTCGTCCTCGTTGGAACCCACTCTGCACGCCATCTCCATTGCAGAACCCTTGTTTAGTCGGTGGCCCACTTCACTTGATTCCCCACCTAATCACCCGCCACATCGTTTGATTAGCAGGCAGCACAATACTTACTAGTGCTGCCAAGACCACAGGTCAACATGTCGGCTCATCTGTCTGTTGCCATCAGTAGTATTCTTTCACCCTCTGAAACAAGGCAGGGTCACCTGTTCTTCTTCGTCTTTGACCACTTTACCACTCCTAAGTCCACACCTCTAGCACTAATCTTCCCACTAAACAAGTCTCCTCTCTCAGTCTGATGTGTTCTCTTGCTGCTTCGCAAGGCTTACTGCTTCCGGTATGAATGAGCTCACAGCTTCACCACTTGCTCTGAAGAACAACCTGTTTTACAGGAAGGAAGGAAAAGCAAGCAGGTCGTCGTGGGTGTGACAGTGACCTGTCTGAAGAAACAGAATGGAGAAACCCTGGCTGTCAGTCAGGTTACAGGTCAGGACGGGGAAGCATCTGAATGTGACTCCTGTCCTGTTCTTTCTCCAAGCCACCTCATCGTCAAGTGATTGGGTGGATGGGCTGTACTGGGTTGAGCAGATTCCCGTCCAAAGTCAAACCGATTAATTCGCCACGGAGACCGTGGGCGCGACCGGCATGGACCCCTCTGCGGCAACTTGCACGGGGGTACGTACCAGGACTCTCAAACGGGTGTTAACGCGTGAGCGTGGAAATGCCGTGGCACGGCTTCTCTCGATGGCCATGGCATCAGGATTGGGCTAGTCTTGTGTGCACGTCCAGGGAAATTCAGCTAGGAAATTAGTTGGATGCGACCTAAGAATTCAGCATCACCTGAGAAAAAGAAAAAGGAGAGCAAAAACTTTTTACCAAGCTTGCTAGATATGGATGGACCACGTGGCATGAAACAGGCACCGCATTTCGATCCCCGTGAAAGAAAATCTCCCTCCCTCCCTCTCCCCAGTCCACGCGAGTCTCCCTTCCCAACGAGCAAGTAGCTCATGGTGGTTCCACGCGCGCGCGATCCCGTCCTCACATCATCTCATCCGCGCCACTCCCGTCTCCGTCATCTTCTCATATTTTACGGTAGCAGTAGGCAGTAGCAGTACCACCACGTGTGTGCGAGCTCATTTCCTTGCACCTGCCAGTTGCCTTCGTCAAAGCAAACCATCTTCCTTCCCGTTCAATCCACAGGGCTAGCTCCCGGGCCGCCGCTTCCTTCCCCCTAATCCCCTTCGCCTGCTCTGCCTCCTCCTGATTCAGTCCATTCCTTTCCATCTTCGTCTCTCCTCTGATATAAGCTTCAACCGACAGGGCTCCCTGCTGGCTCCAATCAACATGTTCTTGTTCCTCTCCCATGGGCAACCATAGCATTTCTTCCCCACTCCCCAAAAAATTCTCTCTTTTTTCGCAGTTCTTCATCTGTCCTGTTCACGGTCTGTTGAATTAGGTGAAGCTCTCCCATTTTTCAACGATTTCTCACCGGTACAGCGACTCGCTTCTCCATTTTTTCCCCCTCTCCCCTTCCCTTTCTCTTGATGAAATTTGCATGCTACTCTCTTCTCCGGCTTAATCTGCCATCGTTCCTGTCGCCAGATGGGGTGCTTCGCCTTCAGGAGCGGCAAGGGCAGGTCCAGGAGCCAGCCGGCCGCCGGCGCCAAGACGGCGCCGGCCAAGTCGCCCCCGGCGTCGGACTCTTCCGGTGGCGGCGGGCAGAGGAGCAAAGCATCGTCCGCGTCGGCGTCCACGCCCACCAGGAGCATCCAGGAGCTGTCGGAGGAGCGGGGCGCGCAGCGGCTGCGGGTGTTCGACCTCGAGGAGCTCGGCAGCGCTACCAACGGCTTCAGCCGCGCGCTCAAGGTCGGCGAGGGCGGCTTCGGCTCCGTCTACCGCGCCTTCTTCCGCTCCGCCGGCGGCGGCCGCGTCGTCCTCGCCGTCAAGCGCCTCAACCAGCGCAGCCTGCAGGTCAGTTTGCTCCCTCGCATCTCCTCTATTCTCTCCTTTTCCTCCTTTTTTTTCAAAATTATTCATGTCACGCTGCATTTTAGGCTTAGATTTGTAATGCCACATCGACTTTATTCATCAGAAAGCTTGAATTCTGTGGCGATTCATCATAGTATTTGATCACACTGTGGCAGAGTATCTGTGTAGTATTTTTATGGAATCCCTAGAAATTGACAGTGATTCGAACCTCATCTTGTAAAAAAGAATTGGAAGTGTCCATGGATTTGTCATTTCTGGTGTATAGACACTACAGATTTTAAATGATTTTTTTTTTTTGCGTCCACAAACTGCCGAGAAGTAACAACATCATCGAGACTTTAGGTGCCCTCATGTGGTTCAAGGTCTACAACAAAACTCAGAAGATTGTTTGTTTGCAATGAAACCATTAGATTAATAGGAGATTCATGACAATCTTAAACACATAAATATTGGCCTGGACAGCTTCAAAGAGTTTTAAGAGAATATTGGTCCAACCAACCGGACAAGGACATCCACTGATGTCAACTTCAGTGGGAATCGTAGAACAAACCACGTGAAAATTAGTCAAGATGGCATCACAAGTCAACCTATTAAATCATATAGATCAGCATCACGCCTTAAACACCGCCCAAGTCTGATCATGACAATAATTAGATCCAAGTATAGAAGAAATTCAAAAGTTTCAAGCATTGAACTGTGTTCCTTAACGATTGGGTTCATCTTTTTTTTTGAATAGCAGTTTAAAAGTTTTCTTTTCCTGATTTCAGGGTCACAAGCAGTGGCTGGCTGAAGTCCAATTCCTGGGTGTTCTTGAGCACCCGAATCTCGTAAAGCTGATCGGCTACTGCGCAGTGGATTCAGAAGCAGGCAAGCACAGGCTGCTGGTCTATGAGTTCATGCCCAACAAGACCTTGGATGACCACCTGTTCAACCGAGCTCATCCTCCCCTTTCATGGAGAATGAGGCTGCAGATCATGATAGGCGCTGCACGGGGCCTGGATTATCTCCATGAAGGAGTACCGGAAGTTCAGGTTCCCCCCAAAGCATTGTTCTTTCTGTATAAAAACCAAAAATGCATTCTCTTTGCTAATAAAAAGGGCATTCTCTGAATGTCTGACTGAACCGATTAAACCGTAGTCTGCAGGATAAATACATTCTCTGAAACTCCGAACTGAGCCATGTTCAACACTGCATTAACACACAGTTTTTTAAGAACACATACACTAGTAAGTGATCAATATCTGATCCACGGCCTTTTGGTGTGGCAGGTGATCTACAGGGATTTTAAAGCATCCAACATTCTTCTCGACGCCGAATTCAAGCCAAAACTGTCGGATTTTGGCCTGGCAAGGGAAGGGCCAACCGAAGGGAAAACGCACGTCTCCACCGCGGTGAGTATGCGAGTGGTCAACCGGCCACTGCGAATATTTTTTTTATGGGGATACCGGCCAATGCGATTGATTCCCTAACCCCTATGCTATGCAATGGCATGAATCTTGCCGAAACTACTTGTCTGCCAGTGCCATGGCGTTTCTTGCATTGCATGTGACGATTTGAACTTACTTGCTGATGGTGGTGGATGATGGTTCAGGTGGTTGGGACGCACGGGTACGCGGCGCCGGACTACATCGAGACGGGGCACCTGACGACGAAGAGCGACGTTTGGAGCTTCGGGGTGGTGCTGTACGAGATCCTGACGGGGCGGCGGTCGCTGGAGCGGAGCCGCCCCGCGGAGGAGCAGAAGCTGCTGGCGTGGGTGCGGCGGCACCCGCCGGACAGCGCCGGGTTCCGGGCCATCATGGACCCGCGGCTGGGCGGGCGGTACCCGCTGGCCGCCGCGCGCGAGGTGGCCAGGCTCGCCGACCGGTGCCTCGGCAAGAACCCCAAGGAGCGGCCGGCGATGAGGGACGTCGTCGAGGAGCTCGAGCGGGTGCTGCAGATGGAGCCCCCGCCGCCGCCCGCCGACAAGAAAGGAGGAGACGGGAGGCCGCCGCCGTCGGCCAAGAGGTGACGACGGCGTTTGGGGGCTGATTGACCGGTGCCGGAATATTACGGGGTGCGCAGGGCGTTTTCCAAAATTCCAAGTTTGTGTGTGTATAGAAGATTATTATAGAGAGGCCATAAGCGCACCAAAATAGAAGAAGTTCAGGTTTAAAACAGACAAAACGACATGCATGGATCAACAGCTCTTGATCTTCATTTCGCTACAACTAAGTTCAGAATTGGAGCCAGTATGTTCCTAGGAAAGGACCTGAAAAGGTCTTTTTTTATGTAAGAAAAAAAAATCCCCGACTCAAATAGGCAAATCCAGTGGACAGAAATTCGATAAATGGGTTAAAACCTAGAAAAACTAGTCCTCATACAAAAGTCCAGCAAAAAGCCCGACGGCCCAACCATTCGTCTTGGTCGCATCTCCCCCATTCGATAGATGGGCCGTGGGCTTGGCTAAAGCCGCAAGCAAGCCCCCTCCTCTTCGTCGGCGGCCGCTACCTCCCCGCTCCCCCAATCTGCCGCGCCGCCGCTGTCCCGGCCAACTTCCTCCTCCCGAGGCGGCGGTCGCCTCGCGCGGAATCTTCGCGTGCGCGTCGGGTGGGCAGAGCAGAGAGAACTCGCCGAGGGCGCTTGCGTGGGCTTCGCACAGATTAGACTCCCATCCCTCCCGAATCCCAGCGGGCGATGCAGGCGAAGAAGCTGACGCTGCTGCAGACGGTGGCGGCCGCGGGAGTCTTCTCCGCCGTCTCCTGCTGGTAACACAGCCTGATTAATCCAGCATCCCCTGCGAACTCTCGCTCTGAGCATGCTAGATCTCCCACACCTGTTTTGCTGCAGGTATGGCTTCATGTTTGGAAGGGAGTCCGCGCGGCGAGAGCTTGGTGGCATCATAGACGACCTCCGCAAGTCCACCACCACCTCAACCACTTCATCTGAACCCGATGCTAATTCCAAGCCATAGTATGCTATGCTATTTCCCCCATCTAAATGTGGTCAATTTTGTTTGTGGATCCTGTAATGTAAGGTAGATGGAATAACCAGTCTTCGAGATGTTTTTACTAGTTTTGCTACTTTTGCCCCCTCCAAAATGTGTTATTCAGCTTGAACATCTATTTAGAATGAAAAACAAGTTAAAGATGCTGTTTATTTAAGGGGACAGTATATTGATCCTTGCTGTTGGAGAGTGTGGCTCATTTTTTTTTCTTTTTTGACACTGTGTGGATGTTGTCATGTAGACATATCCCATGGTTTCATGTTACTATTTCAGATGAAGGGAACTTGCTACAATGTGATGTCTAGACAGTCTAGTGTTGTCCTTGGGAAACAAATTTCTGGCTGGCTCACTGCCCTGTTTTGAAGCCATGGCAGGCAGCATTCACTGCCACATTGATATTCAGTGACTAATCAGCTAGGGTTGGTGGTTGATTGGAAACTGATATTTGCCATCAAGCAATAGGATTTCACATTGATTTGAACTAATTGGCTGGTAGAGTTTTCAAGGACTGAGGAGACCACTGGCAGTAAAGATAATATTTTTTTTTCTTGCACCAAAGAGCTACATACATGGAAAATTGAATTTGGCAGGACAGTAATGATAGGACAAGCATGGGAGTAATTGGAGCCATGTGTTTAAGATCACAAACCTTCAATCTTCTAAACAACATGTAAGATAACCAAAGAACTAAGGTGGTAAGGTGGCTGTTGGTGATGATCATTGTGGCACTGGTGTTAGCACATTGAGTGTCCCAGTCCTAGATGTTACTGAGGATATTTGATGTTCATCATGTTAGGTCCTGTCCAATCTTGTTCATATTGCCGTGATATTTTCTCTCACACAAACAGCACAGGTCAACAGAGTAAAAAAAGGGTTTACATGGACTTATGTGGTGGTTTTCTTTGATGCAGATCCAGGTCTGCAGTGCCAAGAACAAGATTGTGTGTTCATCATAAATGATCTGGTTGACAATTAGAAGTGTTCGCCAAGGAGAAAGATTGTTAAGATGCAACTATATTATGTTTGGTGGGTTTCTGTTTCACTGAGGCTGCATTTTGAATTTAAAGGAACGACAGATGATATCGCTGGATTTGTGGCGAGAATACCTGTTCTTTCCCTTGTTAACAATATATTGTACATCTTCCTTCAGGCGTAGCAGAACTATTGATGCATTGTACTGCTGATATGTGATTCGTTTCTTCACGTTGTTAATTTATTGAGATCATATCATTACGTCTTCTGGAAAACCTAAACAACCCATGGTGCCTTTTTCCCTTTTTAAATTTGTTTTGTTTGTGATTGCCCTTGCACCCGGCAAATCTATTTATCGCGCGCGTGTAGGCGCGTCGCAGAAGAAGGCCACTGTTCTTCTTAGCCAGCGGTGGCTGGAGTTCGGGCCTTCGGGGTGGGGGTTGCCAGGGTGTGGTGGCCACCAGCGACCTTAGAAGAGGGGGGGTGGGGGGGTGAGGGGTGGTAGGGAAGACCGGCGGTGGTGGTGGGTTGCGGGGTGGCGGCGGGGGTGGCGGTTTGACAACTGATGGGCCAAGGACCGGGGAGGGGCGCAGCGTTCACTCGGGTGAGGGCGGCACCGGCAGTGGATCCGGCGGCGGGAGCCTCCGGAGATGGGGAAGATGGCCGGCGGCGGGAGGTGAGCGGCGGGGCATCCTTCTGCGATACCTTCCGCCGAAATCGTGCGCGTTAAGAATAGATGCCCCCCAAACAAGGACCTAAAGAGTCGAGTGCACTTATAACCTGGTTACAGCCTTGACGAGCAACATACTCGGAGTTATGGTAATGGAAGAAGGAAGGGGAGGTAGGTGAAGGTAGCAAGGTCCACCATGACTCGATCCCACTCCGAAGAGCAACTTCAGTAATAGCTTCAAAATAAATAAGAGCCTCTACTTAGTAAGTAGGGGTTTTCTCTACTTTTGAAGGCTCTATTTTTTGCACCAAACTCCAGCAAGAGCCCCCGGATCTCAGCCCCTATTTCCTTTTCTCTTGTATGTCAGCATATTCTTCATGTATATTCTTTATATCACTCCACCAAAATTTAAACATAAAGATTTCTAAACCATAGCAACGAGACATATCGAAATTGGTGATTTCAAACATGATGATTTAAACTTAAAAAATTTCAATGTAAAAATCGCATGCATCTAGAAATTATCTAGCACACCACATAGTTCAATTTGGTGTAGATAGATAAATAATTCAGAATATATTCTACAAACAAAATTCAAAGAGTCCTGTCGTACATGAGTTCTGAATGTTTTGAACAACAATATTGATAGCAACAATCTTCACAAATTAGATTGTCTGTACATATAATTTAGAAGAAAAATATGTATGTGTATTTGCATTGCTGCAAGTCTGCATCTGGGCACCAGTGCTATTATTTGCATCTGAGCGGGCTAGAGAAGCTTTCACTCCAACCGATAATGGTGGGTTTTGATACTGTGCACAAACAAATGAAATTGAGAAAAAAAAACAGACCTTGCAGGGAGCGGCGTGGCCTGGCGCTCGTGGTGGAGGTTGGGGTTGAATTATGGAGGTGGCCGGGTCTGCGCGTCGCTCGGACAGGCGGCGGCCGGCGCACGGGAGGGCACTCTGCTTGGCCGGCGACCGGAGCTGCAAGGGCCAAGGGGGAGGGCGGCTGCTGAGGTGGAATTCGAGGTGGAGGGCTCGGGACCGTTTTGGGAGGACGACGGTGGCCTGGCAGCGGCGGTTGGAGAAAAGGGACGGCGGCCGGCGGCCGGTCTGGCAGCGGTGCATGGATCGGAGAAGGATGTGCTGCAGGAGAAAAGACGCGCGGGAAAAACAGAGCGCTAAAAAATCCCCTCCCACTATGCGAGAATAAACGGAGGGATGGCGACCTAGGGCAGACCCCTCAGGCCTCGGGGTGTGTAGGTGAATTTGGAGGCCTCCCTAGGATGAGGTTCGGCCTCCAAATTTGAAATACTGGATTTGTTAGAGAATTTGCTCGAGTTGCTCTAACTTCTCCTTCTCCGTACAAATCCGATTTTCTCCTCTCGTCTCCCTCCATCCCGCTCTTACCCCCGAAGGCTAGAAAATAAATGTTTGTTACTGTCTTCTACTAGCAGTGATCAAGCTTGTTCGTGAGTCTCCAAGATGAGTCAGTTCAAGTTTGAAAAAAAAATGTAGTCAATTCGATAACCCGTTGGTATTTCCTCCATCGTCGTGTTGAACGGCCATGGTTGCTTAACTTCCACGATCACCATTGCTCTGTTCTCGCTTCAGTGTTTCGTCAGTTAACTGGATGAATGATGTTCAGTTTTCAGTGTTCATAGGAATATCCAGAATTCTTTTACACGGATGGTGATAGAAGAGATCGGTGTGCTCTGCGCGGTTGTTGTCTTTCTCTTATTCCAAGACCCTGCCTATCTCCCTTAATCCCTCCTCCTCCGTGCCGTGCCGTGTCGTCACCATCGCCGCGGCGGCGGCGGCGGCGAAGCAGATGAGCGGCTGTGAAGAACTGTGGCTAATGTTAAACGGGGTGCAATTTGGCGTCAGTATCCTCACTCAGTTCGATCTGTTCAAGATGCTGCCAGGATACAAAAACAGGTTGTCCAACCAAGTGACCCACATAAGGTGACGAAATTTGATAGAAAATTAAAATTTTACTTCTACTCAGACTCATCGCTACTACCTAGTACCACTACGCATACTCACTACTAATATGAAGCTGGAGGTTTGTTCAGGTCGTCAGGTAGTGATCAAAGTTCTGAATTTCCAAGATGGAGTCAATTCAATTTCCAAAAACAAAAATGTATCCAATTCGATACACCGTGAAAGCTTTCCTCTATCGCCGTGAGGATCTCGACGACGCTCAACATCTTTGTCGGTCAACCTGTAGGTATGTACAAAGCTCAATTCACGAGTCATGAGACCAAGAAAAGAACACAAGAGTGAAAATAGGAGTTTCAGCTTGGAGTGCGATAAGTGGGCCGACTCGTGGTCCTCAGAGCCCATTTCAGGGAGTTGCCACGGTCAGCCCACTAGTATCTAAGACCTGCAGTTCCTCCATAGAGCACCAGAAGGATTTCAGTTTCAGAATGGGACTGGTACCAGGATCTGAGAGCTCTCATATGTCTACCTCTCTTTAGGTGGTAATGGAGCAAAACCAACCAACAGGCCAGCACACTTTATTGCAGAAGGTTAGAAAACGAGCAGATTGCTATCATGCAGGGGAATCCCCGCCAGCCTTTCCACCTGTCTTCCTCTCCATCTCGTGATGTGCACCCTTCACTCCTTCCCCTTGCAAGCACTTGTGCCAAGCTCGACAGGCCGGCCCTCTTGTCGTTCTCACGGTGGTGAGCAAGGTGATCAGGAAGCAAAAGGGCCCATGACTACTTGCCCTTTTCTTGCTGTCACGCTCCAGCTCCTGAAGTTGGAATATCTCCAGTGGCACCATATAATTGCAATAGTCGCATGTTAAGTTGTTAACGTCACATTAAATTTCTAGTCTAGCTACCCCCGAAGCATCCATGGCTGATCACGACAGGTTCTCGTACAATGCATCGACTTGAAATTGAAGGCCTGTTGTAGTTAGGGTTTTGGTCTTTCGCTGTACATGTGTTGGGCATTCATTGGCTCCACTCACGAGAGTCACTGGAATATATCTCTACCCTCCTCTTAATGAAAAAGTTGCCTAGGCACGGTCGCTAAAAAAGAATATATCTCCGGGGTAAATTTGGGCCCAGGAAAAGTAGTGCCAATGGGTGTGCTTGGGTGTCTATGCATGATAGGTACTCCCACTTGCTCATGAATGTCTGCTCATTTGCTCACTGTATTCAACCTGGATCATCCTGGTCAAAAGTGCATTACTCAGTTGATTTTGTTTGTAAATTGTAGCATCTGAAATTGTGGCACTGCAATGATGTCTGCAGAGAGGATTGGTGTCAAAGTTTAGAAAAATGTGCATCTGAGAAAGATTCACACCTGTTCTCCCAAGGTCCTTGATTGTCCCTGTGAACTGTTGCTTTTCTTGTCCAAGTACAAAACTGACCAGCTAGCAGCTTTCCTGTGCCTCTCATTGCTGAAAAGCGAAGGAACATTATTCGCATATACACAGCCTTTGTGTTGGAGCCACTTGAGCCGGTAAAGATGCACACTTGCACAGAGCATCAGAAGACAGAAGTGAAAGCTGAAAGGATCAGCCGTCTGAAATCTTGCAGCCTAAGCCCTGGAAAAAGTTACGCAGGTAGTACAAGTGATTTAGGACAAGGTTAGGATTGCCCTGCAGACTACTGATTGAAGGACAAGTGTGCATGCCGTGGCACCTCAATCCTGTTCTGAATTTTTCTCATCTGTCCATTTCTGAAGTCACATCTGACGTCTCAGGGGGAAAAGTGCAGGAACGATGAAGAGGAATGCGAATGGCAGCAATCTTGCTCTGGTGGTACTAATGTTTTAGTTTGTACATGCAGATATACAGGTCATCACAAAGAGTCGATGTCCATAGCTTGGTTATTCCTGCTCTGTTGGATCTCTGCCTAGTGTTCAACTGCTCATCAGTTCAACTTTCTTCCCTTCTCTCTCTCTCTCCTACAAGAGATCATGCAGATGAAATCATCCATGCATGCCCTCAGGATCCCCAGAGAACAACACCTACATGCTAATTTCTGCGCTTGACTGCAACTGGTCGATGATCGCGGCAGAAGACGATCACCTACTGGCTACTGATCCTGCGACTACGCACTCACGGCCTGAACCATCTCGATGCGTGCGGCCCTGCTGATCGACACCAGCTACCTAGCTTGTGGCCACGGGGGAATTGCGCGCCGCGAGGTTGGCGATGGTCGGGCGGCGGCGCATCGCCGGCGGTCTTGACGAGGACGCCGCATCAGCGGCCGGCGAGGACGATGACGATGACGGCGCGCGCAGGAGGCGGTGGCGCCGTGCTACGGCCTGGAGCGCCTCGTCCATGTCCATCTGCTCCTGCCTGCAGTCGTCGCTGCAGAACGCGGCGTCCCCCCTGCAGGCAGCAGATCGATCAGCACTAAGCTATGGGACGGAAGGGAGGAATCGGGAAAGATGATGCCATGCTTGCGCACGCGTACTTGTACATGAAGACGTCGCGGTTGCAGGCGATGCTCTCCTTGCAGAGGAAGCACGACCCGAGGTAGTGGGGGTTGGCGCCGCCGCCGCCGCGCGGCTTGACCCGGAAGAACCTCGACGCCACCTGCACGTACCGCTCCTCCTCCTCCAGCTCCCACATCGTCTCCGGCACCGGCACCGCCTGGGCCGCCGCCGTGGTGGACGTCGCCTCTCGCACGCGCCCCGCCGCTGCGCACCTATCTCTACCAAAGCCAGCTACAGGCGGCTATAGAGCGTGGTCGTCGTCTCGTGGAGCTCTGATCCTTGCACTTGTCGAGGACTCGCTCGCTCGCCCTGGCTACACTGCCTTCTCCATGGTTTGGTAGACGGAGCTGTCCCAGGAGGAGGAGGTTTATAGGTGCGTGCCGGCCCGGCTTGTCCGCACGCGCGGGCTGCCATGCTGGTTCGCGTAGGGCGGAGTGTATGTGTCGCAGCAAAACCATGGGTGGTGGGGTCGGAGGGCATGGGCAGTGTCGTGGAACCTGTTGGCGGCGCGTGCCTGGCGGCACCTGCACCGGCAACTTGATCGATCGACATGCCTGACTGAATAATAATCAGAAAATCACATGATCCATCCTTTGGAAAGCAGCAAGAGATGAGTCAGCCGAATAACAATCGAACTGACAATAAACCATTTCACCATTGGTATGATTTCCGTGTCTGGACATGCCTTTTTTTTTTTTGATAATATGTCTGGACATGCCTTGCTTGTCCAGATTCCCCAGCCATTTGCAGCTAAGCTCTTGCTGCTTGTCCCTGGAGACATGCAGAAGGTCAGAAGGTAGCTAAGGGCACCTCCAATGATTATAGTAAGATCCTCTCTATAACTGTACACGTAGGGTAAAATAAGTACCGTAGACTACACGTCCAACGATCTTTACTGTAGCACAATTTTCTAAATTAGTGTGGGTCCGCATGTCATAATTTCTTTACTCATCCATCTCTTCTTATTCTCTCCCTCTGCCCTCCGCCGCCCGCACCGCGCCACCTCCGCCTCCGATCTCGCCGTCCACTCCGCCTCCGCGCCCAGCCGCGCTCCTCCTCACCTCCGCCCGCGCCGGCTGCCGCACCCCACCTCGCCCCCACACCGGCAGCCGCACGCGCGCCCTTCCTGCTTCGCGCGGCGACGCCTTGGGCCTGCATCCTCTCCGGTCGGGCTTGCCTCTCTTCCTCCTCCTCTCTTTTCTCTTCTCTCTTCTACGGTGGAGGCTGCGGCCCGGATGCCGCGCCCCCCGCGCCGGCTCCTCCGCGGCGGCGACCACGGCCAGCGCTCGCGTGCGCGACCCGATGGGCCGGCTGGTCCGCGGCGGGCCGCGCCCGGCGTCACCTCGCCCTGCAGCTCGTTGGCCGCACCCGGCGCTGGCTGGTCCGCGGCGGAGGCCTCCTGCCCGCTCCGCCGCCATCATCTATGGTCGGAGCTGCGGCCCAGCCATGGCCTGTCTTGCCTCGTCCATTTTCCTGTTCTGCCGCTCGCGCACGAATACCGCGTGAGTGGGGCCCGCTCGGCGTGAGAGCGCTTGCTAGCGGCACTCGCTAGGTGTAGTGACGATTTCTCTCTTCTTATTATTTTATTCACAAATGCTGATGTGGCTCTCTTGTAGAGAGCCCCTAGCGACCCGTTGCGGGTGCCCTAAACGATGGTGTAGTGCTACTGCAACTGCAAAACGGTTGAGCCGTCTCTGTCTAGATCTGCTGCTGTTATGGACACCTGCAGATTTTCTTCTTATTGTATACTAGAGGGTGTTTAGTTATAGGACTAAAAGTTTAGTCTATGTCATATATATCATATCGCATCTTAAATGCTAATTAGAAGGATTAAATATAAGGTAATTATAAAACTAATTACACAGATAGACGCTAATTCACGAGATGAATCTATTAAACCTAATTAATCTATCATTAGTGCATGCTTACTGTAGCACCACATTATTAAATTATGAATTAATTAGACTGAATAGATTTATCTCGCAAATTAGCTTCTATACTTGCAATTAATTTTATAACTAGTCTATATCTACTTCTAGCCAGTAACCAAGCATCAACCACCTCCTACGAGTACGCAGGGCAGCAAGTCGGCGGCATGGGCACTGGGCACAGCTTGTAATTGACCTGCCGCTGCCAGACCGGATCAGGAGTTAGGATCAAAAACCGGTCGGGAGAGAGAGGGCGGCGTTCCGGTGGGCTATCCTCTCTCGAAGGCCCATGAAAACCAGCCCACGGCATTGTGTGCTTTAATGTCGCGCTTGCCGCCGCGGCCCACCGCTGATGAGGCGCCTCCTCCTCCCGTCGTCCACGTCGCGTCCGGTCCACCACACCGCCGGCGCCGGGTCCAAGCCAGCCGGGGCCGCCGTGTGCGTGTCCGCCTCGTCCACCGCACCGTCCCAATCCCAGCCCGTGGACCACGCGCGGCGCACGGGGAAAGGAAAATCCCAAACAAAATAGACAAACAGCAAGCGTGGCCAGCCACTCGTTCCCCTCCTGTCGTCTCCTCCTCGTCGTCGCGCCAATGGACGCGGCCGTCGCGCTCCCGCTCCCCGCCGCCCTCCCGCCGCCCCACCACCACCACCTCGCGCTCCCGCTCAGGCGCCACTCCTCCTCGGCCGCCGCCGCGCCGCCCAAGGCTCCCGCCGCCCCGCGCCTGAGTCTCGCCGCGCGGCCCCTGTCGCCGGCGCGCTCGGCGTCGTCACCGGCGCTCGCCCCACCCGCCGCGGCCGCCCGCTCCGCCAGCTCCAGCCGCGCCGCCACGGGGTACGCGGCCGCGCTGGCCGACGCGTGCGCGCGCGCGGGCACGCTGCGCGGGGCCGCGCGCAACGCGCGGGCGCTCCTGTCCCGCCGGCACGGAGCAAGTTCCGAGGAGGAGGAGCTGGACGCGCGGGTGGCGGCGCTGGTGAGGATGCTCGTCGGCAAGGGCAAGGCCGGGATGGTCGCCGAGGCCTTGGCCGAGTTCGCCGCCATCTGCGACCACCTGCTGCCGCCGCCCGCGCGCCACGCCTACTAGTTAGTAGTCCACGCGTGTGTCTCCTACTCTGCTGCTGTAGGTTATTCAGAAACATTGCGTTAAATCGGCTGTAGTATAGTATGCTCGTTCATGCCTGGACTCTGCTCTGGTGCTGCATCTTTGTAAGGACTGGGTGATGTGAGGCTTTGTATAATTGCCATTGATTATCATATGGAAACTCTTGCTCCCTGGAGTACAATATTGTAGCATTTCTTCTGATGGTGCCACAAGATCGATCTCCTCCAAAGCTGCCATGAGCATAACTGAGCATCAACCGACACATCTGAACGTCACGTTGGTGTTGGATTGGCAGCTGAATCACTGAAAAGAAAGCTACTAGCTCGCTTCAGGAGTTCAGGTAGCAGAAGCATAATCAGGTTTCTAAATGAGGTCAGATCAACTGCCTGCAACCAACAAGGAATACTCAACCCTGTGATGAGCTAGCCACATTATGCATAGTGACAGCCTCATCATGCCGAGTAGAATATTTGAGACGTAACCAGAGAGGTACTAATGACGTGCTGGGCGTAGCAGTTGGGGGCTGCACAGCTCGATCGGTGTGCGCTAAAGCAGACTGAACCCATACCTCCCGACCGATAAACTTTATCAATTCTTCCGGTCCACTTGGTAACCTAACTGCTGGGCTAGCTAGCGTCATGCGACCAGTGATTAGGTTAAGGGTTGCGTGATCCACGACGTCTGCATATCCCTGCTCTCCGTCCGATTCCTGTGCTTGCATATGAATCGAGAGAAATATCTTTTGCTCTATCTCTTGAGGATAAACTAAGTAACCAAACTCAGTTTGAATTGTATTATCCTCCGCCGTCATTTATATTTCTAGCAAAATCGAACTGGATGACGATCAACTGAGTGGTTCACACGACGATGATCAATAAAGTTAAGGGACGCCGTTGAAAATACGAAAGCATCAGAAAGAAAACCTTGGAAGAGGAAGCGTTGCATTTGCACGTGCCTATCTAACCTAAGGTAGGCGCTACAACAAGTTAGTTTTTTCTAGGATGAATGAATGCCGAAAGAGAAAAGTGCCATAGCTAGGAACCAAACTCACTGTAGGACACTAGGACAAACGTACGCAACTGCAGTGGTGGCAGTAATTAGCAACAGATTATCAACACCAAGAACCCCTTTCATCTCTGTCAGTCAGCAGCGGTCTCCATTATGAAAGATGCTGATGAGCACCTCCAATAGGAGGAGCTGAGAGCAACCCCTCCTCATCGCCCTCCCAACCACTCTGCTCCTTATGTCACCAGCACAAATATTTATGCACACACGCAGATCGGATGTCAGACGAGGCATGTAACAAGCTTATACTTAGGAAGAGCTAGCAAGAGACTTGTGTAGCTTGGGAGAAGCCAAGCCATTGCTGCAGGTGAGCCTGGAGAGGTCGAGCAATGGAGGAGGACTACGTGTTCAAGATCGTGGTGATCGGCGACTCGGCGGTGGGGAAGACGCAGCTGCTGGGGCGCTTCACCCGCGACGAGTTCTTCCTCGACTCCAAGTCCACCATCGGCATCGAGTTCCAGACGCGCACCGTCGACATCGCCCGGCGGCGCGTCAAGGCCCAGATTTGGGACACCGCCGGCCAGGAGCGCTACAGGGCGGTCACCAGCGCCTACTACCGGGGCGCGCTGGGGGCCATGCTCGTCTACGACGTCACCAGGCGCCACACCTTCGAGCACGCCGCGCGCTGGGTCGACGAGCTCCGCGCCCACGCCGACAAGTCCATCGTCGTCATGCTCATCGGCAACAAGGCCGACCTGGCCGCCGCCGGACGCTCGGTGCCCGCCGACGAGGCGGCCGCCTTCGCCGAGGAGCAGGGGCTCTTCTTCTCGGAGGCGTCCGCGCTCAACGGGGAGAACGTCGAGCGCGCCTTCCTCAGGCTGCTCGAGGAGATCCACGCCAACGTGTCCAGGAGGCCGCTGGGGGTCGCGGCGGACGAGGAGGCCAGCGCCGACGAGCGCGGTGGCGCGGACGTGTTGATGCTCAAGGGCACTAAGCTGTCGCTCGCTGAAGAGATGTCCATCATGGAGACGAGCGCCTTGAGGAGAGCAAGCAGCTGCTCGTGCTCGTAATGATAAATCGTGGTGCGAAGCTGATTCTTTCACACACAAAGTAGTCTGAAGTTTGGACAAGCATGTTTCACAGCGATCTGCTTGCGATGGATCATCAGAACAAAAGATCCAACGATTTCTCAGTGAACACGGGATTGCTTTGTCATAGTACTGATGGCAGGTGTCAAACAGTTTATGCTCTGAAATGAATTTCCTTGACAGAGATTAAAGGCATGTGAGCAATAGAATCAGATAAAACGAAGTGCATTTGTGGACCTGGAATGCAAGAGCCCTTTCTTCATTATGTATATTGACTACCCTAAAACTGTTTAAAAATACAAGGCAAGCAAAACAGTACTTCAGCCAGACAACCATGGAGTTCTGATAATTATATTTTTTGGCCAGACACAGAGAATTCTGAATCAACTTAAACATCAGTGCAAGCTTGCCAATTTGCCAGCTGCAATTAGCTTCAAAAACTGGTGCAGCCTCGCCACGCAAAAAGGAACTAATACATGTGCTGAACCTTCGCAAGCTGCACAAGAAAACCTAACGAAATCGAGGTAATGCTTGCTTTTACTCCACTGCAGGTTTTCATGAGATCTAGCAAAAGGATTAGATTAAGGTGAAGAAGGCTCTTGCGGTTCTGATTCTGACTGACTGTTCTGAACTATTCGAGACATCAGCTTAGATATCTCAAAGATTGCGCTCTGTACCTGATCGTCTTCTGAATCCGAGGGCCGAACCCACAAGGGTGACTGTAGCCCCGAGCTTGCAGCCTTCTTGCCCTTTCTAGATGTTGATAGGGCTCTCTCCAGGTCTGATTGTCTCAATGGTCTAGGCTTCTGAAACAGAAGTAGGAAGTCACGAATCAAATCCAATGCGAGGTTGAAGAAGCCTTTCTAAGTTAACTCTAAATCAACTTCACCAGTGTCCAGAGAAATATAAACAGCACAGCTGTTATTACGAAATCAGGTAATGAGAAGTCCAAATAACAATACTATATAAATTTTTTCCATGAATGCAACATACTAAATCAACAGAAGTCATGTTAAACTGATTGTAGCAAATATGCTGAACTGATATGTTAATGCTAGTAATTAAGTAAAATGCTACAGAAGATATGTTAAACTGATTGTAGAAAATACTATTGAATTATCAGAAGTCAATATGTGCTCTAATTTAGTACTAAGGTTGTTAACTTACTATCAGAAGTGGAAACAAATGTTATAAACAACAGCGTGAAATCTTGTATACCAACAAACTGAGTGGAAATAAAAGACTCACATCTAATTTCCTCCCATTTTTCTCATTATCCAACAACTCCCTGATAGGGTAGAATGCTGCCTGCTTGCACAGTTCTAGGATATCTGATCCAGTAAAGCCCTCACACAATCTTGCAATGTGATCATAATCAATATTAGGCTCAACATTTTCACCC
The DNA here is from genome assembly GCA_032594955.1 of Panicum miliaceum. Taxonomy (NCBI): domain Eukaryota; kingdom Viridiplantae; phylum Streptophyta; class Magnoliopsida; order Poales; family Poaceae; genus Panicum; species Panicum miliaceum. The sequence continues at coordinate 32,365,840 of CM064071.1, read as the reverse complement.
TTCAATACAACCTGAAGTATCTTGCTCCTTTCACTCTGAACAGGAATTCCAATTTCAAATATCTGAGTAAAGCGCCTGAGGATGGCCTCATCTAACTCAGAAGGCCTGTTTGTAGCAGCAAGGACCATCACACGAGCATTCTCTGCAAAAGACATATTTATAATTAAATATTGCTCAGTAATATCTACCGAAGTAAATTTGTACAGTAAATATTTCTATATCCATATGCGGTAACAATCCTTTTCCAAAAATAGAATAAGCTTGCAAGGAAAATTTAATGTGGTTTCCAAATAAGACATCATGGCAAACAAGTGTAGCTGTAGACTAATTTCTCATGCCTGCCTCAGGCATACTATAGGGCTTGCTCGCTGCGGCTGCAGCTCCAGCCGCTCTGCAGCTGGGGGGCTGCTGCTACAGCCGAGCACGCCAATAAGTTCATGTAGAAATTCACCTAGAAAGCATGCCATATGGCAAAGGCTATCATGTTATTACTTATTAGTTATAGTTTCTCTGAACTAACATCCTTTCAGTATCTAGAACTTTTGAAAACACGCTTCCCATGAAATCAGCATTGGTTATGGTTCTCAATAATAATAAGAATATCATCAAGAGAATTCCTAAGCAATCATGAGTGAAAAAAAGCATATTATAAACATGTTCTTCTCATGTAAGGTAGCTCATTGATGGAAGCAAGTGAGTTGCTCCCTGTACATTGAAAGCATCCCATATAACCAGCCATAATGACCATCAATATGAGTCCTAGCAAGGCATAGACACATTGGTGTCAGATACATTAAGTAAATGACACGCACCCCAAACCCAGTCAAAACTTACAATCAAACATCCTTGCTTGTTCCAGGGTACAAAATCGGCCAAAATAATGAAAAGATGAATTAAAATCAATTAACAGGGAAAAAACAGCAAGACAGCAACAGATCAATAATTGGAAAACCATATAACGAACTGGCCATTAATGGGCTACCATTTTCCCTGAAATCAGTTCCTATAAATATATATTACTACTGCACTATATTCTCCTTATTTCTTTGTGAAGTCACCCAATTCTTACATAAATTCTATACTGATTTCCAGAAAAAGCACATCAGCTTCTTTTGGTACATATGATTACCAAGATACATTATATACTGAACGTTAAAGGCTAAAAGAGTTTCACTCAGATAAACAGATCAGAACAAGTCATAAACTTAAACAAAACATATCTACATGGTAACCGGTGTGCCGTAGAGGGTCACTGCTATTGGCTGCTACAGCATTTGTTTTGGGAATGTTACTGGATTCAATTAAGGGCAGACAGTGATGGAGCTAGGTAATGATGATTAGGAGGGGCAGCTAAGCTAATTCAGAGAACAAAAACCACTGATTCACGCCTTAAAATTCTTCTTAAGATTTAGGGCTTCAATAGAAAAATAGGATCATAAGGGGGCCAGTCCCCCTACTGGCTCCGTCACTGAGGACAGATTTGGACAAACTTTATCAGTATATAATACAAAGGGGTACTCAAACTGAAACAGCACCAGACTTAATGTTCGAGACATAGGCCTTGGGCACATGAGGAAGAGGACTAAGGACACATGCTGCTCAATTCCTTTGCTCATGACATACACCACAGCCAGCTTCATCTTTGATGTCGATCAATCAGGAGTTCAGGACGACATTAGGTGACAGCGCATGCAATCTTACAAGCACATCTATTATAAAACTTAAAACATAGGAGGCATGTGCCCCTGCTCAACATAATGTAAGTCTGCTCCATGATTCAATGTAATTTGCAGGCAAAAATGCACTAAATCATTTGGAAGCAATATACATAGACAGAGGTTGGTTGATAACAACTGAAACACTAGTGAAAATATGTCACTAAAATTGTGTCTGAGCGCTAGCAGGAGCCTCATAAATAACATGACAATTAGGCATAATTATTTTCTTAAGGAAATAACCTTAGATAGTGTTGGTTGTCAAATTTATTTATGTTACTACAGTTTGTGAGTGGCACTTACTAAATTGTGATTATGCCTCTTGTGCATTCATAAAGAATCATCATAGGGCAAGTATTTAGTTCTATATGCATCCATACGATTAATCAATGCGACGCTTTCATGCCAGCAGGCAATGATTAAGAGCACTCACGATCAGTGGTGAAGCCGTCCCAGAGGGACATGAACTCCGTCTTCATATTAGTCATGGCTTCATGGTCTGTTGTGCGTCGCTGCCCCAAGAAACTATCAACCTCATCGATGAAGATAATAGCAGGCTGCAGCTTGTGAGCAAGGCTAAACACAGCCGCAACTGCCACAGCAACAACGTGCCAACATCAGCAGCACATCACATACCCACCAAAAAAATAAAACGGTAAAACCGGCAGCGATTCTTAAACTAGTAAGTTTCTAGTGGACAGCTAAAGCAACAATGTGGTTAACACTAGAACCGTTGCCTTACCGAGCTTCTGTGCATCCCCAAACCACTTGCTCATGAGATTGGAAATCCTGACATTGATGAAGACTGCCCCGGACTCCCTGGCGATGGCCTTGGCGAGCATGGTCTTCCCGGTGCCGGGCGGGCCGTAGAGGAGCACGCCCTTCTGGGGGCTGAGGAGCTTGCCGAAGGCGAACAGCTCCGGGCGGCGCAGGGGCAGGATGACGAGCTCGTAGAGCGCCTGCTTGACGTGGTCGAGCCCGCCGATGGAGTCGAACTCGACGTCGATGCTGTCGGGGTTGATGACGTCGCACGCAATCACGTCCTGCGACGGGCAAGCAAGCATTGGCGGGGGATTGGATTGTATTGGATTCGATTCGATTTGATTTGGGGGCTTCGTGGGACGGTGAGGAGGGGGGCAATGGATTGGAGCGTAGCACCGGTTGAACCCTAGATGGGGGCGCCTGCGGATCGGGGGAAGGGGGAGGCAAGGCAAGGGCACGAACCTCGTAGGGCGTGGTGGAGACGAGCGGGCGTCCGAGGCGCTTGGCGATCTCCTTCTTCTGCTGCGCGGCCTTCTGGGAGGCGGCGCGGTTGGGGTCGAGCTGGCGGAGGCCGGCGAAGAGGACGAGGCAGCTGAGCGCGGCGCTGGCGGCGTAGAGCACGAGCTCCTGCACGAACCGCGACGACTCCGACGACCTCATCGCCCCGCCGCTGCTGCTCCGCGCCGGGGGCGGCCGAGGAACCCGATTCTGCCCCTGGCTTGCGGCGGCGGCGGTGGGGGGGGGGGGGGGGGGGGAGGAAGGAAGGGGGCTGGGTGGGGATGGATTAGGGGCGCGAGTCGCGACGCGATTGCGCGGGGCGGGCGGCTTTGTGTGCTTGGAGGAGGGGTTTGTGGGGTTGGGTTCCCCGTTCCCCCGCTTTCCGTGGCCTTTGGGGACGGATGCTTCTGGCTACTGCTGCGTTGCGGAGGCGGTGGCCTGGGAGAGAGAGGAGAGGAGAGGAGAGGTTTGACTAGGATTTCACTCATCTCTCGCTGTCGGTGATTTTGTGATCGACTGGACTCTGAATATTCTGTTTTCTGTTAGGATGTTTCGTAGGCCAGCCCCCAGTCGATCCCAACAAGAAGCCCACACCCGAACGGTCACGTCGTCATCTGGAGACGCAGGCCCAATCCCAGCCCAGGAAGACGATCGTTTACGCTTGGGTTGTGACGTTCTCGCTGCTTTCATGTGTTTGCAAATAGTTTTTTTTTCTAATGCTAATTGCTAAGGTATGTTAAAGAAAGAATGTTGTGTTTAAAAGCTTTTCTTAGTCCTCGGCGCCTAGGTCTCCTAGGCGACTCGAGGTTGGGTTGGCGACTAAGGTTTCGACCTCTGTTTCCTGCATTCTTCTCATCTGTTTCCCTGATCGGATCCATTGTTAGGGTCTGATCTTCGAGTCCACGTCCCATCCTACATTTGTGTCCACGTTGAGATCTCCTTTTGGAGCCCAGCCGAGATCTGCTAGCCCCTAGTAGCCGCCAGACGTTGGTTCCTCCTCCACGCGGTTGGCGATCTGCTTGGAGAATTCGGCGGAGATGGAGGCGGTAGAGGGGATGTTTTGAGCGCATGAAGTTGTCGGCGGCAGAGCGCAAGGGCATTTGGGTGGATGCAGGTGGTCCGGCTGGGGCAAAGGCAGCGGAGCCGCAGGCCATCGGGAAGGTGCTCGCGGAGAAGTTGGTGAACGCAGATGCATTGGCCCAGACCCTTGGGAAGATTTGGTGCCTGATCAAAGGAGTGAACTGCAACGACTTGGGTGAGAACCATTTTTATTCACTTTCCTGTAGGCGTTAGGGAAACGGCGTGCCCTAGAGGATGGGCTATGGATGTTTGGGAAGGATTTACTGGTGATGATCGATTTGGATGAGACCAAAACCATTGAGGAGATGGAGTTTGTTTCCATTTCAATCTGGGTGAGGGTGTCGAAGCTGCCTTTTGGGATGATGAACAGATTTACTGGAGAGGCAGTTGGAGGGGAAATGGGCTCCTTCGTGGACATGGACACGGATGAAGATGATACGGCTGTTGGGCGCTACCTCCGCATTAAGGTGCAACTTGACATTGGGAAGCCGCTGATGCGAGGGGTCACTGTGTTCGGGGGAGGTGATGAGGAGAAGCCGATCTGGTGCCCGGTGGAGTATAAATTCCTCCCTGACTTTTGCTACACGTGTGACATCATTGGCCACACCGATAAGATGTGTGCTACACAACTTCCAAGGGGGGAGATACAACAATACAGTAGGAAAATTAGATGCATTCCAGATCGGAGGAGAGAAGAGGGAGGTGGAGATCGTTTTGGCGGCCTAGATCCTCCTCGCAGTGGAGAATTGGAGGGAGCGGGAGCAAAGGAAGTGGTGGCTTCTCTGGCAGCAGGAGTTTTTCTGGACGGGCAGGGAGTGATGACCCATCTTGGAGGAAGGATGTTGCAGTGAAGGAGAAGACAGTTGTTGGAGAGAAAGAGGGAGAGGAGGATGAGGCTACGAGCCCAGTGAAACCTAATAATAGTAAGCAAGTGGAGGGGAAGTCGAAGAGGGCTCTTCTTGTGGATCTTGTTGGTGATACTGGTGCTGTTGTGGAGGGGGAGGCGTCGGGGAAAGAAGTTTTTGCACTCTTGGGGGGCAAGGACAAAGATGGTGCAGAAGGGGGGAAGGGGAACGGTGCCATGCAAAGCATGCACGTAGATGAGGTGATGACGGGTGAGGGGCAGCTGGGCAAGGGCGTGGAGGCGCAGACCAATGGGAAAAGCTCAAGGAGTGGCACATTCAAGAGACTGCCAGGAGCAAAGAACCTGCAGGGAGAGGAGGTGAAATCTGGCCTTTCTGACAAGAAACGGCCAATGGAGTCAGAAGTTCCGGTGATGGGGGAGGAAAGAAGCAGAAGGTACTGATGCAATCATATGAAGCGGGGCTGTCGGAACAGCCCTGCGCGAAGCAACGAAGGTCATAGCGTGGAACTGCCGGGGGTTGAGGAATGATCTGGCAGTTCGTGGCCTTCTGAACATACAGAAGGAGGAGGATCCCGACATCTTGTTTCCGTCCGAGACTAAAATGGACTTGAATAGGATTGAAGGATTGAGATGGCGGCTTGGTTTGACGAACTTGGTGGTGAAAGACTGCAAAGGGAAGAGTGGTGGTCTTGCAGTCTTTTGGAGGAAAGGCGTAAACTTTCACCTTCGTGCAGTGTCTCGACTGTACATGGACGGTGATGTGGTGGAGGACAATGGTTTCGTTTGGAGGTTCACAGGCTTTTATGGAGAGCCACGCTCTGATAAGGAGCTCTCATGGAAAGCATTGCATACGCTGAATGCAGCTAGGAGGCATCCGTGGCTTTGCATGGGGGATTTTAATGAGATCCTCATGAGCCATGAGAAGGAAGGAGGGGTCCCGAAACCACAAATATGCATGGACAAGTTTCGGGAAGCTTAGGAGGAATGTGAGTTACATGATTTGGGCTTCACAGGGGACAAATTCACCTGGTGGAACAATAGCCACACGGGAGACGACTACATTCGTGAACAGCTTGATAGAGCTGTTGCGGATGCGGCATGGTGTTCTTGTTTCCCGAGCGTCAGAGTGAAGAACGGAGACCCGCGCCACTCAGATCATTGGCCTGTCATCTTGACAATGGACGAGGACAGCGAGTTGGGGCGTTTGTCTACTGGTCCCCAGTTTCGATTTGAGGCAAATTGGGTGCAGGAGGAAAATTGTGAAGCGGTAGTGGAGAATGCATGGAGATTGGCGATGGAGGGACGATCGGGGCGGGTCCTGTCGGCGGTGCATGGAGTGGCTGCGGATTTGTGGGATTGGGGCCGAAACATCTTGGGTGATCTGGAGAAACAGATCAAGTTCACCAAAAAAGCACCGGAGGCATGCAGAAAAAAGAAAATAACAAACGAGAATGTGGCCGCCGTGGAGGTGCTGAAACATAAGCTAGAGAAACTGGAGAATCAGAGGGAGTTGTATTGGAAACAGCGGGCCAAGGTACATTGGCTGAAACATGGAGATAGAAACACAAAGTTCTTCCATGGCTTTGCATCGGAAAGGAGGAGGCCAAATAGAATTCAAAAATTGATAGATGATGATGGGAGAGTGGTGGAGGAGGCGAGGGGGATGCTGAGCCTGGTGACTAACTATTATACTTCTTTGTTTCAGTCCAATGCAGGTACGGAGTATGATGAGCTGTTACGGCGAGTACCCTCTCGTGTCGACAACCACATGAATGATGAACTCATGAAGGAGTATAGTGAGGAGGAAATTAAGGCTGCTCCGGAGAATATGGGAGATTTAAAAGCCCCAGGGTCGGATGGCATGCCAATTTATTCTATAAAAAATATTGGCACATTGTTGGAGCAGATGTTGTGAGGGAGGTCAAAGCACTACTGAACTGAGGGGACATGCCTAAAGGATGGAATGATACTGTTGTTGTACTCATTCCGAAAGTCTCAAATCCGGAGAAACTCAAAGATTTACGGCCGATCAGCTTATGCAATGTGATATACAAAATTGTGTTGTCGAACAGTTTGAAAACTGTTCTCCCTGATATAATATCCCTGAATCAAAGTGCTTTTGTACCGGGACGGTTGATAACAGACAATGTTTTATTGGCTTATGAATTGACCCATCATATGCAGAATAAGAGGAGAGGAGTAGATGGGTATGCTGCTCTGAAACTTGTTATGAGTAAAGCCTATGACCGTGTTGAATGGGATTTCCTGCGGCAAATGTTGATAAAGCTTCCATCATGATTGGGTGAATGTGGCTATAAAATTTGTCTCTACAGTTTCTTACCGTGTCAAAGTCAATGGTGAGCTGACGGATGTAATCACTCCGCAAAGGGGGCTTAGGCAAGGCGATCCTCTCTCACCATATCTGTTCTTGATTTGCGCAGAAGCATTTTCATGTCTGCTGAATGCAGCGGAGGGGAGAGGAGAAATGGAAGGAGTCCGAGTGTGCCCAGCGGCTCCGAGCATCAATCACTTGTTGTTTGCAGATGATTCCGTATTACTCTTCAAAATTGAAGAAAAGAGTGCAGATCAGTTGCAAAGTATACTTTCATTGTATGAGAGATGCTCGGGTCAGATTATCAACAAGTCCTCGTCCTCGATTATGTTTAGTAAAAACATCAGGCAAGAAGAGAAGAGAGAGCAGCAATCATGTCAGCTCTAGAAATTTCTTCTGAGGCTAGAAATGAGAAATATCTTGGTCTCCCAATTTATATCGGCAAATCAAAAGTTCAGACCTTTACTTATCTGAAGGACCGGGTATGGCAGCGTATCCAGGGCTGGAAAGAGAAGCTATTATCCAAAGCAGGGAAGGAGATTCTTATAAAGGCGATTGCCCAAGCCATTCCTTCATATGCCATGTCATGCTTTGATCTCACAAAGACTCTATGTGATGATATTGGGCGGCTGATCTGTCGTTTCTGGTGGTCTTAGCAGGAGAAGGAAAATAAGATGCACTGGTTATCAAAGGAAAATAAGATGCACTGGTTATCTTGGGAGGTATTATGCACTCGCAAGGAAAAAGGTGGTTTGGGTACAGGGATCTGCACACCTTCAACTTGGCCATGTTGGCTCGGCAGGGATGGAGACTACTGAATGACTCTGATTCATTGTGTGCTCAGGTACTCCGTGCAAAATATTGCCCAGGTGGAAATCCTTTGGAGGCAGGAGAAAAACCGGTTATATCCTACTCATGGAGAAGCATATTGCGTGGTTTGGCCGCTGTAAATAAAGGAATAATTTGGAGAGTTGGGGATGGTACACAAATAAACATTTGGTCTGACCCGTGGTTGCCGAGAGGAGTCATCAGACAGCCGATCACGCCAAGAGGGAGAACAGTTATAACCAAGGTAGCTGAGCTTATTGATCCACTGACAGGGAAGTGGGACGAAGGTCTGATACGGGATATACTCTGGGAGGAGGATGTTCAAGACATTCTGTCTGTACCAATCAAGCAAGGGATGGAGGACACCATTGCGTGGCATTTTGATCCAAAAGGATGTTTCTCAGTTAAGTCAGCATACCATGTGTCAGTGGACAACCGGGAGTAGCACAAAACAAGGCAAGAGGGCGCGCCGAGTTGTTCCACCACACAGGGAGGTACTATCATCTGGAACAGTCTCTGGAAGTTACCTTGTACACCGAAGGTCAAGCAATTTTTTGTGGCGACTGGTACTTGATAGCCTGCCATTGAGGATGAGCATAAAACGAAGAGCTATGGAGATAGACACTGTTTGCCGCAGGCTCGACAAGGATGGAGGACACTGCTTCGTGAAATGCAAGCTTGTTTGTCAGTGCTGGCGGGCTCTGCTGATAGAAGGGATCCGCATGCGATTGGTGATACTGAGGTCGGCAGGGGAGGTCGTAAACCAAATTCTGCAGCTGAAAGGGGAAGAGCAACTGACAGTAATCAGTTTATTGTGGGTCTGGTGGGATGTACAGAACAAGGCCAACGCGGGAGAGCCTATGCTGTCAACGGATGAAGTGGTGCACAGAGTGAGGGGTCTGGCGACCAGCTTTATGTCTTACTTGCATAATTCTGGGGGCGGCTCGGAGGGAAGAAACGGTGAAATTCCAAAATGGACACCAACCACCACCACCGGATGTGCTGAAGGTAAATTGTGATGGAGCTTTCAGGGCAAAGGAGAAGGATGGTGCCTGGGGTTTTGTTATCAGAGATAGTGATGGCCATGGAGTTTTAGCAGGAGCTGGGGGGTTGGTGGCGGTGTCTGATGCTCTTGCTGCTGAAGGGGAAGCGTGTGTTTCTGCCTTGGAAGCTGCGATGGACAGGGGGATATCACGTACCATGATCAAGACAGATTGCAAAAATCTTGTAGTGGCGTTGCCGTCTGATACCTTTGATGGAGCGCCGGGTGGAGTAATCTTCAAAGAAGCGAGGAAACTTCTGAGGTTACATTTTGTTTTATTTGGTGTCGCTTATACAACTCGTTCTTGTAACAAGTGTGCTCATGATGAACTAGCTCGTTCAGGCTTAGACAGGGACCCGGATCGGCCGAGCATATGGTCTGATCCCCCTCCCAGATTTTGTATCCCGTCTTGTGGGTCGCGACTTTGCTGTCCCGATGGGTGAATAAAGCACGAGCTGAGCATGATTTGAATTTTTTTTTTTTTTGCTAAGGTATGTTTGGTGCTCCGAACTATCTTTCTTTACGCAATGCTCCGCTGCATGCCCCACTCCCTCCGCGGCGCCCTCGTCTCCACGCACCACGGCAGGGCATAAATCCCGAACCTCAGCCACTCGCCTCCACTCCTCAATGGCGCCATTGCGCCTCCATTGCTTCCTCCTCCTTGGCCCCGCCGCCACCGCCGCCTCCTCCATCGCCGCTTCGGAGGCGGTCCCAGCGTCTCGTCTCTGAACCCCGCGGAGGTCCAAGTTCGCCTCCATCGCCGAGACCTGGTGAGAGTGAGATCCCTTCTGCCTCGCGCCCGATGCAGATATCGTGGAGGTGCAAACCGGAAAGCGGGTGCGCGCCGAAACGGGCAGCTTAGAGGCCCTGTGCGAACTCCAAGAGATCCATGGACGCCCTGGCGGCGAACGGAAGCGGCACACCTCTGACCTTTCCCGTCCAGGACCCGCTCGACGGAATGCCATACCCGCAGGTAAACCAGCTCTCTGAGTCCTAAGCGTGAATGTGGTTTAGCAAATGCCAATATCTGCAAGGCAAGGTCTTTGGCTTGGAAGAATCAGTTATTGAGGTAATATTGTAAGCTTTCCATGATTCAATTTTAGGAGCATTTGTTTTGACCAACCAAAATTGATTTTAATAAGATATGAAAAACAGAGTTCGCATGTCACATGTTCAATTCTTGACAACATAGATTATTAGTAACTTAAAATTTTGCAACAAAATGGTTTCCGCAGCCAAACCTAAAATTCTGTAGCTGCCATGCTGTTTCTGCAGCAACGCCACTGCTTCCTGCTCTATGCTTGACCAAGTGAAGAGAAGAGGAATAGAGAGATAGCAGGCAATAGAGACAACTTGTTAAGGCCTTCCTGATGCAGCCTTTGTCACTTAAGCCAGGGCACGTATTGCTATACTTAGAATTTGCACACGTCTGAACCTCCCCTAACGCTGAACAATACTAATGTTTCGTCCTTTCTGTTTTTTCGTTGACTAATGTTACCCTTTCTTTCTCTCTTTTTTTTCAGCTTATCGCTTGTCAGACATATTCTACCATTGATTATCCATTATCTTTCTCAAAAAACGAATGTCCAGTTGCATCCAGTTGCATTAGTTTAGAAATGGAGAGCGTTGTGGAGCTTACAATATTACCTCACTAATATTACTTCAGTCAGCAGAATGAGGATATTGCTCTGTAGAGCGTTCTGAGCGTTGTCAGCGGATATTAGTGGATTTGTTCTTCCCCTCCTTTCTTCATCTATGCATCGCCGATGATCTTTCAACGGATATGATGCATCGTGGTTTGTTCATGGTGCCGGATGTTGTGGCTTTTCCAATATTTTGGAATTCCTTGCTGGGGTGGGAAGTGGAGCGGTCCGGGCTCTACCGATGAAGATGAAGATTGGAGCATCCATGGTTGTATGAGTAAAAAATCTTTGTACCATGGTGGTTCCTGCAATTTGGTGGAGATACCATGTGCTCCATTTTAGTACATTCTCCTTTCAAAAAAAAGATAAATGGTCAAAATACCTCTAACATAGTAACATTAGCTAAAACTGTAGAAAGGCGCAAAAACCGTTGAAAGGCGCAACAAAGCCGCATCATAGTTCTACCATCTTCCTGGAGGTACACTGCCTGCTTGCTGCTTGCATATCTGTTTCTGTTACTCATTTGAACAGGTGCAGCACCACTTTGAAGTTAATTTTCCAATAGCTCAATAGAGATCATCACATTTTTTTCTTCCCTGGCTGCTAATTTGAATGCTTTGCTCTGACAACATCTTTGGACTTTCCTATTTACCTGCAAGGTTAAATATCGCTGGCTCTATGATCAAAGATTTGCTTGTTTCCATGGATGTTCATAGACTTCTTCAGACTCCACAGTTTTATAGTTGTTTAGGTTTCTTTCTCCTTTGTAAGGCAAAGTGCAACCTACCAAAATAAGAATTGCATTGTCCCATTGCATGTATTGTATAACATATTATCTAGATTATTGATATAGCAGAGTAAGATCTTTTACCATATATTCGTTTTGCAACGATCAAACAAGCAATGCTTTAAATGCAGATGTGGGAAGGATTGAATTGGAGAGATGTACTGAATTAACAAGCTCTGCTTTTGACCTCCTATATGAACAATGTGCCTTAGGCCTAGGCATTAAGGCACAACCATTTTTAAGGACAAAAAAGATGATGAAAAGAGAGTTCAGTCTACACATTGAATTCAAGAATGATCTGGAGACATGAATCTTTTTGAGAAAGGTACCTCTCTATAAAGTTATAATTCTATTGCAACCATTGTTGATTGTTTCATGATTGTCAATTGATACGCCTCCCTCTTGCGGAATATTATATTTTGTAAAATGAGCATATGCTCATATCATGTGCTTTTCCTCTTCAGCTGTTAATGCTTTCAAATCCAACCATACAACTACATCCATATCCATAAACCTTAAAGTTGTACAAACTGTTTTCTGATCATATATTTTTTATAATGACCGTATTTCTCACTTCAATGCAAAACCACTCTAACCATCTCTATCTGCATTTATATATTCAAGTCAGTGAATGAGAAAGGCTGAAAATTTCTAACATCACCAGGAGGTTCGTACTTGTAGTTCTACACATGGAGAAATTATCACAATTTTAGTGGAGATGCCTTCTTTTACAAGTTGGGGGGGGGCGTCTAATAAATAACACTATAACAGTCTGCAATTGTTCCCTGGGTCGCGCCCAAGGTTTTCTAGTGATCAGTAATTCAGCGATGTGTATTAGTTGTGCCGCAGGACATTGTTAATCGATTATATGTAGTGTTGGAGCTTACGTGTTCTATGCCATGATCGCTGATATTTTCTTGAGTCGAAAGTACCTTGCTTTGTAGTTTTGAGCTGGTTCTCAATTATTATTTTCTTTAATTTTAAGCACCGCCATATTGTTCAGAAAGCATGTGGATTTTCCAATTTGTCAAAGGAACATGTAGTTATCTCGATGTTCATAATTAAGGTTTGTAATAATGTCGTCTTGAGAAATTAAAGGTTGCCGTCGCCAAGTGCAACCACACTACTCTAGTTTGCAATTGACACACGGATGGTCAAACTGAGAGGCGGCAGCGTTGCTTTCAAACTTTCCAAGGTCCGTGTCGATCGAGCTGACATCGTTTCCAAACTCTCAATCTCCCGGAAGAAAGCTTAGCTAGCTGGCTAAGGCTTGTAGTTGCAGTGGCCCATCCATCGACGTGATCGGCAGCTTAGTCCAGCGCACCTTCTACTTTGAGTGCGGCTACGACACGTACCGATCCATGCCGGCCGGCCGCCGCGTCATCTCTGGTCTTCACACCAGCTGGAGACACTCCGGCTTCCCTCCAGCAGGCAGAGATCGATGTTGGTGTGTCGGCAGCGAGTCACCAGAGTCCGCACAACTGAAATGCCTTGACCACACTTTTCGCGAGAAAAAAACGGTACGCGATCAGAAGTCTTGATCATGTTACCTGCTACCTTGACTACTAGTAGTGCATGCACACATGATGAAGCTGCTGCAGCTTTGGCTGCTGGCCTGGCCGGCAGATGGGGCGGCTAGGCTGCGCCGTTTTTTCAGCGTTGCTGCTGTGCCCATCGATCGATCGACCGACCGACCCAGCATGCATCCATCTATCTCCAGCACCAGCAGTCCGATCTCTGCCAACGACAAGGAGTACTGTGTGGGAACAAACAGGAAGAAGCGAGAAGCGATCGAGATGGTCAGCTGATGCGTTCTTGGACAGAGAGAAGCGATTAAAAATGCGGCCTAACTTATCAAGACAGAAGAATGATATAGTACACATTGAGAAGTCGAATAACTGAACGCATTTCAGTATCATTATCATAACATGCCTCTTCTCTATCGGCAGCCTCTTGTGAAGCAAACAGCATGTAGTGCAGACATTCTCTAAAGCATGTCTAGATCCCATCAGCTCTCATCCTGAATATATAAGTAGCACACTGATCATTTCAGTATCATTACCAATTTCGTTCCTTAAACAACACGCGCGCACATCATGCATGCCATTGCAGCGTTTGTTCATGAGTCGGTTGGGTCTTTGCTACCTGAATGCTGCATCCTCTGCTATCTTTTACAAGAACAATGTTTCAGGAGCTGCGCAGCTATTTCTGTTTTTCTTCCCCTCAGAAAGTCAGAAACATATATAAATTGACGTAGATGGAAGGAATCGTCAACTCAGCAGCCACCAGCAGTGCTAGAATGATGACCTGCAGCTGAACACAGCCTGCAGGCAGGGTCGCGTAGCATGCACACATCAGTCTCACCAGGCTCTCTAGCTCGGCTCTTCAAAGCTCATGGTGAGGGATGCGGGCGTCAGCGGACGCGTATGCGTGCGGACTTGCGTAGAAGAAGATAATCAGAGATCTTGATTCTTGGGGCAACGGCGACGTACGGGGCCGCGGCATGGACGACGACGACTGCGTCGTGGTCACATCGGTCGGCCAGCTGAGGACTGGGCGACCGCTGAGCCGGATGCTGTTTATTCATTGCGCCGCTGCATCTGCCTGAGAAAGGGAGGTCGCCGTAGCAATGCTCCATCTCCATGGACTTCACTTGACGTGCATTGCTAGCGGCCATGGCGTCCTGCTCTGATCCGTCATGTCTACCAGCCCGGCCTCGTCTTCTTGCCAACAAGGCAGGGCCAGCCGGCCAGGCCCCCACACGACTGACCACCCCTTCTCTCTCTCTCTCTCTCTCTCTCTCTCTCTCTCTCTCTCTCTCTCTCTCTCTCTCTCTCTCTCTCTCTCTCTCAATCATGCCCTTCAACATAAACTCTGCATTTGAACTTGTGTCTGAACAGGAAGGAAACCGGATGGACGATGAAAAGGGAGGGAGGGGAAAGGCGTTTCGGGTGTCGTGGGTGCATGTTCCTCCTGCGTGCTAGTATATAATTGCTCGCTTTGAGCCTGACATGTGGGGGGCAGCATGGGTGTTGAAAAAAAATGCAGTAGCAGGAGCACCAGAGGCCTTTTTTTCTGGGCTGAGAAAAGGTGCATAGAGGTGCCCTTTTTGGATCTCATTTTACTTTATAAAAAGAATGCCTTTTGAATCTTGATAGGGCTGTGTAAGTCTATTTGATCGCCTAGACAATGACTTGGCTTTCAGGGCATGTTGTATGCTTCTAAAGATGTGGGTGATTAATTTCAGAATCGATAAATTTTGAAAAAGGGTTAAACAGTTGCACTGACTCCTTGATTTGAAGGAAAAGAACTCAAAAATATATGGAGTAAGTGTACAACCAAAAACTCTATTATATACATCCGATCTACCCGTTGTTATGTTTGCACAACAAATTTGCTCCTTGGACTACAAACAATTGAAAGAATCTAAAGAACTCAACCGGCACAAATCTGATTGTTAAGCATGAGGGAAATAATGACCCCGCACTAAGATTTGCTACAAGCTCACAATTTTTGTATTTGTGCTCCTTGGGAGCTTTTTTTTTGGGAAGGGGGGGGGGGGGGATATGAAGAAGAGCACAAAAACAGTTTATTTGGTCAATTAGAAGTTAGGACACATAAGTTATAGAGTGATAAATAGTGAACCGAACAAGGTCGTTACTGTATCTATTCCAAATTCCCACGCAAAGGGTTTAGACTCCAAAACAATGCCTACTTAGACTGTTTGGAGTTAAAGCTTCTTTTCAAAATATTAACACCATAAATCAAAATATATACACGAGAATGTTCTTAACAAACTCATGGTAAATTTACTCTTTTGTTTACGAAGCATGGTAAAATTTACTTAAATATAATCATAGTTTTACTATGTTTATTGATGTCTATATCTATAAATCTCGACCCCCTCCTCTAACAATATATTGAAGTACACAGTAGACCTTTGCCCGTCTTATATTATTTTAAAATATATATATATATAAATGCAGATGGCCAGATTTTTTTTTCATACTATACCTCTATACGAGGTCCTAAACTAGGAGTACCAAGCAAAATGGGAGTAGTGGTGCTAGTACAAAAAGTCTGGCACATCTAGGTTGTCACACTGCAGATGAAAAAAAGCAAGGAGAGTAGGCCGGGGTGGGTAGGTGAAGGTAGCAATTCTTGTGGGCAAAGGTCCACCATAACTCCCCCCTCCTAATCAGGAGCTCTTCTTCCTCCTCCTCCCTTCCCCAGTCCAGCACAGCGCTGTACTGCCGCCCGGCCAGACAGATCCCCCTTGGAACCAGCCGTGCCTCTTGGGCAACCCTTCGTCCCGTGGCCATTCAGCATGCCTAGCTACTCCATCCTCCATAAATACACACACCCTCCTCTCCTCTTCTCCCTTCATCTCGCTCATACCCCAAAAGGGCCAGGAAATAAAGCTGAGAGAGAAGTGAGAGGAGATGTGAGAGAACAGGTAGGATCAAGCTGTGAGAGATCAAGGAAAAGTTGGCTAGCTAGAGAGAGAGATCAGGGAGCCTTTTCGTCTTTGAGGGGAATGTTGTCTGGCTCGGGGGCGCCGCTCTTTCTCTGACCTGCCCCCTTTCTCCTCCATCCTTCTCTTCCTCTCTCTTGGAGATCAAGAGGAGATGGGCAGGCAGGGGTGAGAGGAGATGGGTGTAGATCTCGGACCAGGCTTCATTCCCCCCAAAAGGAAGGGCTCGCCATGCTCTCTGCCTCCATCAGAACTCCACATCTGAATCGAGTAAGCTAATTAATCTGCCGAATATATATCGCGCTGGTCTTTTTTCTTCTCTTCAGTTTTCTTGGGTGTATGGATATAGATCTTGTGGCTGGGTGTGGCATGGTGAAGAGGCTGCATGAGATGCAGATTGGTGTAATGATGGGTGGGCATGACTGCATGACTGACCAGTGGCCAGTTGCACACATACCCATGGCTAGCTCATGTGGGGGATCTTCTCTCCCTCTCTTTCCTTGGCAATAATTAGCCTGTGATGGCTGCTGGGAGAGGGGAAGGTAGGGGAGGAAAAAGTTGCCATCATCATCACCTGATTAAAGGGCCATACATCTGCTTCCCTCCCATCCCATGCATGCAAATCCTTCCTCTGAATCTGATGGTTGGAGGTGTGTATCCAGGTTTAAATCCTTTGCTTCAGTCCTCATCTCTCTCTTTGTTTCCTACAAAGTTCTGGAAACCCAACTGCTCTTTTCTTTTCTTTTTCTGACACTTCTGTTTACCTCTATACTCCAGAACTCCCTTCGGCTCTGCATTACCATGTGGCTTTAGCTTAGATGACTAAGAACATATCAAGGTTTTATTTATGTCCAAATAGTTTATCAGGAACCATTCCTCTATTGTGTTCTCTTTGTAATTATAAAGCAATTAATGGAATTTTCAGAACCATCAAACCAGGATGAAAGAAATGAGCATCACGCATGTATTTTTTTTTGTTGCTATATACACGCAGGACATGTAGATCTAGATCAAGGAACCCAATTACGCTGTGCCTTGTGCAAGTGGGTACTCATACTTCCTCTCAATGTTGAATTTAATTGGTCATCGTTTCCAGTTTATGGTGATATATATATGGCATGTACATTCTTATCTGCTATGCATTGGTGAAATATTTCTTGCATGATTCTAGAGAACCAGCAGTGAAATTAAGTTAATGAAGATGTGTTCCGTTAAATAAACTGTTCATGCTTTGTTCTTGCTTAACAAAATGATCAAGATAACCATTTGATATATACTAGT
Source organism: Panicum miliaceum (assembly GCA_032594955.1). Classification (NCBI taxonomy): domain Eukaryota; kingdom Viridiplantae; phylum Streptophyta; class Magnoliopsida; order Poales; family Poaceae; genus Panicum; species Panicum miliaceum. Next base: position 32,348,533 of record CM064071.1, on the reverse strand, counting down.
TGTGTGCTGTTTGCAGCTAACCATGAATTTGTAGCTAGAACACAATCTACAAGCGCTTGTCATGCATAATTTCCTAACTTTTACGAAACAATAGTATCTAATTGTTGGGATGTTACTCCTCCAGAACGTAGTAGCCAGAGATGCTTGCAGATCTTGTCCACTTCTTGGAAACATAAAGGGTGTAGCATAATCTAGTACTTGAAGCCTGATTTCTTTGGACTCTTTTAGTATTTGTATATGTCAGAACCGTGAAGAGTCAGGAGTGGGATATAGAAGCTATATTGTTCAGGCATTGACACCGATGCATTGATGTTTGTGTAACCTTGTTGCTATTCAATCAGCTAGCTCTGAGCTGCTTCCTGTTGGAAGCCTTGATGAACTCTAGCTACATACATATATAGCTTCGTTCCCCGTATGCATGCTGTACCGTGCTTATTATTTTTTGTGTCGAGATGCTTACACCTTTAGAGCTAGCGGAATGGTGTTTCCAATGCCTCCAAATCCCTAAAGATTCTCTCTTGCTATGTCGAACACATTGTCTTTGTCTCGCTAGGATTTCATCATCCCCTTTTGCAGTTTTGCTCTCCGTATCGTCTACTTCTTCAGAAAAGGGATATATATCTTTGCTGCACACGGCATGGTCACTTATTCAGATATATTTTTCTCCATATTCTCATCTATTTTGTTTCTCAAAAGGATGCTCTCTCGTACTCCTTCCATTTCAAAATGGTTTGATTCGTTGCAGCCTCCAAGGCTATATATATTTTGGCCATCGGCATCTATTATGTGATCGATACAGCTCGTGGCCATAAAACTGATCCGCATCACATGAAAATGCTTTCAAATATGAATCCAACTATGGTGCTAATTAAATTGAATCCCACATTGCCTCGAAGGATGACAACTCAAGCTACTATATATCTGCAGTTTTTTTTTATTTGGTCTCTTCTCTTTCTCTTTCTAGTTCTGCTCCCTTTGTATGCACATCGTCGGCCATATTGGTGCATCCTATCATGCACGATGTGTTGGCTACATGCATGTTCCTTGGGACATGCGCTTCACCTCTCGCTGTAGAATACTAAACAGGAAATCCCTAGCGCCTAATCATCGTCTAGCAGCCACCCATAAGAACGCAGATAGCATGAGATATCACAATCATGATTCAGTACTTACACCATTCTCTTTCATGAAAACTGCCATTATACGATTAATCAGTCATCTGACAGGCAGCTGCGTTTGGCAAGAATGGCATGCAGAGGCATGCATGCATGCCCAGCTAGCTGAGGGGCCATGACCAGTGCAGTGACCATACGGGCAGCAGTCGGGTCAGCATCTCATGCATGCATGCCGGATAGCACTGCTGCTCACTCCTGTCCTGGTTCTGGTTGCTTCTCGTCTTCTCTTCTCTTGACGTGAGGGCTCATGCAGGGACAGATGCAGGAACGCCAGCCGCTCGGGCCACACGAAGCTAGCAGCTGTGGCCTGCTTCTGAACAGTCGCCTATACATAGCTTCTGTATTTGTTTTTTTCATCGGTTTCTGATGCGAGTGCAAAATAAAGTGCTTGAACGGGGGCTGTTGAGGCAGGACTGGAAGAAACTGAAGGCATCGTTGATTCAGTCAGAAACCGGAACACAACACCTAAAAGAACGGTCCTTTTCAAAAAGAAAAACACCTAAAAATACAGAAATGGGCCGCACATCTGTGGAACAGAGAGGAAGGACTGGACCACCGTCCTCTCATCAATATGGGCCTATAGACTCAAGAGGTCCACTTCGCGTTGCTCTAAGAGGGTCCACGCGTCAGCGTGATGCAGAGACGACGCCCCGACGATCGCCGCCGGCCGCCGCGATCGGAGGGCGCAGTTAGCGGCGGATTTGTCGCCGCGATTCTCCCGGCCGCCGGAGCTCCATGCCTGTCGGACTCTATCCATGGCTTGGAAACAGAGTCGTCGTCGGAAACGTTGATACTGACCAGTAAAATCCACGATCATCCAAAGTGCTCGAATCATTCGGCTTTACTCCACCAGAGATCTCACCCCGAGAAAGATCCGGATGGCGATCACTTACCTGCGATCCCTCCCGCGGCCTGGTACCGCCTGAGCGCGTGAAGATGGCGACCACTCACCTGCGATTTGCCACCAGAAATTCTGCAAAAAAAAATTGTAGATTATTTGCGAACAGAGAACACCATCCCACCAAATTACATGCTCAAATAATTTCTCTGGACGAAGAACTTAAGAAGAGAAGTGACCATGGCCTCATGGAGTGGTCGACTGGTCGTTATCTGAAAGACCGACCACGTTCTATAATATGACCTCAATTCGGCGATCCAAATGTTCACCGAAAATTCTACAAAAATGGACAGAGACGAATAATGTAGAGGCGCGTGTCTCCACAAAATTTCAAGTCCAAAAAAATTCAGTAGAGGAAGAACGGAAAAAGAGAAATGTCCGCGGGGGTGGACGGTATTTGAAATACCGTCCACCCCCGTTCTATATTGGAACTACAAATCGACATTCCAAATATTCACGAAAAAATCCACAAAAATGTACAGAGATGGAGAAGGAAGGTCCGCATGTGTCCACAAAATTTTGCCCGAAAATAAATTCTGTAGAGGAACAACCAAAAAAGAGAAATTTCCACGGGGTGGACGGTATTTCAAATACCGTCCACCCCTGGTGTCACCATCCCGGCGCCGGCGGCCGGCCGGGCGGGTGGTTGGTGTGTTGATGTTCAAAGTTGGTAGGCCTCAAATTGAAGCCAGGTCTATATAGCCTGTGTGTGCGGAGATGAACTGAAATTGTGTCAGCAAATCAAAATCTGTGCGCAAAGCTGCCATTGCCAGCATCAAAATCCGGCGATGCGATCCGCGAGAACCCGGAGGCCCTGGCGGGGTCACCATGGGCGCCGAGGAGAACGAAGCAGGCGCGGAACAGGACCAGCTTCAGCTACCTGGGCGCAGTCGTTCGACGAGGCCCTGCAGCTCGCCTGCAGGGACCACCCGCCGATGAGGTTCGTCGATCGGCTTCGGGTTCGGGATGTGGCGGTCCGGCCGAGCTTCCAGATGCTCACGGCGGAAGCGTATGGGCACACAAATCGAAATAAGCTCGCCAGGGATGCAGCGGGAAGGTGCGAGCGGCGGTCGCCGGCGGCAAGGCTAGCCGATCAAGCCACCGGGGTCAGCTCTACCAGTACGACCGGGTTAAATACATGATGAACAGTGTACAACACTGTATTTTGCAAATTTCGTCGGATGCTTCAGGAGTGCTTTTAGGAGGTAAGAGTTCAAATAAATCATAGCCCTGAATGACTAAATAACTAATTAATTAAGGGAAAAAATCAGCCGGCTATCCTAACTACCTGCATGCTGATCTAGCAGGGGCTTGCATGTTTGCATGTACGCATGCATGAAAATCTCAATGTCCCCTATTCCGTTAGGATTCAATTCCGTGCACATTTGTTACATGCTGGTAGCACATTTATTACATGTCGATCTCTCTTGTTTGGAAACATATTTTTTTCAAGTTTGTCATACACATCTCAAGTTAGATCTTGAAATGCTTAGGTATGCATCTCGTGTCATTCCAAAATAACGTTACGAACTCACAGTGGTTCCAATCATACGTCACAAAAATTTATGCAAACTCAAGTATGCAAAGGCTCCAATCATGTTCGTGTCATTCCCCAAGAAAAAGAAAAAAATGTTACACTCACATGTACAAAAGGCTCCATCACGTGTCAATCATGTTAGATCTAAATTGTGCATGGTATCCATGATACATAATGTATTTATGTTACAACACGTGATGGCAAAAAAAAAAGTTACATGCAATGTGCTGGTATGTCACGTTAATGGAGGGGATAAAAAATGTTTCTTGTCTCAATTTAATGGCCGGCACATCATGTGGAAAGAAACAGAAATCTGAGATCTCAACTAATCGTGCATGCAAGTTAGATCTAAACCTCTATTTTCTGATTTAAAATATATAAAATAAATATTAAAACTATTACCTCCTAAGAGGTAATATTGTATCTGATCGACGGTCCACAGTCATTTCAGTGTACTGTAGCTCTATCAGCGAACTGAACTGAAAAGATGAATTACTGAATTACATCCTAAAACTAAAACTAAACAATGCGACGGGCAAAACAAGGATCTGAGGCTACCAAGCATGCGATGCAAGCAACCAACAGCAAACACTTTGATGGTCACCGGATGCCACATGTTGCTGGGTTCAGAGTCCTTCTCTGCACTCCTACTCCATTCCAACACCCGGCGTTTCAGATCCTGACTGAATCGCAGATGATTGAACATCGTTACAGGTTTACCATCGCCATGCCTTCCCTGTAACAACCTATTACCAGAATCTCCAAAGAAATGACACAAATTTACCGTAATTTCTGACCTATAGACACAAGATGTATTCGAGGCATGCATGTGGCCACGACTGGAAGAAATTGAAGGCATCGTTGATTCAGAAACTGGAACATATAGTGACACCTGAAAAAAAAGGAAATGGAACATACCATCAGACTTGGAGAAAAAACGCTCAAATAAGCTCTGTACACGAAGAGCTTAAAAAAGAGGGGGTATTGGAGTATTGGACTTCAAATCGGCGATCCAAATGCTCACCCAAAATTCTAACAAAATGTACAGAGATGGAGGGTGTGTGGCCGCGTGTTTTCACGAAATTTTGTGGCCAAATAAATTCTTTAGATGAAGAAATAAAAAAAGAGAAATTTCCATGGGGTGGACGGTATTCCACCCCCGTCCTGTATTGAAAATTCAAATTGGCGATCCAAATGTTCACCATATTTTCTACAAAAACTGACACGGATGGAGAATTCAGAGCCGCATGCCTCCACGAAATTTCATGGACAGATAAATTCTGTAGAGGAAGTACTAAAAAAGAGAAATGTCCGTGGGGTGGACGGTATACCATCATCCCGGCACTGGCGCGCGCAAATCTCATCCCTCGCATCGAAATTTCCAGCAACAAGTCTAGAAAAACATCGGTACGATTCGGGGTCCCACCGTCGTGGCAAATTCCAATGTCAAATGAGTTCGGCCGCGGCCGATCAGTTCTTGGCAGCAAGGCGGAACGGAGGAGTGGAGCTGAAGCTGAGTCGAGGGAGGAAACTGGGTAGCGGGAGGAGGAAGAGGGCGTATATGGCCGGGAACATTGTGCGCGCGCGATGGTGACCGGAGAAAGCGCTGGTGTAGCTGCTGGCTCGGCAGGGATGCCGCGGCACCGTGACCGATCGAGAGAGCGCCGACGGCGAGGACGACGGGCTGGCACAGCAGACCAGGCAGGCGTGAGCGCGCATGGCGTTTCGGCGCCTGGACACAGCCGTGCTGGTGCGCGCAGAGGCTGGCATGGTTGGGAACAGGAACGCGCCGCGCGCCGGCATTGCCGTGGCTCGGTGGTCGGCTGGAGACACGGTGGCGGATGCGGGTCCTGGTTGCGGCGAGGAGAGGTAGGAAACCGGGGGGCAGAAATCGTCAGACTTTTCCTTGCCGCAATCTTCAGTTCCATCCCGTTCATCAATGGTTCAGGAGTGTTTTGACCATAGCACCACCGGTCGAGCTGAAAGATGAACGCGTCGGTGCTGAGCGATGCGACGGACGAAGGAAGGGTTCGAGAGGCCGCAGCAAACACTTCGATGGCCACCAGATACTACATGTTGGCATGTTGCTGGGTTCAGACATCTGAGTCCTTTTTCTGCACCCCCAACGAGTACATTCCAGCACCCGGCATTCAGATCCTGACTAAACCGCAAATGACAGAACATCATTATATGTCTGACCCAGCCAAGGGGAAGTTCGGGTTCAGGACTAAAGTTTAAAGTTTAGCCGTTGTCATATCGAATTTTCGGATGCTAATTAGGAGGAATAAATATGAGGTAACTATAAACTAATTACATAGATGGAAGTTAATTCGCGAGACAAATCTATTAAGCCCAGTTAATCCATCACTAGCACATATTTACTGTAGCAACATCATGTAAAATCATAGACTAATTAGACTTAATAGATTCGTCTACCAAATTAGTCTTCATCTATATATTTAATACTCTTAATTAGTAATAATCAAACGTGTACCGACTGAATTGACACTTGCTCTGGTCCAGCAAAACCACCATGCTGATGCTGATCATCTGACACTTCCTTATGAATTGATTGGCCCCGTAAAATCCACCATCACCTGAAGTGCTGGAATCATTTGGCTTTACTCCAGCAAAGATCGATCACTCGTCTGTGAACCCTCTCCCGGCCTCCTGCTGCCCGGCACAGCCGGAGCCGCCACCACTCGTCAGCGGCTGCGACCCGATCGCCACCGGAAGCTCTGCAAAAATCGCTGGAAGATGATGGTTGAACAGAGGTGCCTCATCCCTTGGAATTTCGTGCTCAAATACAGACCATAGACCATCCCATGTTCTTCTATCTAAAGGAGTATTGGACTTCAAATCGGCGATCCAAATGCTCACCGAAAATTCTACAAAAATGGACAGAGACACGAAAATGGCGATCCAAATGCTCACCGAAAAATCGCCTGCTCCGTGTACGGAAGCATGTCCCCACGAAATTTCGTGGCCAAATAAATTCTGTTGATGAAGAAATAAAAAAGAGAAATTTCCGTGGGGTGGACGGTACAAATTGGCGATCCAAATGTTCACCAAATTTTCTACAAAAAATGACACAGATGGATAATGCAGGGCCGCATGCCTCCACGAAATTTCAAGGACAAATAAATTCTGTAGAGGAAGAACTAAAAAAGGAGAAATGTCCCCCTGGTGCCGGCATTCCGGCGCCGGCGGGCGCAAATCTCGACCAAAAATGGGTAACACGGAGCAGGCGCCGGTGAAGCTGCTGCCTCGGCAGGAATTGGATGTCGCGGCGCTGTGGCCGAGAGCGAGCCGACGGCGACGACGGCCGGCAGGCATCGCAGGCGGCAGCCGTGACCGCGTGAGGTGTTCTGGCGTCTGGACACCGGCGGGCTGGTGCCCGCGGAGGCCGGCATGTTTGGGAACGGGAGCACCGGCATTTCCGTGGCTTGGTGGTCGGCGTGACGCGGTGGCGGATGCGGGTCGAGCAGGCCCGTGATGGCGAGGCTGCGCGGGAACCCCGTCCAGCAGAAATCGTCAGACTTGCCCCTTGACACAATCTTCAGTCCCATCCCGTTCTCCTTTCTGAATCTGCAGCGCCTTGCATTCGTTCAATGTTTCAGGAGTGTTTTTGCCACAACAAGGATTTGAGAGATCGCACGATCTACCAGCTACCAAGCTTGACGTGCAACCAACAGCAAGCACTTTGATCGCCACCGGATGCTACTAGATGTCGTTGGGTTCAGAGAATCCATTCCTGCACTCCTACCTCATCCTTCCCAACACCCCACATTCCACTTCCTGACCGAATCGCGAGTTTACAGGTTTATCATCGCCATGCCTTCACTGTACAACAACCTATTGTTACTAGAATCTCAAAAGGAAAAAAAAAGGAAAAAGAAAGGAGACTAATTTACCCTAGTTTCTGACCCGGCTAACGAATCGGCAGACGACAGAGATTATTGCACTCTTAAAACACATCTTACTGACTGACTTGACACTTGCTTAGCATACAGTGCTGAGTTGCAGCCTGGTCCTGTGAAACCTATGGCCGCCCAAAGTGCTCCAATCATTCGCTTTTAGCCCACCAAAGATCAAGATCTCACCCCGGCCCAGCTGAAATAATCGAACGGAGGATCGAAAAGAGGAACGTGAAAGCAAGCTCGACGGATCCACATCGACAGCCCGATCCATCATTGACGAATCGTCGTTGTCGCGAGCCACCTCTCGATATCCCACGATGCGGATTGCAGCAGCAGCGCTGCTGTCTGCACTATGCTGCCGGTAGCAGCCGGCGAACGGATGGCTGGGAGGTTCCTGCTTTCCATGGCGGGCCACCATTGGCGAGTGCTGCGGACCAAAGGAGGATCAGAGGCCCGACAACGACGATGGCGAAGCATGGTGGCCAGGTCCCGTTCCATGCTTAGTCCTGCTCATCATGGCATGCCCGGGCCGCCTTTCGGAACTATTGGATGGATTAGTCTCCTTTTTGTCACTGATCGGTCTCACTGACTCACTCCTTTCCATGCTTTCTGCAGCCCCCTTTTTGTATGTAGCCCAAGGATTTTCTTTCTTTCTTTCCCGTATCTTTGTTTGGAGGGTAGCCCATGGACAATTCCATTTTTTTCCCTCCGACAGTCCGACCAAGATACCCCAGAGCTGTTGAGTTCAGCCTCTAAAATCTGAATCACTGGCACTGCAAGTGCAGGCTGTCAGTAAGCAAAGTAGGACATCTCTGAATTCACTCCCACAGAATTGATCTGTAAACATCAGGTTCAGAAACATCCTGTTCAAATTCGTTACAAGAAACTAAATGCATCTGTCAACCTGCCTTCTCATGCATGTGTATGGTGAGCCGTAACTGTCTGCAACAAGAACCACAGTACAGTCCTCTCTGTACCCAGCAAATTCGACAAGTTTCAGGCAAACCTTGCATCCCATTGCACTGTGGAGTATACTTCGACAGCTCGGATGTCCCCATCCGTGGGGTAATAACTTATGTTGCGGATCGTTTCTCAGGGGCCGGAGCTTTACAATAATGGAGGCGCTAGAGCTAGGGGTTCGACGTTTGACCGCCACCCACCAACCAAACCCCCTTTCCTATCCATCACTTTGCTTGGCGAAATTATTGGGAGCGAAGCAAAGCAAAGGGAGGGATTGCGCCTCAGCCTGAACCCCCACGCCCCGCACTTTGCCCGGTAGTGGAGTGAGTCTAGGATTCATTTCGTCCTTCATGGTACTCCTTTATTTTTTTTGAAGAAATCATGGTACTCCACTCCTGCAGTTTCTTCGGATACGGAAAATTTCGCAGCAGTCAGTCCAAAATTGCTGCGCACAGATTTGCTACGGCAACTTTTCTATAACCTTTTTCCTTCTGGAAAGATTTTGATCACCACAACTTCTCTGAATTTGAGATGGGGAAATACTATTGTCGGTTCAGTTACAGCAGGTATCGATCACTTTGGTTCGACCATGGAAAAAAATCACTTTGGTTTTCTTGGTAATCCTGGTTCTCTTGGCACCTACTACTTTGGTTCATGTTCATCCATCCGGAGTGATTGCAGAACATTCTACTGGCAATCATACTACTACTGATTGCCAGAAGTGAGTACCATTGCATGAACTCCATAAAATTAAAAGCAGTGCCTCTAGCCCCCCTCTCTCTGCTACCACCAGAGGTCTAAAGCTACGGCAATATATTCAGGCACACAGGTGGTTCGCAAGTCACCGAGACCGGTTGGTGGTGCGCAGGCGCAGAGACCGACCAGATAAAGAAAAACCAATGGTGCCAAAAAAAATCAGCCCCGCGCGTTGTCGGGACACTGAAAACCGGTGCCGTATTTCGCCTCGTGTCCTTTGCTGTCCTTTCATCCTCGCTCGTGCCCCAATCAATCCGCAGAGCTTCCAAAATCCTTAGCTTTATATCTCTCCGGCCGCCCCCACTAGCGAGTAGCGGACGTGAAAAGTGCCGCTTCAAAGAGAGAACCGGCTGGGCTGACTTTTGTACTCAACCGGCAGCGAATTGCCTAACTACTCCTACAGTTTGTCCGTTTGTTTATCTCCAATTACTGGTAGCTGCTTTTTATTTTATTTTTTCATAGCCTGGATTACATATATACTCCATAGTGGTCTTCGGCATCATCATGGAGCTTGTTAGTATTTGATCACTAGATAGCGACCAAAAGACATCTATCATGGAGGATGAAGATCTTGAGGAGCTTTAAAAAGATGGCTTGGATGCAGTGGTGGAACAAGAAGATACTTTTTTTTTTCCTTGCCCTCCTGCGCTCTTGGATCGTTCGTTGCCATTGTGAAACAAGTGCAAAGTACTGACGGTGATCTCATTTGCAGCACATTCATGCGCGCGCGTATATGTACCGTCGCGTACCACCTCAGATTCCAAGCCGTACGTTTTGCAGAGAGAGAGAGAGAGAGAGAGAGAGAGAGAGAGAGCCGTGGCCGTTAGAGCTGGAGAGAATCACGCGCGCACGCCTGGAATCGCGGCCGGGCCGGGGCAGATAGTACCTGCTCCGATCAGTGCTGCTCCCCCTTCCCTGTTCCGTTAGTCCTCTCCATCGCTCTCGGCTCCGGCCGCCGGCGACACGCGTCTGGGCCGTGACCTCATCACGGCCGGCCGGCCACCGCTCGCTTCGACGGTTACGCACGGCCGGCCAAGCACGCACGTACGTATGCGTACGGCCCGGAGAAGGCGCCACCTCCCCCAAAGACGTATCCCTCATCATTCACCCGAGTTTACGTGTCGTGGCCTCGTGTATACGTACTACATATACATACATGTCTAGTCCTCATAGGGATTGTACGTATATACTATAGTACGTGAATACATCACACCTGATGACTTGGATGGATGTCTATCCGACTACTGCATATGTTTCGTAGCATTTGACTAACTTATCCAGTAGTATGCATACCCGGCGATGGCCTCACATTATGTCACACCCGCGTCATCTTTTCGTCTGCAGAGGAGGGAGGGAGGATTCTATGATCCCGTCTGTTTCAGCTTACGACCGATTTTGAAGGCTCCACTTTAAAAAAATCCAAAAATAGTGAGTTCGTAAAGAAAGCAACATATATGCATCGAGTTCATATCCTCCTCCTCCTTGTTCGTATGGGATTCCATGTAGTACTCACTAGCCAGCTATCTAGCGAGTCCGAGACTGACTAATAATGCAGGGTACGGTGTTTCTCGATTCGTATCCTACAATTGTGTACTGAACGCAAGGGAACAAAAGACGGTAGCGGTGTACGCTGTACGTACTCCTCTTTTCTTAGCGTTTGAAGAAGTCAAACTTCGACAATTAATAAATTTCTCTTAGAATAATAGATTTTCTATTGTCATAAAATCAATATATCACATTTAAGATGATGTGAAATATGAATTATGAATGACCGACGAAAAAAAAATCCGTCCACACACAAAAGGGCTATATGGCTCTATATGACACACGGCATACCAGGCAGCCATGACGGAATTCAGATACCCGTCCTCTCAACACGCTCAAAAGACACATACTCCTAGACATCTCGCGTATGCAAGAAAAATAAAATAAAACACTACGATTAAATTTAGAAATTTTGGAGAAGGAATCAGCAAAAAGGGAAATAAGGAACGCTCCTGATTACCCGGATTTGTGACGTGATCTTTTCCTCTCTAATGGCATTTATTCGATTAAGATAGACCAATGCGAGGAAATTCGGAGTACTATTACCTTTGGTTCCCTACCCAGAGACGCCTCTCCTCTTATACACGCACGGGCAAACTCGCCCCCTCCCTCCCCACGGAGACGCCTCAAGCCAAACAAAAGCCGAGAAGAATCCAGCCGGCCGTGTCGCGCCGAGCCAAGCGCGCGCCGAGCCCTCCCCAGCACACACCAACCAACCACCACCGCCTCCTCGCCGCCATGCAGCAGCAGCCGCGCCGCCGCGCCTCCCCGGCCGCGTCGCTCTGACGTGCGTCGCCGTCGTCGGTCGTCTCGTGCCGGAGGCTGCTTGGGGTTGGAGCTAGCTAGCCCTACGCGGGACTCGCGCGCCCAGGGACCGGACCGACCGACCGACCGATCGATCGATCGATGGGGGTTCACCTGCTGAAGAAGCAGCACTCGTCGGCGTCGCTGGGGGGCTCGAGCGGGGGGCCGATGCCGCCCAAGGGGTGCATGGCGGTGCGCGTGGTGGGGCCCGGGCCCGGCGGCGGGGAGGAGGAGGAGCGGTTCGTGGTGCCGGTGGGGTACCTCAAGCACCCGCTGTTCGTGGCGCTGCTCAAGGCGGCGGAGGAGGAGTACGGCTTCGAGCAGAAGGGCGCCATCACCATCCCCTGCGGCGTCGACCACTTTCGCCGCGTCCAGGGCATCATCCACCACCAGAAGCACCACCACATCTCCGGCGGCGGGCACCATGGCCACCACAACAACCACCACCACTTCCACATCGCGGGGTGCTTCCGCGCCTGATGCCCCCAGGAAGAGAAGGGAGATCCATGGATGGATAGATCCAACTGCGGCAGGTGGTTCTCGCCCATCATCCATCTCCAGCTAGCGGATGGATCGAAGAACAATAATAGTACCTATTTTATTTAGGGTTTTTCTTGATTTTTAGGACTTAGATGCAGGCCGCGGATAGATGATCGAAGGATCATGGTTTGGTTGCTTGAGCTAGCGTAATCGTGGATCTGCAGGTCTGGACATATGGATGGATGGATGGATCATTAGAGTTTTTTCTCTAGCTTTCTGATGATGATGATGATGAAAAAGGAAATCAAAGAATCGTGAATGTTTCAGTGCTTAGACTTTATGCTCTGTCCGGCCTCTCTTTATCTCCCTTTCTCTTCTACTAGTTCTTCTTTCTCTTTTGTGAATGCTAGCTACTACCAGTTGTTGGCATACTGTCATGGATTAATTTCTCAGATTCCGGTTGGTGGTATTCTCTTTCGGAAACAAATTATATGGCTCTTCAATTCAATCTTCTTCTCCATCAAAATCCCGAAGTTTTTTGAAGGCCTATAAACGGACCGATTGGTGATTTGTAACGAAGAGTTTTAGTTTTGTACTCCCTCCGTTCAAAATTGGATACATAGCTTTTGCTATATACCTATACAGGGAGTAGGAAACAATTTGATCCGCGCAACGCGTTCTATAAGCGGGCCTCACCTGATTATTGTCTTCCTAGTTGAGCATCAAACAGGGAAAGGAGCCCCTTGACAAAGAAAGAGAAGAGGGGCCATAGCAAAGCCTCTTTTGTGAGTGTGCGTGTTCCCTTCTTTTGTCACATCTCCTCCGTTCTCCCAATCAAGCTTGGGTTTAGTGATGCATTAGCGCCGCTAATCATGGTCCTCTTTGAACTTGTTTGTGCTACATATAGCCAGTGCTATTGAATGACTAGCTAGCGCTGTATACTATTGCCGTCCAACAGCCAGCTGCAAGTGGCGTGCAAGACGACAATCTTCTTGTGAAAATATTGGCGTCATATGTGTGCTTTCATTAATCTTCAGTCGATGAACATGTGTGCATGGGGAAGGGAGACCTGGTACTGCAACTGTTCAGAAGGATTCTATCATTCTAGTCTGTGGAGAGAGAGAGAGAGAGAGAGGAATCTGCTGCAGCCTGCAGGTGAGGTGTATAGGGCGGCGCCGCAGTAGAAAGGGGCAGAGACACGGACCGATTCCGCCGTGCACAGGAAAGCAATGGGCATCAGGCACACATGTTGGCATGTAAAAATTAAAATTATTATCAGGTGCAGTGGGTCGCTATTTTTATCTCCTCGGTAAAATAAAATAGGAGTTTTGATTCTTGCTGTCCTCACCACACTTCAGTGGAGTAATTCTCTTGGTGAATCGCTCTCGTTGTAATCTTCTCGACCAGTGGATGAAAACGATGCCTCCCTTTTGGAACCTGACAAAAGTGGATCACCCTCTTCATCTTTACATCTCCGACCAATATAATATAATATAATATAATATAATATAATATAATATAATATAATATAATATAATACTAGCAGCGTAAAAGGTTTCACGTGCGGAGAGAATTTAAAAAACATGTTTGACTTTGACCTCGACACGCACCACTTACTCCCATGGATTATATTCCAGATTAGTCAGACAAGAAAGAACCTTGTAGCACCGATGGTTAAGTTCTCTCCAAGTGTTCACCGTATATCTAGTAGTAGGTGTAAGGGTCTTTGCATGTTTTCCATGTTTCTAATTCTTCATATGAAAGCATACGCAGTAATGTTCTTTCTGAAAGCATAGAAAGTACACACAGTACGCAGTGCGTGGCAGAAGCAGAACAGAGGGAGAGGGGTTGGTAAACAGACACGTGAGATTCTTGAAGCCGCCACGTGGCAATTCAGCTCATCAACTGCTCGAGAAGCAGGCAGCACACATTTTGTTGAAGCGCCTGAAAATATTTCTATCCCTGATTAACTTCAGTACCAATGCAAAAACTCACATGGCCAGCATAATTAGCAACCCTATTGTAAAGTAGTAGACGATCTTCGTGACGGGAAGGAGTGCAAAATAAGCATCATGATTAGGAGGATGCTTAGCTTATTGGCATATATGAGTAAAAACAAAAATCCCCTTATAAAAAAAAGTATGCCAGACTAATCGTCGGACGGCATGCATATCGAGGAAAGAAGATACATATATACGGATCACGTCCTTTTCCGTACGGGCAGATGATCTCGTGCAGATGGACATGGCCGAGACCACAATTTTTTATTTTTTATTTTTTGGTGATAGGTGATGGCTCCACTGTAGCTACACATATTCCTCTGGGCAACAGGCCAAAGGCACGCCCGTCTCACGTGTACATGTGTCTCTTGTTGCTCCGCACAGCTTACTCCACCGGGTTCTCTGCTCTGGACTCTTCTATTAACCCCCCCCCCCCCCCCCCCCCCCGCTCTCTCTCTCTCTAGCTTGCCTTGGCATCATGGCATGGCATCATCTTCCTCCTCTGTCCTCCCCCTTCAAGACGCTGACATGCCTGAACCCAGCAGCATCTCTCAGCCTCTCGTCATGTTCAGAGATCCATGGAGGAAATGAACAGGCTAGCTGATGGCAAGCGTGAGGTGAGGGCGCTGTCGTCGGTCAGCTAGCTACTAATTAGCCAGGGCACCCTCCTCTCCTAATTCAACACTGTAACATGCTGCATTGATTAACTTGGGAATGAATGGATGGATGTGACGATGTCAATTGTCATGATGGCATTAGGATTTAGAAGATTAGTTAGAGCATCCATCCATCCATCCATGAGCCGGTAGGAGGCCGGACAGGGAAAGGAACCGACCGACGGACGGCGGACTAACCCCCCTGTCGACGTTGCCACGCGGGCGTGATTAGGACGGGGTGGCCTCTGCATGATCCTGTCAGTTGCGTTCCTTCTCGTCCAACAGCCGGGTTCACTCGATCCACATCAGGCCCCCTCTTTTCTGAATCACAAGTTCATGCATCCGTCAGTCGTCAGCGCCCAGCAACTAACCATCGGACTGAATTGATTTTTTTTTTTTTTGCACTGCACGCCTCATCAGGAGCCACTTGATTGAAGGACAATCAGGTTGCAAGGATTGTCCTATCCAACATGTAAAGCTACTTTTGGCCTCTCGTATGTGCTGTTGTTTTTGTCTACACATGCGTCTCTCCAAGTCATTGCAGTTGCAGGAGTTACAAAACTGGCGATGCTATCTCTTGCAGTTTGCAGCCACACACACATGCATGAAGAAGCTCATGTCGGCAAAGCCTAACTAAGCTGCTGGGAGAACAGGGGTTTCCATTTCCTTGGGATAGATTAAGATAGAGTTCATCAGCAGCAGGTGCAGAGTTGAAGTTGGATTCCGGTAGCCGCCACGCGTGCGTCGTCAACTTTCAACGGCCGCGGCCTACTTGCAACAGATGTCTTCCTCATGGACATGACCACATCTACGCTCATTGTATAGGATCAGGCTGCATGTATTCAGAGGCAGCGCTTGGATGTACTGGAAGGCTACGTGCTAGTAGGGTCGCCGTTTGGCATGTATAGCGTATGCCCAAGACTTGTGCACAATGGTCCAAGAGATCACTCCATGTTGCTGCATGGTTTCATCTCTTTGTGCTCGACAAGTACAACTTGATCTCCAGAACAATTGAGAAAGAACGGCGAAACCGATATGATCTTCGCTTTCGAATTTGACATTCAGAACCATGGCACACTGCTCCGGTGCTGACCTTCGTGGCGCTCCCGGAAAAAGACCGCAAAGTATTCGATTCCTCCCGTGTCCAAGTGGTGAAGAAGCAGCTAGCAGCTTATCTGAACACTCCTGCGCTGGTTTTCTGTCCATGGAAACAAATCCGTTTCAGACCTTTGGCTCAGCATCCAGATCAACGCCAGGTTCAGGAACATGTTCGTTCGTTGGCAAGCGTACTGTTTGCCTTGCTTGCTTCTGCTTCTGAAACATCTCTAGCCGGAAACACGTCTCTGGCACGGCGTTTGTTTGGGTGTGGATTTGGAAACGTATTATGTTTTGCGGACTCTGTCCGTGCTGTACTTGTCCAGGACCAGCTCTGCTCACATGCAGGTGGCCCATCGCCTGGATTTTCAGTCTTGCTTCCATGATGGCTCCAAGATACCAACAGAGACAGCACTCCTATCCGCACAGAGATGCCTACATGCTAGCTACAACTCTTCTCTTTTTTTTTTGAAAAGGAATGCTGGCTACAACTGCAGCATGGCATTATCCATGCTGGATCGATCGCCTTGGTGCAGAAAGGAAAAATGTGTTGCATAGTATATGTAAATGTAATGTATGTCAAGTCATTCAGACTTTGACGCTTGTTAGACGACGAAAACAACGTTTACTGTTTTTGTTTTCAAAAGTGTTTTTTATACTAGTGTATAGATTTGCAATCATCTTCGGTAGAATGGATAAAATTTTGAGTTGAAAAAAAATGGTCAAATATATGTGCTGACGGCTGTTCCAGGTCCGGGACGACGAGCAGCATAGATGACAGCAATGGCTGCCCAACCGAACGGCCGGCCCCAAGCCGAGGAGAGCGACTTGCATGTGTCTCCCCTCTCGCAGGCCAAGAGGCACAATCCGAAACGCCATCTCCTTTCCGCGAAAGCGAAACGGAGGGACTCACTCAACCCGCCACCAGACAGGATCGCGCGCGCCGCCATTAACGGGAGGGAATTTGCTCACCAGAAATTTCAGCATCGCCATTATTCCCGGGCAAAAATCGACAGCGACGTCCATCTCGTGGCCCGCCGGCAACGGCGGGGGAGGAGCTCCCGGCTCCGCCGCCCAGATGCATGCCGTGTGCGCAGGGCACTCCGCCCGATGACGAGCTGAAAGAGACGAAGGGTTTCAGCAGGAGGACGACGGGTAGCAGTCGTGCCCAGCTGGAGACGGGATCGATCGGTGGTCGTACCGTACGGCCATGGAATTCCGGTCGATTCTGGATGGGAACCCCCTGAAAACAGCAGGCCAGTGGGTTCGCTCTTCTTGGGCAGGAATGTTGCCATGATAAGGACTCCGGGGCCTGTTGGTTTTCGGCCTCCCATCCCAGGAACGAAGAAACTAAACTCCAGCAGCCAGCAGGTCTGACAGCGAGAGCAACACTGAAAACCTCTTCCAATTGAAGGTGCAGGTGTGGATGTGCTGCGGTGCAGGCATGCAGCCGGAGGGCGCCGCGCCGCAGACGGAGCTGTGCTCTCCCGACGCCGATCCGGTGGGTGTGAATGGAAGCTGGGAAGAAAAGGAAGTGGCGTCGATCCCTATCTCATAGACGATCAGCGCGGACCGAGGTTGCAGTCGCCA
Source organism: Panicum miliaceum (assembly GCA_032594955.1). Taxonomy (NCBI): domain Eukaryota; kingdom Viridiplantae; phylum Streptophyta; class Magnoliopsida; order Poales; family Poaceae; genus Panicum; species Panicum miliaceum. Next base: position 32,331,117 of record CM064071.1, on the reverse strand, counting down.
CACAATTTAACATGATTAAAATTCGTTCGTAATACTTGATTCCATGTCTGAATAATATCATTTTACTCGTCTATGACTTGTAAATAGCATGCGAGCCTGTATAATTTTTCAGATCATATGCAAATATTCGGTTTTTGCATCTGAACAGTGAACACGTTGAACAATAACAGTTCAGATGCTTAATTTCATCTTTACTGATGCTCGATTTCAGATCAGATGCTCGATTTCAGCTTTACTGATGCTTAAATTCATCAATCAATCGTCAATTTCATCCATGAATTGACATAAATTGGTTCCACAATTTCACACGTCTCAGGAGAATGAGAGGGGGTAGGCATTCTCACCGGTGAAGAACTGTGCAGTGGGGACGACGGGTGCGGCGTGGGGACTGCGAACTCGGCGGCGGCGAGGACGGGTGGATCGAGCAGTAGAAAGGGGCGGCGCGGCGAGGACGACCAAATCGACGACGGCCTCAACGTCGAGCCACTGCTCCTCTCCTCTACTTGGACAGGCCGGGCCGCTGGTCCTCTCCTCCAGATAGACTAGGCCGAGCCGCCGGTCAGCATGCTGCTGGGGCTGGCGGCCAGCAGCGCCGGAGCTGGAAGAGGCGACGACGCCCGAGCGGAGGGAGGTGGGGAGCCTCCGAAGCGGACAGCGCCGGGGGCGGAGGGAGGCGGCGGCCGGGCGGGCGGCGCACCGGAGCGGGGAAATGTCTCTTTTGATTTGAAAATTGCCGTTCCTAAATGAGACCTTGGCCCGGCCTGTAAAATTTGCATAATGAGAACATGGCCCAGCCTGTAGCAGGCCCATCAAAGCTGTCAATTGACATAAATTGGTTCCACAATCTTACACGCAGTTACAAGTATTCAAACAGTAGAATTGAACATGCGATAGAATTTTTTGAGCAGTATTGTTGGAAATTCCTCTGTAACACAGGCGCAGTTCACAAGCCGAAAAGATATTGTACCAACAAACTTTCACCGAGAATGTTTGAGCTCAAGAAATAATCTCAGGCTGAAATTCTTAACGGTGTAGCACAGTGGGGAGTTACACGTGCTTGAAAAGTTAATAAACTGAGCGACTATATTAACTTCAGTACCGGGATTTGATATACAAGTTTGTGTCCACGGATAATGGTTCAAAATTGGTGAGCAAAAAGGAACACATGACACTATATTTCTTGAGCAAACCATATGATTTCGCCTTCATTACAAGGATCTTTACATGTACTCTACAAAAGCTATGATGACAACAACCGGCGACATAACAAACAGGAGGAAGAATGATCATTGATCAGAAGGAAGGGGGAGGACAAGAGGGAAGGGGTCACAACAATCAGGGCCATGTAATGTAATGAGAGGATTTAAATTAGAAGCGAATACAATTTGCAACCATTTAGTGTCGTCTTGGATTTGAGCCCCGTATCGTGACACCATGCAAAAATTTGGTAAACCCAAGAAAGTTTAGCTTGCCATCTGACTTTCTGATCCAGTCTTGCACAATGGAATAATGAGTCGGCGCGAGATTTAGTTCCTACACACAGAAAGATGTCAGATTACTCAATTACCCCCCCTAAATATAGAATGAAGAAAATAAGGCGGTGATCTTCACATGAATCCAAATGCACGTGCTGAAAATGTTGACCCAGAGGATAAACACATCTGTTAAATACCTGTGCCAACTCCTCAAACGATATAACGCGGTTGCCCTCTAGTTCAAAGTGCTGAAAGGCTGTTCCTGCAATTTCTTCCCACCTTTCTAAAGCCTCGAGCTGGTAAGGGCTGATTGCTGCAGCACAGAATTCTTCAAAGTCCATCCTTCTGTAGGCAAGTGGTTCCAACTGTGATTGAGGCATAAGCAAGATCAGTAGCTTCAACAATCAATAGAATAAATATCGCACATAAAAATCTGCCACAAAATGCAAAACGAATTCTAAACAAAGGACAAAAGCAACATGTTTTAAGTATCAACACGGCAGCTCAAAATTAGGCAAGGGGTCGTTTTAACATTACAGTTAAAGATAATCAGATAGAAAATTTACAGCAATGTCACTATGAACAGATATGATAAGCATCACTGTATAATCCTTTGCATAGTGACGAACCCTTACCGCATGCAAAAACTCAAGAACCCTTGATTCCCTCATAGCATCAGTCAAATACCTTGTCAGGGCCTGGGTATACCATGGGAGTTTAGAAGTTAGAACATGCAACATAATGTGCAGAGGAAGGCATGAACGAGTATTCTGCTTTTCAAATGTCTTCATAACTCACCGTCCGAAAGTTGTCAAGTGATACAAATCCATCTCTAGGTTCAAGCAGCTTAAATTGCAATCTAAGATACAAAAGTTCATCCTCCCTTAAAGCCTTAGATAGCGCCTGTGACCAAAAAAAAAGTAATAAATTAACTGTTACTATAGTACCTTAATGAGTGAAATCTGGTTGACAAATTACACAACAACCTGCCACTAGGAACAATATGATGACAAATAAAAGTAACATCCAACATCAGTCGCTCATGATAAATTGAAAAGGTACAGGATCACAAAATAAAGTAAAACAAAAATACAGAATAAAGCTTAGCAAAAACGTTTACTATCAGTCTACCACGACTAGAAAAATATGTGCTTATGCACCCATCTTCTATAACTTCTCAAGTTGGGACTTAGGAGGGCTACATGGCCTTTTTGGCACATTAAGCACATACACACCTATCAATTGCATATTGCTATATCAACAAAGATCGATGAAGAAAAAAGAAAACTTAATGCCATGGAAGTCTATACTGTACCTTTAATGCCAAACGTTTAAGAGGAGTGGCACGAAGATATTGCTTAACTAATCTGAAGATGAGTATGTCCAATGGAATTTGCCTTTGTTCATCTCGTAACCAAGGGTGAGCTGCAAACAGGTAAAGAAAAGTATCTTCATATTTGTGGTTTTATTACCACATAAGTACATAATGCATTAAACTAGCAGTTCCAAAAAATAGATGGTAATAAAATATGCTTAAAAGACAAAAAAAAACAAAGTGAGATATTGTGATTATCACAATCCCGGAGAGACACTAAATACACATAAGTGGTAACTTACTCAGTGCTTGGACAGCCGTCATTCTTTTGCGGTAATCCTTGTTCAGAAATCTCTTCACAAAATCCTTAGCTTCAGCCGATACTGAAGGCCATGGTGAATCGTCAAAGTTGGGATCAGCCCTCAACACAGATCGGAAGATCCCAGATTCTGTCCTTGCCCAAAATGGCCGACTTCCACAGAGCAGAATGTATGTTATGACACCTATACTCCAAATGTCAGCTTCCATACTGTATGATCTGTGTAGAACCTCTGGAGCGACGTAATATGCACTTCCAACAATATCATTGAGCCTTTCATCTGCATTACATACCACAGAACACACAGAACCAAGTATCCAATGAGTTAATGAAGTGAGCGAAAAAAATAATTAACTGTAAATATTGATAGTGATAAGTCTATTCCAACTTCCAAACCCCAAGAAACATGGAAAAATAAACTGTCAGATATGAATGTATGCTATGTTTATCTACAATATAGACACAGCATGATCCTAGCATGTAACAATGAATATTAAGCAAATGTTTTCTGCATAAACAAAACATCATGAATTAAACTTGTTCCTAATGTTCAGAAATTTCAGGAAAAAAAATCAAATTACTTTGCGCCCGCCATTCATCAAACTGCAGCATAGGACAAAATTTATTCGCCACAAGAGCTAACTGGCATACACTATTAAGTATGAACAGTACGAAAAACAAACATGAAACATGTGTGATGAAATCCTTGACCCTGAGCACACAATAAAAATTCTGAAACTTGCATTCAAGCTGATTTCTACTGTAAGAAGTTCACTTAAACTTATGCTTCAGTAACAATCAATGTTTCTGTCACCTTTGCATTTTTTTTCATTTAAGATTCTCACTGAGAAATCTACGTTGTTTATCTAAGTGCATATTAGAAAATTAGAATGAATCTATGGAAAAGGTAATGCATTTTTTTTGCAATATAATTACGAGAGCAAAAATAAATGTAAACTCATAGGCCATATAAAGAGATAAATATCAAACAATTATGAGTACATTACCTGGTCTAATAAAATCAGACAGACCAAAGTCAATCAACTTCATCGGAGCGCTTTCATCTCTTGTTGTGAAAAGAAAATTCTGTGCAAATGAAATATATCAACTGTGTTGCGTCACAAAAGACAGCCTAGTGTTCAACAACATTATTGCTGTCACTTAATAGAAATAACAGCAAGTGCAGCTAAATAAGATGGCAGAAGTAACCCAACCAAACACCTATGGGACTGCATGTACATACAAACTATACACGAAGTGGTTCAAGCATACCTCTGGCTTCAAATCGCGATGCACTACTCCCTGAAGATGACAGAAGGCCACAACGCTCAAAATCTGTACAACAATCGCTTTGGCATCTTCTTCTGTGTATCTCCCGCCTCTTCAATAGTTCAAGTTTGCACATTTGGTAAGCATTAACAAGATATACTGCTATTCAGCTACTAGAGATGGATAAATTGTAGGAAGTACCTGGCCAAAATTCTATCTAGCAACTCACCACCTTCACATAATCTGTTCAAAAAGAAACAATATGAGAACATCACCACATGATGGGTATTACATAAGTTGTGTTGGATAGCATTTATGCAGAATGCTTGATACTACTAAGCACACACATCAAAGGATATGATTAGCAGGGAGTGATATAAGGAAATGCAAAAGTATCACGGAGCTGTTTTTAAAGTGTGCTGGAAGCCGCCTGAGATCAAATGTTGTATCCAAAGAAGGCTAATCTGGTATTTCTGAATTATAACTTGATAAGATCACATATAAAAGGTCACAAAAAAACATACTCCATGACAATGTAGACATTGAGGGCGTCCTCACATGCATCATAGAATTTGACAAGATTATTGTGCCCTGATAGAGCTTTCAAAATCTTGACTTCCCTACGAACATCCTCAATGGAAATGGCCGTCGTCATCTACCAAAAACAAAAGATTATATTTCATTTCAGTAAGAAGTAGAGGCCATGTTTACAGCTCCAAAGAAAGAAGCAAATGTAAGTGACATACATTTACATGGTCAGAACTTAAAGAGAAGAAAGCATCACAAAGCATGTCCAAATAAGGGTCCAGGCAACAAATATTTACTGAGTAAATGGCTTATATCAGAGAAATTGTTGCCAAGAATGAACAATTTTCCTTTTTCCAAGCAGGAGATTGCCAAATTTAGAGGTGGCGTCCTGGGAACTTCATACCCTCATAAAAAAATAGGTGACACAACAAAGTCTCTGAGAACCATTTCTGAAACTACATAATATTTCTGAAATTTGAAACAGCTGTTAAATTAGCAGTTCTTTTATCTAGCCAAACAGTCTAATATTCCTCCTCCTTGAAGAAATGTCTAATAATAATGCAATGTAAGAAATTCTAATTGTCACACTTATGCAATGCTATTCTATGGAGCTTGCCCTACTAAATCAAATCTAGGATATGTAGTCTCCTTGAATATATATTCGCTTCAAGTTATTACACACATATGCATCCCATTGATTGTGACTGGCAAATTGCAACACGTGATGCCTCCATAGTTGCGATCAGAGCTATAATTGTCAAGGGGGAATCAAATATAAGCTCTGCTAGTAATCAAGTGACTGATTAACAGGTCCAGCACAATCAATTAAGTTTTCCTAAAGGTACCACTGAATCCAAATAGAAAATGCACAGGCCTTAATTCACCAAATAAAAGGGGAGGGGGGGGGGGGGGTTGAAAGCATAGGTCAAGATATGTCCTGTAGCGTTTGATCATTAATTTAACTAACAAGAATTGGGTAAGTCACCAAGAATTTCAATCACTGTACTATTCTACATTCTAAAGTTTCTGCATGCATTATCTTCCCATTAACAAGAACATAAGATTAGAATGATTTCCAGGATCAACTGAACCTGCCTAGAACTGTCAAAAAAAATCTAATCAGTATCACGACCAAGAAATTGGGATAATTTATTCTCAGTTCCTGCCACAGTCCGACTATCTAGCTGAGTAGAGAAGTGCAGACATTTTAAAAAGATTGGATAATGGAACAGTAAAATGTCTTTCATGGTACAATCTTACTGTCTCAAACTAAAAATCCTGGAACAATTAAAAAGGAGGGAAGATATTGCAGTAGCGAACACAGCTAAAATGCAACTAGTCAGCTACCATGCCAAATCCTTAAATTCCCTATCTTACTTCCTGCGCCAATGCCAACCAACCAAAGAGTAAAACTCCAAAATTGAAAAAGAAAATCCCTGACGTATCCCTCAGTAAGTAGAATTTGGACCATTCAACCACCTAAGTTTCAGTTACTACCGCGGAATTGGTGCAAACACGTGCCCTGTTACCTTAACAGCAGCAGCTACTATTTGAAATTTGAAAATTTCCTAAAGTGAAATTTGACAACAGCATACTACAACCATGATCCCGGACTGGTGCCCTCACCTTAGCTTTAGAGATGATCTTGACGGCGACGGTCTGCCCCTTGTACTCGCCCTTCTTCACGACGGCCGAGCAGGTGTGCCCGAAGTGCCCCCTCCCCACCTCCTTCCCCAGCTCGTACTTGGCCCCGAAGTTCTTCCCGAAGCCGAACGTCTTGTCCAATGGCCTCTCCGCCTCGGCCCCATCCGCGCCTCCTCCGGCGGCGCCGGGCCCGACGCCGCCCTCCTCTGGTATGGTCCCTTCCTTGGGCTTGCCCCCGCCCAGCCGCTTGGCGAGCGTGGCCTTTATGTGCTTGGCCGGCGACGGCGGTGGGAAGGGCCGCTTGAAGAACCTCCTGGGCGTCGACCTCGCCGGCGACGGCGACACCCCCGCGGGGAGCGGGCTGGCCCCGCCCGCGGGGTACGGGCTCGGCCAGGCGACCCCTGGCGTCTGGTGCACCGGCGTGGTCGATCCGGACTTGCGGCGCCTCGGCGTGCCGGGCGCGGCTACCTGCGCCTGCTGCGGCGGCGTCTGCGGCGCGCCGTTGGCCGGCAGCGGGGACGGCGGCGCGACCACCCTGCCGATGTCGTCCTGGTCGGCCCGCGACGACGCGCCCGCCTTCCCGTAGCACTGCCCCATCGCGCCCGCCCCCCTCGGCCGGAGGCGGAGCCCGGGCCGCTAGGGTTAGGGTTTGGGCTCGGGCCTCCGCGCGGCCGCGATTGCGAGGGAGGCAGGCGGGCGAGTCGCTGCCTCGTTGGGAATGGAAGAGAGGGGGTTGGAGAAGCGGGGGGAGGACGAGACAGAGGAGAGAGAAAGAGAGAGGGGAGGGAGGTGGCGTTCGTTATTTCTCTCTCCTCCCCCTCGGTTACAGCACAGCTGGGAGAGGAGAGAGAACGGCAGGCAGGCAGGGAGGCGACCGTGAATTCTCCCACTCCCCGAGGGGCAGGATGTAAAGAAAGCGAGAGATCTCTCTCTCTCTCTCTTCCCTTCTCTTCTCTGCGCGTACGGCGAAAGCCCTTTTCCTTTTTTTCCTTTTCACCCCAAAACGCCTTTCTGATCGGTGGCCCCCCGCGCCGCCATGTCACCGACCCGCCCCACGCGGCAGCCGCGCGTGGGAACCGGCGCGGGTGACGTCAGCTGGGAGGAAACTGAACGCGCGGGGCGGCCTCGCTGTCCCCGACAGGCGGGCCCAGCTCGGCCACGTGGCTCGGGGCGGGTGGGCGCTGCCGGGCTGTTTGGTGGCCGGCGACCCCGTCCTCGGTGGCCGTGCTGGCGCCGGTGGGGTGGTTCGGTTTGGGGAGCTGGAGCAGGAGGAGCCATCTATCTCCTCCAGAAACACGGCGGGTGGCCGGCCGGGGCAGGTGGCGCCTCTCCGTTGTCCACTTGTACCGGCCCACCACCCCCTCGGCCTCCTCCATTACAGCGCAAACCTTAAGCCGTTTTCAGTGCCGGGAGTGGTTGATTCGCTAAGCTGGCCCTTGATTGGGTCATTAACGCCTTCCTAATTTTAGGAGACGCGTCTGCTTAATGTGCTCCCCGTTTCTCTTTTGGATCATTCAATTTCCTTTTTGTCAGATCAGATGTTCTTGCAGCCAGCATCAGTGTGGCGCCGAAAAAAAAGGTGGTTTCCATGACAGTCTATTTCTGAAGAACAGTTCGGCAGTTCTACCTTTTTCTCATCATTGAACTCTCGGTACATGTTCTCTAGGACTCCTCTTCTTTTCGGTAACTTGGAATTCAAAGATCGAACTGCTCTCGGAATTTGACCGCCTATGTGAACGGTCATCTCCTTTTTTTTATGCTGGTGAATAGTCGGTCACCTTTGGTCTTAATGTTCATGGGACACTACTACCGAATACTGATACTTTTCTCATGGTTGATTGGAATTCTCTGCCGATGCCCTGTAACACTCAATACTCTTCTTAGTAACTGGGAATTCAAGGAGCGGTTTGCTCCAAATTTCGACCGCGGATGCGATTTGTTCATCTTTCGACGCTTAATAGTTGGTCGCCTTTGGTCTCGATGTCCATGGGACACTACTTCTCTACTTGCAGTGTCGTGGCTTTGATGCAGCCGTGTTGACATTTCCCAGCAGCTGGTACTAGCGCTGCCACTCATCAAAATTAAAGTCATTCCTTGACTCGTTCGCTTCAAAGAGAGCTGCAGCATTTGATAAATAATAGACTAGTTAATGTGCGACCCGCCCGTTGATGATTTCTCCTTAATAATTTACCCTTGACAAATCAGGAGTTGCAGCTCTGATAGGCAAGCAAGACTTGAATTTTGATGTTAACAGTTGACATAATCAGAAGATCAGGTGCGGAGAAATAGTGTTGGAACTTTCATCTTCTACCTGACCTTTTCGTTCTTGGAAATGTCCGGTGCGCAGTTGATGACCTCCGCGGAAAGATTAGATTCATGAAATTTCAAAAAATTGGAAGTTTCGTGGTATGCTGAAATTTTCAGACAAATTTAGCCAGCACCAATATGAACACAGTCACTAGCATTGCCAGAAAAAAAAATTGACTTTTGGCAGCAAGATAAGCATGTAGGCAAGCCGAATGGCGTCTGAATTTTGACATGATGGCTCGACGCTGCCGACCGCGAGCTGGACGAGTTCGACGGCCGGATGACAGGCCCATTCGTCTCTCCCTGCGATTCAACGGTGACCGCAGCAAGGCCATGCGTCAAGGGTTCCAAGAACAGGTCGAGGTTTGGGGATGGAAGATCGAAGCTCCCGTTACGTTGATGGACAGCGGCAGCTTGACCCACTGCAGCCACTGGATTTATCCTCTTGCTGTCGACTGCTCGTGAAAAGGGATGCTGATGGGCCTTGTTCAAAGGACTTTTTACGTTTTTTTTCTGGATGAAAATAGGAAAAGGTTTATGTTGGTCTTGGATACTGTATATGCAAGCAAGAGATTTGGGAAAATGGTCTCAAATCAAGTGGATTAGTGCTGCATTGTACATGTGCGGATTTCCTGTCAGAGATGCTCCGATCCATTTCATGCATGACCAAACGAGAAAATTCAACAAAATCTAGAGGGAGAATTATTTTTTAGCGAGAGGGATTAGAGGAAATATTCCTTTTCCCTTCTTCGGTTTACTGGATGTAATGTGTTCCTTTCCCATGTATGATCTGAGCACATCTTTTCTCTGAGAACGTCACAGTGACGAGCGACATATACCAACAGGGATTATTCATAGTGCATTAGGCAAGGTCGAGTACTTTTCAAATAATCCCTAGCCCAGAGCACGTGTGGATTCAAGTGGATCCGTTGATGGCCGACGGCGACACTTCAACACTTATTGTATAACTACTTTGCCTCTATTGGTCATCCATGATGCAATTCACCACACGATTTGTGCACGCGTATTTGGTACCATCTCCTCTCTTATTAATCAAAAATTCGGGGCCGACTCCAATTCCATCACATGATCTTTGTTGATTCATACGCCGATTAGTCAGCGGCGCATCCTAAACTCCCGCAAAATTGGCCCACACCTCGTTGCAAAAGCAAACTTTTGTGCGGCTTCTAAAATTTTCAGAGGATCTCACAAGCAATGTCCACCTCACCTTGAATCGTGTTAGCAAATTTGTCGACAACCGCCGCATTTTTAATTAATTCGAGGCTCAAGAGAATTCTCACGCGATACGATGTCTCGGGATCCGACACGCGTGCATGATTAAGTTTCATCTCAACATTAATTAAACATTTAATCTAGGTTATACGTGGTGCAGTTGTATTGCCGGTGCAAACTTTTTAGTGGCCGTTCACAAGGATAATAAAGTCGATTCCATCGGCAGCTTTGCTTCACATAGCAAAGCCGTACATGGTTTCAGAAGTTATTGCATGTCCCAATTCCCGGGAATTATGAGGCACAGTTGTGCGATCCAACAGCCACATCTTTTTCTCCGAGTAGGTGTATCGCCGGTGCTAGCAAGAAACTAGACTTCTTTTTCCGTGGCAGGAAAAGACGCCAGGTTTCTCAATCAATGCCCGGTTCATTAGCTCCCCTTTTTATGTTTTTTCTTCTCTGTCTTTTCTGAAAAGTAATGCCTGCTTACTTGACGCACCGAAAGGAAGCTTTCCGATGACCGTGCCGTCATTCTTTAACAGGCCCATCACTAACCGTAAAATTATGGTGATAGCCTGTCGAAAGCGTCAGATTCTTTCTTCCCATCTGTATCCAGTTATGGTTCATGTTTCAGAGATCAGCAACATCAACTCTTGCTCCATTTGCTGCACAAGCAGCAGCGGTCTGTCCTATTCTGTCAAGCAGCAAAGCTAGGAAATTAGTAGCATTGTTAGCATGCCCTGTAATTGCCAACTAACCCATCTGCCATTCTCACTGCATACTACAAAATTTATAGTAGATAAAAGGAGATAAATCATGCAGCAACATTTGGAAAGATTTGGACGAGTTGATCCAGCAGCCAGCGCCATGCCACTACGAGCTGGAACACGGAAACGGATTCATCACGAGCAAGAACTCAGCTGCGCCGCGAAGCCTGTACACCTGGTCCGTTGTGCTGGCATGGCAAGAAGCAAGATCCAGCAGGAAACGGCGTACAGCAAGCTGCCGCGCCTCACGCGGAGTAAAGAAACCGGCCAGTGGCAGCAGGAGCACAGAAGCATCTGCTGGGCATAAACAAACACTGTTTCTGCACAGCGCCTCGCCACGATGTGCGTGTGGCTGTGGCCATATAAAACGCCGTCGGATGCCGTAAAATACTCGTATTACTCGTGGTTAGCGTCTGATTAGCGGCAGAGAGCCTGACTGACTGACACTGACTGACACATGAAGGTTCCAAGCCACTAAACAAACGGCCAACCTGCAGGCGGCAAGTTTCAGAAGAGGCGCCTGGGTTCCTGCATATTTGTTCACCAGTGTTCTCATCAGACCTCGGAGCTCAGACGAGTTCAGACTTGAGGGGGGGGGGGGGGGGGGGGGGGGCGCGAGAGAGAGAGAGGAGTGAGGTCGCGGTCAGTGACGCAGGGGCTATTAAATCTCACTCACCTCACCCAACTCGCTGTCGCTACCTTCTTCCCGTGCACGGAGTAAATGCAAACGGACAGTGCCTGAACCTGAACTGTGAGCAGCAGCAACGGCCTTCCTTCCCCAATCCCCATCTGCTGCCGCTTGATCTGTATGCTTCTCTTCAACCCTGATGATCTAGATTTCCTTGGATACCAGCACCATGCTGGGCACACACGTATTATGGAAGTACTAGCAGTAACAGTAAACGATGCACGGTTCATCGTACCAGCTAAAACTTGATCAGAGAAGGTTTTCTTCCTTTTGGTGCACTGTGTGTACTCTGTACCCGTGTCATGCTAATTGCTAGTGCACTACCGGTACGAATGTACACATATCCTGTGTACAAGCGGTGGAGTGTTTATTCAGAAATGTTACACCAGTTACTGATGTGCCAACTACCCGTCAGTGGGCCATGTCTACTCCCAACAACTTCTGGTGTGGCCGCACTTTGATTGCTAGGCTATCTGCTGGACGAAGAGGTTTCTCTCCTGCTTGGAGGAATCATCAAAGGGATACGAGGAGATACATCATATATGTTTTTCTTCGTCAGTGGAAACCTATGTTATTATAAATTAATAAATTGCTAATTATATTTTGACTGGATCCACCTATAATAGAGAGCATAAATAAATTTTTTCTTTAAAACATGTTATGTGGAAATGGAAATAGACGGACCATCCAAATGGGCTCATGGTACTTGTATACGACATGCAAAGTCTCTAATCAACCGTAGCTAGTAGCGCTCCTTTTGTTTATCATATTGCAAGTACACAACTTCCAGAAGTGTGCTCGGCGTGTCATTGACTATAAAAAGTGGAGAACTTTGAAGTTTCAATGCTCATGTCCTATCATCATATTTCAGTATATTAATGGGGTGTTTGGTTCCCCCGAATTAAACTTCAGTCCCGTCACATCAGATATTTGGACATCAATTAGAAGTATTAAATATAGTCCAACTACAAAACTAATTATAAAGATGGAGGCTAATTTGCGAGATGAATCATTAAACCTAATTAGTCCATAATTTAATAATGTGGTGCTACAGTAAATATATGCTGATGATAAATTAATTAGATTTAATAAATTCATCTCCCGAATTAGCCTCCATCTGTGCAATTAATTTTATAATTAGTCTATATTTAATCCTCCTAATTAATAACTGAATATTCGATGTAACTGGGACTATAGTCCATGCAACCCAACACCCCCTCATTCATTCTCATTTCGAAGCTGTATCCAACTAGCCGGTCCGTACTGAGGAGAAGAACAGATAAAGAAGCTTTCATGGAACAAGGTCAACTTGACTAGAGGTGAAATGTTGGACTTTAATAGTCCCTTTTCTCTGCTACTTTGGCGCCAATGTTCAACCAGTGCTGGTTATATCAATCTTTTCGCCATCTTCTACACGCTAAGTGCATAAAAAATGCTTTTTTGAAAGATATTTTTGTACTAGACGTTGAAATAGTCTGAAAAAAGATGTGTGCACAGAGATAATAAAAAAGAAAGAAAGAAGGACAAAGTAATAGGTGGGCCCGAAAAGCCCCAATGAACCCTGAAACTGTCTGCAGGATGATAATGAATGAGCTCTGCGCGCCGCTGTGCGTACAGCAGCCCAGTTAGGAAAAAATGGGCCTTAGTGGGCTTTCCTTTATGTTTGAGCAGCTCCAGATCCAATTCAAACAGCCCATAGACGACACCTGCAAGGCCGTGACCCCGTTCGAATCCGATCCCAATCCCCAACCCAACTACCGCAGCGAGAGGAGAGAGAGAAGGAAAGGAGCGGCGGCGGCGAGGTCTATGGCGTCGACGGCGGGGTACCTGGCGCGGCGGGCGGCGCAGAAAGAGCGGGTGCGCCTGCTCTACCGCCGGGCGCTCAAGGACACACTCAACTGGGCCGTCCATCGCCACCTCTTCTATCAGGACGTCAGTTCCCCATTTCTGCTCTCGAATCTCGATCTGATCCTCCTCCCTGCTCGCGGATGGATCTGACCTCGTGTTCCTCTCCTGCGCAGGCGTCGGATCTCAGGGACAAGTTCGAGGCCAACCGACATGTGGTGAGCCGCCTCGTGCTGATTCGTCTCTGCACCTCGATCCCCCATTTCGCTGCCGTCGAGGAGTGAATTCGCGGGTTACATCTGGTGATTATTTATGTGTGGTGTTGTCAGTGATGATGTTGGTTTTCGTGTGTGGGTCGTGCAGGATAACCTGGACGTGATCGATAGGCTCATCGATGATGCAGAGGCTCAGTACAGGAATTTCCAGCACCCCGATCCCTACATTGGTAAGCTTTCTGTTGCAATCCTGCCTGGTCCTTTTTTGTTCCTGCGTTGATGCCTCTGTTTCTCAGTGAATGCTTCACATCAAATAATGTGGGATAGTACTAGCATTTTGTGTGTATAGACGATTGAATATTGAGCAATTGACTTTAAAGTGAAGTTTTTAGAATTCTTACAGTGGTTATAGTGATTAGAATGGACTGCTAAATTCGCAAGATGAAGCCTGTCGTATTTTTGTGGGAGTACTGTAACTCTGTGGTAAGATTTATGATGCAACTGAAAACATATAATCCTTCAGCCTAAGTGACTTAACTTACGAATTGCTTCAGTTCTCGACATTGATGCCTCTGTTTGTCAATGAATATTGTGCAGTAAATTATGCTGGAAGACACTAGAATTTTTATGGATAGATAACTGAAAATTTAGTAGTTAGTGCTGATGCTATAGTCAAAGTTGTTTTGATAGATAATTGAAAGTTTTGCGCTGATTGTGGTGTCAAAGTTATTTGGATAGACAATTGAAATTTTTCTACTGATGGGTTGATTGTGTCGTCAAAGTAACTTTTGGACTGGTTGTTCTATTGTGTATGAATCACCAAATGTGTGAGTTGAAGTCTCTGTGCTGCAATGAGAAAGCCTAAAATAACGCCTCGTATTTCCGTTCTTAACAATGCAGTTCCATGGGCACCTGGTGGCACTAAATTCACAAGAAACCCTCCTCCACCTCAAGGGGTAAGATCATAGCTTATGTTGCTCTTTGTTCTTTGTAATGTATTTGCATTGTATTAATTTGATTCACTAGAATGCTCACAGTTCGTGATGTTATGCTTGGTTTTCTCTACTTTTATTACTTAAAAAAGGTAGTCTTCATAGTTTTAGTTTAAGCTAGCCTAATCTGAATACAAAAGATTGCTACGCAGTGCTTAAGGATATCATCTGTATTTTCTCAATAGATAGATGAACAGTTCTTATTGTTTATTATTGATTAGGTTCATGCCCATGCGTTGCTACGGGTAAAACAAATATCATATTTTGTTATATTATGCAAAAGGATCTAAGTCAGACAATATCTAAATAAAAATCAATGTATTATATTATCAAAGAATGTGTTTTGTACTTGGTGTTAGATCATTTAAAATCCTATAGTTAATGGTCTGTGCGTTGCAATGGGCCAAAAAAATCAATACAAACAAACTCATGGACATAGAGCCTACTCAGAAATGAATGCTCCATTACGCTGAATTCAGCTCGAGGAATCCATTCACACCAAAGCAGCAGATGTATTGAGAAAGTTCAGTAACAGCTGCAGTTAAGTTCAGTTGCATGTCAGAAATTGAGCCATAACCTGAAACTGAATTATAAATATAATCAAAAGTTACAGTTATATATGAATACGATTATATTTAAAACTGTCCGCACAAATGCACGGACAGTTAGGTCGTTAGTACAAAAGTTAGCTGAACTTTACATGTAGAGAAAAATCATAGTCAGCCCCCAAAATTTACAAATGTACAGCAGCCCCTGTTACTTTTCATTCTTCACTATGCCCACTCTTGATACTTTCTGCACATAGGCAAGGCAAGCCGTTTCAGTTCTGGCACATACTGTTATCAGACAAGAACAGGTACCGGCTAAAGCTGCTTGTGCGACGATGAAGTATCTTGGACTGCAGCAACTTAGTCCAGTGTTAGATGACAGCAAATCCAGTCAGCAAGCAGAGAGTCCTTTACGATACCCTTTGCATAGCTCTGCAGTAGCTTTGACACTATAAGCTCTGCTTTCTCATTTGTAGCAACTGATGCTCGGATGCAAGATATACTTGAGCTTCTCTGAAGAAAAATTTAAATTTCTTAAGCTGCACATAGGCAGGGGCTTACTATCAATTGAATATATTTTAAATTTGTGAAGGGTTAACATCAATGACTGAAAAGGAGACAAATAGTAAGATACACTGTGACTGGTATAATAAATAGAGAAACTGTAAAACAAAGAAGAGAGTTATATGAGTTGTGGCCGGAACACTGGGATCTTCATCTTCAGGATCACAAACTTTATTTCAGCTGCAGTGATGGACTGCTCACCAACCATGTAACAGATCTGCAACATTATCTCTATTTCTCTCCGCAACCCGTTTAGCTGTTTATATATAGATATAATAATTAGTCTCTCTAGGTTAACAACAACTTTTATAATTGAAACTATAGGCCAATGATGCAGCAGTTGTTTCATTTATAATACGAAGAACTTCCAGCCCTGCAATACGGCCAGCATATTTTGTCGTTGTCCTTTGTGAATCGTTGAAGTATGTTGGGACTGTGACCACTGCTTTTGTAATTTTCTCATTAAGAAACTTTAAGGCATCATCCACCATTTTCCCCAAAATCTGTCGAGGTAATTAACCAGGATAAGTCAAATGTATAACAACTAAATTAAAAGTATAAGTATCCCAGATATATTTGTCTGGTGGCTACTCAAAGTAAACATACATATGATAAGATATCATCTTCTATACACATTCAAAAGTTCACAACACTTCCAGAACAGAAATACAGAATACAAATAACTCAACTGCTTAACTGAAGCAATGAATTTTGAAACAATTATCGCCGTTGGCATAAATCATATCACAATGCCACTTATTGTCAGACGGGAATCAAAATTTTCAGATCTGGAATAGAAATACTCTCCAAGGGATTAAACTCCAGAGCATGTTAAGGATTCTAACATGGACTATCATCCATTGCAAAATCAAAATGTCTCTAAATTGAAATGTCTTTCCATAACTGAACACACCGTTTATCCGGTCGCATGACAAACAAAATCCAGTATGGGTGTATACTAACAAGCAATTGGCCAGGTCCAAGAGCTATGCTCTAATAAAGTTGATAACTTTTCCATATATACCCAATTGACGAACAAGCGAACAACAAACATAGCATTTATCCATACCCTCTTGGTAGAATGTCTATGTAAATCGCACCACATTTACCCAATTGCATTAAGGACAAACTTACACTAAAAATGCATATCCAGTAACTGAGGATTGAAGAGCTATAAGTCACCTGTGCGGAAATCTCCTCGGCAGTGAACTGCTTGCCGATGGTAGGGCAGTCGAGCTTGACGTGTGAAGCAACCATTTGTTCAGAATCATTTGCTCACAATCGTGTGAAGTAGAGCAACTTAAAATGGCTGCCGTCGATCGAGGTGGATGTCTGAGAGCGTCGGGGCCGCGACCTCGCTCGTCTACGGATCTTGCTCGTAGGCGCAGCAGGCGTGCGCTCGCGGGGGAGGCGCCGGAGATGGGGGAGGCGGCGGTCCGCGGGGGAGGTGCCGGAGATGGGGGAGGCGGCGGTACGTGGGGGAGGCGCCGGAGATGGGGAGGCGGCGGTCCGCGGGGGAGGCGCTCCGGACGCGAGCGTGGACACGGCGCGGCGCGGGCTTGCACCGTCCACAGGATCTTGCTCGGCGCGCTCCGTGGAGACCAGTGTTTGGGGAGGCGGCGCGACGGTGAGCCCGCGCGCGTCCGCGAGCGGCGATCCGTGGTGGAGTCCGCGGTGGAGTCGCTGGACCGCGCCGGAGGTGCCAGAGTTGGAGGAGGCCTTGGTCCGCAGGGGAGGTGCTAGAGTTGGGGGAGGTACTCCGGACGCGGGCGTAGAGGCAGCGGCGGCATCGCGAGACGACGCGACGATGCCGGAGTTAGGGGAGGACTCGGTCCGCGGGGGAGGCGCCGGTTGGTTGCACGACGCACGCGTGTTTTTTGTGACGCGTGTTTTCTAAGTACATAGTATTGTATTTCTTGCTTAAAAAAAAAGGGCATACCCAGTGTTGTAGGCTTCCCGCACTGTGCGGGGTCTGGGAAAGGGTATCTGTAGCGCAAAGCCTTTCCCGCACAAAGTGCAGAGGCTGGGGCTCGAACCCGGGACCTTCCGGTTACAGACGGTAGGCTCTACCGCTGCACCAGGCCCGCCCTTCTATTGTATTTCTTGCTTAGAGTTTGCAAAATGACTTCATTGCTTCATTGTCTTCTAGTAGACACCAAACTGTTCAACTAATGGCAATTGCATCTTGCAGATTGAGATCGTCTACAATTATGGCAAGGAGGACTAGTAACCATGAGTCCTGCAAGTGGGGACAGAACTCAGCACATCCAGAGTTCTATAAATCACTTCTTGTTTAATCGAGTTGTACGAGAAATAAGAATGAAATTACTGGACTTCATCTGTGTTTCTCATTTTCCATGGATGCTTGTTCTAATAACCCTGTGTTCTTCATCTAGTCATTGGTCAAGTGATGTTTGCCGTGACACAATGGAATTTTGCTTTCTGTGTCATGCAGCTAAGCGCAAACTGATGGGCCGCATGTCACGTGTGCCCTATTGGCCCTCTGGCTGGCTATGCCTTCAAGTTTTTTCTATTTTTCTTCGGTATTCTTTCAGTAGTTTATATTTCTTGAAACTGAAATCCGAATGGCGAGCTTTTAACTTAGTCTGTGAATTGAGCTAGTCGCATCAAGTTTTCATCCAGTTTTGTTCCATTGTTCCATCACGCCGAGATTTTATTCCTACCGTTGGTCCACATGAAATATGTAGTCTCTTGATGGAGGCATTCAAAAGAGAAATTTGAAACGAGAGGTAAAATTTTAGGGGTGAGACCGTCTCAGACTTTCGGTATTGTCAGTTATCTGAATCGCTCTCGGTGGTCAGCCAAATCGAGTTCCCGTCTTGCAACCTGCAAATCCAACTCCAATTGTTTTCGTATCGTCTCCAAACGGGAAGCGACCATGGAAGCAGAAGCAGCCTACGCAACTCACCGCGCGCAGCAAACAGCAGCCTCCTCCGCTCAAAATCCGCCACGTGTCCCGCCGGCCACCTACCTTGCCGCGCGACGCTCCTCCTCCGCACGTCAAGGCCCGGGGCGGCGCAGACGCACGCGGCGATCCCCTCGCCGACACCCCGGCCCCGCTTCTAGTCCACAGTCACTGGCGAGACCGGGCCCACGTGTCATGTGCAGCCAACCCCCGGGGTTAGTTTCTCGTTAAGCTAAACCGCACCGCGAGTCCGCGACGGGGGAGATGGAGGAGTAGACGCAATCCCACACGCGAATCCCGTCGAATCGAGCCCAGCAGCACGCGAGGAATAAACCATCGGGGGAGGAAGAAGGGGGAGCGCGAGGTGGGCCCCGGGATGCAGGCGCAGAGGTCCCCGGCGATGGTGGGCGGCGGCGGCGCGGCAACGGCGGCGGCGCCGGTTGGGATGCCGTCGCAGGCGACGGTGCCGGTGCGGCGGCGGTGCGAGGGCACGGCCATGGGGGCCATCACCCTCGACCTCCGCCCCGGCCTCGGCGTCGGCCCTTTCACCCTCGGTGAGCTCCCCCGAACCCTATTCACCCGCCGCCGCTCCGGTCGGGATCGGCGGTTGCTTCCTTGCTTTGCTCTCGGTTGGCACGGGAGGGGGAAAAGGACTTGTTTCTTAAGCAACACTTTAGCTGAAATATTCAAACTTTGGGCCAACTCTGACTTGAGAGCTCGCAATCGGTGCAGGGATGCCGATCTCCGATGCATTTGCACAGATAGAGCACCAGCCCAATATCTACGACGTTGTCCATGTTAAGTACTTCGACGAGGTTCGTGAGTTGCGGTGCACAAGTTGTTGGATGCTGGGGCTACCAAAATTTTCTTTACTGATGATCGGTGTTGTTGGTTCAGGAGCCTCTCAAGTTGGACTTTGTCATTAGCTTTCCGGACCATGGATTCCACCTACGTTTTGATCCTTGGTCGCAGGTATGTTCCGGTTAATTTGTTACACTTTTAGGTGTATTTGATGAAAGTGCCAGTGCTGAATGCATGATGAAATTAGTTGTTCATGAAGATTTATAAATACTATAGTGGACCACTTTTGCAAAAACAAATTGGAGTATGTTATGTATTAGCCCACTCCAAATTGCTTGGGACTTAAAGGCTTTGTTGTTGTTGTTGTTGTTATTATGCATTATAGAACTAGAAAATGTAATGTGGATCATTGTTGGTAATTCTAAGTTTTTGTATGAGGAAAAAAGAACCTTTGAGAACGTGTGCCGTATGGAAATGGCACCTGCTTTATTTAATCATCCTTCAGGCTTCAGCAGTTACTAAAGTCCTGCGATTCTTATTTTCCTTGCAGAGGCTCCGTCTCATAGAGATTTATGATGTCAAAAGATTGCAATTGCGATATGCAACATCTTTAATTGGGTGAGGATCTTGTGATCACTGTTTTTCATGGTTTATTCTGTTTGAAAGTACTTTTGAATCAATCCTAAGCGATAATTTGCTACACTGTTACTCATTTACATCAACCATTCAGCACAACTACATAGGGATGTGCGGTGTTACTGATCATTCTCTTCTTTTTCTCTTCAGCGGTCCGTCAACATTAGCCACTTTTGCAGCTGTTTATGCACTCTTTGGACCAACCTTCCCTGGTATATATGACAAAGAGAGGGGAATTTATACTCTATTCTACCCAGTACGTCATGATAAATTGCTCTGGCTTTTTTCTCTTTTCTCTTTCTCTCTGCCTGTTGGTGGGTTTGCCTTACTCACAAGCTTTTTGTAGGGTTTATCCTTTGCATTTCCTATTCCCAGCCAGTATACAAATCTGTTCACAAACGGGGAAGGTATTCTACTTAACAGCCTCATTCAATTGTGAATGTTCTATTAGTACCCATATTTTCTTAACATCTTACCTCACCTCCCTAATTCTATTGCAGTGGCAGATTTGCCCCTCGAGTTCCCAGATGGAACAACCCCTGTCACATGCCGCGTTTCTATATTTGATAGCTCAACCGATAGCAAGGTTGGTGTTGGATCATTGATGGACAAAGCAGCTGTACCTGCATTGCCTGCAGGCAGCCTGTATATGGAGGAGGTGCACGCAAAGGTATGCTGTGTGCTTGATTTTTTGACAGTCTTTTCAGCTTTTGATTTTGTTGAAGTTGAAGATATATTTGATGTTCCATAATCCAGCAATTCAGATGTTTCATAATCCAGTAATTCAGATTCAGACTAATCCTTTTTGACCTCTTAACTGGCAAGCCTTGTCCCCACCCACCCACCCACCCACTGGGGCATCTTCTTCTCTGAGGAAATATATGGACATAATGAGCAAAATAAATGAAGAAAAAACTTGTCATGAGATATGCCTTTCAATCATGCTATTGTTTTGGATTCTTTTTTTTTTGTTAAATCAAATATATCTTTTGCTTTCTTGCTTGAGGCACATTCATACAATCACTGTAAGAGGAGGTTTCTGTATGGTCTTTCATCTTACGAAGCCTTACCACTGGATAAAATATTTCATCTATGTGTATAATTTGTATTATTTTCAGCTTGGTGAAGAGCTTTGGTTCACAATAGGGGGCCAGCGTATTCCTTTTGGTGCATCACCACAGGTCGAACATCACATTTCTATTTGCTGAAGTAAAATATAACTTTAACAGTGGCCCTGATTTATTCCTTTTACATGGTTTTCTTTTGCAGGATGTCTGGACTGACTTGGGTCGTCCATGTGGTATCCATCAAAAGCAGGTCAGTTTTAATTGAGCCGTCAGAATAGAGGTTTCATGTAATATGTAATTATTTCAATTGCTAACATCAATTAACATATGACATAGTTGAATTGGTTTGCACTATTTAGTTGTTTTAGCCTATACAGAGCTACTGAGGGTGCGAGGCCATGCAGTATTTCTGTGGTTTATGATTAAAGTTTTGTTTTGCAAAGATCAATATAAAGGAATGCCATTCTCCCTAGAATCGTTGGTGCATTTTCATCTGGAATGCTACTAAGTTTGCTCTCCCTCCTTGTCAGGTCGACCAAATGGTAATACACTCTGCATCAGACCCCCGCCCAAGGACAACACTCTGTGGTGATTACTTCTACAACTATTTCTCCCGCGGAATTGATATCTTATTTGATGGACAGGTATGGAGAATTTCCTTGCTTTATGATTGGGTACACACTTAAAAAAGGGTCTTTCTTGTGACAAGAGAGCATGCTAAC
Source organism: Panicum miliaceum (assembly GCA_032594955.1). Taxonomy (NCBI): domain Eukaryota; kingdom Viridiplantae; phylum Streptophyta; class Magnoliopsida; order Poales; family Poaceae; genus Panicum; species Panicum miliaceum. The sequence continues at coordinate 32,309,259 of CM064071.1, read as the reverse complement.
AGATTTTTGCTTCCTTGCAGACACATAGGATAAAGAAGTTTGTTTTGCATACAAACTTCCCTGGCCATTCAGATTTCAATTCCTATAAGAAATGCAACTTTGTTATCTATGATGCTGAAGGTTTGAACTACAACGGCTACTAATAGAATCAGTTTGCTTTTGAGGAACCAATACTATCCAATAACCTTTAATTTTTTCCCAGTTGAAGGGACATATCAGCCTGGTAATATCTCCAAGAATTGCATCACACCTCGTACAAAATGGGAACAAGTCAAGGTATGGTGTTTAAGATGACTTAATTTGCACAGTCAAGGCACCACTAGAAGTCTTGAATGTATTGTTCAGGTTTTGATTGCTAATGATGCCTGCCAGGTGGTTTGTTTTTGAAGTTACCATCTTCGCTGTAAACTATCATTTCCTTGACATTTTTAGCACTCTGTTTCGCAACTTGTTACATGCTAGATTACTTTTTGAGGTATCTCATCCTTCCCAAATGCTGTATGGCAAGCTTTTTAATACACATATAGATAAATGATGGTTTCTTTAGAACATTAGGTTGTTAGCTTAAACATCTAATGCTCTGATGCTAAGAATGACAACTCTTCTCTTGCTTGTTCTGGAAGGCTATAAATTTTTTGAGGACACGGTTGTAATAATGTAGCAGAGTAGCAATTCTTGGAGTGATCACGCTATCTTCTTGTATGCTCGTTTGTATGTTGTATCTTTTCACCTCTTTAACAACCCTTGTATTGGTTGTTTTGTATTAGGAGATCCTCGGTGATTGTGGTCGAGCTGCGATCCAGACACAAGGCTCGATGAATAATCCGTTTGGATCAACTTTTGTATATGGATATCAGAATATTGCTTTTGAGGTGGCTATTAATCAATTTAATTCAAAATCTGTTCTCCTCCCTTGTGCATATAACTACACTGCTAGCTATTATATATTCAGATGTGACATTGTGTTTTTGTCTTTGACTAACAGGTAATGAAAAATGGATATATTGCAACGGTTACTCTCTTCCAATCATGAGGTATGTAATGTATCAGTTGCCCATAATATGTATGTGGCCCTCGGGGAATACAAACTTAAACTAAATAGGACAATTGCCCATTTGAACAGTGTGCTACTTGTGGTGCTGCTCCGAAATCTGGCTGCATAGGTTAGAAATGCTGGCTGACCTACACTTCCCAAAATGGAACCTTCAAAAATAAGGTTTGTATGTACTTATCGGTTGTTCATTTGCGACAGCATTTTGACATGACCATGAAGCTAACTCTGCGGAACATCAATGCAGCCGCGCAGTCAGTGTGGACCAGCATCGTGACATGTAATTTGTTCTGTAGAAGATGCCAGTCATTGTACAGGAACTAACCGTACCCTGCAACCTTACCTTGTGTACATAAATGATCTTTATTTGTTGGAAAAAAAGGAAATGTACATATTGAATGTGATTTGCAAGAAGATCCATGGTCTCTGATGTTGGTTTCAGCCTCTGTACCGTTGCCTGCGGTGTGCACTTTCACCAAGAGGTTGTGCACGCTCTAACGAGAGCTGTAAACACGCATAAAAATTGATGCAATGTGATGTGGCATTTCAGAATCAGGTTTCTTAGAGATTCTGAAGTACGACACATAAATCTTATGTTAGGGCAACCTTATTTCGGGGTGTGAATGCTGGAAAAAGAAAATGGTATAAATTATATTACTCCTCTTCACAATGAAATGAAATTCTCACACCAAATCGCTCAACTCAGCGATGGGCGTGCATGGTGAAGGAGACGACGAGACACATGCGCCGTCGTCGTGCACGCGCACCACCGCCGCACCGCACAACCCACCTGTTTCTGGAAATCGCAGGAGGCGAAAATGAAAATGGGGACGATTCGGTTAGGGGGCCGCGGCGTAAACCCAAACGGGCAGCAAAGGCCCCGCTACTCTCCTCTCCGCTCCGCCGCCTCCGCTCCAGCGCAGCGCAGCCATTTCGTTCCAGTTCACGCCGCCGCCCCGATCCGCCCATTCCGCCGCGGCGTCGGCTCCCCTTGACGCCGCGCGCCCGCGGCCATGGAGCGCACCGGCGGTGAGGCGGGCGACCCCACCCCGCCGGTGCCGGAGGCGGCGGCAGCGGGAACAGGAGGGGCGGCGAAGGGGAGGTCGTGCAAGGGCTGCCTCTTCTACTCGTCGGTGCTCCGGTCGCGAGCGCGCGGGCCCGTCTGCGTCGGCATCACCCGCGCCCTTCCCCAAGGTTATCCGCGCGCGCCTCTGCAGCCGCCCTCTCCTCCTCTCTTCGTCTCTGGGCTAGGGTTTCTACTGATCCACCCTGCCGCAGTGTACAATGCTCTGAAGCTTTTTCTGGGCTCCGTACGCTGCGCCTCTGCGAGTGGCCGGTTGGGTATCACTCCGCGTCGACGAACCACTCTCCTTTCCTTTCGCAGGGGAAATGGGAAGGAGGACAGATACATTTCCCAGCAACTTCTGTGGTCTCAAAATGTGCTAGGAAAGGTGTGATGTCAGGACTTGTCGTCCATGGAATATTAGAATCCTGACATTTCCAATTCATCAACGCAGGTTTAAGTGTAAACTATGAAGGTTGTTCTCTATATCAGGGCTAGGAGTTTTCATGGGAAATTTGAACTGTTAGATGGCTTAGCATATATGGCCCACTTGAAAGTTCTCCACCAAGGATTACATTCATGTCATTTACTGTAGGATCTTGGATTGCCCAACCTAAGCACTAACTAGGTTAGGCCTATTAGGGGCATGTCTTCCACAGAGTTGAAAGAAATATAATTGAGACGCTTGGCGTTCATCCGTAAACTAACTGTACAATGGTTGGCGTTAATCACCTAGCAACCAAAAGTGTAGGCTATAGAGAATCTAAACTTGATCTGTTCTATCATACTGTGCAAAGGCTCTTATTGCGTGACTCGCTGTGAACTAATTTTTATCTGTGTCTGGCATGTACAAATTATTTATCGTGTAATCAAATAATCAGAGCAGACAGAATAAGTTTTCAACTCTGTTTCACGATCTATTTATTTTGTTATCTGATTCCATAATTTTTAACAGTTTTATCGACTCTGTATCATGATCGACTTTCTTAACTGTGTATTAGTTTCTGAGCGTATGATTGGAGAATTTGAACTTGAAGCTATCCAAGAAGGTCGCAACCTTTCGGATTTCAAATATGCATGTGTTGGCTATTCAATATACCTAGATGACAAGGAAACTTCTATGGGGGTACATGACAAGAAAGCACATGCACAGCTACCTGTTTGTGTTGGAGTTGAGGTAATATATTCTAACCAGAGTAATCCGAATCTTGTTAGAAACATGATACTGGTTTTGCTGAATTTTGGAATGGTTGGGTGGCTATTCATGCCAATTTGTTTATCTTCATAGCATATATTTTTATTACATAATTTTGCATGCTTTTTTTCAACCTCAACTGCAGTAGAAATAAATGCACATTATTCTGTTTTGATATCTGTTCTTGATTTTTCTCCAAACCTCTTCTGCATTAACTGTTCAAACTGCTCAGGTAGTATTTTGTAGTTATTGCGTCTTATGATCTTTTATACATTTTTGTTTTTTTGCTAAGAGTGAATATATTTCCCCCTTTCCAGCTATTGGCAGATAGAAGAGCCCCAGTTAATAAAGCCCCATCTTACAATAAGAAAGAAGGTAAGAAAACATTTTCTTCCATTCCAAGATTTGTACTTGTGCTAGAAATTGCAAAGCGACGACAATATGCTAGGGAAGTTGGAATGGTCACTGAAAGAAGTTCGCACTTGCCTGCCTGTGTACACACTCAAGATCCATTTTCGACAAAGTATATTTCTCCCTTGGATTTAATACTTTCCATATAACAGACTCCTTGTTTGTTCAAATATGTTGATTTCTTGTTGATCAGTCGCATTCATGTACCTGAAATACACCGAGAATTGTCATTCAAATTTTAGTTGGAAAGGAGAATTAAGCTCGTAATGGAGAAATGAATGATTATGTAGATTGCACAGGTAGCCCCAATTGCTTCCTGATTAATGTTGACTGATTTATTTATGGTAGATATGGACCTTAAGAAATCAATTGGAAAAAAAATCTAAACTGCCTCCTTGACTGTCCCTATTTTTTTATCGAACCTGTGATGAGAAATTACCAGATATTTTTTTATAACAATCAATCTATTACTTCAAAAATGTTTTCTGATAAAAAATTAGAAATTGCAGCTTGATTAATTCGTGATGTAATATTTTCTTTTTTAAGGAATTGCGAGTTTTGCCACTGTACCTGTTACTGATTTTTGTGGGAAGCTCATGTTCTGTAGAAAGTAGGATCAGAGGATATTAAGAATCCTCAATGTACATGTTTTTCTTGGTGAAACTCGGAAAACGATCTGATTACTTGGGAACTTGTCTCTATATCTTTCCAGCGTTGCTGCTTTCTACTTTTTTGAATGTTCGAAACACGCTTCTTTCTTTGATTTTGTTATTAGTAGGTGCCTGTAGAATTCACAAGTTCCTGTTTTAGAACTTTTACTCATCTGTACTTCACTGCAGCTCCGCAACCGCAACCGCAACCACATCGATACAAGCCAGGGCATGCAGGAGACGACTTCTTAACTAAGTGAGTTGGTCTTTTGGTTCCTGCTAATTTACAAGTTCTCTAATTTGTAATTTCACATCAGAATTTAACAAGCCACACTTTGTCTATTGAACTTGCAGGTTTCAGAGGAATGCCGGGCTTGTTGCCAATGGTGTGGCAAAGAACCTGAATAAAGTTGGGACCTACATCAAAGACACTATGGGTGATATGATGTACCCAGACCGGAAGCGTCCCAAATAAAACATAGGCCTGCTCTCTATAGATCCTGCAGGGGATTAGACACTAGAACCTGGGGGAGCGTGCGATCAATCACTCCTCCAGACACCTGGAATAGAAGTAGCATTCTGTAATTCTGTTGGTTTCTAGAAAAATCGTGACGAGATTTCAGTGTTAAAAAGAAAACCCACTTGGACACTGATAGTAGGGGCATGGTATTGTGTTCTCCACTTGGCCCCACTGCTCGCCCCATTGATGTTGTTTCCCTAGGTTCCTCCAGTAGTGTACAGGATGTCATGTAATAAGACAAACAAAACCCATTTTGTGTCTTCTGATAATAACATCAGAGCGGCATCGCAAGCCTCAATGCTGTTTCTTCACGTAGCATTGCAGTACTCATTTTGAAATTATGTATGTACGCACAGGATGCTCGAGGTCTGATAATAACCCATTTTGAAGGAAGACTGCAGGCAGGGTGAATCACCCAGAATATAATAATGATGATTTGCAGCGGCCACAAAGTATGAACATGTACTCCGCATGGATAGCAAAAACATCTCACATTTGTTCAGAATTTCTTGTGCATAAGTTGCCTATCAAGACGAAGACCGTGTCCGGGAGGGATTCGAAGCATAGCTTATCGATTTCCAGACTAACAGAGAGACAGTGTTCGAATTCACCTATCGATTCCCACATTAACAGAGGCCGTGTCCGAATTCATCTCGGTATATCCATATATAAATCAGCATAGCCGACGCCGTGCATTGCATATACAGATTAGTAATTACTACCACTCTCCAATTAAGTCACTGTTACTAATTGTTGCTTGTTCTTGGCGCCATGGACTTGAAGGTATACAAGAGGAAGGCGAAGAGGAGGGTGCCGCAGCAGCAGACTTTCGAGCTGCCGGACGAGATCGTCTGGGAGATCATGATCCGGCTGCCAGTGGAATCCCTGGCGAGAGTGAGAACCGTCAGCAAGGCCTGGCTTGCCACCATCTCCGACGACCCTTCTTTTGTCCGCGCGCATCTCAAGTGCTCCAAGCAGAAACAGCACCGGAACCCATCGTCTTTCCTCATCAACCCCAAGTTTCTTCTGGGACCAGGTCATGCCGATGCTTTTTCCACCAACATCCAGTAGTTCTACCAGTGGTGTTTACAAGAAAACATGATGAGGAGTACTGCAACGCTGCTCTAGGGAGACACTTCCCCGCCGGCGAGTTTGGGAGAGTGTCCACAATGGCACACTGTGATGGCTTGATGCTGCTCCCCACCGACACCAAGGTCTACGTCTTCAACCTGGCCACAAAGGACGCCATCGCACTGCCGGAGAGCCAGCGCAACATGATGCACCACCACAGATGCCTCCCCGTCGGCTTGGGCCTTGACACCTCCACCGGCAAATACAAGGTCGCGCGCTCTTTCTACCGCTCCCGTGGTTCTGATCCCATGGAGATCGTTGCGATGGGGATGGAGGTCTTCACCATCAATGGCGAACACGGCTCTTGGAGGGAAACTTGGGCTGATCCACCCTACCAAATCTTGTGTTCATAGGCTGCCACACACTACAAGGGTTAGTGCGTTTCAACCTTGCAGACGAAACATTCGGTGTCACTCCATTGATCACAAACATATTCCCTGAAGTTGACCATGAAGATTTTTTCATTAGTGAGCTTGACGGGGAGCTATGCTCTACTTTCCTCTTCAGCCATATACAAGTAGTATTGGTCTTCACAACAAGAGATGTCGTCCATCCAAAATGCTATCCACTGGTTACAGTTTGGAAGCTTACAAGGTAGAAGTAGGTGAAATATTCGATTTGGATGAGATAAGGTACCTTGCGCCCTCTCAAGACACCTTGGGGCGTGCGTGGGAAAATGGACTGTGGTTTGACTTGATTTCTTACACGGAAAGCCTTGTTCCAGTTACACCTAATAAGGCGAGTTCACGGGCCTTGTAGTGTTTATGCCTACTACTTAGCCATGCCCTTGCCCTGGAGGGAGTGTAATTCTATATGGATCATGCCTACTACAAGCACTGATGTTACGCGCGAGTCACTTCTCGCTGCCAGCTCTCTCCCAGACGGCGTAGTCGCTGCCGTGTGCAGCGACCTCAAACCCTGCCGGGATGAGGTGCCCGACGTCGAACCTGGATCCGATCTTCACGATCACCTTGCCATCAATCTCCGCCACGTAGGCGTCGCCATCATGCTCGAGGATCGTTAGCTCGCTCGTCGGCTTGACGCCATTGCGCTCGCACCGCCACCAGCGCTGCGATCTCGTCCTTGAACCCCCAGTCGAAGAAATGGTACGGTCATAGAACTGCAATAAATCGATCAAGAGCATTTAGGACTAGAAGTTATTAGGCCATGTCGATGTGCAACGCGACAAGTTATTGAAGGCAAGGCAAGGCAACAACAGGACTCACAATGCATGGGTTGCCGGGGTGCGTGAGAATGTAGGCGTAGCCCTGCATGACCTTGTCGGAAGGGAACGGCCACATGGCCTGCGTGGAGCCGGTGTCATGGTTGTCGACGAACGTAACGGCCTTGGCCAGCCACCACCCGATGACACCGAGCGCCTTGCCCTGCGCGTCGACGAGCCGCCACAGCTCGCCCTCCACGGTGGCGTTCAGGACCCCCTTGGTGGTGAAGTCGAATACGGTGGCCGGCGACGCCGCCCCGCCCACCTTGTCCACCCAGTCCACCAGCGCCTGCCGGTGCGGGTCCTGGTCGTACGCAGGCTTCCCGTCCTCGCCGGGCACCATGCCGTTCCAGATCTCGGCGACGGCGAAGCTCGGGGCATTGCCGTCGATGTAGACCCTGGCGACCTCCGCGGATTGGCCCCTAGCGAAGTCGAGGCGCCAGGCGTCGAAGCCGAGGTCGTGCTTGAGCCACAGCAGCCACTCGGTGAGCTCGCGCTGGACGCGGTCGTTGAGGTGGTCGATGTCCGGCGCCGGTGTCGAGGCTGCCCGTGCCGTCCGAGTACTGGGTGTCGTCGCGGCAGATCATGTGGGGGCCCCAGTCGAGGCGGCCGTCGGGCGTGCCGCCCTCGAAGACGCAGTAGATGCCGCGGCTGTCCTTGTAGTCGGCGCACCGGTGGTTGATGACGATGTCCGCCACCGCCTGCACGCCCTTGCCGTGGAAGGCGGCGATCAGGGACTTGAGCTCCGCCGCCGTCCCGTGCTTGGACGCGTCCAAGTCGTACAGACGGCCAGGCATGTAACCTGCGTGTATGTCGGCCAGCTATCCATTCACTTCACATGATTGCATGCAATCATATTAGCTCGCGTACTGTCCATTCCACGTCGGCTTTCAGGATTCCTAGACATGTTCGGACAGGAACTTGGAAGAAGAAGAAGGATGCGTCCAGACGGACCTTGGGTGGAGACGGAGTGCGGCAGCGGCGGGAGCCAGACGTGCGTGACGCCGGCGGCGGCGATGTCGTCGACCTTCCCCATCAGCAGGTTGTACCACGCCCGCCGCTCTGCTTCCACGACTCCCAGTTGAACCCCTGCATGCACCAGCTCAATTCCTTCAGAGAGTGCGAATCAACGGTGGAGGCGAACAGCCTACGAGATGATCGCATGATCAGTGAGATTAGAGCGTCATCTAGCCATGATGGGATGCATTGGTTACCTGGAACAGGACCTGCCCGGACGCCAGTGTCACACCCGGTTTAAGGATAGAACCGAAAGCATAACTATATGTACGCCAGGATCAAGTTTCATACGTGACATCATCAGTGAATAACAGCAACAATATCACGTAAAGAAACATAAATAAGGACTTACAAGACTCAGAGATACGCGCTTAACATGGAAACAAAGGCTCCAAACTTCACAGGCAAACGACTGGGGGTTGCGCGCCTAGAACTCTTCATCATCTTCAGTAGCATTCACACCTTCTTCTGAGCAGCGGTTAGCAAGGGTGAGTACACTTATGGTTGGTACTCAGCAAGGCCACAAGATATAACCAGAGTAACGATTTAAATCCATCTTTAAGTTTACTAATCATGTGAGGGTCCAAGCTGCTCTTAACCGTGAGCACGGCTGTTATAACAGTTTTACACTCTGCAGAGGTTGTACACTTTCCCCACAAGTCGCGTAAAAGTTTAGAAGAACTTTGGACCCAACCATGTTGTGCTAGCTAGGCACAATACCACACTTCCGAGGTGTGGTTGCATAGGGACGCTACGAGGCCTTTACAAAGATTCCCTAACTTGTGACAATCCGCTAAGATTTCAGGCCGCAGTGGTCATAACCCTCCCTAATGGTCAGTACCTCAGCAAAGGCTACTACCCCAAGAGGACCGAGCTGTACCCCATCTTACGTACTCCCCTCTTGTCCTTTCGGTAAGATCATCACAAGCCAGAGTTTCTAATTATTTAGCCAAGACCAAAGCCATATAGTATTGTGGTTGCACTGTTTTCTTGGGTGGTTCTCCATGTTCCAATTAATTCATAGTATTCTTGTAATAAAGTATAGGTAGAAGGATGGTTAGAGTCACTTGCCTTTTTCCAACGAAAAGCTACTCTTACCGCTCTTCAGCTCTTGCTTACTTGGAAACCTTGATCTTCAAACTTCAACAGCGATCATTCTACTCGAAGCAAATATACAGAACAACAAATAAGTACAGCTAAGAACAATACATCAATCACAAAACAAAAGCTTTTAAAAGAGCGTGCTAAAGGATAAGGCTCGCTGCTACGGTTACAAGAGCGCAAGAAACGCGGAAAGCGGAGTTGAAACGATGAAGATAAGGCTAAAACAGTGATCCAGGGACTTAACTGCGAGAGGTTTGAACCTCCAGGGGTTAGATCAGAAGAAACCAGGGGCTAAAACATAATTAAACCTTAAACAGAGGGCCCTGGGTGCAAAACTGGAGGTCCTGGACGGCGGGTTCTAATTCTAAAAAGGTTAGGGGCCTAAACAGAAAAGAAAGGACCTGATTTTAATTACTTTTAAACAGAACTGGACCGTAGGTTGATTTCTGGATAACATAGGGGCTTTTCTGCAAGAGTTCCAGAGGCGGCTAGGGTTTGGCTCAGTCGGGCGGATCTGATCCATTGGATCACGATCCGACGGCTGTGGCTGTGCGGCTCGGCTCAGGCTTGGCTTGGCAGCTCGGGCGCGGCTCAGATCCGTTCTGGCTGTTGGATCTAGATCGTGCGGCAGGGGTTTGTTGGGGTGGCTTGGCTTGGGGTGGCAGGCGGTGCTGGGCGCCGGCGACGAGCGGGGCGGCGGCGGACCGCCGGAGTACACCGAATCCGGTGCTCCAGGGCTCGGTTCAAGCCGAGATTAGGCCGGGGAGGGAGAGGGCGGCACGACGAAGGTAGTGGGGGTCACGGGATGGCCGTGCGGCGGCCGTAGACCGGCGGACCACGGTGGAGGGCGGAGACAGAGCTCCGGCGAGCAATCGCGGGGCCAAGAGAGCGAGAGGGAGGGGGAAAATGGGAGCGGCGTGGTGCTTACTTCCTCGCGAGAGTCTTGCGAGGGTTGAAGACGGCGGAGTCGAGGCGAAACGGCGGGTCGACGATGAGGTGTGGCACGAGCGGAGATGTTCACTCCGGCGAGGAAATGCCGGCGTGGAGCGACGGCACAGAGGAGTGGAAGACGATGGCACTGGGTCCAAGGCGGGGCTCCGACGACGGTCGCAGTCGACGGAGAGGCGGCGAGACGGCGGGTCGACGACGCGGCGGCGGTGATGGGCTTGGGCTCAGGAAAAATGGCGGCGCAGAGCGGCGGGGTAGTCGGGCGTGCGGTGAAATCGGAGTGGAAGGGGAGCGCTGGCGCTCGGGCTTGAGTTTTATAGGGCGAGGGAGCGGGGCGGTGCGACTGGGGGACGGGGGGGGGGGGGGGGGGTGCGGCTCTCGCGGCGGCCGGGGACGGCGGCCATGATTGCGCGGGCGTAATGGGGCTTGGTCGCCCGAGGAAGCGCGTGCTGCTGCCATTTTGGCAGGCGGCGTCGCGGAAAGGAAGGGGGGCGGAGACGCGGGCAACGGTGACAGGCGCGGGCGGGTCTGGTGTCGCGGCAGGAAGGGAAAGAGTGGAGCGGGAGGAAGAAGAAAGGAAGGTTGGGGGGAGAGACTGACAAGTGGGACCCAGCTGGCGGTGAGAGAGGGAGAGCACTGCGGGCTGGGCCGGCTGGGTTTTGGGCCGCGGTGAGAGAAAGGAAAGAGAGGAGAGGGAGAGGATTTGGGTCGGGCTGAGAGAAGGGAAAGAGAGAGAGAAAGATGGGATGGGCCAAAAGAGATAGGGAAAAGAAAAAGGAGATTTTAGGGTGGTTTTGGGGTATTTTTATTTTGCAAACTCAAACACGCTAACAAGCAAAAACCAATGCAACGACATGAATGCAACTTATATAAAATCATTTTATTTAATTCAGAAAGATAATTATTTATTTTTTTTATACTAAATTCTCTGTAAAGAAAATAAATGTTGAAATTTTTTTATAATTATGAGAAAATTATTAGTTTATTTATTATTTTTTTCTAATCATATCTTGAAATCCAATAATTTTAGGGTGTGACAGCCAGCCCGAGGAGGAGGCAACACAGGTGCCCTGTACCCAATTGCCGCCGCTCTGTTTCTCTGTCACTCTGTCACACACGGTCTCTACACTGGCTGTGAGTGACCTGGAAATGAACAAGTAGATGAGTGCGGCGAGGTCGCAGCAGCAACATGCTGGGTATTTATAGGGGAGGAGAATTTAATAGCAGGAGGAAGTAGCTATCTATACTGTAGAAGCATGTCAGGGAGTTGCTTGGAGGCAACGGATTTGTACCGAACTCCGTTACAGGTTATCCGTCCTCAGGCAACACAAGGCCAGGTCGCTGAGGAAGAAGATGATGGTCAAGTCAACGGAGAATTGGGGATGGATGGCACAAACTTCTTGGACAAAAAAAAGGATGTAGCAATTGACACCATGCACCAGCTTTTGTTCGGGCGGGGTTCCAGTTTTCTGACGGAGACATTTAGCATGGTTAAAGTCAAATACCACAAAGAAGCAAAGATGCTGTTCGAGGTGCACACTGCACAGTATCTTCTTTCGGCAGATCACACTATGACAGTAATTGTATATAGGGAAAATAAAAAAATGATCATTTGATATTTTTTTTGTAAAAAAAAACTGAACTACTGGCTCTACCTCGCAACCAAAAATTCGATGAGCTGAAACAGATATAATGATTTCATCCATAGTACGAATTTGCGCACTTCGTTTTCTGCCCTCACGAAACCGTCTCAAAATTACTGCAAAATGTTGAATCAAATTGAACAATGCGGCAAGGAAACGGCGCCGATTTGTTAGGGTGAGTGTCTCGAGGCAGGAAGAAAGGCATTGCGGCGTTGCCCGTGGAGCTTGAGAACCACATGTCGCTAAGCATATGTTGCCAATTGGACGAAGCAACCTGCGCCGGCTGGCTCCAACAGATTGGTCCATAACTAAAAGGTTTCGATGATGTTGGATAGGAATGCAAGCAAAGCAAGAGAAGGACATGATGATGATTCAAGGCAACAGGAGAATTTAATAGCAGTAGCTATCTCTGACCAAGAACTGCCTTTTTCTGGGTACTGGTTATATGATTGGAAATGCTTACGGATCAATTTGCTACTACAAATTAAACAGACTTGATGATTTAAACAAGCACGGATTTGCCATTTTGCCTACTTCTTTCTCTGTCCAGAGGTGTCTGTCAGACTGTCACATTACCGGATGGTATTTAACTTTTAACTTTACCATCTTTGCTATCTGTACTGGCTTGGTAGAGCCATGAAAATGCTACTTCACACGAACTGTAAGTCCAGTAGCTTATCCCTTAATCTAACAACAAATTGCTAGTAGTAATAAACACAAGGTATCTGTACATATCAGTCCCACTCTTTGATCTTCACATTCTTGACTGCACAAACAGTTAGGGCGAGCCTCTCGAGGCAGAAAGAAAGGCATTTCCTTGCCCAAGGAACTTGACAACCACACGTCGCAAATTAAAGCATGTCCTCCAGTTGGACGAAAGATTGGTCTAAAATAGTGTTTCGGATAGAACCGCGGGCAAAAGGAAAAATGGATGAGCTCGTCGTATCGGTCGGATCCTTTGTCTTTAATTTGGTTGAGAATTCAAGGAGGGCAAAGTTTCTTTTCATTGCACGGCGACTCGACGGGCCATGAATTTAGAACCAACCACTTGAAAAGGTGAAGGGCCACTTTGAGAGCTTATGGACCTAGATGAAAATGTGGAAATAATTTAGAGACGCAAAGTGCATTTCACTCAATTATACGTACTACTGTCGGCCATAACTGTGCAAGCACGGCAAGTGTCTAACGGGCTTGCAAGATCGCTGGTAGACCGGGCCGTCATTCCATTTCTATCTCACGCCAAAAATGAGCCCTGAATCCAATCTATTCATTCCGTGGGCTGGGTTCGTTGACCTCCTCTTCACCCCAGCCCATTATAAACAAACGGCTAAGGAAAAAAACAACCAAGCCCTAGCCCGTCTCGCCCTCCTCTCTCGATTTTGACACCTTCTAGCTTTTGAAAAATCATGTGCTATTTGTACTTGATTCCTGTTAGTCAGTTATTATTGAGTTGTACCGCCACTTTTCGCTGATTTCGGTGCTTATCACAAGCTGCCAATGTTCAATTGTATTTTGGTTATGCTTCTGTTGGCGTCTTGGCGAAGATGGTTGCGGGGTTTCACAAACTTGGTTGGTGAAACTGGCTAATGCTACTTAGGGGGGCTATTCCCAGTCGCAGGTGCGACCGAGCGCCGAACCCTCGCAAAAGCTCCACCGCCGTGGGCCGGCCGTGCTCCCCCGCCTCCGTCGTGGCCCGCCGGCTCTGGTGCTGCCCTGGCGCCTTCGCCGCCGCCCTCCACAACCGCTGACGCTATCCCGGTACGCTTTCTCGCCCCAGGCTTCTTCTTGCCCCCGCCGCCAGCCACTGTCCGCTGGGGATCCAGCCCCGCCCGGCCGGCAGCGCTCCCGCACCGCCTCGCCTTCGCTGCCGGCCGAACCACCACCACCGCTGGGCCGCCGCCGCCGCCGACCTCCCCTCTATATCCGCCGGCCATGGAAGCCGCCCCCACCGGCCCACCCCCGGAAACCCGAAACCCTAAAGACCGCCGCCTCGACCACCACCCCGGCCAGCGGCGACCTCGCCGCCGGCTGCTCCCCCCACCTCCCACCCTCGGCGGCCGCTCCACCCCCTCCCCCCTCCCCTACCTCGGCGGCACAGCGAGCGGCGGCGGCCGTGGGCTGTAACTGGGCCATGTGCGACTCTTTGACTCACACCCGCGCGCGCAACCTGGAGTATTGGCCCTACTTAGGCCTCCTCCAAAGGTTAAGCTAACTGCTAGCTCATAACAATTAAAAGATAGCATAAGAGATTACTCTTTAATGGTCTAACTCTTAGCACACAACTCAAGATATAGATGGACTTACATATCAACCCCACATAATCTTGACGTACGTGTATGGGACTATCTCTTGGAGCCTGTTTAGTTCGATAATTTTGCCAAAACTTTTGCTGTTTTGGCCCACTTTTTGGCAAAATGGATCTAAACACCATGTTGTAAAAATAGCAAAACTTGAGCTTGTAAAGTTTTGGCATTTGGGACCCCTGAGGCCCAAAAGAGGGCAAAAACGCGTTGGGCCCCGAGCCGAACGGCCACTACCCCCCACACCCACCCATCCCCGCATTCGCACCCTATCCATTCCTCACTTCCCACCGCGCTCGCTCACTCCCTCAGCTCCAAACCTAGCTCCGCCCGCGCCGCCGATATTGCCCGCCGCCGCCGCTCTCGAGCAGATCCACCTCCTCCCCACCAGCCCCCAGATCCAGATCATCCTCCTCGGCCGCCAGATCTAGGTCCGCCTGGCGCAGATGGACGACTTCAACGGCAACAGATATGGCAACGGCAACGACGACCGCACCAGGGACTTCTTGTCGCAGGCTAAGCCATTTTCCCCTGTCGGCGGCTACGACATCTTCAATGACGCGGCATATCCCTTTGCGGGATTGAGCAGCGTCAATGCTCCCCGGGTGGGCATGGTGGCGCTCGACCTCAACTCCCATGGGGAAGGGTTTCCCTGAATGGTGGGATATGAGGGCCTCCTTCGCTCCGGCTCGCAAGGTGGAGGCATCGGCGGATCTGGAGGCCACCCTCCCGTGCGCGGCAGTCACACCCTCAGCTTACGCGCGGCTCGTAGTGGCGGTCGACCGCTACGGCCGCTCGCGCCTTGTCCTCACCCTCCGATAGTGGTCGTGGCCCCCCTGCCTGCTGTGACCGTCGGCATGTGCAGCTTGCGTGGATCTGCATCCGGCATGTCTGCCGGATCCAGGAGCCGCGGTGGACATCATCCTTTCGCGACGGCACCTATTGCAGAAGACAACTTCGACATGGACTATCGCAATGAAGCTAAAGACGATGATATCCAAGAGATCTTGTTGAATGCAGCCCAGGTATATGTTCAAACTCTTGGTATGTGCTTGAATGTTTCTATTTTCATAATGTATGTATGTATGTATGTATGTATTCTTGCTATGCATGGGTTAGGCTAGGGTCTAAAGGGCGAATTGGTCAGATGAAAATACCGTCATACTTTGTGAGATTTGGGTTGACCAAATCAATAAGGGTAATTGCGTCAAAGGAGTCATGCACAAGACAGGGATGAGGGAGGTCATAGGAAGGTATCATGCAGCAACCAATTTGGTCCATGATAGAATCCAGATTGGTAATAGGATTAGGCAACTGAAGGCATTTTGGCATTTCATACAAAGACTACGCAAAGACACGGGCTTAGACCGTAGAAGTGATGGCACTATTGATGCCACCAATCAATGGTGGTAAGACAACATTAAGGTAATTGGCAAACTGCTTCTTAGCTGTTTTTGCATGTCCTGATGAGCACTTGCTCACAATTATTAGTTCTGCAGGGCCACCCAGAATGGAAGAAATGCAAGTGGGGTTGGCCACAATACCTCGATGACATGGACCATATGTTCCATGGTGTAGCTGTTGATGGCTCCACCTCATTTTGTTTCTGGAGACAGTGTGCCTGTAGATGAGGAAGATGAGGAGGACCCACCTGAGGACCCTGAAGCGCATACCCCAGTTAGCAGCAATAGCCACAAGAGAGCAAGCAGCACAAGCACCACTGCATCTAGTCCGCGCAAGCAGTCCAGGAGCCCAGCAGTTAGGGCCATGAACAAGTTCATGGGCGAGAATGTCAGGATTCAAGCTGAGAGGAATGCGATGTTCCAGAAACATTTGGAAATGAAGCACCAGATGGTCGAGCAGAAGGAGAACACCAGACATGCGAAGATTAGGAATGTGCAGCAGTTGGCTAGAGAGTGTGGTGTAGAGGAGACTAACCGGCAGTTGTGGTTTGTTGTGTACAAGATCACCAAAGATGATGACAGTATGAAATTGTTCATTGGCTCATCCACACCTGAAGGGAGGCTGGCCTTCATTGAGCAGTATGCCGGGGTCAACAACTAGAACCTCTTGTCTTAACTATATCATTGTATTAAGAGTGTCATTTGAACTATGTGTGTCATTTGAACTATGCATTTGAACTATGTTTTTCATTTGAACTATGCATTTGAACTATGTATGTCATTTGAATATGTCTTTTGAACTATGTTAGTTGTGTTTGAACTATGCCAGGATGCTCATTCAGCAATGGATGTGGACACATCTGATGAGTCAAGTGATGATGAAATCTGCAGACTTTCTCTTGAGAATGATGGCAGCGATTTTATAACTGGTATGTTTTTGTATGCCAATCACCATGACAAATACTGCAATAGGGCAGAGCCAAAAAGACCAATTCTAAGTGGACTTGAATGGGTAGAGAGGAAGCTAGGAGATAGGAATAGATGCTACAAAATGTTTAGAATGAGCCCAACTATGTTCCATCGGCTTCATGATCTTCTGGTACAGTCATATGGACTGAAATCTAGTACAAAGAGTACCTCGGTTGAGGCTAATGTTCCTATGGATACTAGGAGCACCACAGTCTGTTAGGCAAGCTGAGGATAGATACGAGAGATCAATAGGCACAGTTCACCACAACTTTAAGAAAGTTTTGAAAAGTGTGGTATTGCTAGCGTCAGATATCATTAAGCCAGTCGACCCAGAATTCAGAACAATTCATCCTAGATTGAGAAACCGTAGGCTCCATCCCTTCTTCAACAATTGTATAGGAGCATTAGATGGCACTCACATACCTTGTGTGGTGCCAAGTGATAAGGTGGTTCAGCACATGTGCCGCAAGGGTATGACAACACAAAATATGCTGGTTGTTTGTGACTTCGACATGAGGTTCACATTTGTCCTTGCTGGATGGCCTAGTTCTGTACATGATATGAGAGTGTTCACTAATGTTACGACCAAGTACAACCACGTCTTCCCACATCCACTGACAGGTAAAGACCTTGCTGCTGTTGCATTTGCCGCTTCTACTTGAAATAGGTGAAACTTACAATACCGTTCCATTGTGTAGGATTACCTGGTGGACTCCGGCTACCCTAACCGTCCAGGTTACCTTACGCCCTACAAGGGAACCAAGTACCATTTTCCGGAGTTCCGAGATGGCCCGGAGGCACAAGGTAAAAAAGAGATCTTCAACTTCGCACATTCATCTCTTAGAAATGTCATCGAGAGGGCGTTTGGAGTTTTGAAGATGAAGTGGAGGATTTTGTTGCAAATGCCAAGTTATGCATCTCATAGGCAAACCGAAATTATCGTTGCATGCATAGCACTCCACAACTTCATTAGAACGAGTGGAATAGTGGATAGAGACTTTGATCTTTGTGATCGTGATGAGAACTATGTTCCACCTGAAGTATCGGTCTCTCAGCCACGTACTCGGACAGTAAGGGATGAATCTGCATTGATGAATGCTTTCTGTGACTCGATTGCCCTTGGTTTGTTAAATAGATCGTGACAATTGGAATGATGTACTTCAAATGTAATGTGTGAGTCATTTGTATTGTTGACGACAATGTTGTGTACTTGAACTATTTATGCTGAAATAAAGTGCAATGGCGAGCAGCATGCAGCACGCATGCCTTTGCATAGGTACCAATTAATGAACCAAATTATGCATTAAATGAGGGCAAATCAGTTTTTATTTTCTGAAGTGCTAAAATTTTGCCATGCATCTAAACATCAAGATGTAAAGTTTGAATGCCAAAATTTTTGGCCCAAAAGCTTTGCTACCCGAAATCCATTTAAACAGGCCCTTGATCAAGAGATAGCTCTTCTCTTTCTCCTCTTTCTCTCTCTTCCATCTAGACGAAATATTGTATTTTACTTCTATAAGCTAGCTGATTTGGCACCATTGGAGGAGGTCCTATGAGAGAACTGGAGCAGTGGATTATAACTTACAAGGAGGCGTCTTTTTATTGTATTCCGAACCAGAGTCCTGCGATGAGTTACTCTAGCGTGGCATCCGACCCCTTGTTGGAGGACGCTCGCAGCGTCAGGGGTCTCCCTTCTACCTCCCCCTCCACGGTTATCGGTTACTCTAGCTCATTTGGCCGCTTGCCTGATGACCCTTTTGCCCCTTGCATTTGGCGCAACGATGCACCTCAGAAATGCCGTTTCTTTCTCTGGGAAACTCACCATCTGAAGCTTAACACCAACTCTCATCTTCGTCGGCGAGGTGCTAATAACAGTGGTCTTTGCACTTTCTGTGGCGCCGTTGAGGATGTGCCCCAGTTGTTTCTTCACTGCCCTCGCGTGCAGGACTTTTGGCGTTCCATTGGCCTGACTGCTGCTGATGTCTCGCATGTGGAACTCCTCTGGATTTGGGAGCTCCCTGGCCCTCCGGTCCTGCATCAGAAGATCAGATCGACAATCCTATCTGATATTCTTCGGAACGTCGAGAAGTGCAGGAATGCCAACATCTTCTGAGGAGAGATGGAATCGAACGCCGCCATTCTCAGGCGCTGCACTCACGACCTCAGCCTCTGGTCTCACCGATGCAAGTCCCCTAATGCCCGTCTTTGTATTGATGAATGGATAAATTTCCTCTGTAATCTCACGTAGCCTCTTTGTTTTTCCTTCTTGTGGCCTTCGGGCCGTAGCTGTTCCTTATGTTTGTAACCTGTGGAAAGAGTTATAACCTGCTCCTCTTCTTGAGAGGCCCCCTGTACTCGTTCCTACTCTGTTTTTAATAAATGTTCGGGCTAACCTAAGGGTTCGCCGTAGTTCCGATAAAAAAAAGAGTCCTGCGATGAGTGGCCAGCATCGTCCCTACTATTTAATTATGTTCCCAAGATGGTGTTAAGACTCGTGCTCTGACATTCGTCCTTGGAATTTTTTCTTCTTTTCCAGCACTACCCCGTTCTGTAGCGTGTGCATTTTCTATACCATACTAGCATAGCATGGCAGCTGTTATCCTGAGCCAAGGATACTCTGGATTTTTGTGTGCTGCGGACAAGATTTCTGCACGCCGTGGCTACAAACCTCCAACCCATCACCTGAAGTATAGTGCATCCGCTGGTGGGCTGGTTGGTTAATTTATTTAGCCCAACAACGCTCTGCTCGGTGCGGCCTGATTTGTTGTCTGCTAGCTGTACATGACCGCATGCAAATTGATTTGACTCGATACTTGCATGCACATGCAAAGTGATTTGACGGGACCCTTACATGCACATGCAAAGTTGCCACATCTACCATTTTTTATTTCTTTTGTATTCTTTTTCTTCATTTTAACTCTTTATTTTTTTCCAATGCTATCCTGGATATTTCTTCTCTAGTATATAAATATAATTTTATAATTTTTCGTTCGTTTCAATTTAATTTCTATCTTCTTTATTCTTTCTTCTTCCATTATTTTCTATTTTTTCTCCGGATATTTCTATGATTGATAAAAATACAGTAATATTTAATATTTCTTTTCTTATGTTATCTTCTGGTTTGTCCCTTACTTCTAATTTGATAATTTTTATTTTGTTCTTTTATTACTTATTCTAGCAATCCTATTATTTCATTCATTTTTCAATTTTCTTTCTTCCTTTACTCGTAATAGATAAATATATCCATTTATACGACTATAAAAAGATCGTACGTATTATAAAATATTATTTTGTTGCACGTATGCGGTGAGAGCAATAGTAATAGGCTATTTGTTTACTTTTTATGGGCAGACCACATAAACATCGCTTTCACCCTATTCCCTCCGTTAGCATTTATCCACATATCATTTTTTCTTCTTCTTTTATGTGTTTCTATCATACTACATATGGAAAACGAGTTGCACATTTACATATAGCTATGGGCATATTCGAGTGCACACGTTAAAGGAGTTAGAATTTTATTTCTTTCCTTTCTTCACTTTGCATTTCTTCTCCTTTTATTCTATTTTCTTTTCTTTAGATTTTTTACTTATTTTTTCTTCATTCTTATATAATACTCGTTGATTTTATTTCACGTAATTAGACTATATTACTGATTTCTATAAATAAAGGTCTATTTTATTTATTTATTCAATTTATAGATAAAATTGTTAACATGTAAGAATAATTTATTTATCATGCGGATTTTTTGTTTTCAACGTATAATTATTTGTCCACGATGTTAAATTATTTGTTCACTTTGTAGAACAAATTGTTCCATAACATTGATCTATTTGTTCGTGATATTCATTTTTTATTATTTATCCTATACGATTAAATGTTCACGATGTGTAATATTTTTTTCATGTACATTATTATTTATTCGTTATATTTAACTTTTTATTCACAGAAAATAATTATTTGTTCATGTTCTTAAATATGTTTCCAGTTTCTGAAATTAAATATTTAGTATTAATAAAATATTTTTAGAAAATATCATACAAACATAGGCAAATGTGATATTATTTTGAAAATCTTATTATAAGAAAGATAATGATGCAGTTCAAATTTAATCTAGATGCTCGATTTAATAATTATAGCTTCTTTTTAGTATCGAATTTGTATGCACGTGGATGACGTCAACACTTTTATCTACTTCTACCTGCATGCACATGTTCTCTTTTATTTAGCTGGCAAGATACGCAACAATCAGGACGGCCCGAAACAATATACCGAGACACCGCGGAGACCCGTACGCTTCAGGTGGTGATGGTTCGCGGAACCACATGAAGTGATGGATAACCGCGCTCATTTCTGCAGGCGGCGCACGCGCGGGCGGTGGAAGTGGAGCCGTGCGACGGTGCGAGTCAGCGGCCGCGGTTTGCTTTGCCTCGTTCCTGGGAGCAGTGGGAGGAAACGTGCAACGCGTGGTGGCTCTTCTGTTCTTAACACCAGCTTGGCAACCCGAATCGAATCCGACCGGATCAACTCAACGTCAAGTCACCGCACCGCACCGGGAGCGTCTGGCTCGGAGACTGCCAGATTGGACTGGTCGGGTCGGGTCGGGTCGGGTCCTCTTCCCAGCGCGGACCAGGCTGGGGCTGCTCGTGCGTGCTCTACCGCCAAGTGCGCTGGGCGGGCGGCTGGTTGGTGCGTCATCGGCTTATCGCCAACCACGCCCAGGCCCAGCGCACCGACCGGCCTCGAGGAACGCCCACGGCAACTTCCTTCTCTTCCCCCGAAAGCCAAGGATAATACTCCACTTTTTTTGTTTTGAAATAAAACAAAAAACCAATGGCATTTGAATTTGTATACCGGTTACGGAGTAAGTGCTAATGAATTGCTGACAGTTTTGAAACAAAAGCAGGTTACCAATATATTAACTGGGATCATGATTCTATTTCATCACGTTCCAGTTTGGTGCCAGATTACGAAAGAAAAAACAAGATCATTTTCAAAAAAAAGTTTGAAAAAGGGTTCATCTAGGGGGAAGGATAGTAAATGACAAAAGAGCAGTTGGTCAAGGGAAATCCATTTCTTTTCTCTTCACAAGGAAAAGAAAACCGTCTGGTTTTTCCTCTTTTACCCTTGCTTCGCGTCTTCTTCCTCCCCAAGCCTCAACTGCACGCCTCCCCATCCCCATAATCCCTCCCATATAGGCAGCGTCGCCCCCTCGCCGTCCCCGTCGCCTTTCCCAAATTAGCGCCACCGCCCGCCACCACCGCCTCCTCCCGGGAACGAAGCCGGGCCGCCCGAATCGCCCGCCGCCCACCCGCCCAGCCTTATTAGCCCGGGGCCCCCGGCCGCTCCCCACCGGCTCGCGCCCCGACCCCCTCCGCCGCCGCCTCCCGGTCCGCCGCCGCGTCGCGTCGGGGAGGAGGAGGAGATGGCCGCCGCCGCCGTCGCCTGTAGGCGCGCCCTGCTCCTGCACGGCCAGCACCACTGGCCGCAGCAGCGCTGGGCGGCCGCGCCCAGCAGCGCCCGCAGCATCTCGCAGCTCGTCAAGACCAACGGCCGCCGCGCCTTCCTCGTCGACACCCTCGCCCTCGTAAGCAATTTCCCCTCCGCGTCGTTCCGTTCCGTTTCGATTTCGCGCAAATGCTGTGCGTCTTGTTGCGGGTTGCGCCAGAGAGGTGTTCGGCGAAATGCTCCGACGGGATGCTGATGTGAGCGCGCGGGGATGATCGCAGGTCAGGAAGCTGGAGTCGCAGGGCGTGCCGACCAAGCAGGCGGAGGCGATCACCTCCGCGATCACGGAGGTTCTCAACGACAGCCTCGAGAGCATCTCTGAGTCTTTCGTCTCCAAGGCCGAGATGCAGAAGGTAACGCCCCACATTGCGTGCCGGATTGTTTCTTAGAGTTTGACAGGCTGTGTGGATGGCTGGGTCAATTGTCTTCCTGATTTGGTGGCCTTGCTTCCTCTGTGTGCAGAGTGAGATGCTGCAGGAGTCCAATATCTCCAAGTTCAAGTCGCAAGTGCAGAGCTCGCAGGTATTGTTCAAAGCTAAACAGTTAGGTCACGAGAATTAGCTGTTGCTGAATTTTCATTGAAATTGATCTGGGAGCTTGTACAAGTTCCACATAAACTGTTGCTGGCTTTCCATTGAACTTGATTGCATATGATTGCATAGCTTTAGTGAAGACACTTAGCATTGGTTTCTCTCTGGATTGTCTTAGAATGTTCCGTTTGAGCATTACTGAAATGAAGGTTTATACAACCCTGTTTAGAGCTGCTGTTCATTTCCATTATGGGCCCTCGTAATTTGTCGAATTGATGTGTGGGAATGGGGATTTATGGGTTCATATGATCATTTGACAACCATTTACATCTCCTTTTTCTGTTTTTCGGGTATCAGATTATGATGGGTTGCTATATCTTGATCATTTTTGCTGTCTTCATTTATACTGAGTCTGGTACATTTTTGCTTGCTTGTATTAACACTTGGCCTTTTATCATGAGGTAAGATCAGTGGTCTCAGTTTACCTTGAAAAATTTATTCTCATATCACCAAGTTACATTAGTTCAGGCTTATCAGATTTACTACATGCCTTGTATCAGTTACCGCACTCTTTCTTGAATCAGTTTACATCCATCTGAAATGTTAGTGTGGAACCTCTTTGAGGCTTCCAGTAATATCTGATATCTAATAATCTGAGCATGCCAGCAGCAAATCTGGTGAGGAATAAACCAACCTTCCTTGTTAAAATGATTATTAACACTCAGTGCGGAAATGCATGTTTGCATTACTTATGATCGTTTTTATTATGCATTGCACCACTTTCTCTTATTTTGAATGGTTAGTTTCAAATTTGTGGCCTGTTTGTTTCATAGATGCTTCTTTGAACATTTTATAATTTCCTGTGCAGAAGATAATTCGGTCCTCATCCATTGTATTCTTATGCAACCGCAGTTCTCCATTTGGTTCTGCAATCTACTGTATATATGTTATAATGTTTTGCAAAGTATTTTTGAGAAACATTAGAGATGTTGTGTTATGTTAGACACCCCACCCCACCCCCCAAGCTGATATTTTATTGCGCACTCTGGACTTCAAAGAATGTATTGCTGGTTGTGATCAACTGCTCATTGGCTGGACATGTTATATAATATCTCACTAATCTTTCAGATAGACGGACACTTCTTTGTGTGTTGTGTGTGTGTTCTTGATGTCCTGACATGCCTAGCTGTATAGGAGGATCATATTATTGTGCCCAGATGCAATCATATGGAATTACTCGCGGCCGCCATTGTTTCAGCTATCTGTCATATTTGCATTGATCTATCAATTATCTAATTTGGAAGACCAATCTGATGCATTTTTCAATAGCAGTCCTACTCATAAATCATAATTCTCTCTTTCAAAATGCGGAGTTCCAGAAATCCTGTCTAGGATTTAAGGGGCAGAAGCTACATATCTAATACTCTGGTTTATATCCATGATGCTGTTTTTTTTTTACTGTGATCCTAGCTTGAGATTTGTGGGAATAAAAAGCATTGTAGTTGTTGTCGTTGTTATTGTGTGCTCTGAAGAACTGGAACAGACTGCAATGTTTTAGCTGGACCTAGTATACAAAACTGCATATTTCCATTCCATAATTGAAACAAGTAACCTACAAACAATTCTCACTTTTCTATGCACTGTGTTCACATGGATTACAGTTCAGATGTACTCAAATTTCTTTTTCTCTCTTTACATCTTCAGTATTTGAAACTGTTCCCTTAAGTACTTGTCCTGTATTTTATATTTCTTTGTAATTGTTACAAGGAGCAATTCTCTTAAAAGACCTTTTCTTTCTGCAGGAAAACCATTTCTCTTTGCTACAGCGGGAGACTGAGAAACTTCGTGGAGATATTGATAAGATGAGGAGTGAACTTAAGTCAGTATTTAAGTTCAAGAACGGTTTATATCATGAATCTGAATGAGCACACTCAGTCTAATGATTCATCGTGTGAAACAGGTATGAGATTGACAAGGTCACTGCAGGGCAGCGGTTGGATCTGAACCTTGAAAGAGGGTAAGATCACTTGTCTCTATTTGGTTCTTTTCCCATTAGCTACCTACCAGTTGTGCTGACCACTGAAACATTAGAATTTATACTTTCTATGAACTTGTATATAGAACAAACAGAATACTCATTATAAAGAAAGTTGTAGTGACCTTGGCCATGGTTCTGGTTCCCAGTCCTTAGATTCGACTTACTTGGTTCATAGTTGTAGTTACTCACTTTTGCACATGAAAAGGCATTGTGTCTTTGGTTGAGATACTAGCAGTTTTCTCTCTTAACAAGGATGCAAACCATTCATTGCTCAGCTGAGGAAATTTAAATTGTGAACAATGGCAGATTGTTAGGCTGTGTAGCTGAAGTGAGAATTTTGCACCATGCTCCATCCCCTGCATGTGTGCTATATTTTAGTGTTTGGTTTGCATCAGTATCTCCATATAGATGACACCACTAGCTGGTTTAATCTTAATGCTCTTTGTCCTGCTTGCCTTGAGATTTTCTTGAAAGAATCCATCTAGTCTCTGATGAGTACTGGGCATAATGCCGCTGAGCAGTGATGAGTGCATTTCTTTAGTATAATCGCCTGCATAGTTAAAAACTGCTTTATGTGTGAATATGACACCTGATTGAAACACAAATGCTCCAGGCGCATACGTGATGAACTTGCCAAGCAAAATGAGGAAACTACTGAGCTTACCACAAAGCTTGACAAGGTAAGTGGTAGAAAAGTAAGGCTGTATGTCTGTGGAATCATCTTTTTACACCAGAGACCAATCTGATGCTTTGTTGCTGTACGCAGGAAATTCACTCACTGAAGGCCCAGTTGGAGGCAGCAAAGTATGATGTCATCAAATACTGCATAGGTACCATTGTTTCCATATCAGCCGTTGGGCTTGCCGTTCTCCGTATCGTGATGTGAAGCAAGCGAATACGTTCTTTTGTTTACCCAAATTCATCGGTGGAAACCCGCTAGAAGAGGATAGGTTCTGATTCTGTTCCTAGTTTTTGGAGGGGACAAAACGTGTTCAGGGGAAATGTTATAACACCTGGTAGGGAGATGTTGCCCAGACTTGTAAAATAGATCGCCCGTGGAAGAAATGCATCTGAAATGATTCTTTACCTGTGCACGAGCCTACCATTGTGGATTAACATGCTGGTTTCTGCTCTGCTGAAGCCATCTACGTGGAATTCGTCCTGAGGGGTCCTTGACTGTGTTGAACCACATATTGTGTTCGTGGCATCTCTAGTCCAGCATCCTGGGCTCCATTTTCTTACCAATATATGTTCTGTGTCAGTGTGGTGTTCGATCGTTTATGTTCTTACTTCTTTTTAGTTGCACGTGGTTTTCATTTTGCAATGGACGTGACGTGCTTCGTTTGGCCCAACTCTAGCATCTATTCTTAACGGGCCTATGACTAAAGTTTTGGTTATCATCATACGAAGTACTTATAATGCTGCTCTTATCTGAATACATTTTTTTATAAAAAGAATCTGACCACATATTTTTTTTCTTAGTTTGCTTTTGTTTTGTGTTTTGTAAACCGATCAATCGCTGCCCTTGCCCCTGGTGTCGACAGCACCCAGATACTATCTCGTGATGAGAAAAACAAAGGGAAAGGAGACGGAGAACGTTCTCCACCCGCCCCGATTGTTTTGAGAGGCACGATAAGATCCCCAAAATTCTCTGATGGTCACGGCAATGTCGTCCATCCAGAGCCGCTCCACGACCTTTGGAATCATCAGCTGGCGCTGAAGCACGGCCCTACCCGCACAGCACGCAACAAATCTCAAAGTCGCCCGCCCAGCCCAGGCACTCGCGGTCGGGGAGAGCGACCGCGGGTGCAGTCACGTGGGCACAAGGGGAAAGTCTGTGGCTGGAAGGCACCCCGAAGTCGAGTCCATGGCCGATCGCTCAGCCCAGGCGCCCCCAGCCGCGTGACAGGAACTCGGAACAGCTCCCGGTTGAAAGGCACCTGAGCTGAGGCTGACGCTTCCTTATCCACCAGCTCCTTTGGGTAGTAAAACTCTGGGCTGGGGATTTCTGCGCGTGCCGAATTCCCTCGGCCAGGGCCGCCCCGCCTGGGTCTCCGTTGCTCTCAGCTTCTTTCCTGAACCCACTGCCCCCGGTTATTTTCCTGCAAGCGCACGGATACTGATGCGAACTCGCCTGGAGAAATGTTCTCCAGGTATTAAGTTTTACAGTGGTTTACAAATATAGTTGATGCCCTTGTTCTACGCAAGAGCACGCTACTGTGCTGACGTGCCGGGCATCTAAGCATAAAATTGTTGCGAATTTTGGGTCTGGTTAGCTATAGTGCCCATCCTGATGCCGTCTCGCAAGTTCTCGTCAAGTCTGGAGATGAACGAACATGGCATGGCGTGGTCGTGCAAGCTCGTCCGTACAGACACCGCCGGCCGGCTGGATAAGCCCAGGCCCATACCCCCTGACCGCTAGATAGATGCCTCTAGGACTAGGAGGGCATGCACAGGCAGCGAGTGGCCTCCAGCGACGAAAGCGACGGCGGGCGGGCGCCCTCGCGGAACACGCCGCGGACCAGCGCGCGCGCGCGCGGCCGTCCGACCCGATCTCGACGGCCCGCGTGCACCGGCCGGTAGGCGGCGTCATCACGCGGACACGGGACCGCGTCGCCATGCGCTGCGCAGACGATCCCGCGCCGGCCGCCCCCAGGCAGGGGCCATGCCGCCGCCGCTGGTCCCCCGCGCCCGGCGAGTGGCGGATGCGATGCCGGATGCCGTGGCAGGTCTCGGCCACCGCGGGCGGTGCGGGGGGTTCAGTTCCCTTGGGCGCTTGCCATCGGCAGCCGCGCGTCGAGGCGGGTGAAGAGTTCAAGGCGGCGAGAGAGAGGGGGGGCCGGGCCCTTTGGCGCGCCGACACGTTGGCATATGGCGCCATGTGATGCGATCCTCGCCGGCCGCGAGTTGTGCGTTCATTCGTCGCTGCCGCTGCCTGCCGCGCCGAGTGGCGCCAACGCCTTTTGAGGCGCGGCCATATATATACATATATATGCTGCATGGGTCGTACTCCTACTTTTCAAGTTAAAAGAAAGTCAATATGAAATGACCATCATAACCTCCGGTAAATAGTACCACTAGTAGTCATTTTTATTATTACGAAAGCATTTAGTTAGGGACAGTAAATACAATACTGTAATAACAACGTACACTTCTCTATCCTCCTCCTCAAATCATCAATCAAATAGACAAAAATTAAAACGTTTTCTTCCACAAGGACGGCCATAAGAGGAGAGAGTTCCATCGATGCGAAAATGGCTGCTCGATCTGGATCTATCTAATCTAACCCTAATTACGCATGCACTGCTAGCTAATAAGCCATTAGTCGTACGTACTATATAATCTCAACGTCCGGGAGTTAATGAGGCCGAGGAAAACCCATACGCGCAAGGACGATGCGGAATTCAAGAGCGAGCGCCCGGCTTTGCTAGCTGAAAAGTGAAAACGACTGCAAACCGTGGAGGAAAACTAGCTAGTTCATGTCATCAGCTGACTAAGATCATCGTATTAATTGGGTCGCTCGATCGGCAGATCTAGACGCGTTCGCGGCGAATGATATGGTTGTTCACACGCTGGGCTGACTCCATGCGATCAAGCGAGCTTGACGATCGATCGACGTGGCACCGGAAAGGCGATCGAGGTGAATAGTGTCGAGAATAAACTGGTGTGATCTCATTCATCGGGTGTCTATTCACTGATGTCTCTTTGTGGCACCTATTCACGGTTGTCCCTTCGTGGCACCTATTCACTGGTGTCCCTTCGTGGCACCCCTTCCCCATGTATAGACTTTTGAGATTAATAATATGGATTCATTCTTCTCCTATTTTGTGTCTCTTATTTACATTTGAGCACTACTACTCTAAACACGTTATCAGTATTTTGTCTCTCCACTGAGAAGCAGATCGACGCCGACGATATTTAGTCTTCTTCCACGATGATCGACGCCGACGATATTCAGTCTTCTTCCACGATGTTGGCGTCGTCCTACCGTCGAAGAGGAGACGAGAAGTTTCCAACGCCAGCCACGGTGACAGGCGGAGCACTTGGTACCAGTACCGGCGACCACTGCGTCACCATACTGGTCGGAACCAACCGCTACTTCACCGTCTTCGTGGTCGTTACAATCGCAGCCTCTGATTGGTGCACCGCTATTGGTGTCTCCGGCGATGTTGTCGAACGCATCACCGCAACAGCGGTGACCATGTTCTGGTTGATGGGCAACAAGGAAAAAAAAAGAAATTGTTTCTGCACTTGATGACGATAAGGCCAGATTATCTGATTTCTTCCTGACGCTTGGAGCACACCACGAAAGAGAAGACCATCAGATATGCTCTACATCAACGGGAAATCGGCAACGGCTCCATCTGAGGTACAATTTCGAATCGCTCACCATTGATGCGATTGTGGAGTTCGTTCTTCGACCCCTTTGTCATCTGTACGCTTGACACTTCCGCCGCCACCTTCTTTCTCCTGCACATTTGTTGCGACCCTAGGTGGTCCGGCTGTTACGAGCCCTCCTCAGTTGAGGAGATCTCCGGCGGGCCAGGCTGGCCTGGCGCTGTCAGAGCGGATTGCACTCAGGGAAAGATGGGGGAGGAAGAGCTCCGGCCACGGGAACACCGGATCCGGCTGGTAGAGCGGTGAATCTGCTCGGGAAGGGGACGAGCGAGTGGCAGTGGTGACAGAGAAGCGGATGAGGGGGAGAGGGAGGAAGAAGCGTAATCGCTCGACCCCATGGTCTGGTGGGCAGCACGCAGCACAGCTGGGCCGCAGGCAGGCCTGCACGACTGTGCGCCAGCAGGCACTTACGGGCCGGCGCAACGCACGTGGGCCAGCGTGGTGCGGCCGCAAGCCAGTGCAACCGCGGTCCAGCGCAACGCTAGCTGGCCGGCGCGGCCACTGGCTGGTGCGGTCAGCAGGCTGGTGCTTGTGGGCCGGTGCGCCCACAGCCCGGTGCGTAGCTGAGGCCAGGTGGCTGGCACATGGGCGCTAGCGGACCGGGGCCAATGGCTTTGGTATCGCCTGGCTCTTCTGCGGGCTGACTGTGGCAAGCAGTGGTGGGCCGAGAACGAACAATGCTAGCAGTATATTTATAATTTAGCCTTTGTGCTTTTGATTATTTCATGCTGCTAATTCATCGGTGGTTTATGTGTCAATGTATTTCTACATTGTGACCCTGATGTTATTTTATTAATGTACATATATGTTTGTACTCAAGTTTGGTCATTGCCATGTCACTTAATTGTTATATTACCTTGCAAATCACTGTGCTAGACCATAGTAAATGTTTCATTCAATGTAATGCTATTATCTTATTTGGAATAATTTGTTCCATGTTCTTCGATGTTGGTCATACACGAGGAGTATTCTCGTACTCCCGCGGAATCTACGCTATGTTTCCACATAGTGATTATTCCTAAGTGAGATTCCAACTTAGAATTTGGACAAAGGTCTACACCATCTCTGGTGATTACTGAGAGTTTAATTTTTCAGATTGGTCATACGCAAGGTGATATTCGTATATCACTGTGGGATTTTATCCTCAACGTGCGTATCCAATTTGAACTTTAAATTTATATGGGCCAAGATCATGTTAGAGATTAGCTTGATTCATTTTCAAATTGGTCATACACAAGCTAGTATTTTTATACTACTGCGGGATCTACATTATATTATACATAGTGACTATCCTCAACGTGTGTATCCAATCTTGAATTTTGAATTATAAGTTCTACTCTATTCTGATGGCTGCATTCATAATTATTCCAATTATGTTAAGAATTTATTCTTGAAATTCAAGCTTATTGAATTCGCATTGAAAATTTATTGATGGAATTCAAGTGTATTGAATTCGCATGCAAGAAGCATTGTCTATTGCCAAATTGTTCATATTTGGCATCCATTTTTGTGGGTGAAATTGTCGCCAAAGAGTTCGAGGTTCTCGCTTTTGATGGGCACAATTTTCTGTAAAGGGCTATGAACATAAAAGTGAATCTATGGACCCATAGATTTTTCTAGTGTTTGGCAGCACCCGTTGCGGGAGATCGACCAATATCGGATACAGTCAAAGTTTGGGACCTTATACATGTTAAGGAACCATCTCCACCCAGACTTCAAGTCTGAGTATATGTTGGAGGAAGATCCACAAAAGTTGTGGGATTTTTTGGGCACTGTTATGAATAACAAAAGACAATTGTCTTTTCTGAGGATTCCTATGAGTGGAACTAGTAGCGCATCTAGGATTTCAAATCAGTTGATGCGTACAATCATGTTGTTCATAAAATCAGCCAGAAACTCAGATTCTGTGAGAAAGAGCCCTCTGATGCAGATAAAATTGAGAAGATATTATTTACAATGCTTCAATCAGAGAGACTCATCACTCAACAGTACCGTGAGAAGAGTTTCACAGTCTATGATACATTAATTTGGACATTACATCTGGCAGAGATCATGAGTTTATTGTGTGGAACTCTCAGCAGCGCCTGCCAGGTACTGCTCCTCTGTCTGAAGTGCATGTCATTGAAAAGACTGAGAGGGATGGTTCTAGCAACCATCCTAGAAACTCATCTGGTTGTAAGTGAAAGAGAAACTACAAGCCTTGGAAACACTTCAACAAGGGAAAAGACATTTCTAAAGCCCAAATACGACAACCACAAAACTTGTTTCAAGTGTGGATTATTGTAATACAGTGGCTAAGAAATATAATACCCTAAATATTTGGTGAAACTGTATATGATGTCTATGAGATATGGACAGAATGCTCTTCATCTCCAAAATGCATGAGGTTGGTATTTCGGACTCTGTTCCTGTTGGAGCGAGACCAAGTGACACCAAGACTCTGCAACAGGGGGAGAATCCTTCGAGCAATGACAATATGGCCATGGATTGCGAGTTCAACGATGTATTTGGAGACCTTAACTATACACCTTATATTGTCATTTGCAAGGATATAATACAAGACATGATGTTGTTTTTATTAAGTTTGTACTTAAACACTATGTTTAGTATCAATGGTATGTGTTCTATGCATTTGCATGAATTTTATGTTAAATTCTGCAATATCATAGATTCGTACATGATCCGATGGATGAGGAGATGTGCCTAGTGGATATCGTACTTAGGGAAATAAAATATTTCCAGACTCTTTAAAGAGAGAAGGAAGTATTTTAAAAGATCATTGACCGCGATACTATGATAGTTGGTTTTGGATGAGCCACTATCATACTCCCTATTGGTATGTAGTAACCATCGAGGAAGCATTAGTGCATACCGATGAGACTTGTACCCTCCTAAGTTACAAGGATATCCGTTGAAATGGCATTTATGTTGATACACATGAGTTAAATAGGAAATAATTTTCTATTTTAACAAAGGCAACGGATTTGGCATTGAAACACTTGAAGAGTGTTTTCTCTCCCATCGGGATTGTACTACACATATATTCAACATGTAATACATGTTGCGTACTGAATAATTTTCTCTTAATGGAATCAAGACTTGGCATGAAGGCCTGGTCATTCCACCCAGAATGACGAGAATTATTATCAATTCTGTTGGTCACAAAATAAATTGCTCAAATCTTCGGATTTGATGTGCATCATGTGCACAAGAGGGAATTAATTTAAGGGGCCTCTTACCTTAAATTTTGAATATCAGCATACAAATTTCTTGATAACATTCAAGAATTTTTATGTTGCTTTATTCGACCGTCATGTGGATCAACTAGGTACTTGGAAGAGCATGTTAATGCATAATATAGTTTTATTCTGTATCCCTTGGAGTGATACAATTTGTGGCAAACTTGTTTCTTAAATTATTCATTTGGAGCAAATGATCCTGGACGCGGGATCACATCCATGCACATGGAATTGTTTGGCCTCCAGGGAACTATATTATTAAGTACCTTACATCCATGATGGTTTATGATAATTTAGTTGAATTTCTGGTCAAGAGAGTGCAACTATTTTATGTGATCAAGGTAAAATTGAGAATTTTCCAACATCTGTCGGTGCATGTGGAATGTGGATGTACACATCACATTCATTTCAAATTCATTAAACTGCAATAATATGGCTCCCTCCGTATTATTAGATGGATACACGGATATGCCATATCATTTTCTCCTTATTTTTTCCACTTGGTTTTGAAGGAGTTTTAATGGCATATCCATATATGTTCCTTATATTTTTCCCACGAGGTTTTTGGAGGAATATATGAAATATTTTTGATCTTAACGAAAGATTCGATCAAGGGGGAGTGTTGAGAATAAACTGGTGTGATCTCATCCATCGGGTGTCTATTCACCGGTGTCCTTTCGTGGCACTTATTCACTAGTGTCCCTTCATGACATCTATTCATTGGTATCCCTTCGTGGCACCCCTTCCCCATGTATATATATGTATAGACTTTTTAGATCAATAATATGAATTTATTTCTCTTCCATTTTGTATCTCTCATTTATAAAGTAGGACAGCTGACGGCTGCCGAGCTGATCGGTCGAGAGCAGATGACCATCTACGACCGAGGTTTCACTTCGTCGGCACAGGGCTAGCTGCGATCGATGGACCCATCGATGGAACCGGTGACCTAGCTAGCTACCAGCTTTTAAGCAGCATGGAGCGCGCAGCCCGGCGGTGCGCCGGCGGCCGTCCATCGGTGAGCTCGTCAATGGATGGAGATGGACCAAGCAAGATCTCTCTCGATCGATCTCCCACTCTGAACCCAACGCAAAAGTCTTGCTTGCATTGAGGGGCAGCATCCAGATTGGGCCAACCCTAATTACGCGCCTGTCCTCCGAAAAGCGCACGCATGCTGACCTGACTTAATTCAGTTCCTGTGCAGCCGCTTCAAATTGGTATCCATGGCCGGAGTCACGGGCGTTTAAGAGGAGCAAGAAAAAGTCGTCGCCATGGGCAACCGGATCGCTGTGCTTGCGCGTGCTCTTGGTTGACCAGCAACAATAACCGCGGATTAACCTAATTATTTCATAATTAGCGACAGTCCAGCTGATCAGGGCACAGGTGGTGATTAAACACGGCACAGTGGATGCCGTGCATTT
The DNA here is from genome assembly GCA_032594955.1 of Panicum miliaceum. Classification (NCBI taxonomy): domain Eukaryota; kingdom Viridiplantae; phylum Streptophyta; class Magnoliopsida; order Poales; family Poaceae; genus Panicum; species Panicum miliaceum. The sequence continues at coordinate 32,275,498 of CM064071.1, read as the reverse complement.
TTTCTCTCACGTGGATCATGCCACTTACAGTACAAGCAAGCCGTGATCCGAGGCATGGTGCATTGACTTCCTTAGGCCCCAGTTGACACTGTGCGTAGAGAGTATAGAGACAGATTTCCGGTACCGCAAGCAAGCGAAAAAACCCGATCTATCCACATGCCATGTACAAATCACGGACTAAACCCGTCGCATCGATGTTTACTAAGTATTAAATATAGACTAATTACAAAACTAATTGCACAGATGGAGACTAATTTGCAAAACGAATCTATTAAACCTAATTAGTTCATGATTTGATAATACGGTGCTACAGTAAATATGTGCTAATGATGAACTAATTAGACTTAATAGATTCATCTCGCGAATTAGCCTCCATCTGTGTAATTAGTTTTATAATTCTATTATATTTATTTCTTCTAATTACAATCCGAAGATTTAACTAAACTTTAATCCTCAGAACCAAACACCCCTAGAAGCCATGTATTACTTGTCAAGAAAAAAAAAGGAAAAAGAAGACCCATAACCATCTAGTTTTTGCAGCAACAACAACACAACTTAAAAATTCTTAAGTATCTTGCAGGCAGCAGGCCTACCCATCTTTGATTTTTTGTATGACCAAAAGCAGGTAGAAGTAACCAAGCTGTCCAGTAAAGTTGGACAAAAATCTAGGTGTAGTTTGCACAATTACTTACTCGGCTTAGGATGACACGGCCCAGCTTTTGAGCCGAGCCATGCAGTAGGCCGTCAATGGAGGCAAGAAAACAAAAGAACCAAACCAGGTGGCCAGCTTTGGCCTGATCTCTTTCCCAAACAAGATCTCGCCTCTCCCTGTCATGGCGGATAATTTAATCCCTCACTACCCCTCCTTCTCTGTTTTATTATTGCGGCCTCCTCGCCGCTCCCATCCCGCCATGTCCTCTGCCTCTCTCTCATCTCGAGCCTCCTCTTCCTCAGCCTCCGACGACGCTGTTAGCTGAGAGCTAGCTCGATCTCCTCGTGAGCCGGTGAGCCCTGGTCTCCGCCAGCCAGCCAGCCAGCCAGCCAGCCATGCTGGTGCGCTGCGACGTCTGCGGCGCCGAGCCGGCCGCCGTGCTCTGCTGCGCCGACGAGGCCGCGCTCTGCTCCGCCTGCGACACCCGCGTCCACCGCGCCAACAAGCTCGCCGACAAGCACCGCCGCATCCCGCTCATCCACCCCTCCGGCGACGACTCCGCCGCTGCCGCGCCGCTCTGCGACGTCTGCAAGGTGCCGTGAGCCTGTGCCTGACCCCCGTCTGTGTGCTTCAGCCGGAGAGGATCGGAGCTGCTGCTGACACGGTCGATCTGTTGCAGGAGCGGAGGGGCCTGGTGTTCTGCGTGGAGGACCGCGCCATCCTGTGCGCCGACTGCGACGACCCCATCCACAGCGCCAACGACCTCACCGCCAAGCACAGCCGCTTCCTCCTAGTCGGGGCCAAGCTCTCCGCCGCGCTCGTCGACCAGGCGCCCCCCTCCCCTGACGACTGCCGCCGCAGCGGCTCTGACGAGCCCCACGACGTCGCCGCCGTCTGCGCGCCTCAGGCGCAGGGCTCCTACACGGCCAAGAGCTTGGCTCTTGATTGCAGCAACAGCTACGGCGGCGGCGGTGGAGGCAGCAGCGGCAGCAGCATCTCCGACTACCTCACCAACATCTGCCCCGGCTGGCGCGTCGACGACCTCCTCTTCGACGACGCCGCGTTCTCCGCTGCCTCAGTATGTGTCTAGCCACGCCTGATCTGATCTCTTCGCCGAGTTCTACTTCTACGGTTCTACCCACAACCGGATGATGTAAACTAAAGGATCGATCCATCCATCCATCTTGCGGTTCTTGGAAGCAGGAGGCCAGGTGCGACGAGCACGAGCAGGTCCCGTCCCTGGACGCCGACCTCTTCGACGTGATCGCCGGCCGGCCGGGGAAGCGCGGCGCGTGGTACGGCGGCGCGATGGGGCTCGAGAAGGTGCCTGCTGCCGCCTCCATTGCGGTCCCGACGGCGGCCAAGCAGCAGGGCCGCGTGAGGGAGAGGCGCTGGAGCTGCGACAGCGACAGCGACGTGTTCGCGGTGCCGGAGATCTCGCTGCAGCCGCCGGCCAAGAAGGCGCGGCCGCCGGCGCCGACTTTCTGGTGCTTCTGATATGATCGAGCTGCATCATTCCGGCCGCCGTGCTAGCTCGATCGCGTGTGCACTTCGTTACTACTGTGTACCAGTGTGTGTGAGCTTGCTGTTACTGTACTGTTACCTCATACTACTTACCACTACTAGCAGTGCTCAATCCCAGTCAAACCCGGTGCAGTTTATGACCATGAGAGATATCCATCGTTACCGTACTGTAAAAACTTGTGATTGTCATGTGTGCCACCTAGCTACGTGCTCATGTCACAAATGTGTTGATGATCCTGATAGGACAGAAGTTCTGAATTACCAATGTTAAGGTGATTTTAATACGAACCTCGTCAACAATTATCGTGCTCTTTAGTCTCGTCCTTGATCTTGTAAGGTGTGCCTCCACAGATGGATCGCTGTACTGATGGCAACATGCTCGGCTGATCTCTGCATTGTCTTGTTGAAACCAAGGGCTGCTGGTAGGAGTGTCAGAGTAGAAACCAAGCCGCGTAGTAGTTTCCAAGCACTCAGCTGGTTTGCAAGATACTTCTCTTGTTCAAAAAAATCAGGGCGGCAGTTTGCGCCATATGCCCATTTTGATCTTTCCCCAATTGGCTTGCTTTGCTGAGTACAAATCCTCGATTGAAAATCTCAGATGCTTTCTATATGTAGGCGAGAGCAATGAATGCATCTATCTATCTTTCAAAAAAAAATGAATGCATCTATCTAGTCTCTGAAGAGAGACTCCAAAGAGAAGCTGGCCTCGGTCTGTAGGGTCTGAGAGCATGGGACTGACAGACTGAACCTCTGAACTTTGAAGATGAACTGCGGTTGCTGAAACGAAAGTTTTGACATGAACTGTGCACTTCAGTATGCAGTCACAAGAAAGCTGAATCGCCATGAACCTCAAAGCAGCATACCGTTCCAGGTGTAGTTCTTTTGCAGCTCCTGGAAATGTCCAAGGATAGCTAAAAAAGCCCGTCCCTGATACACTTGAAGTGGGAAAAGCAATTCGATATGCACTTTTATTTTTGAACAGACATGCGCTTGCGATCGACTTGGAAGTCTTGAACTACATTCACCAGCTATATATCTGAGAGGCAATCTATCACAGCTCCACACGTCATTTCTTTACCAGAAATCCGTGCACCTCCCAAGCAAAACACTATGACTGAACTATCACCCATGCTTGTAGAGGCAAGACGGCGGCGCCGGGACATCAAGATCTCAAGGCACGCCGCCAAACTTGCACAGGCTCTCCGCGCCAGTCAAGCAGCAGTTCAGGGCAAGGACAAGCACCAGCACAGGATGAGGAGCTAACTGGATGCCAAGATTGTTAGCATCTCTTCATGCCGTGATGGTTGGTCTGGTCCATGGATGTTGCGAGCTGAAGAGAAAAGGAGAAAGAAAAGGTCTTGGTGCCGGGCACGCCAGGCACCTTCCGCTATCCGGTTGGGGCGTGCTGTCAGTTGCAAGCCGCGCCGCATCACATGGCTCCGTCGCATCGGAAGCCGTTTCGGGGCGCTGCAGATCGGAGCAGACCCGGCCGTCGCTGCCGCTCCGGCGGAAAACGTCGCCGCCGGCCGGCTGGGAGGTGTCTCCGGTCGGAAGCTGCAGGAGGAGACGGTTTCAGAGCGCCCCAGATATTTCATCGCTTGGCATCAGATGGTCCCTTCCTCTGGGAGTTGTTCGTGCCAAAAATTTGTTTCTCTAACTGATTTGTTTCTCTAACTGATATATACGTTACGGCGCACAATAGGACCGTATACTTCTATATACTCCTATCTATATACTCCTATCTGAAAATAATTTGCATGTAACATCGGACAGTTGAGATTTTTCTATACCACTGAAACATTGATTAGTAGTACGAGGTAGTATAGGTAGTATAAATATAATATGGGAAAAATTATTTCACTATAAGATTTTATCCCTGATGCAACGGCCTAAAAATGTTGCAATATACCAAAAATGATTGCAATAGATAAAATTGCAAAAATTATAAAAAAATATCCTTAATTTATATTAAATTACCAATAATAATCTTACCCCTTCTAATGGATGGTTGGATCCTTTCTATACTACATATTACTAAGTGGTAGTATTTGTGCGCCGTAAAAGAGACGTATATACGAGGGTGATCTGCTAGCTTTGGTCCAGATTGAAATCTGTGCTATATTATAGGGTGAAAAAAGGGCATCCGCAACGCAATGCAACTCTCCAAGCCAATTCGATAGCATGGACAGTAGAAACTTTGTTGTTGATATAGGTTGATGACGAGGTCACATTCTTCTACGCAGAAATCGCGACACGAAAACACCGTGGGTCTGTAGGCTACACTGCTGGACACCTGGCCGGTCGCGGACTCGACTCAAATACTCAATTCTTCAGATAAAGAGTCGGCTTGCCATTCTATGTACGATCAGAGAAAAAAACTGCCTTGCCCTTCAAATGGGTTTCCATCGAGTTGATTGACAGGGTGAACGTAAGTACGTACTTATATGGAGCCCCTACTTATATTGTTGGAACCGGTGCAGTGTTTCATAGTTTTGGAGTAAGAGTGATGCTTCCGAGTAGGACGACAAAGATGATCAGCATTAACCAAGTAGGCATAAAGTTCTCTAGAAGCTTGTCAAAATTGTTTCTTTTTTTTTGATAAAATAGAATTGTAGAGTACGTCTTGACAACTTTTAAGCGACAGATGAGAGAGTGCGGTTAAAAGGTGTAGTAGTATCTAGTTTGTTTGATGCAGCTAGTGGTGGGATGTGCTGGCTACATTGCACTCCCGTCGCCATCATCTTCTGCCGATGCGAAACCGAGCTGAAAGATTCAGATCTACCCCCAATCTGCCTCAAGCAAACGACGAAACGAAACCGAGGAATAGATATGGCCATATGGGCATTTGATGAGTAGGTTTCAGCTGTTTGGGAGATGCTCCAGTACGCCCAAGGTGGCAACTTGGGCAATCATGTGTGTGCAAACTATTCTGCTCTCGAAATTGCGATGAACCATCCATCATTCAGAAACAAAAGTTTCTTCAGATGTTGCTGATGGGATATGAATTTGATGCCACTTGCATTGTCAGCTTGGCGGGCAGGAAGCCAGGAAGACGACTAGGTCCTCTGTCCATCTAATTGGTAGGGCGCATCCTACTCTTGATTACCACAAAACAATCCCATCCATCAACTGTCTCATCTTCTGAAGAATTCTAGTAGTGTGGTAGTGCTAGCCTGTTAATAGGTGTACAAGGTCCCACCAAATTGTTCTAATGAGTATATTTAACCTATCTTTATCTTATAAAATGCAATTGCTGTCCCATCTGAGAAAGAACATTTTGTCCTTTTCTTGCAACGGAAGTCTTGAGAACATATTTAGTTTGGTATTAGCGATGTTTTTCCTAGTTACCTCTAGAATTGAGCTGCTTCATCATGATAAGAAGAAAAAAAAAGTCAGTGTTCCAAGCGAGGCCTGTCAATGAATCAAACGCTACTTGAGCTACGGCGGTCTCATACGCATCAAAGGAACAGGAGAGAATCGGTGATGGATTTTTTTAAAATACTAATTCAATACAGGATTGCAGAAATCTATCTATATAAGACGAAAGCTAATCTTGGAAGACAGGGCAGATGTAAAAGCATTATTCACGCACAGAGGGTGGCTGGTACCTGCACTTGAGCAATCTACATTTACCGGACAGAAACAAAAATGTGCAGGTTAATTTTGATATGGGGTTGTGTAAATTTTGTTTTTTTACAACTGCAAATCTGATGCCGACAAGCGAATGGTATACATCCACAAGAAAATCAAGAGTCTATAAATACTTCAATTTGTAATACAGATCCTATCCAAAACTTTTAGTCCTTGGACGCTCTCTCTTCATGGCCACCTCGAGGCTCATCACATCATCCCCTTCAGGAACCCTGGGTACACACACAGATCTGATGAAGGATGAAAGTACGGCATGTTCTTCTTCTGTCTGATGAAGAGCCCACTTCTAATGACTTGCCATCATCTAAAAAGGAACCCTTTCCTAGTCCATTGTCAGCAGACTCCATTCTGCTCATGTATGCAGCCTTTCCAACCTAACAGACAGCTGAAAGCAGAGCTTCAACCGAAAGTTGCTCCTCCGTTGCAGCTGATCCGAGTTCTGCTCGACGAGGCCATTGTTGGAGTTCGCCGGGAATCCGATCGCCGGTGAACCTTGGAATGCGCACTCAAGAACACGAGATGGACACAAGTGTTTGGTGCTGCAAAATGCGGCAGCTTTTCTGTTGTTTTCCGATTGCATTATATATAAAACCTATAGCTAAACATGGCAGCAAATCTGCCTACATGCGCGGCACGCACGCCACTACCAGCCGTGCCATCCCACGACTCACGCACAGTCGCGCAGAGCTCCTAGCGAGCGAGAAAGAAGGACACGATCCCCGCACGAACGCAGCGTGCGTCAGGCTCGCGATGGACACTCCAACAAGCTAACAAAACAGCTAACTATGTACATGACCGACTCGATCAACGGGTTAATTCCAACAGCCATTATGCCATCGCAGCTGCGGAGACACGACGAAGATGTCCTGGCGCTGGCGGTCTCGTCGTTGCGCTGGCGCGCCGGCCCTGGAGGTCCTCTGTCTGAGGTTTCGGAGGGAGCTGGAGATGCCGTGATTGTACCTGGGCTGGGAGAAATGGCGCGCCGTCCGTGGCGTGCGCGTTGAGGAGAGCGGCGGGGCGAGCGGGTTGTTGCGCCGCGGGTAGCGACTCCGGCGGGGACGTCATGACCGGGGGTGGGCGGCTCGGTGAGTGGTCATGGCGTCGAGAGCCCGCTATGGCGGTTGCCGTGGCTGGAGCAGCCATTGCTTGTCGTAGCTTGCAGCTACGGCCGCGAGCGGGCAATACCGCATCAGAGCGGTCGGAGGGTCGCGCCGGATTCTCGCCGGAGGGGATAGCGCAGCCTCGCCGGCGGCCGGCCGCCGTGTGTCCGTCCCGACGTATTTGCACACCGAGCCCTACGATCCAAATATTTGCTATTTATCCCCTAAATTATTTACATTGTGCCCCCTAGGTTGGATCGCGATTAATGACCGCGATCCGAATATTTGCAAATTAACCCCTAATATTTACAAAATACCCCTATTTAGGATCGAGATTAGTAATCGCGATCCGAATATTTTCATATTGGCCCCTCGTATTTACAAAATACTCCCTGTATTGCATTGGCTCCTCATGCTCCCGCCCGTCCGCCGCCGTCCTCGACCGACGGCCGCCGCCACCGCTGCTGCTGTCGTCGAGGAGCCAGCTCCACAACGCGGCGGGAGGAGCAGGAAAGCAGAAGCCGTCAATTCGCCGCATTTTCCTGTCCAAACATCGGAGCTGACACGGCGGGCTCCTCCAGGGGGAGTGCAGGGCGGAGCTAGCTCGCCGCCACCTCGCGCCGCTCGTCGCCGACTGCTCCGACCACCGGGGCTCGAGGAGATCTCGTGCTTCTCTCGCGTAGTCGTCTATCTCACCGGAGGCTCCCGACTCTTGCCCTTCGTCGGGCTCCCCTCCTGTGCTTGCTTCCGCCGGCAGTCCAAGCTCGACGCTTCGAATTGCGCGCGCTTGTCGCCACGGAGTTCTGACGGGCGGCGACGGAGGCGAGCGCGTTGGAGGCGGAGGAGAGAGGAGTTGCTCGAGCTCGCTGGCGATGCGGTCGAGGTGGCTTGTCCCGGCTGCTCGCCTCTCTGCTCCTACTTCCGGCGCTCACCTCTGTTTGCTACAGCCGACAGGTGATTCTCTTCCTGGTGGAAGAGATAAGATTTCTTCAGTTATTAAACACAAGAAGTTTCAGTGCACTGAAAATATTGCTCCATTTTTCCCGGGTAATGTTGCTCCATTTTTGTAACCAAGAATCTATGAACATGATGCATTGAAGAGAGATAGGAACACAGAGATGACAAACTTGCCAAATAGATTCGTTATGGGCCTTTTTATGGCGACTTTTGTTCATGTCCAGTTGGGCCGTAAAAGGCCCACGCTAACATTTGTTTCCAAAGCTTCCCTCACTGACATGTGAGCCCGTGATGTCATCTTAACCGGACACGGTCCCTAAGACAAAATAAAAATCTCGACCCGACCCAGCCCACATCTGAGGAATCGCCGCCGCCGCCGCCGCCCGACCGCCGCCCGACTCGCTCCGCACCTCACGAGCCCGCGCCGCCTCCTCCGCCCCCTGAACCCTAGCCCCGCCATGCCGCCGGCCGCCGACGCCGCCCACCTAGCCACGGCGGCAGACCCCGACGAGGACCTCTGCTCCAGCGCCGCCGCCGCCGCGGCGGGGGAGGTCGCGCCGGCCCCGCCCCTCCCGCCGCCGCCGGTGTCCGCGGAGGAGAGGATCGAGCGCGCGTGGGCGCACTGGAGGCGCCTGGGGTCCCCGCGGCTGATGGTGGCGCCCATGGTGGATAACTCCGAGCTTCCCTTCCGCATGCTGTGCCGACGCTACGGCGCCGACGCGGCATACACGCCCATGCTCCACTCCCGCATCTTCTCCGAGAACGAGAAGTATAGGTCCATGGAGTTTACCACGTGCAAGGTAACTGACGCTTTTGAGGTTCCAGTCCGGCACCGTAACTACTGGGATGGAGTTTAAGTTAAGGGTAGTGGTATATGCTTAGCTCGCAATAGCAATACAAGCTGATAGAATAATTGCTTGCTTTGCTCATTTGGTGTGGTGACGAATATGATTAGGTACTTTTGCGGTTCGATTTCAAATCACTTCCAAGTTTGCAGTTTGATGGAATTCCGAGTGTTACTTAGAGTTCCCCAATTTATGTGGTAGCTGGGGTGGGGTAGCCAATCTTTGAACCTGAGAAGCGAATAATTGCTGTAATGCTGTATTTTATAAGAATTGTTTAAACACTAGCCTTATTTGACGGTTAGTTACTTAGTTTCCTTGCCATTGCAATACAAGCTGATACAATAATTGCTTTGGTGTGAAGACGAATATGGTTAGGCAGTTTTGCATTTTGATTTTAAAAACTTCCAAATTTTAGTGGTAGCAGCCAATGTTTGAACCTGAGAAGCACAGAATTGCTGTATTTGGTAACGGTTGTTTGAACATGAGGGTTATTTCACAGTTGCTTTACATGATCTGGGTGTATTCTCTTGTTATTCTACACAGTTTTTTTTTTGTTATGAGTTGTATTATTTATCTTGTATGGGATGTGACATTCTTTTCACCATATACAGGAGGACCGGCCACTTTTTGTTCAGTTTTGTGCAAATGACCCTGACATTTTGTTACAAGCTGCAAAGATGGTGGAACCACATTGCGATTATGTTGACATCAATTTTGGGTAATGCGCAATTCCTTGTGCTGTTATACTGGTTTTTATATTCATATTTACTTTCCTAGTACCTGATTGTAGTTTTCACCACTTTTGTAATGGCTCACTCAAATAGTTTGCTGACACAAACTTCTTCTGAAAGAGAACATTGTTAGCTGTGCCTCAAGCGTGATATTAGTGATATGCAAATGATTCCAATGGGGAAACGAATTAGCCACCATGCTAGGCCATGGTTTGCCCACTGCAACTCAATAACTGTTTAGTTCTAGTAATTTATGCTGCTAGCTGCTTTCTTAGCTTTGCTTAGAGCACTAATGATGAATCTTCCACTGTTACTTTCTAGCTAGCATATACCATTTTTTCATTTCTCATGTATTAGCATTGCTTGAAAATATGGTCCATGCTCTTCTGACTGGTAATAATGTATTGCCTTGCAGATGCCCCCAGCGTATTGCAAGACGGGGGAACTATGGGGCATTTCTCATGGACAACCTTCCCCTTGTAAAATCCCTTGTCCAGAATCTATCAGCTAACCTTCATGTTCCAGTCTCAGTTAAGATTCGCATATTTCCACGGTTGGAAGACACACTAGCCTATGCAAAGATGCTGGAGGAAGCTGGAGCTTCTCTTGTGGCTGTCCATGGTCGGACGAGAGACGAAAAGGATGGGAAGAAATTTCGAGCAGACTGGGATGCCATCAAGGCCGTCAAAGATGTTCTCAGAGTACCTGTTCTTGCAAATGGAAACATTCGCCATATGGAGGATGTGAAGAACTGCCTGGAACATACTGGTTCTGATGGTGTGCTTTCAGCAGAAACACTTCTAGAAAATCCAGCACTCTTTGCTGGTTTCAGGACAAAGGAATGGAAAAAAGATTGTGATGAGAATGAAGATAGCGGCTTGGACCAGGCTGATCTAGTGATTGAATATTTGAAGCTGTGTGAGCAGTACCCTGTGCCATGGAGAATGGTTAGATCCCATGTCCACAAGATGTTGGGGGACTGGTTCAGGGTGCATCCAGAGGTGAGGGAGGAACTCAATAAGCAGAACATACTCACCTTCGAATGGTTGCATGACATGGTAATGAGGCTTAAGAAGCTCGGTGGAAGAGTGGCACTTTACAAAAAAGAGAGTGCACTGCAGACAGCAGCAGATGGGCTAGCTGCTAGCAATGCTTGACGATTCCCCATCAATTTTGAGATCTGCAGCACCAATTTTTGGAAAGATGTATGAAAAGTAGGAACTATTTAACTTGTACTATAGATTGGAAGAGCATCGTTATGGTCCAACACTGTGGCCCCGACTGGAACGAAATTCTGGTTGATTTAACTATTCAGTGGTTGCTCTATTAGTTTGTTTGTTTACAAACGCATCACCTCATTGTTGTAACAGCTGATATATAAATTTGCATACATCAGTATTCGGTCTCTGATACCTTGGATTTGCAATTGAATTGAGCTTTGTATGCTTTGTGGAGCTGTGTTGGTGCACACTCATGACCAGACCAACTTGTTGTCTTTCTGGGCTACTCTACCACATGCAACACATGTTTTTTAAAAATAAATAAATAAATGCAAGACATGTTTAACTGAGCATATATTCCATATAACCTTTGGCGTCCAGGATACACAAGTAGGAATCTGTAACTATCATCAGCGTTCAGTTTGCTATAATGATCTAAATTCTCTATCAGTGATTATGAACATAGTGCGATGCTATTGCAAAACCATGTACTCACTGCTGACGGGTGTGTTATTCGTATGTAACATCTGCAAAACTAAGAGAGGAGAAAGGAAGAACCCTAACTATCTTTGAGCTGGACATGAAAACTGCTTGTCGTCCTGAAATGGTCAGTCAAGAGGGGCTGGCTATTACGCAGGCTCCTCGATCAGCTCCGGCCGCCAATCCGATTTCTCAGCGTAGAGCACCCCTTCGTCGTTCTTGGAGAAGGTCAACCGCACGTCCCAGTGAAGCGACCTCAGGCGCTTCTCCACCTCGCCGACGGCGCCGGCCTCGTCGCGCACGATGATGCCGCCCCCAGGCCTGACGACCCTGTCCACCTCGACCACCACCGGCAGAACCGCGCATCTGGAGAAGACACGCGTGCGTCAACCCAGAAATCTGACAAGGCTGTTGCAGGCATTGCTGAAACAGAGTGCTAGCAGTGAGAACTGAGCTGAGCTGTGATGGCTCACCTCTCTTTGATCTTGGAGAAGAGGTGATCGGCGTGCAGGAGGTCGTAGGTTCTCGGGTAGGTGCTGAAGGACTCGCACCAGTCATGGTAGATGCCGAACAGCCCGCGCTCGAAGATGACCGGCAGCGTGTCGGGCGCGTCGACGTTCACGACGTTCATCACCCAGACCTTCTTCTCCCGGAGCGCGGCGGCGAACCTGAGAAAGAGACGCAGCCATGCCGTCAGCACGATCAGAGCGCATCATCAACGCCGATTCGACGGATTTCTTACCCTCCGTATGCGGCTCTCATGTCCATGACGTTCCTGACCCTGGGCCAGTCGATGCCCAGGCCGTTGAGGTAGGACCGGTCGACGACGCGCCGCCAGTGGTCGTAGTCCACCATGAAATCCTCCGGCTCCGGCTTCCCGTACACCCCGGCCCGCGCGGCGCTGAGCCAGTACGGCGGCGTCCGCACCCGCCGCGGCCAGTCCACGGGCCACCGCGCGCCGCGCTCCGACGGGCCCGTCGGCACGCGGTGCATGCACGAGTTGAGGCGGATGTACCACGCGGCGTTGGCGTCGTCGTCGTCGCTGCACATCGGCGGCTGCTGCCGCCTCCTCGCCTCGTAGCACTCGTTGGACGTCGGCTTGCGGTAGAAGGCGACGCCGACGCCGTTGAGCCGATCCTTCTTGATCGACGCCAGCTCCCAGCACATGGATTTCGTCAGAGATGTCATCGCTGTAGGTGCAGTGCAGGTGAACAAAACTCCATTAGCCATCAGCTTCCTACCTCTTGCCATGGTGGGAGATGATCGGAACTGAAACTGATGTCTATTACGCGCACGTGCCTTTCCAGATCTCGACGTCCTCCGGCAGCTTCTGGTACACCGGCGTCGCCGACCAGACGAAGAAGCCGCCGGGGCGCAGGACGCGGTTCAGCTCGAGGAGGAGGGCGCCACCTACACGCGGACACACAATGTTGTTGCATCGTCGGCAATGATCTCATCAGACGAAGTGGAAGGGGCGGCGGCGGCGGCGTACCGTCGGCGTGCCAGGGCACGCGGCACCTCGCGCAGTGGACGAGGTCGAAGGCCTTGCTGGGGAATGGCAGGCGCTTGGAGCCCATGACGGCGGAGATGGCCGGGATCCCGCGCTCGAGCGCCATCTGCACCTGCGCCTCGTGCTCGTCCTTGGGCGCGAACGACACGGTCGCCACGTCGCGGTCGAACAGGTAGCCGCCGAAGCTGGCCACGCCGCAGCCGACGTCGAGCACCACCCGCGTGTGCTTCCCCCACGCGATGCCGCGGACAGACTGCGGCTCAGAGAAACCAACCTGATTATTGCCTCACCGTCTCGGCTGATCGCTCGACGGCATTGTTGAGCAGGTAGGTACCTGCTGAAGGAAGTCGATGTAGTGCAGGGCGCCATGGATGAACTGCGTGCCGCCGCCGGGGAAGGTCAGGTGCTGCCCGCTCACCTTCACCCAGTTCTGGTGGCCCTTCACCTCCACCAGCTTCGTGTGCGGCACGTTGCTGTACCAAATCTGCACGTCGCCGCCATGGCGAACACCATGGGTTAGCAAGCAGCAACAATGAGCTTGAGAATTTCACGAGCACGTGTGTGCGTACCCTGTCTCGGCTCTTGGGCCACTCGATGGGGCGGCGGTAGCCGCTGGGGAGCGGGACGAGGCACGTCGGGCCCTCGTCGGGGCAGTGCCGCTCCCGGTGCTCGTACCGCCGGAAGTTCTCCGGCCGCAGCTTCTTGACGGCCTTCTCATTGTCCAGGCAGGGGATGTAGTCCGCGCCGGCGTTCACGTTGCACACCCGCCACTCGTGCTCCTCGCCGCTGCCGTCGCCGTCGCCGCTGCCGGCGTTCTCGTCGCGGCGGTCTTTCTCCCGGTGGGACTGGTCGGCCTGCGTCGCCCACGCCATGTGCTCCTCGGTGCGGGCCTCGCCGACGAGCGAGTCTTCCACGCTGCGGCCGTCCTGGCTGGCGTTGCCGTCCGTGTCCTCCCTGTGCTCGGACACCGCCGGCTTGTCGCCGTCGCCGCCGTCCCCATTCTGTGGCTGTTCTTCGTTCTGTGGCTGCTCATTGCTGCGCTCCTCCTCCGGCTGACGCTGCTCGCTCTCCTCCCCCGGCTGCGGGTCCGCTCGTTCGTCGCCGTCGATCTGGGGCTCCTCCTGCGCCTCCCGGCGCAGGCCTCCGCCGGCGGCCTGCTCGTCGAGCGCGCTCTGCTCCTCCTCTCGCTGCCTCTGCCCCGCGTTGCTCTCCTCCTCGATGCCGCCGTCCAGGTTCTTCTCCTCGACGGCAGCGACCCGAGCCTGCTCGTGCGGCATCTCCAGCTGCGGGTCGCGGTTCTCCTCCAGCACTGCCTCTTGCTCCTTCGCCGCGTTCTCCGCACCCGCATCTCCGGCGGCCGCCACGTTGTCACCGTCCTCGCTCTTCACATCCTCCATGGCCGCCCCTGAGATCCTGTGCTCCTCCTCCATGCCCGCCTCGTCGGAGCCACGCTCCTCGTCCGGCTTGGCGTGCGGGTCGTCCAGCACGGCCGCCGCCGCGACGGCGCTCTCCGGCTGGGACTCCACCTCGGCGAGGTCCTCGTCGGAGCGGGCGCTCTCACCGCCAGCCTTCCCCGCCCCGCGCGGCGGCGCCGGCGCGGCCCTCTCTTTCGTCACCTCGTACGCGAACGACGACCGCGTCGTGTGCCGGTACGCGGTGACCGTGCCCCCCGCCGCGTCCCCGTCCGCGGCCGCCGCCGACGCCGCGCTGGAGGTGGAAGTGAGGAAGTAGGCCCCCGCGACGCAGAGCGCGACGAGCAGCGCCGTGGTGGCGTAGTAGACGCACGCGGACGCCGCGGCGCCGCCGCGCTTCCCGCCGCCGCGCGAGCCCCGGGAGCCCCCCGCCATGGACCGATCCCGCATGCGGGTAGCAGATGGGATTTGCCCCTGCCGCGTGCGCGCGGTTGATCTGTTAGCACGAACAGTTAACCTCACCTCGGCGAGTTTGGGCGTGTAGGGTTAATGGTCGATCAGGGGTTTGTTCCCTCCCCTCGGCGGAGCGACGCGTATTCTTTGGAACATGGGGTGATCCCCGCGCGTCGGGGGGTGGTCGGACGTGGGGATGACATGTGGGGCCCGCGCGCGGTGGTGGGGGTGGTGGGGGGGCGCCTCGACGAGCCGCGTTGCTTAACAAGCGGGCGGTGCATGGGAGGGGAGCTGGAGGAGAGGGAGAACCGGGGCGCGTCGTCTCCCTCTTCTCTCGCTCTTCACCTTCCCAATTCCCATCATCTGCGCCGTGTTTCTTCACTGTCCTTTTGTTTTATATAAATTTTAAATCCGTTAGTCAATCTATCCTGCACCCTCGATTTGATTTCTTTTGAAATAGTTCGCGTCGTTTTTCTTTAGAAAAAAAATCCAGAATGAACCATGCAACATGTTTCATGGTTCGTTTCATTCTGGTTTTCTTTTTCTAAAGTGTGGCCAAATACAACTGTGGTTGCTAACCAAAATCTTTGCTAGGAAATATTGATTATGGCTAGCATGAGTAGCATATATAATAAAACAAATTGAAAACATTGTAGACATTATAACACATTAATAAATTCCCTATCTTAAAAATAGAAAAATCGTTGGAAAGTTGACATGAGGCACCAACCGTGCGTGCAAGCAAGAGCACAATATGCATTATCCACTGAGTATATTGAGGGCAAACCAAGAGAAATTTTACATGAAAATTCAAACAAAAGCAATAAACAAGTTAAATGAAAGCAAGTTGGTCCTCTTTTCTCTGTAGTCAGTGCAATGACACGTCACGTACCAGCACCCAGAAATGGCACCATGAGCCCAATAACTCATGCCTGGAACTGGAAAGTGGCACGAAGGATTTCCTCTTCTGCTCACACAGGCCGCCGCATGATTGACCGAGCAGCTGCTGCGCTGCATACCACCAACCAGCCAGGAAGGCCATCTGCCCATCTCGTCCTGTCCGGTCAGGCCTCCCACAGCCCAAGAAATACCTGCGCCAAAGAGGCATCACTTGGATTCTCACGCATGGTTACCATGGTTTTCCGTAGATAGGTGCCAAAGCAATTAGATGGACATGACTAGTCATATGAGCTACGGCCTACACGTGGTTAATTGTAGCTGCTCCTTTCTTTTTCCTGCTTGACTGATGGACAGTGGGAGTTCTTCCTCAGTTGTACAGAAGCATAGAACCACCTTGCTTCAGACTTGGATAGCTATTGTAATCTTTCTGCCCCTGACCTCACATGTTTCAAAATGACATGGAAACATGGCTCCTTTTAGATTATAGATCTATGGTACATGAGCAGAGTGTTAGCCAGGTCAAGTTGCAACTAGGGGTCGTGGAGGATCATATGTAGTGGTTGAGTAGTCTATAATGCACTAAATCTTGCATTCCTAAATAATAAAGACCTAAAAATACCAACTGTCCCATAGAATCTGAGCCGGCTCGTTTTTCTTTTTGCCCCAAGAGACTATTGCATCAAGTTTTAGTTAGTTGTGGTATGTTTGTTTGAGTTTTGGTTTTTGGGAAAGTTGATTCCGGAGTGTGGCAGTAGAGAAACCGATTCTAAACTGTGGCTCTAGAGAAAAGGTGATTCTAGAGTGCGGCTAGGGAGAAATACTAAAACGCGTCTCGCGAAAGGTTAATTCTGTATTGTGGCTTTGAAAAAGCTGATTCTAGATTGTGGCTTTTAGAAAAATTGATTGTATAACATATGGCTTCGGGGCAAAAAAACTAACTCTAGATTGTGAGATTGCCTTTTTGATGTGCAATGTACAATGGCACCCTCAAAACATCACCTCCCGAACATCCAGACAACTCCATGCTAGCTTATGATTCCAGTACCAAAGCAGGCAATCTATTTGCTTCTTACAGTTTGCTTTCTCTAGAAGCTGCACACCAAGGACCGGGCCTGTCGACGTCTCCCTGTCTTTAGGGAAAAAGAGAAGAAGAGACCCGACGATGATCCGGTAGCCAAAACCGTGCTAACAGTTGTGCCCAAAAGCCACGTACAGCCCCGCGGCAGCCGGGAGGCACAGGCAGGTCCTCCTGAGCCGCGACCGATGGCACGGTAGAACGAGCCGAGAGGTCGGCCGGCCGGCGCTTACACCCACGCCGCGCGCGTCACGAGGAGGAGCAGGCCAGCCGGCGACGGCTGACCGGTGTTCCGGCGCGGGCACACGGCACGGGCGGGCACGGTGCCCCACGCCTTTCACCGATTCGGCAGCTGCCCCCGTCCACGTCGCGCTCCACCGCTCGTCCTCCCCACCCCGAATTGCACACACGCGCCTTGTCCTTCACCGCCTCCCTCACACCACCGCCTCCTCCTCCTCCTCCAACTCCTCCTTATCACAGCGCACTCGCGCGGCCTCTGCCTCCTCCGTCCCCCATTTCCCCTTCTTCCCCATCTCGCTCTCTCGAGCTCCTCTCCGGGCCTCTCCCCTGCCGTGAATCTGCTGCGGCTAGCCCAGCTAGCAGCTCGAGACCGTGGAGGAGGGCGACCGGCTGCTAGCCGAGGATCCCAAGATGGGGCGCGGCAAGATCGAGATCAAGCGGATCGAGAACGCGACCAACCGGCAGGTCACCTACTCCAAGCGCCGCACGGGGATCATGAAGAAGGCGCGCGAGCTCACCGTGCTCTGCGACGCCCAGGTCGCCATCATCATGTTCTCCTCCACCGGCAAGTACCACGAGTTCTGCAGCCCCGGAACCGAGTCAGTGCTATACACCTCGACCGATCTCCATCTCTTCGCTGTATTTCTCCGCTACTAGCTCGCTGATTCTTCCTCACGAGCTGCTGCTCAATTTCACGCTGCTCCAGCTTGGTTCTGTGCATATGTAATCTCTCGATTGCTTACTTCTTCTGTCGGTGGCTGCTTTGTTCTTGATTGATTGCAGCATCAAGACCATCTTTGACCGCTACCAGCAGGCCATCGGGACCAGCCTATGGGTCGAGCAGTATGAGGTGATCGATTGTCTCCTTTTGTCTTTCCGATCCGTTCCTCTTTTTTGCGTCACCAAGCTAGCTGCTTTACTCTTCACCTGTCCATGAGATGACGAGATCTAAAAGAAATTCTGGTGTTTTGCTTGGTTTGACTACTGCAGAATATGCAGCGCACGCTGAGCCATCTCAAGGACATCAATCGCAACCTGCGCACAGAGATTAGGTCAGCACGGGATAACTTTCCTCTTTCCTCTCTTTGGTTTCTCATGGGGATTTCTGAGAAAGATGGGGAACTAATTCGCAAAGTTTAGTTAACTTTGATGCTTGATTTGTGTGTTTAGGCAAAGGATGGGTGAAGATCTGGACAGCCTGGAGTTCGACGAGCTGCGCGGTCTTGAGCAAAATGTTGACACCGCTCTCAAGGAGGTTCGCCACAGGAAGGCGCGTACAAACCCTAATCTTTTTGTTCAGATCCTAGATAGCTAGATCTATCTCTTCTGCAAACTGATATCCTCTTCAGATCTCTGCATATTTCATGCGCCTTGGCAGATCTTTGTGTGTTGTTTCTTGATTTGTTTGTGAATATTTTTCGCTGGTAGATCTGTGTGCGTTCTTAATTTCTTCTTGCGTGTCTTATTGTGTGTGAAGTGGTTAAGAGAAGATTTATGATACTTCAATTGGAGAAGATCGTATTGCTAATTTCCTATATATTGATGCATATTATCTATGTTCTAGAGTAAATTTCGTGTTTTTGGCCTCAAAAAACAACATGTTGCACTGGTATTTCTTTGTTCTCAAAAGAAAAGGTGTGAGAGAGAATTGCTTATGTTATTAACCTTATATATCTCTTTTGCTGATCCTTTTTTCAATTTGATTTTGCAGTATCATGTGATCACTACACAGACTGAAACCTATAAGAAGAAGGTAAGAAAACCAAGCATTTAGGAGTATCATCACATATATATATCTGCACCGACCTAGATCTCCCGACGACCGTTGCCTTCACTTGTCACCAGTTTCTTAGTGTAGTCCAGTGGTCATGGTAATGTTTCAAAATCAGTTTGCGATTGGTCAAAGCATCACTCCTCTCTTTTTTAGTCTATATAGCTTTTTTTTTCATATAAACATGTACATATTAATTGCTTCGGTTAAATGAATCATTTTCGACTTAAATAAGATATACATAACTGAGAGTCTGCTTACCACCTCTTCCTGTCTATACCTTTCTAGTGCATCGATCTACTTATCTATATATACTAAGAAAACCAGCATGTAGATCGACATGCAACCCCAACCACCTTCAAATTTTTGTACCTGCACATTTGACTCTTCAAGTAATGATCAAAGCTAATATCTGACAGACACCACCACGCCTCGCTCAAACTGAGCCTTGCATGCTCTTGTCCAGTGTACACTAGCATGCATGTCTGTGCATTTCCACACGCAACTCCTCCTCCGTGTAAACTCGAGGCTCTACTCAGAGTAGCTCCACGTTGTAGAACTGCACTAGATCTTGGTCCATCTCATGTGCTCGCATGGCGCGCACTCGTACACATCATATGCAGCGCTGTATTCCTCAATCAACAGGCTCATTGGTCTCTGTCTTTTAGAAGCTACAATGAATTGAGAACCAGAAAGCAAAGGGCAACTAGTGTTGGGGCATCCATATGCATGCGTCTGCGTGTGCTTCTCCCGTTAAGCCTGCTAGCTCAGACAGCTGCCCCGCAGATCATATCGTTGCATGCTCATTTGGTCCCCCGGCTATCCGGGGAGTAGCATGTCAAACACTGATTTTTATGATGTAGCACCACAGCATGATACACACGCAGATAAGTACCAAAGTGGAGGCTTTATGATTTGCAGAAGTGTGGAAATGGAACTCATTAGTATGGAGGTACTTTGGCTTTTGATCTCCGAATGTAGTCTGTCAATACGTACAGCCGTGCCACGACCATGCATGCATGTATTTTGACTGAAATAAACATGCATCCATCAGATTTTATCTAGCTATCACGCACCTCCATCCCCACCTATGTGAAGGACACATATGTGTTGTCCATCACTCCATCAGATGCAGATACATAGCTCCTCCTATTGTATACCATAAAGTACTTATATTGCAGTTAGAGCAATATATATAATTATGGTTGCTACAAAGAACCTATTTTTCAGAGTTTTTTACTTTAATGTGTGGATAAGCTCTGTTTATTTCATGCTACTAATAACATTTTCTCTTTAAGTAGGCTTAATTATACTTTATATACCATGGCGTCATCAATGGTTGTGGATTCTGTTACTCGATACATGCTGTGGCCGGTACACGACGACCTTGCTTAACACTATCCTGTGTGTGCAGGTGAAGCACTCTTACGAGGCGTACAAGAACCTGCAGCAGGAGCTGGTACGTGCAGTTATATATAAGAAACTCGCGATTGCAATCATCATATAACTAATTAGGTTATTAATATCCGGCAGACGCTTCATTGCTTTGCGATCGATCTAGGATCTACTATCTTGTTCTAAACTAGAGGTGCACGTGCAGGGCATGCGCGAGGACCCGGCGTTCGGGTTCGTGGACAACACGGGTGCCGGCGGGTGGGACGGCGCGGCGGACATGTACGCCTTCCGCGTGGTGCCGAGCCAGCCCAACCTGCACGGCATGGCCTACGGCTCCCACGACCTGCGCCTCGGCTGATCTATCGATCTGATCCAGTGGCGACTTGTCTTGCATTGTTGCCATGCGTAGCGTGCAGTGTCGCTGCAAGCCAAGCAAGTTCATCAACAAGTATGTAACTAAGGTGGTATTGTAACGAATAAACTGATGAACCAGCTAGCCGGGCACGTGCTTGCTTCGTCCACGGCCCCAGCTCTTATTGTCATGTAATCGTTTGGTGTGTTCTACCTGTGTAACGTACGTGTGTCATTCATGATCGTGTCGTGGTGGTTGGTTGGTTGGTTGGTGAATGTATTGGTTGATTACGTCAGACTCGACTGTTCAAATATAATATAATAGCACTACTATACTGTACATGGTGATGGTTGGCCTTGTATGCTATGGATCCCGGTTTGACATGCTGACCAGTGATCGATATCAGTGTGACTAAATCAGAAGCAGCAGCCATGCCTCGACCGCCCCCCATCACGGGCCCGAAATATGTTCACCTATCGGGCCGTCCGTCGTTGTAAAGGGCCGCCGGCCGTTCGGCCTCCTTAACTGAACGTAGTTTTGGGCTTTGTCAGGACCAAACTCAATACTAGTTGGGCCTGCAGCGCAAATACATACCGTCATTTTTTTCTCCAGCTCTTTCTTCTTTTTTGATGAGAAAGAAGGATCCTTTTACTACCCCATGCGCTGTTCATCAAGCATTAATCGTTTTGCTTGCATCTGAACGTCGAGTTTTGGTCAGACTTACCCTTAACAAAAAGAGGATATTCTGATGATCCACTCTACTCCCTAGGCGAATGCGATGCTACTTTGTCGGCCTACTCTACTCCTGCTTGCTTTGGAATCCACTAGGCTAGTTGATCCAAAAAGAGAGAGAGAAATGCAGTTCGAAAAGAAACCATGGGGAGAGAAAGCAAGAGAGACAAACAGTGTCTTTTCGGCGCCGTGTGCTTTACTGTCATGTGCCACGCAGAATGCCGCGTGCCTTCCTAATCATGCGAGCCGATTAATCATGATTAATCAACACCGTGTTGATTGCCCGCGCCCAAGCAAATATTTCTAATAATTAAAGAGAAGACCGCTCCCAACGAGAAGAGGGCAGAATGGGACGGACTGGGCTTTGGGCTCAAAGGCACAAGCTGACCGGCCGGACTTTCTGCAAAAGGGCCCCAACAAAGGTGCATGGGCCGACCTGCCGGCCAGGATAATAATCAATCAAATTTAAAGACGGCATCACATGACCCCCAACATCTTCCAAATATCCCATCCCCAGCAGAAAGCGGTATTTGACACTTTGTCAGTGATGGAGATACATCATACTGCATTGAAAAAATTGAAGAACTTTTTTTTTTCTTAAAAGAGACGGTCATGCTTGTGTTTCTTTTGACCTCGGCTAAACAGACGACCTGTATTCAAACGTAATTATCACGAGATCAGAACACTTGTCTTTTCCAAAGAAACAAGAGATCAGGGTTCAGGGACGCAAGCTGGCATTAGCTCTCCCCGTCCATCAGAGATCTTCTGCTCAAATCAAGGCGATTCAGTAGTTCTCTTTCGCGGCGGCGCCACAAGTCAATGTGGTAATCGGAGCCGGGCCCACTGGTCGGGGGAAAGTGGCCTTTCCATCCGAGTATGCTCATCTTTCAGACAGTGACCCGAGGAACGATGCTACCTACTATGGGGCTCTAAGTTTGTCCCTTACGCATTGGCAATCTCTGAGGAAGCTGCATTATATCTATCGGCATTGCTATCTCCCAATCGCAGCTAGTAGTCAAAAAAAACTATGATCGTCGCATTGGAAGCCTAGTAGATACTACTAGCAAGGTTAGGAAAATAGATTGTTAGGATTTGGAATAATGCTTACTTATTTAGATATGCTTACGCACAGTCTCGATCAATAATCTTCTTTTGGTAGATGATGGCTCTTCAACCTCAGACGCTATAGCTAGAGAGATATATGCCGGGTTTGAATCCTAACAATTAGGAAAGATATGCATAGTATACGTGGTCAATCAACTACTTCCTCCGTCCCAAATTATTAGCCGTTTTGACTTTTCTACATTTGTACACTTTGCTATTCATCTAGACATAATATATATATATAGATGTATAGCAAAAACTATGAATCTAGAAAAGCTAAAATGACTAATAATTTAGGACGGAGGGAATACCTGTAGCTGCAAGAATTTTGATTTGCTCAACTAAGCAAAAAAAAAATAAAAAAAATCATGCCAATAGAAATGCAAGAAATCAGAAGTGAAGGAAAAAAAAAAGGTTCAGATTGCATCATCAAATTCCTATACTGCTATGAGATACTCCACTCCTAGCAGTGGTAGACGACCAGTGCAGGGTCCTGAAGTTGTAGCTAGTGTCTGCTGCTTTTAGGAGTAACGGCATCGCTTCGATGCTTGCTTGATCACAGGATTAGGCGACGACGGAGTGGGTACGGGGAATAATCGAGAAGGTGGCCGGGCACCAAAGCCGGCCGTAATTTGCGGCAGCTAGCTGGAAAAAGGGGGCGGCCTCGACAAGGTAGCCGACAAAACGAAAGAAGCATCCATCCGGCCACCGCGGCTCGTTAATGGCTTAATTAATGAAGAGTTACAGTGATGTCATGATCACATACAGACAATACGCGTACAGCGCCATAATTAGGTCAGCAGCTGAACCTATAGCTTTTCCCATCAGGCTTGCTTGCGCTTTTCATATCACACCAAGAGGAGAGACGAAATTTCAGAGTCTAATTCAAAATAAACTTCAGCCTTTTTTTTTTCTTTTTGAAAATAAATTTGAGCCTTTCTAGTCGTGGTAACGTATTTGAGTAAGAACTAGGTCGAACAATTACTGAATAACAAAATGTGTTCGTTTCAGAAACAGAAGGAAGATGTTAACAGTCGGAGTGCGAATTGATGGTGACTGTCCATTCCTGACGAGCCGTCCGGGTTCCTGACGCGCGTACTGAACTGGATCTGGCTTTGCCGTTGCCGGGCGCGCACGGGTGTCAGGCGAGTTCAGACGGCGGACGGCGGAGAGGAGAGGACCACGCAGCAGCTGGTAGGCTGGCTGCCGTCTGGCCCCGGCCAGGCAGCAGCAGGGTAGCACAGCAGCAGCAGCCGGCGCAGACTGGCTCGCTCTGCATACGCCTGCACCCCCACGGCCCCAGCCGATCCAACGTGCATTGGAAGCTCCCCTCCCCTGTGTCTCCGTCCGAGCTCTCGCTCTGACCTGATGGCCGGCCGCCCATCCATGGCGAGACCCATGCCCGTGCAAGCGCGACTACTAACCCATTCAGTTCAGTCCAGAGGCACCTGCAGCCGCAGATGGCTTGGGCGCTGGGTGTGTCCGTGTCCTCGGCCTGGCTCGTGCTCGTGCTCGTACTCGTACGTGGAAGTTGTGGTCGATCCATCGCCGGCGCAGGGGTAGTACAGAATCACCTCTAGGTGCTTGCGTGTGTGCACTGTTCCATGTAAACGAGCACGCACTTGCAGCAGTGTTCCAGTGCGTCGTCGTGATGCAAATGCAAATGCAATGCAAGCCGGTAAATTTTGTCTCAGGTAGGTGCAGCGCAGGTGCGGGTGTGGCGTGCTCTCTGGACGAGCAAGCAGACGAGCGATGATCTAGCTACATGCATATTCTGTTCCTATACACATACATGCATCTAGAGCAATTGTAGCATATCCAGATGGCGATATACTTTGTCGAGTAATAAGCTAACAATCAAACCTTGGTTTTTCAGCAGCTAATGAGCTAGCTAGTAGTAGGTGGATAAGCTCCAAGGAGAAGAACAGCACAGTGCTCAGTCACGTGTGTGCAGAGAAGCACTGTTCTCTATGATCTTCTTTTAGAAATAAACTAATTATTAAGCCTGGCTGCAGATTAACTGATCCCAAAACAAATATATACACACTCCTAGTCTTAGCCATTAAGCAAGCTTGACGCCAAAGAGGCCGGAACAGTACAGTGGAGTGGCCGTCAGTTGCAGGCTGCCTCCCATCGGCAAGCACTAGAAAACACCGGGTACTCTTTATCTATCGCCTCGGTCCTGACGAGCGAGGGAGCGCTGAAAGAAAGCGTCAGGGGTCAGCCAGCCGCTCGCACACTGCCCAAGGCCAGCTCCTCCCTCCCATAGCGACGACGCCTCGCTCTAACCTAGTAGCTAGCAGCTACTCACCCTACTAGCCTCTACTCCTCCTCCTTCCCTAGCGGCGGAGCAGTGCATGCCATGCCTGCTGGCTGCTGCCGCGCCGATGAGACACCGATGTGTCTTCGTATAGGACACCGATGCAGTGCGCTCTTGCTTGATACTGTACTGTTCTTCGTGGTTAAGTATGTACGTAGGAGTAGTAGTAATTTAGCCATGTAGGTTTATGTGTAGGGGCTACTATATATACGGCTGCTAGCAGGCACACTATAGTAGTGTTCTTTTCTCCTACCTAACTAATCCTAGCAATATGCTAGCGTGCGTGCATGCAAGACATAGGTGTATGTGTTGGAGGCGCTCGTATGCGTAGGGAGTGCGTTCATGGGTTTATAGCTAGGATGAGTGTAAGATGTATTTTGTAGAAAATAAATAAACAAATTACAGATCAGCCCAATAATAGTATGCCTACTGTATGTGCTTCCAAGATGGTTATGTTGATACAGTGATTGTACTGTTGTCGCATGCTTAATACACACATACACACCCTTTTTTAGCAATTATATGTGTACCCTGAACGGCCAGATCGGTTCATTCTAACAAAACTTGTACTTTGACCCCTTCATTCATGATTTTGCATTACCTACAATGGTCCAACTAATTATAATCTACTACTGGTACCACTCATTAATTAAGTGCAAACAAAAGAAACTGTGCCTGCGCGCCAGCTGCCTACAGACAATACATATACAGATCATACGCACGTGGCCTATATATTCGTACTGCTGCAACTAAGCGCCATTATTTTTCAACCAATTAAACCTCATGGTCGCTTCAATTTGTGACAACAGGCATGTGAGAGCCATCTCCCATCCTTTTACGAATTAAAGCTCTATCTTACATTTGGGACCATCCATCATCTCCATATATATGCTTGCATTGCTGCTGCTTCCATTTCCATCCCCACACTAATAGCTAGTGCTAAGTGCTACTTCATCTAATCATCATATGCATCCATGGCTATTAGTAACAAGCTTAGCTAGCTCAGCACTACACTCCCTCCATGCAGTGAAATTCCTGCACCTATGCAAGCACAGACAAGCTGACTAGGAGGACCCAAGCTGGCACCCACCGGGCCCACTGCATGCCCCAGTGTACTATGAAGACTACAGATCTCAACTGCGAATAAATGAATATTTGCAATTAGGCCCCTAGACATGTAGCTGTGGTTGTACACATATATATAGATCAGGGCAGGGTGTTAGGTGTGGATAGCATTGGCCCAATAAATTTTTGTTGTTAGGTTTGATTCCTTCTTTGCTGCAGCACAGGATTCTGAAGGTCGCAAGGAAGGGGGGAGAGCTAACTTAGCAGCTACCTCTTGCTTCCTCATGAAAGAGGAGGTCAAAACTTTGTTGTTGGAGAGCGAGGGTCAAGTGGTCCACAAAATCTAACAAGGCCTAACTCATTATGCATGTCACTTTCCTCCTCCCCATGTATGAGATGGAGATGGAGATGTGTAATTGGGGGCTTCTATGTGTTGTGCACCAATGTATATGACCAATACATCAACTGCTTTTGTTTTTTTCTTAAATATTTTTGTAGTCCACTTCTTCAAAAAGGGTAAAATCGGATTCATATGGTTGGTGCAATTAGTTAGGCATATATGCTAGCCTACAATTATTTATGTGAGAGGATAGTGTAGTGCAACCTTATTGCTTGATGGGCTATACATCAATTGAAATATGTAGGCTGTTGAATTTGCGACGTCTATACATGCATAACGGAGACTATATATTGAGATCATAGAAACTTTAATATTCTGCTGGTAGAACGTTGTTAGGACCCTATAAGTAGCTAGGGAGATATATAGCCGTATACGTGTGTATTCATCACAAGAAAACGACCTTCAATTTTAGAACCATGGATGTAAAGCGGGGGAAGACACGGCTATTCATTTTAGTGCTAGCTACTATTTCTCTATCTACTACATACAACAGGAAAAGATAGTATTATATTGTTGGCAGGTCAAAAATCAAGATCACGCACACATGTACATGTGAGACATAAGTGGATTCTCCATTTGTAGAAATTTAGTTTTGCTTAAGTTGTTATGTATTTCGTTAATACATGAATATATATAAATTGCGCGATTGGTCCATTGGATTTGAAAATACACTTGTATATATGTGGCACACAAATTTGATAATTGTTACCGAAGGTAGAACTATATTTGCTACCTAATATAATAATTCATCTGATCCAATCTAACATTTAAAAAAAACTCAGAAGAAAGCACATATGGAGTCATCGTATTATTTACTCAGATCATAAGTTTAGCACATCAACACAGTCTACAAGATGAAACGTTAATACACACACACACACACACACACACACACACACACACACACACACACACACACACACACACACACACACCATCTTCTATCAAAATATGCACGGTATATATCTAAACAAGAAGGATCATATATGTTATGAAAATATTTTTCATGATGAATGTACCAACATTTATTTTACATTATCAATCAAACTGTTTTTTTATATATTTGGAGGCTGAAATTGAAAAAAAAGGTTTGATTGTTAGAAAGTTTGAAAGTAGTTTTTCTTTTACGAAAGGTATTAGTACAAATGCAGGTGCTCACGTATACGCACTAAAGCTACTTGTATTTTACTATTGGAGGAAGTGCATACAAGCTTGCACAAATCTACATTCTTTTCATCTAGAACCAGCACCCATGCATGTTTAGCTACCTAGACAACGGGTAGACAAGTAATTCGCACATGCATGCATGGCAGCCAAAAAAGAGAGCACAAACGTACTGTGCCTACGTTACATCGAATCATCAATCAATCTAGAAGATTTAATTGCATAACGAACTGTACACGTTACGTCCTTTTCAAAAATCTGAGCAAGATTAGGTTGGGCGACGACTATATAATAAATCAGATAAGTAGTGGAATATTTTTCCTACCTGCTTCGTAAAAAAAAGGGAGAAAGGATTAGCTTGGGCGTCGACTAACACAATAATGCAATTTCCGGCAAGGGACTCGATAGCTATTAGTTAGGACGATATAGTCTTCTTAATTACAATATTCTCTCAAGCTTGAATCTACGACATGGTCATTTGGTAAATACTGAACAATTCATTCTCTGGCCACGATACGTCCAATGATCTATTTGAAGACATTATATTTTTTCTCAAGTTTTTATATACTCTTATTTGAGGTCATCAAGATCTATTATTATTAGAGCATTAATATTATTGGAATAGCTGAAAATTGGTGCAGTGTCCACGTTTCAGGACTTCCTAAATATATCTGTAAGGCAAGGAGTACAGCTTATTGTCGTGTGCAAGAGAAGAAATCAAGGCTTTCTCGACAGATAAGGGTTTCACATCCTATAATTCAAGGTAGATAGCCACACAGCATATATAGATAATGGGTTCATACATATATTTCTTTTCTTCTTCTTTTTCCTTTTCTGTGAGGATGGTAGCACTGCAAGCCAATTTACTCCTAGCTGTTATTACCAGCAGAAAATCGGCCAAATCTGACCTAGCTATGCTTCATTATGGTGTTTTAGGTTTTACTAAATTCGTTCTATAGTAGCTCATATATGCTTCTTGTGAATTATCTAAAAGTACTCTAGTATTTTTCTTTAAAACTAGTACAATGTTTCAAAAAAATTCAATTCAAACTATTTATTAGAGAGCACATAGAAAAAGAAACTAGAGTGTACATCAGACTATGTATTTGTCATTTTAATTTATACACGCCATATACTGCAGCATTTCTATATATACTACAAGCCATGGATGCACAAAAGAGTCTAGTTAGTAACACTAAAATGTATGACAAAGTTGAGTAATAAAAACGTACGAATATTATTCTCACCTTTGAAGTTTCCATTCATCTAACTCGATGAAAGAAAAATTGGGCATATATATAAACAACCCCATCGTTTTTACTAAGCATGATGTACATTCTCAGAACCCGATAACAGTTCGCAATGGAGTTATAATGTCTGTGTTCTTAGTTTGCACAATGTTACTAAATGGGATGTTATTCTAGGGAGGGATTCTCTCTTCTAATATAACACTGCATAGGTCTCATAAGAAATTCTAGCACTTTTGTATTTAAGTGACAAAATTTAAAGCATCTCCAGTTAGATATATGCATGCATATGAGCTAGGGACAACCAGTATTAGTTTATGTATGTCCAATTCCAATCATTCCTAACAAATTAAGTAACTTTTGCCGCGACTTAGTTAGGTACTTAAAAGATCATCGATATATATATGTCCTGTATTTTCTATGTATTAAGCACCATTATTTACTAGAATTTATGCCATGTATGAATGCAAATATAGATCACTAGTAAGTGAATTAAGGGAGAGTTGAAGGGACAAGCACGAAGCATAATTAGTTACACTAATAACTTTGAATAGACACCACATACAAAACTTAGATCCAGAAAAGGGACATCTATAAATGTGCTAACATCTTTGACCAATGTAGATGTTGCGTATGACACTGTGTGAGAGAAGAAATCGAATGTATGCACAACAAAGAAGGAACATGCATGAACTTTTGGATCTACTCTTGATTAGTCTGGCCATAGAACTGCGTTAGCAATAATAATCCATGGTGTCCAAGCTACAGCATCTCACACATGTAAAAGCTCTCTGTGTTTTTTCTTGAAAATAGAGGAAAATATATTGTAGAGATGTGAGACGATGGGGAAAAGGAACAAGCAAAGTAGAGATGTGGCTCTACAGCTAGATATGCACAAGGACAGTACGCACTGTACCACTCTACATGTAGGCCGGCCGAGCTATCAAAATTTACAGAGCAGTGAAGCTAGGACAAGAGATCACATACCAAACTCCAGAACGCCGTACTCCTTTTGTTTTTGTTCAAAATTTATGGGTGGACAAACGCATGAGCAATAATGGCCCAAGTAGTTATCAATTGAAAATCAGAAGTGTTTGTCAAGTGAAGGCAATGCTATTCTGGCTGTGAACTCAGATACTAATGCCTAGGCTTAATTGGATCAACCCTACAGCTTTTTCAAGAGAGATAGCCATGCACATTATTTCTTTAGACGACAAATCATGTACATTGTTGACATTCTTCCATCATTCCATGTGACTGGTATATGGTGGATTTCCCTTTTTATTGTTAAAGAATTGCAACGTTGATCTACGTCACTTCACCAAAAGAATATTGCAAATAGTACCCCTAGGAAAAGAGGAACAGTGGTGTGACAAGGTCACTATGTACTCTAGAGAGAGAAATGGAGGAGGAGAGAGAGAGGCCAAGATGTTACAAGGCAGCTAGTATCGTCGAGATTAGCCAAAGGAACTAATCCAAAAGCCACATCAATCCCTGCAAAAATGCATAGAAATACTGCTGTACTTTTCCCATGTTCTGGAGCAAGCTAGCACAAGCTGATTGCTCGTCCATCCCAAGGTAGAACAGCAAGTTGCTTAAAAAGAACCAAACTGGAGGAACAAAACATGCATCGGTAGAGCCCAAAACATGCAACAAATCATATAAAAAGCACCAATGCAAGAAACGCCCAGCTTTACACACAAGCCAAATCCAGAGAGAGAAGCTTCCCCATGCATGTACATAATACAAAAGCAGCAGATTGATTAATGCAGGCAAGCAAGCACAGTGTGATCTACGTACTAGTACTAAGCTAGTGTGGTAGCTACTTAATTATATATATAACTAAACTCATGGGAGGATTAGCTTATAATAAACTAGAAGATGATACTATACAGTATCACTAACTAATCACATGCTGCATGTCAAATGGAGTAAACAACTGAGGAGAAAACAAATCAAGTAGTCCCATCATTTGAGGAGTGAAACTACACTTAAATTCTTCTCTTTGCATTGCATTAAGGTGGCCGGCTAACTTATAAGCTCGAAATAAGATTGACCAACAAGTAGAAGTACTAGCTCTAGCTAACAACATTATGCTCGATTGATGTCACATTAGTGTTCATCGATCACCGACTCGAATGAGTAATAGTAGTAGTAGTAAAAATTAAAATCTCTTCTCTCTTCTTGTCTCGAATTTGTTTGCTGATCATGACGACACGACGACGACTTAGCTCATGCTCATCATCTTTGGAAGTAAATGAAACCATCAAGGAATTAAGCTAGGATAGGAATTGAAGCAGCAGCTAGCTAATTAAGCTAGGTTCTAGGGTTATGAGGGAAGAACTGGGTGCCTGCGGCGAAGGCGCCGATCGGCGTCGGGTACGGGTCCATCAGCACCGCCGCGGACGTCGCCACCGTTGCCGCCGCCTCGCTGCTCCCCGCCGGCGACGACCCTTCCCTCGCGTGCCCCGTCAGCTGGTGGTACTCCGCCGAGGACGGCGGCAGCTGGCCCACCGCCGCGTCATCCGCCGGCCCGTGGTCACGCAGGATCCCCTTGAAAGTGTGCCCGCCGATGCTCACCGCCGTCTGGTACGCGAGCTCCGCGTCCGGCTCGTCCACCGGCCCGATCCGCACGCACCGGAACACCGCCTCCACGCTCAGCTCCGGCGGGAACCTCCCACCGCTGCCGTCGCCTGCAACCGCATCACCATCATTTGGTTAGATAATCTACGCGTCATGCCATGCCATGCCGTCCGCGGGCGCGCCCGCAACAGTGTGGCGGAGGTGGACAGTGGAGTGCGCAGCGCAATTGAGGAGAGGCATACCTGAGGAAGTAGTGGTGGTGACCATAGCGGAATTGGCCGACGGCAAGCGGCCGAGGGACCGGACGAGCTCGCGCGGCCGCTTGCTCGCGGCCGCGGCGGCGCTGGCGCTGTTGTTGTTCGCGGCGCCGCGGAAGAGCGCGGCGAGCTGCTGCTGGCGCTCGCGGCGCTTGGCGGCGGGGACCCAGGTGCTCTTGACGTGGGTTGGGCAGCTGAACCCGCGGCTCCGGCAGCAGGTCCGGCACCGCATGTGGGCGCAGTCTTTCTTGGCGTTGTTGCCGCAGTCCTGGCAGCTCGTCCCCGCCCTGCCGCCCCCCGCACCTCCGCCGCCGGGGCCGCCGATCCCACCGCTGCCATCATGCGAGGAGAACCCCAGTACGACTCCCGTCGCCACGCCGGAGGAGAAGAACTGCGACGTGTGCGGCGCGGCCGCCGCCGCCGCCTGCTGGTGCGGGTGCCATAGCTGGAACCCTATCCCCCGGCCCCCGCCCCCGCCGCCGCTGGCCGCCGTGTCGGCGGCCGCGGCGGCCGCCCCGCGCGCGTACAGGAACAGGCTGTCGGCGCCGATCGGGTGATCGCCGGCGCGGTCTCCGCCTCTCCCACCTCCTCCTCCGCCGCCTCTCAGAGCGAACCCAGCCATGCGAGGCAGCAACCACCACCCATCAAGAAGAGCGAGAGTGCACCGCAAAGAAAGCCTCCGCAGCTCCTCCTCTCTCTCTCGCCTAGCTAGCTCCTACAGCAAAAAACAAGTAGAGATCTTGGGAGTAAGAAAAAAGCAGCTGCAGAAGCAGAAGCTGCAGAGGCAACAGCAACAACAGAACACGGCAGCGGGCATGGGGCTGTGTGACATGTAGGTTAGATGAGCTGCGTGTGTAGATTGACATAGCTCAGTAGTGGATGGATGGATCGTAGATCTGTAGAGAGAAGCTCATAGAGATAGAGAGAGATTTGTGTAAGCAAGGTGTAGGAGATGAGGATAGGTTTGCTGTCTGATGATGAGTGGCATATGCATGTGGGAGTGGTGAGAGAACGAAGCTTGCTCCACTACTCGACTAGCACCTCCTCATCACTCATCAGTGCTACTACTCACCTTGCCTTTGCTGAAAATAGGAAGCTCGCCTCTAATCCGCCTCTTCTTGCTTAATTGCTTTCCTCTCTTGACCCCTTGGGTCTAAGCCCCTCTTTCTCTCTCTAGAAGTAGTATCTGGAGGAGGGAGAGGGGGAGGAGGTTAGCTGCTGATGAGTAGTGGTAGCGAGCGAGGGAGAGCTGCTTTTGGGGGTGGTGAGGAGATGAGGTGTTAGGCTATATAAAGAGGAAGAAGAGATGGGAGAAGGGAAGGGAGGAGATGTGGGTGCAGGGGACGAATTCGAGGGCGCCTGCGAACGCCGCCATGGAGGCGGCTCGGACCTTAATTTCTATTTATTGCTCGCGCACAGCTCACCTCTCTTATCTCTCTCTCTCTCTCTCTCTTGGTTCCCTTGGTTGCGTGCTCCCTTCTCTGCCCACCCAACCAGATGAAAGAGAGAAGGGATGCAAGAGAGAGGAAAAGGAAGAAATGGAATGATAGAGAGGGGAGAGAGAGAATGGCGGGGTAGTGTATTTTTCTTCCTTTTCTTTTTGCAGAGTTTGTTTTGCTTTGCCTTTGCCACCCTTTTTACATTTTGTACCTCGCCTTGCCGAGTTATTACCGGAGCTGTCCTTGCCCTTCTTCATGCCTTGCCAATAACAGCATGACTACATGGCGACAGAGGACAGGGAGGAATTTTTACTGACAGGAGAAAGAATACCTTTGCAGTGTGGTCGTCGTCTTCCTCTTCCCCACATCAGCTCGCATGCACTGCACTTGGTAGTTCAGCTCAGTTGGTAGAATAATTTATTTCCGTTATCTGAGTGTATTATTCTATTATTTGATGTCCATGTCCAACAGAAGGGTGAATACTCCTACTGCACTATATTAGTAGCATGCATGCATGGTATTTTTTATAACAAAACATTAGAATACTTACCAATTTTTATTTAATTATTAAATGATGAGGAGATATTTTATTTATGGTTGCAAAAACAGAGCATGTATGGTCTCTTTTTATTTATTTATTTTTAACTCTCTAAAAAAGCATATGATTGTCAATGACATAGTACCACTTATTAGCTACCCGAAGTACAAGGACAGCACTATATGTATAGGCAGCTCCACTTAGCTAGGTATGGTCAAAAGTAACGTACACTACACAAGCATGGAGCCTACGAGCTGCAACAATTCAATTCAGTTCAATTATATTCGTGCATAAACTTTAAGCTTGCTTAATACTATCTAGCGCATTAATGCAGCTAGTATCGTGTCCTTGCATATTGTCACAATGAATGTGTTACTTGGAAACAACTGTTTTGCTATATGGATGCAGAGGTAGTACAAGAGAATTAAGAGTATTATTGTACTATGCAATGGGGACATGCATGAAAAAGAAAATTTGTAAGTCCATACATAAAAAAGTGTACCCTCTCCATGAAATGTTTTAGAGTTCGTGGTAGATTTACTTATGAGTACCAGCAGAATAGTATAATATTATTATTGAGACATCTAGTATATTCCGATCCAACACCTTTGCCGGCTGGGTGAACAAAATCTTTTGGGCCGGGACAAGCATTGCATGCTATAGTGCACTAGTACCTTGTTGCAGACAGGAAATGTTGCACGCACTCTCAAAAACTGTTGGGAATTTTCATCCGCCTGTGCCATCACCGGAAAGCTGATTTTGCAGGTGGAGTGGAGCAGGAGCAGTGAAAAAAAGGCAAAGTGAAAAAAAAAAGGAGAGGGGGAACGGAACGGGAGCGGCGGCAGCGGCGGCGGCAGCTAGGAGTGGCCGTAGCTGGGCGAGTTTAAAACCCCGAGGGAGCGCGTAGCGTGGGGCCATCCCGGCCGTCTAGGCGCCAGCGGACGGCGCACGCCTCGCCACGTGGCGGGAATCCAGGGCCTGTGTCGGGTGCCCTTTCCGGCCGGCCGCGAAAGCCGCTGCTGTCCGGCAGGCCGCAGCTCCCCTGCTCTCTCTCTCTCTCGACCACGTTCTTGAACGCCATGGGAGGGACTAGGGAGGGAGGAGAGGGAGGGAGACGCGCGCGCGCGGCGGCACTGTAGCTAGGCGGCGGTAGGGTGAGGCGGCAGCGAGAGAGTGTGAACAGTTACACTAGTGACTAGTGAGAGAAGCTTCATGCATGGACATGGACAAGGATGGATCCCTGCAGGCAGCTGGCCCGGCCCCGTGTTTGTTGTTGCGGCCATGGCGTTTTAAATTGGTGTCTTGTTGTCACCACATGCCCCTGGCTTTCTTTCGATCTGCTCTGACGCCGCTGCTGCTGTTCATCCTGCTGCGGGCCGCGCCATGCCATGGCATGGCGTGGCGTGGCGTCGACACCAGTTGGTCTAGAACCTGTCAGCGCCTCATGATCCTCCTCCCCTTGCCTTAAAAAGGTCGCTGATCATCATGTAAAGCACACCCGAGGCTGCAGGGATCCTCTGCGCCGGGGAAGAGGAAGCCACAGGAACACCACCTTTGTGAGCTTGTCTCGCTCTCATGTCCCTGTGGCACGTACGATTCCCGTCGTGCATTTTTAGCATCGCATCGCGGGCCGGGGTTATTTTGAGCAAATCCTGTTAGTCTAGAATTAACGAAGCAAGCATTTGCTCAGTTTACCTTTTTGGACCAAGCGAGGACAAAATGCCCAAAAGAGCAGCAAAAAGGAGTACTTATATTAACGATCGTGAGAACACAAATGCATGGAACTATATTAGCTAGTGACAAGTCCTACTCCATATATTGAAAAAGGCAAGGTGTACAATTTAATTGTGTCCTAAGTTAAACTTAATTATTTAGTTTTGACCAGATCTATAAAAAAGTATATCAACATCCACAACACTAAGTTAGTTTTACTAAATCCACCATGAAATATGTCTTGATGGTGCATTTATTTATTTGGTATTATAGATTAATATTTTTTTTCATAAACTTCAAATAAATTCAGAAAAGTTTGAATTAGGATGAAATTAAACACCTTACATTTTAGAACGGAGAAAGTATGTGTTTATGTTGGATTGAAGGAAAAGAGATGGCCCAAACCAAGTATATATGGCCTTCTTTGGAACGAGGGATTTTCCCCAATTCCTACGGGGAATTCAAACGATTCTGCAAAAATCTTGTGAAATTCATGCGTGCCAAAAGAGGCCTACATATGGGAGCTAGGCATGTACAGTCTGAGGCCCCAAGAAATGCTCAAAGGAAACACCTGGAGGTAAAGAAAAAGCGCCAGCTCTGTAATTATTGAAATGATCAAAACTAAAGCACACCTTGAACTATACATATTGTTTAATTAGCATGGAAGTTGTAGTAATCGACGCTGACAAGCGCGGGTACTATACTATATATACTTTCATGAAACTTGAAGTTGAGGTTGACAACTATATTAGTTTCTTAATGTGTTCATAATACATTTACATGCTGCTGTGACGTGACAGCAAACCATATGACAAGGTCGTATGGTAGCTATATAGCAAAAACATGCATGGGCCTCCACTCCGACTGCTCCAGCAGCTGCATGCACGCACTTGTCCTACTACCTCTGATCCTACATGTATGTATCCATGCGCAACCATGCATTCCTAGTAGCCACTTTTGTTGGTTAAGCTAGCAACAGGCGGTCTTATTAGCTTATTAGGTCTTTGGTCTCTACCTAGTGGGTCCCCATCATCTCTGTTGCTCCATGTAGATACAGAATGTCTCATGAGGCACCATGGATAGTGATCATAACCAACTCAAATCAAGTCTTCTCCATAGCCCAGTACGCACTATATATGCTGGAGGCCAACAGCCAGAGACGACCAAAATGAGCTAACATGTGTGTAATATCTTGTGTATGCTGTTGTATGCTCTACAAATAAAAGGAGTGGGTAGCAAGCGAGATCAGATTAGATGCATGCAACTCTTTCTGATCGATCAATCAGAAGATCGATGACGATTACTGGTTAGCAATGATCAAGTCAAGTTTCCATCTCTCGACTGATCGACATTTGTATGGTTGCAATACTAGTGAGTCCTTTCACGGTCTGATATGATAAAAGGTAGACCAACCAACAAGCGGTAGGTTATATGGACGATCTATGTCGTTTCAGTAAAAAAGAATTGAAAGAATGCGAAAGAAGTGTAGAGGGTGCATATATATGTGTCGACAAGGTCTCTTGTCGATGGGAGTGATTCACACAGTGGAAAAGTTCAAGTGTCCAAAATAACACAGTAGCGTGCACTAAATAAAAGATCGATCCGATCCTCAAAGGATTGGATGATAGAATTAATAAAGTGATGGGCGATTACCATAGCGATGCATAGTCTGGATGCCGTACTAAGATTTTGTTAGGGTGACCGGCTTAGACGCCTAGTAATACTTATCTGATTATCGAGTTTGATCTCGATCAGTTGTTTGTTAGTTGTCAGTTCAAACCCCACCTTTAACTCAATAAATTTAGATGAAAAGATTATTGTCCTGAAAAAATAGATGGATGGGCCAAGTGAATTATTCCAATAATTATATATACTCAGCAATGCAAGGACTGAATAAAAACAACGGCCAGCTTCCATTCTCTCCAGGCCCCATTTTCTCTCCTGTACAACACTGGAGCGGTTTGTCTGAACCAGGCAAGAATAGAATATCTATGCATATATTCTCTTCCTGTCATCGAGTGAATTAATCATCGCCACATTCATCTCTCTTCAGCCGGACTCAGAAATGAGACATATCATTGCGTTGCAGGTACCTCAGTTCATGTGGGTCCAGCTTGATATGAAATTATTTGGGCGAAATTTGTCCACATAAAATGGTCGCGAATTTTTATACAACATGTAACTATAGTTTAGGTTTTTTTTTTAGAGTCGGCGCCTGATATACCTACATTAAGAATGGTTTCCAAGTACTAAGAAAAAGATCAGGTATCATCATATGAAATAGGAACATAATTAACTCCATTTGATCTTTTCTTCGTAGTAATGTATATGAAACCACCCAAATTAAAAGGTACAGTCTCCATATGTGCTAAAAGTTCTATCATCAGAAATTTTTTTTTGATTAGCAAAATGGAAAAACACATCTAATAACATGCTAGTTGCAAATTAATGATTATGTAATTGCTTAAATCTGGGACACGAAGAACAAAGAACATATACAATGGGCGAAGGATCAACTATCTTAATTAATTACCCATAATATATATGGTTAGCACTACGGTATGGTCTTTATTATATAAATTTGATTTTTTTTATGTGCCCACATGCAAGAACCATGATCCCAGCAGAATGGTATTATTTTTGCATAAGAAAACCATGATGTTTTCTAAGTAAACCACTATGCAAAGAACTAGTTCATCATTGACCATTGCAATTTGGAGTACAACAATTCTTTTGTGATACATAAAAGGTATATTCAGTCAAACTCATAAAACATATGCCTTTTGATTGTTTGACGCGTGCGAGTTTCTAAGCCTCTGAATTTGATTGAACAGTGTGACTGCATCTGAATACCTTACATTTAGATTCTCTTTTATATTGGGTCAAAGCATAATTCAGTTTTCCACGGAGTACCAATTAAAGGCCCTTGTGATAAGAAACTTTCCTAACTTTTTCTTTAGTGCACATATGAACAGTGTGCTCTACATGCAGCAAACAGGCACCATGGGTCATTCAGCCGAGGCGAAAGGAGAAGAGAATATGTTTCCACTGATATGTGTGTTTGTGTAATCCCTTCATGTGGTCATTGTAAATAATGCAAAGCATTTTGCTCTGCTTATCTGAAATGAGATCGTATATATCAATCTCCATTCAAGCACGCACATATGTTAAGTATACCGGTATTTTAATTCCCTTTTATTTTTATACTTGTTTATTAGTGTATAGAGTGATCAAGCAGGGAAGAAATACAAAAGATCCCGGCCCGTAGCATGATGAACAACTTCGATATATTGCCCTAAAATTAAAGAAAAGGTACAACTCTCTAATATATGTGTCTGATTGAGCGATATGAAAGCAGCTAATACATGAGTAGTGTTGGGGTAAATTTTGCACATAGAAGATCCTTGTACTCTGAAGAAGGAAGTACTGAGGCGATCGAATTCTATTTTTTTTTACTTTGTTTATCTGTTTGGCGTTGTTGGGTACAGAAGGGATTAAAAGGGCCCCTAAAATTTGACATTGACAGTGATGTGGGTGAGGACCCAATAATTGAGTACTCGCTGGCCTTTGCTCTCGAGCCCTGTGCAATACACGAGTTGACTCTTCTTTTACTCCCTTTCACTCATTTCAGTCCCTTTCTGTCCCCATCCACAACACCACATGAATGTGCGCGCGTTTGTATGTATGTACTGCAAAGACATACACACCCACACCCGAGGAAGGAGAGAGAAAGAAAAAAGAAAAGGGGGGAGAGAGAGAGAGTGCCATGCATAATGCCCAAATCCCTATGCTTAACTAACTCATTCCCTTTGGAGTTTGGGGGTCGTCGCTTGAGGAGCAACCTGCTGCAGAGGGATGCCGGCCGGAGGTGCTGCATGCCTTGAGAGGTGTGCCATTAGGTTTTTGAATGACACACTCAGGCCGGCCGGCTGTGTCATCCTGTGGATTGGACGATATGATGCTGCAGGTCCCAAAAATCGACAGCACCTCTTCCTCCTGTTCTTGACCATTCTGAAAGGGAATTGCATGCCTAAACAACTCCGATTCATCATCACCTGTACTAAATATAAAGCTGCTAATTTTCGCTAACTGTATAGCTAACTAGCTAGAAAAGCTGCTCTTCTCCCTGCAGCGTCTGAGGCTCTGATGAGATCATATAAAGGGTATGGCCAGGACATGATGATTCGAATTACGACCCGACATAGATATCACGTGACGTGCCACTGAAGCTGACAACAGAAACACTTGAGCCAGTGAATCCAAATCATCTGCAAAAGAGAATACTGGAAATTACTGTAACACCTCAGAGAAAAACAAATAAAACAAATCTCTATTGTAATGCATGCAATTATAGACATGCATGCTTGATCCCCCAGGCAGGGAAACTAGACACAAGTCCAAGTCAAGTGATGGCCCCCACCTCTTCTGTACTCTAGCTAACTCCTTCAACAGTAGCTGTTGCAGGAAGCTCTTAATCGGAGGATTAATTATTTAATTTGCTAGTACTAGTATTTCTCAAGGTACTGTTTCAGTGCTTCCCACACTAATTGCTAGCTAGCTTTTAATTTACTAGAATTTTCTATCATGCGCATATCTAAATATTTTGAATTTTTCTTTTTTTTTATCAGCTGTGAAGTTATAGGTTGATAAATAAAAGAGGAGCAAGAAGAAAAACTAAAGCCAGCAGGAAAAGGCCATGCATGCCTTTTGTTCCAGCGCCAGCTATGGGTCGCCTCGCGTGTCCAAGTGTATATGTGGTGGCCTCGTACTGGTTGCACTATAGCAGAACAGTAGCTTTATTTTTCTCTCTCTCCAGAGGCCAGCACCAGCAGCGGCGATGGAGAGGCCGGCCGATGCAGCAGCAGCAGCAGCAGCAGGTAGCTCATCTCATCAGCTCCGCCGGCCGGGCGTTTCCACGAGCAAATAGATGCAATAGGGATGCCCCGTCCCTTGTCGCAGCGGCTTGACAAGAAAGCGCAATAGAAACCCGGGCCGGCCGACTTGATGGCTGCTGGGCCAAGCGTCACATGCCTGCATGGCTCACCCGGCCGGTCACCACGCCCTTCACCGCGCGTCTCTCCGATCACCTCTACCCTCCCTTCACCTCTCAACTCACTCAACACTCATGCACTGATCACCTCGCTACCTTCTAGCAGCTACACTCCTACCTACTAAGCTAGTAGCGCCCTCCTCTTCCCCCTACCTTTGCTCGCATTTTTGTTCTCCTTTTCTTTCTATCACTGCATATATATACACCAAATGCTCCAAAATACATTGTTGCGCATCAAATTGGATTAGTGTTATTATCTCATCACCACCTTAATAATAAACAACCCAAAGCCTTCAAAATTCAGACCAACCAGGAGTATCTTGTATTCCCCTTCACAACCAAAGCTGCGCGTGTTCAGGCACAGCGTGTTGTAAAAACTCTTTTTCTACCTATTAATACAAAAAATACGCAGCTCTACTGCGTATTCGAGAAAAAAAACTTGTATTCCCCTTGAGCAAATCTCAAGTGGATGTGTAGTATTATAAAATGCATTTATTGTACTAATAACGATACATATAGCAGACCAAATTGCATCTGATAATAATTAGTAAAAGCAGGCTAGTAGTGGAGCATATATACTGTAGTATTTTCCAAGCAGGGGCAAAAACAGAAATAAAAATAAAAACTTTCTGTCCAGTTGTGCATCGGCCCCATCGATTCCATTTGTAGCAAGCTTGCCTCCAATGGGCCAGCAGATGAACAGGGTAGGCACCGTAGCTTCTTGTGATCACTGAAAGATATGCTAGCGCCAAAAAAAAACGTATAAAATATTTGGTGGCCGTATGTTGCAGGCTCGCAGTGCATCATCATCCGCCCCCCTACTAATCTACCCTATTACCGCTAACACAACAAAGCAAACAAGAAATATATTTAAACTAATCGAATCGTGAGTGTGTTCGCGGCAGCAGTGGCAGCAGTGTGCTGCGATCCATTCACCCTTTAATGAAACATTAGCAGCAGCACATGTCTCAAGATCACTAGGCAGTATCTTAAGCCCCTCCTAGTACCCCACTAGATGAGACACAAACACCTGCTGTGCTGGGCTAAAAAGGATCATTAGGGGGGCGCCCCCCCCCCCCCCCCCCGCATCTTTTTTTTTTCCTTCTTCCAAATGGTGGTGATCATGTGATGTTTAGCCGTAGTGCTTGCAGTAGAATATGCCCTAATTGCATGCCTCCCCTGCTTGGGCTTGCTGCTCCAGAGAAAAGCAGTTCATTGCATACCTCAACTGCCATCATGCTGTCACTCCCTTGTTTGCTTGCTTCTTGAGTGCATAAATAGTACAGATGGTGTGGTGCCTGTGCCTGCATGGTTGGATGAATTCCATGCTTATATGATTAGGAGAGAATTCTTCATTTGTTTATGAGGTGAAATGAATCGATCATAAATCTTATTCAGGTATAGTAGTACATGAAGATGTCTGTGCCCTGTCAGATATCAGACATGTAGCTGCATGCAGGCTGCAGCACGAGCCTATGCACACAGCTGGAGTCCTCTTCAGCGTTTGACCAAACCTGGGTTCTCCAAGCACTGTTTCTAGCCAAATCTCCTGTTGCAAGACACCTTGACCAAATTATCAGTGTTGGCGCAAGCAACCAATCTCAAGAAATCCCACCCTGCACCAGAAATTGACCTTCTCCGCTCTGCATCCGAACCGAGCTGGAACAGCAGGAGCGGCGCCCATATAATCAGGGCGATCCAATCC
Organism: Panicum miliaceum; assembly: GCA_032594955.1. NCBI lineage: Eukaryota > Viridiplantae > Streptophyta > Magnoliopsida > Poales > Poaceae > Panicum > Panicum miliaceum. Next base: position 32,233,913 of record CM064071.1, on the reverse strand, counting down.
AAGCCTCTGAGCAAAAGTTTCGAGCGAGTACTCTGCATCAACTGTAGCGGCTGCGGTTGGGGGAGAGACTTGGGAGCACACCCTCTCAGGAGTTGCAGTCCATCTCCTGATGAACAGTGCGGCGCCAACTGCAGGCATGTGCCGTGTCCGCCCGGCCGCGCCAGCTCGGGCCACCCGTGTCCCGACTCCACAAGCACCGAGTCAATCAGCAACAGCCACGGCGCGCATGAATGCGTGATGGAACACCAGGGGGACAAGTTCATGCACACGTGCACACGGCGAGGACGCCCTGTAGCTGCCGGAAGGGACCCCCGGGTGGCCGGGACGGCCGTGCGGGCGTGTCCGTCGTTGCTCGCTCGTCCATGCCCCTGGTCTGAACTTTGAACCATACAGTTACAGTCTCTGAGTTATTTCAGGGAGACAGGTCCTCCATACCCCAATTATTAGTGGTGAATCGGACAGTCAGTCGTTTTCATCTGCAAGGAAGTGCCGTCCAGTAAGGAAATTGCAAATAATGAGATGTGTTATCAGAAGAAATGAAAACAGAGCAAGGGAATGAATCCATGAGTACTAAATCAATCTGACAGTAAGGGAACCTGGTGACCAGCTCACCTACTGTTTGTTTCTCTAGGAAACAAGGGCCACTTGCAGTTTTGATCTTGTAAAGCTACTAAGCTGTTAGCATTCAGCAGGAGAATTATGGAGCGGGAAAAGATTTCAAAAGGAATTGGCCAAGGCCATCTAAGGTTTGATAACAAAAATGATGTGCAAACTGAAGTAGTTCATAGAAACACAATAGAATGACAACGCTGGGCAAGCCTGGGTATGTTGGATCCTATTGCCATGTGTGCATAGATAAAAGAGAGATTTATATTGGAACATACGACACCGCAACATATTTCCAACAAGCATGATGACACCATCAATCAGTAATATTTACCAGATGCTGCTGATAGGACGCACTGTGAATTTTCATGTAGCATACCTGATGGAATTGTTACCAGGACCAGGCTTGCCATTCCGTAATTTCCCTGGCTTACTCCAATAACTGAATGAGAAAGTAGGGAACCATTTGGTGGTATTACACAAGCCATCTGTAAAATCAACATATTATCAGTGACATTGGTAATATAAAACAGACAATGGCATACTATGCCTTTCACTGATATAAGGTTTAAAGATTGGTCCTGACTGTCCTAAACAGTTGTTCTGACAGAGAGGGGGTCACCAAATAGTAGTTATTAGCATAATAAATAGAGCATTGTTGAAAACCTGTGATAAGACGCTCGGGTTCAAATGGAAAAAACACGAACAGGTACATGCAACAAGGTCTCCGTTTTGCTTCAACTAGGAGCCTGTTCGAAACTGTCAGACTAACATCCAAAGGATTGGTGCCATTAGCTTCTAGTAGACATACATCTTTTTGGGGATGCCGCAATATGTTCAGTACACAGCATTGCAGCATACTTGGTGAATAAAGACCAAGTAATGGCGCTCTCACTTCTTTGGCAGCTTCTGAGAAGTGACCGTTCCTTGAGATGGAACCTATTGTTTTGGGGTAAGAGAAACAATCTTCTTTTGGGTTCATAACTAAAACATGCCTTTTCTCTATCAAGCTTCATGTACATCTTCACCGCATGATGGATGTAGCATTTATCAGTTATCATTGATGCCTGCATTTCAGTCTCATGGCATGCATGATGCATCTTTTCCAATTAAATTATCACCTTTTCAATCAAATCACCCACTTTCGGCAACTGCTTTGCAAGACCACAATAAATGTCTATTCACACAAAACTGAACACGTCAGGCAAAAATTTTTGAGTGGTAATTAGTATTAACCAAAAACAGTTTCAATCTTTTTCTCTTCAGAGGATAGTGGCAGACAGTTACCTAGCTCGTTTTTCCCCCTTAGGTAGCTATCTAGTTAAATTGTGAAGATTAAATTAGGAACGAAACAGAAAGAATAAAGTGTTGTCTTCTACAGATACGCTGTTGTGATTATTAAATAACTTTTTAAGATCCCTGGCATGCAAAACTACGATTATCAAACTAATATGCCAATTAGTTGCAGGCAACTAAATGGGTCATATCCTAACTGAGATCTTGTATACCTGTTGCCTGATTAGATAGATCCTCAAAGCACTTGCTGCACATCTTCCATTCGCCAGTGATCATGCTCCTGGTCAGGAATCAGTCTTTTACAGTCTTACAGATTTATGACCTTCACGAATGCAGATAGGAACATCTCGAGTCGCAAATTGTTGAAGTGTATCCGCTCCTCCTACGATTATCATATCAAACTCTCGTTATGGTGGCAGAATGAATACAACAGACGGTGTAATCATACTAAATGGCACCAAATTTCGAACCTCAGATAGAAATCTAAACTTTTTTTCGATGAACGATAGAAATCCAAACTGATTATTTAGATATTTGAACCAAATTTTCTAATTTGTGTATAAGTAATGACAACTAATTCGAGAACCAGGCAAAGCTTCATGGTTGCATACATGACATGGCAACCATATCATCCTTGTATTCCACACGACTATACGAGCATGTGCAAGTTAACAGATTCACAGCGAAGCTGGACTTACCCTATGTAAGCAAAACAAAATTTCCACATTGGACCAGCCAAGCAGAGGGTTCCTGCACAGCATTCATTAATTGGTCTGGCTAACAGAGTTTAAGTGTTCAGGGAGACATCCCGGTCCTCACCAATGGGGCATGCAGCCATCCATCATCTGATCCCTATTCAGGCATCGCAGTGGGAAACGTTCGAGCAAATTCAGAATGCATTGATGATCCCTATTCACGGCACAGCGCGCAACAAAAGAACACCCACATTGCAAAAGCATACCCACTAATCTAATCCCTCGCGATACCGCGTTACCGAGCAAGGCGAGGCAGGAGCAGGCGGAGCGCACTTACCTCGGCTCGGCTGGGCGCCTCCCCCTCCTCGACGAGACCCATTTGGACTCTCCGGCAAATCCGGGCCGCAAGTCCCCGTGCCAGAGAGGACCCCGTGCGTCCTGGCCGGCGCCGGCGACGGAGGTTTCGGGGAACGAGGGGGGCTGGCAACACCTCCCGAGAACCCCCGAATCCTGTATTGAGCCGCGGACTTGCCGACGGCAGCGAGGACGACGACGACGAACACACGTGCAAGTGCAGGCGAGCTGCGGTTGCTCTGTTTCCTCGTTAGGCTGGGCCTAGCCGCGACTCTTAGCCCAAAATGGGCCGAGCCGACCGCAACGTTCTTCTTCATGGCTTTTGTATTCCAAACGGGCTGGTCCGTAGGTAGTCTCTCTATATTCCCGTATTCCGATTCGAGAAGGCGGGGTTAGTGGAGCGAGTGCGTAGATCGGGCCAACCCATGGGCTGACAGTGCTCTGATGGCCCAGTGCGGCGTTGGTATTAACGATCGATAGCTCATTCTTTGTCTTCTCTCACTAACAAAAACTTTTTGCCAAAAAAATACCAGTTGGAGCTAGTATTTGTGTACCTGCGCCACATGCACTCTATTCGGATCCAAGTGCTAATGGATAAAACTGCAAAACACTAAGCAGTAATCCATCCAAACGGGAGTCCATGCTAACGAATGATCTAAATTTGAGCCATACCATAAAATGGTGTCTAAACTTTAACCAAAAGAAGAGAGCCGATGGATGCTAATGATATTATTCTTCCCTAAATTTTAACCATAGTTATGTGCTAAAATTTGGTTGCACTAAACTTTAGCAGGTATTAAGTTTTAGCTTTAGACGATCCAAACATAGCTTAACCTAGCTGTATGCAATAAGCACGTAACGCGAGCCTTCTAAAAATTTGCTGCAACGAGAGGGCGAGCTGATTGTGTTTGGCAAGTTGTTGAAGACGTTGGTTAGGAGCATCGATCATTCCAAAGCACCTTCCTGCCTGTCGGTCACGTGCTTAGGTGTGCCGCACAATGCTCGCTCGCATCGGGCACGGCGCTAACCGATCACCACCCACCCCGTGCATGATAAACCCTTTACCATAGGCAACGCGTTGGACGGCCGGATCAAGCGGTGCGCGGCCGCCCGACGGCCGAGATAGAGGCGCATGCCCTTTTACCGTATCCACCCTGAGAGATTGGGTATTTCGTAGAGAGGAGGAAACGTGCGCGCGCTAGCCAAACAGAACATGAGTGTTGGCCGACGACGACACCGAGCTGGAAAGCGCGTCCGCTTCCTTCCTTCCCCGCTAAGACTCGATCGCCGAGCGTGCATCCGACAGGCAAACGATGTGACGTGCGCGGGTCGTTCGTCCGGCTCCGATCGCTTCGAGTAGTCCTTTTTTTCTTGAGATAAAAGTCGCTGTCATTTCGGCCCCTTTTTTCAGATGGGTCTATACCGTGCGCGATGCCGTTTCATCTTTGACCTATCCTCTGTGTTGTTGTCATCTAGCCATATAGGTAGGGTTCGTAGGCCCTAATGCGGCTGTGTGACTCCGTTGTCAAGGAGCTTTTGTTATCTTTGTTCAACTAACTATTCAAGTTGCTTCCTCCACCTCTAGCTCCGACTACAAACACTCTTTCTCTTCAACATCTGTATCATCATTCACTTTAAAACGAATGGACATATAAAACAGCAATGTCAAAACCTGTACTTGAAGTTGTTGTAGTACTTTCAGAAAGAAAAACACCAGTTGAAGTAGTTAAGTTTGTTAGTTGCAAGTCGCTGGAGCCGCGTTGTGCTAACGAACACGCTAGAACTGCAAGAGCCCACCGCCCACCGACCTCCCTAAATACATGCCGGGAATCATTCGAAACCGCGGCCCCAAATCGCAAAACTCCCAGAAACATGATAGCCTAGCGCCCTAGAGTAAGATAAGACTCTCGAGCCCAAAATTATCTCAAAGCTAAGGCACCAAATCCAAAGAAAACCCACTAATGCGGGATTAATCTGCAAGCGTGCTTGCGTTTGCTTTTTTACTAATACACCCTCCCTCCCCTCACCTTCTCCACGCCACCCCACCCACTGCCTCGCCTCCTCCAATCCACCTCGCGACATCGCACGCGCGCCTCCTCCCGCGACGGCGACTCCCGCGGCGACGCCCTAGGGTTAGGGTTCCGGCGACTTCCGCGCCCCGGGGATCGCGTGGGAGATCCGTCCATGTCGTCCGACCCCTCGCCCCACCTCCCCGCGCCGGTGGCCCCGCCGGGCGCGGCGGAGGTGGATCCCCAGTCCCAGCCGGCCGCGCCGCCCGCCGAGCCTCCGGAGGTGATGCACCGGACGAGGGCCGTCGACTTCCTCGGACGCCGCACGCCCATCGTCTACCAGAACGACAACGGCCCCTGCCCGCTCCTCGCCATCTGTGAGCTCCCGCTCGATTCCGAACCCCCTGCGAGTTCACCGCGCGCGCGAAGTGCTTTTCCAGCTGTACTTATGTCTCCGGTTTTCGTTTGTGCAGGTAACGTGCTGCTGCTGAAGAATGTGATCAGCCTGAACCCGGACGCCAGCGAGGTGTCGCAGCAGAAGTTGCTATCGCTTGTCGCCGAACGCCTCATCGATTCCAACAGCGCCGTACAGGTTCGGTTTTAACTCTCTCTATAGGGGGTTGTTTGTGCTCAGTTGATCAACGTGAGAATGGTGTTGTGTTGGGATGCAACAGCAGTGTGCAGGTTAGATTAAATTAGGTTGCGGGCTGTGGTATTGATCGGTGTGATAATGGTTTTGGGATGCAATTCGTAGGACAAGGACGAGGAGTACGTCCGCAACCGGGAGCAGAACATCGCGGATGCCATCGACCTTCTCCCGCGCCTCACGACAGGCATTGACGTGAATGTTATGTTCAGGAAGTGCGTAAGGGTTTTCAGCTTGTTGATCGGTGATTTGTCGTGTGCTTGTGTGAATGTATGTTTATTCTGATGTTCACTGGGGTGTGTATGTTGCAGGATTGATGACTTTGAGTTCACCCGAGAGCGTGCCATATTTGATCTTCTGGATATCCCACTATACCATGGATGGATAGTGGACCCTCAGGTGTGTTTGCTACCTTACCACTTAGCTAAAATGCTTCCCTGGGCTGTCCCGTGATGTTGCTGATTTCAGTTGGATTTGTGCATGTCATATTGTTCCTAAGTTTTGCACTCACTACAGAGTTCTGATCCATGGACTAAACCATCTGATACAGTTATTAGCTATTTTTGTTGAAATTACACTTGCAACATTCCACTGATAGAACTGATCAGTTTAGTCCTAGAAAGCTTATGTTTACATGATTAGATTATGTCATTTGCTTGGTAGGTCTTTTTGTTTTGTGGGTGTGTGTTTTCAAAACTTGTTAGATTTGCTATCTTATGCAAAGCGATCTGTTAATCTAGGATGCGTAGTTGCGTACCCTACAGTCTCTGACTACCTGTCTCTGGTGTTTTTATGCACTTCTGGTTCGACATTGACGTACGCTTAAAATTGTGAAGTCTACGTACTGAGCCCTTTAAAGCTACTCCCTCTTAAATTTTAGGCGGGAAAATTTAGACCTTCCATTTTCTGAATTGACTACCAATTAGTTGGTGTAACCGGTGCGCACACGTGGTTGTGCTAGGAAAGATTTAAAAGGAAAGTTAATTACTGAGCTTGCTGCCATCTTGACCGTTTTAATTTATATAGGGAAGTTATCCCCTGATATTAGTATTAGGAAGCCACCGAAATTCAATGCTGATCAATCGTGTATTCGTGTCCATCAATTTAACCGGCAAGGTGCACGCACTATCTGACAAAATATTCGTGAACATGACACGTGTGCACTACTGCCAATTAGAGCTGTTCCTTGTCACTTCTGCCACATTTTTTTTAAGAAAAACTTTGTTCCTCACCACTCACCTGCGATGTTGATCTTGTCTTCTCCTCACGACTAACTTGACACGTTGGATCCATCTGTACATTAGCTATGTAATAATTCATTACAAATAGTACAGGTGGGTGGGTTTCTGTTGATCGTGTGTTTAATTAGTACGTGGCTCATCCTTTTCTATTATCATAATGATTTGAACTGGTTGTGTACCATATTTTTCTTCTTTAGTGATATGATATGCAGCTCTCTTGTGTATTTGAGAAAAATAATTCATTACAAATAGTAGATATGGTGACACAAAAGAATATAGACCAAATAAAATATGTATGCATTCCAAATACGTTACGTCCTATTGTACGAAGTTTCCAAATAGAAAATCACTAACATGTATTTAATAGTTATGGATGTGGTCACCTTCTCTAATCTTAGCCATTTAATCAAATAGAATGGGCGATCCGTACCAATTTGGGAGTAACCTAAAATTTGCCCTGTATAATAGATGCAAATTTAATTTGCTTTGCAACTTGCAAGCCACCTTTTACCATTGCTGATTCAATATTGTCTTCAGGATACTGAAACTGCTACTGCTATAGGATCGAAGTCCTACAATGCTCTTGCTTCTGGGCTCGCTGAATTCAAGTCAGGGAAACCAACAGAAGAGGATAAACATATGGAGGAAGAACCTGTTGATTTTGCTGCTGCGACTACTGCAGCATTAAAGATTCCTTCACCCAGTGTTTCTCAAGGGATGTCATTTGATGAACATACACTCCCAGACTCATCTGAACCACAAATAAGGCGAGGCGACCGTGAGGAAGAAGAGGAACTGATGAGGGTTCTTAATCTATCGAAAGCTGAAACTATAGCTGCAGTTGATGGATCTGTTTCTTTTGACACTTTGCGTAGTCATTCATCCTCCAACGTGGAGGAAACACCACAGAGTGAGAGTTTTCAGTCAGAGGCACCTGAGGTGGTGGGGCTAACAAAAGAAGAGGAACATGGTAATCATGCTGTGAGTGATGATGGTTCCATACTACCGGTCACAAATGGTGCTGTTAATAGCAGTCAAGTTGTGCCCAAAGAATCCCAAGAAGCTTTGACACCTAAAGAACCTGAGGACAATGCAATGAAGAATATGCTACCAGGGGACCTTGATAAATCCGTTCAATCTTCAGAATCTACTCCTGCTTATGCATCTCATGAATCTTTTGCTCCCAGTGACGACCAGCCTGCTACTCCCATTCTTGTTGAAGCTGATAACGAAACCTGCAGAGGACATCTTGATGCAGACGAGTCTACTGATATTGAGGGCAGTTGTGACTCAGCTGCAGCTTGTGAAGCTGCTCCAGGTCATGCTACAACAGAACTGGATGAGAAAAGTGATTCTTTAAATAATTTGGAGCCTCCACCTTCAAGCATTCAGGAATGTGAACCAATATACCAAGGTGAAGAGCACATACTTGGCACCACAAATGTGGCATATGAAAATCAAGAGCCAGTGTATGAGGGGGAGGTGGTTCTTGCTGAGCAGGCTGACAAGACTGGGGAAACTAGCCATTGCTTAGAAGACAAGGCCACAGAACATCAATGTGAGAATTTCGTTTTTTCCACAGTTATTGACTATTTCTATGTATCTCTTTGTGGCCGTGAATGATTTATTTACTGTATTTGGATTCACACTTCAAATTGATTTATTTTCAGGGGAACTGATTGATAATTTTCTACGGACTACTGCTAACCAGCTAACTGTCTATGGGTACATCTCTATTCTATGCTCTATATACATATTTTTGCCAGTTGCATTCTCATTTATCACAATTTAAAATTTCAATGCCGCAGTCTCTTCTGTTTACAAGAGGGACTTAACGAAAGAGAGCTTTGTGTATTCTTCCGTAATAATCACTTCAACACTATGTTCAAGGTATGCTAAATCAAGTGTTATCTGATTACTTTAATGGATTTGTTTTTATTTATTTTCTATATTTATGCTGCAGTACAACGGGAGTCTATATCTCCTAGCAACCGATCAAGGTTTTATAAGCCAAACTGATTTGGTGTGGCAAAAGTTGGATGAGGTATGTTTAACTCTTTTGTCATTGTTTCATTCTCGTTTGAAATGAAAATCCTTGCTGATTTTTTTTATTCTCAACCGGCAATATATAGGTGAATGGTGATGGAGTTTTTCTTAGTAGCAACTTCACACCATTTAAGGCTGAAACTCCAAGAAACGATTCATGGAATGAGCAGCAAGCTATGACGAGTACTGCTGTATGTATAACATCAATAAACTACTATACCTTTTATTAGGTACTGTAATGCTAACCAGTTCAAATTTATTTCTGTCCACAGGATTATATCGCTCAATTTGACAACACTTCTGGAAAGTATGTTCTTCCTACCTTTCTTTTCTTACTGTGGTTTATTGTTCAGGGAGTGTATGATATTTGAAGTTTTCGATATCCACAACCATGTGACTACTTGTATGAATTTGTAATGTGCAGCAAGTGTCCATCAGTTGGATATGATATTATGCCAATTGGAGACCTAGTTGTTAGAATCGAAACTCTTACTCTCATCGAGAGGATGACACTAGGAGTTGGGGCAATTTTCTGGTTTACTTCTCACACAATGCCATGCCAACCCGAGGGGTTGGGGTTACATATTTATAGCTGGCCAAGACAGCCAAGCATATGCCAAGATGCTAGTCTAAAAGCTAGTGATGCTTAGTCTAAGATGCTGCCCTAGATGCTGTCCTAAAAGCTAGTCTAAGATGCTGTCCTAGATGCTGTCCTAAAAGCTAGTCTAAGATGCTAAATGCTGTCCTGATAGATGCTGTCTTGGTTGGGGCAGCAAGACCACCATGCCGAGGACCACAAAGACCAACAGTACAAAGACTTATCCCATCACTTATCCCATCACTAGTTTCTTTTTTTTTATGGCTCATTGCTCACATCTCGCGTGCCCACAAACTTCATTCCCAAATTTGTTACCCTCACACCACCACATACGCTCCAAACCCATCGATTTGACAAGCGAGCCCATTGGAAGCTGAGGCACAGTATTCTGCTATTAACCAAGCACCATGGCTCTATTTGAACTTGACTATTTGATCGTTTGGCTGGGATCATCTATTGGAATGTTAGCTTAACATGTACTTAAAATGACCGATATCTGGCATGATTTATAGGAGATCTTGAGTTTGTTTAATGTGCTGTATCATAGATGTGCACTGAGCATGTTCATTACTTTAATCTGAGCATCAGTTTAATTAAATACCTTCATCATGCAGTTTATGGTTTATAGGAGAACTTGTTCAATGTGTTGTATCATAGATGTGCACTGAGCATGTTCATTACTTCAATCTGAGCATCAGTTTAATTAAATACCTTCATCATGCATTATTTTAGCTGATCTGAATCAGTTTGGTATGATAGAAATTCTGATGTTTGATTAGGCTGTAGCTACCTGTTATTCATGGAAGCCTGTTTTCAAGTTTGCACTTGCATTAGTTTGTTTGACAAAATGTGAATGGTATGGGAAAATGATTGCACAATGCACAGTGGCACAAGTTGAATTCAGACTTGAATACAATCATTGTACCAGCTGCTCCTTGTTTATGATATGTTATTGTTTCACATGTGTTACCTAAGTTCTAACACGTCCATTTTCGTTCTCCTATGCTGGCAGCTCTGATCTGGAGCTAGCTATAGCACTTCAGCAGCAGGAGTTTGAGCGGCAACCTCAAAGGTTTCAACCTCCACCACCACAGCAACAGCAGCAGCAGCAGCAGCAACCACAGATACAGCACCAACCAACTCAATCTGGCCGACCAGGACTTGTTGTTGGTCCAAGGGTAAGGTTCCTTTGTTCTATTATAGCAATTGTATACTCGTACTGCCATCAAAACCTCATTTCTTACTACCACCTATGTTTATCGGCTTTGCGTTTGGGATTGTTTTAGTTTGGATTCAAATATGGCCGCGACCTGTTGTCTTGAAGCCATCATGACCTTACTTCTGAATCCTAAAGTTGCTAGTTGCTACCGTATTCAATCAAGTATGTTATTGCTGGGAGGTCTTTACAAAGTTTACTTGTGAACTCACAAGGTCACCTATTTTCCCTCCGTAAACTTCACCAGCGTATGAATCAGTAATTGTCTAAGCTTAATTAGGGGGGGCCTAAACAAGTAAAAGGTGATGATGTGATGCGAGTCTGAGGGTGCATACAACGAGGTTGAATGCATGGCCGTCTATCTATAATAGACAAAACAAGATTTCTTCTGTGTTCGAAGCATCTCATGAATTGATGGTGCCAATTTACGTAGTTTAGTATCTTTTTAAACTCAGTTCCGGTTATACCATGGGTTCTCTTGTTGCTGTTATATTGCATCTTTTAGGCTTTGGCTTCTTGTTTCCTGCTTCTCTGTGCTACTTTAACTGATGGATATGAATATTGTGATCGTCCTTGTGCAGCAGAGGTCCAACGCCCCACCTCCAGCAAGAAGTGAGTCGAAGAAAGAGAAGTGCATTGTCATGTAAAAAATATCTTCAACAGAAGGAAAAGAAAAAAAAGAAGAGATAAGGGACGCATTTTATACTGTAAAGAATTGGTTTCTTTTGCAGAGACAGTGTCTGTTTTTGGCCACCTTGAGGCTTTCCCGTTCTTGACTTTGGTTTTTCATTGTTGTTGTCTCTGGTGTATGTACATAACATCAACGAATAAAGTGTAGAAACAGATGCTGTCAAAATGATAGCCTAGTGCAACTTGATTTGATTCATTATCCGACTTAAACTGTGCGTTCAAAAGTTGCGATTTTTCTATATGCTCTTTCGGGGAATACGTACTCTATGACAGACAACAGGAATCAACTTTACAGTCATTCTTAGCCCAAAAATGTCTTGTTTACAGGAGTTCAGATTACAAATGACTATGTGCACTCTCGGCTCGATCGATATTCTACTACCACAGGCAGAGTCCGGCGGGTATCTCACAGGAGGTTTCTGTAATAAAAACAACAATTTCAACGAAGAAACGAAACAAAACTGTCGCACTATACTGGTTAGCCACTTGATGCCACCGAAGAATAAGGATGTTTTGGGTTTGGGTTTCAAAATGGAGGAGCCGTAGTGGGTATCCCATTGCATAAACGGAGGAATCCCCTGCCTGCGTCTCAGCGTCTGTAGGCTCCAGCCTTTACTCTTACACGCCACTGCACCACACATTCAGACTATCTCGATGTACACTTCCCCATTGATTGGGGCTGCAAAGAACGCGATGAGGAAGGGGAACCTCCCAAGGCATGTGAGGAAGTCGTCCCTGCTGATCTTTTCGTCACCGTCGACATCGAACGTCTTGAACAGCCTCAGCATCTGTCAAAGGTTACATTTTCAGATGATTGGCATCTTGATGGTAACACAGCGTTACACGTTTGTAGCAGAGGAGCGACAAACGTAGCAGAGGAGCGACGGAGACTTACCCCGTCATCAGACGGTAGAAGCATGCTTAACCGCAGGACGTCAGCCAGCTGCCCCCTGGAGATGTCGGATGTTTCAGGATCCCTGCACTTCTCAAAGGCGGTCTCACACGCACCCTGGAACAGTGGTTGCTTCCTCAGGTGTGCACACCCAACCAAGAACTGCACACATGATACAAGGTCTCACAGTGCATTACAGAAGTCTTGCTGTTGTATGTAAAACTGCATGGGTCTTGTAAAATCCAATTGAACATTGAAGTTGATACCTGACGGAATGTAATCGAATCCATAATGCCAGAATTGAAGTAGTGAAATATCTGCAAAAAGAGTAGAAGTTCAGCAAAGTGGGCAATCCAGTTAAGCAAGGTAGCATTCGCAGAAACTTTATCAGTACCTTCTTGCACAGAGGACTGCAATCCAGACCAAAATGAGCCCAAAACTCTTGTGCTTTCACACGTCCACTGCCAGGGTTTAAATAGCGTTATTTATCATGTATTTGTGAAACAACAGAATAACCTAGACTTGGTAAAGCATGATGGCAATTCTCCGTTAAGGAATGAGTAGTCTTACTCGCTATCTGGATTCATAGCCAAGAAGTTTTCCAATAGCTCCATGGCTTCTGCTGTGTTTACACCATACATCTGGTAGACAGCAAAATCAGATACAATGCTGGATTTCATGATTGATTGATACAACGGAATTGGGACACCACGTACAAGTACACTAATACGTAATTAGTCATTCTTGTAGGAAATAATTAGGCACTAGTGTAAGCAACATTTCACTAATAATTAAATACAATATTTTCCTTGTTTAGCTTGATAGATTTTGACAGCTGCAGCATTATCATACTGCAAACACATCTAAATAGTATAGTTCTGGAAAGACTTACATCTTTTACCCAAGCCATTTGTACCATGTAATTTGAGCAATTAGCCTGCAAATAGAAAAGTCAGCATATTAGGGACAAATTCCTAGGGATGGGCTATCCACTTCGAGTTAATTAAGTACATAGAGTTTTGAAGGATTTCAGTTGGCATGATAAACAAAGGTCAAAGTGTTTGGGGGTTCAGAGTGAAGATCATGTTATATACTTATGCATAGCCTTTTTACCTTTCCAGCTTCTACTGCTCGTGCCATGATCATTGAATCACCATATGAATAAGAAGTGGGTAAAACATTAAGGGCATGTGCCATAGCATAGCTGGTCTGCAGAAATAAAAGGTTGCAGGGAAGGCATCATTATCATGCTTCTATTGAAATGCACAGGATGTCGAATGACAAATTTATTTGAGATGAAGATATTTACATCCTCTGCAAAATGAAGGGCATTCTCTTGCTTGATCTCAGGAGGGTAGACAACAGGGAGGTACTCTACCTGCATATTAGATGATCCATCAGATGAGCTAATTGTGTAAGGTGCAAGTGCCAAAACTCAGCAGGCATGCATACCTCCATGAAATTATGAAACTGGGTGAACATCTTAAACATGAGCTTTAACAACGATATATTTCCCCTGAAACACAAAATAAGGTATAAAATAAAAAATGTTGAGGCAACAAAAGAAGAATGTCTATCGAAAAGAATATCCATAGAGAAAGCTCACCATGATTGATCAAAGTGCACATGTGGATAACGGACAACAACAGGTTGAACAGGGTAGCCAGGTATGAATGCGCCATGTTGGAAAGAAATCAGGAATCTCCCATTTGTTGTGGTGCCTTCAGGGAATAACAGGACCCGTGGGAAGCTATTGCAAGCTGCCTTTCTCTGTAAGGACATCCTAGAGAGTATGTACCATATGAACAAATAACTAAAAGACAATCATGTCATTCTAGGACGACTAGGCTAATATTGATTTTTAAGGATCAATTATGATATCTGAAGAGGAAGCACTAACTTTTGCTTCCTCTTCTCTGCTTGTTAATTTTTCCATACATCATGTCAACGTAAACTAGTGTTATTCAATAGCTTACAGTTATGTATAAAACAATGAGATGACTAAGTGACTAACATGTGACCACTGCAATACAGCAATTTTTAAAACCAACCAAGTGATTTCACATATTTAATAAAAGCATGAGGAGAAGCTATGGGTATGAGAGAGCCGTCTTACCTTTATTTCATTTACAGCAGCCTTCCTAGAAGCTGGTGAGAATCTATCAACATATATAACCTGGAAAAAGGTACACGTCTTAGAAGAGACTTGCAAATTTCCACACTATCACAGGAAGATGGAAATAGTTTTACCTGCATCGCCCGAATAATTGTTCCAACAAACGGTAGGGCATCATGAGACTCAGATGAAACAATGGTTGGGAACAATTCGTAGAAGAAGAATATGGGTTCTATGTACGAGACATGATTGGAAACAACTATAGGTGCGAGTTCCCTAGGAGCAGGCCTTCCTTTCTTTCTGATCCAGTGGTACCTGATAAAAAAAAGGAGTGATCAACTAAGATCAGAGAGTATACACATACACTAGTATCTCAAGTAAAGAAACTATGAGAAACAGTATCCAGCCAAAAACTGCTCAGATCATCTCAACTTAAACAAGCTGGAGAAGGAGCTGTCCAAAAAGAACTTTCATAACCCGAACAAAACTATGATTTGAAATAGATACATGTGGCAAGCAGATGGCACACATTGTCCATGCTAAAGTTTTGAGTGCGGATTTTGAAAGCCTAACACAGAAGTAGCACAACTATGACGGTCCAGTTTTCAAATTATCTCAAGGCAATATGCAGTAATGTTAATAATCATGGTATTGATGCGATCCCTCACCAGTCGCTGCCTATCCTGGGCAATTTCCCCCTACTGAAATCATTGCAAAGGACCACACAGGGCTACAGGAGGAACTCCCGTTAGCATGGTACACCCAGGTGGTCACTTCCGAACTTCCAGCATGCACATGCACAGCATATCAGTTTGTCCATCACGTTTTTCATCTCCAGTTCCAGATGTAGGACAGCTGAACGCGTCGTACAAGCAGTTCAACAGCGGTTTCTAACCCGTCCGTGCTACCCATACCCTGTTGGTCTTCTCCGAGCCGCAATTGGTGCAGCACCAGCACGCCATAAACGACATCTCCCGCACGGACATTCACCTTCCATACAGCGTCGTCCTACCAACCAAATCATTGAGGCGCCCAACAAGACCTCACGTGCTGCAATCACCAGCCCCCCAAATCCAGCAAACCAACCCGCATCTCACAATCGCGTCATCCACCCAGAGAATTCAAACACCTCCTCTCGCCACACAAATCTAATCATCTAAATTAAAAACAGGTAGCCAGAAATCAAGCGATTAGGTGCTCAGATTTAGATCAAAAGTACTCGAGTTTACCGATCCAGACCCAATCCGAGCGTGGAATTGCGCTTGGCGATCTAGCAAGGAGCCACTCACCCGAATGAGAAGAGGATGCAGCGGGCGGAGATCCGCGTGATCCACATGAGCCGGCGCCGCCACGCCGGCATGGGCCCGGCGCCCTCCCGCGGCCGCTCCTGCACGTCGGCCCACCCCCGCAGCGCCACCCAGGTCGCCGCGTACCCGATCGCGATGGCGAGCCCGAACAGCGCCAGCCGCAGCGCCGCGACCGGCAGGAGGAGCAGCGTCCTCGCCCACGCGTAAACGCCGCCGCCCCACGCCGGCGTCGCGTTGCGGAACGGGTCCGCCGGGGACACGCCCCGGTCCCGCGGCGGCCGATCCTCCGAGAGGAACGCGAACGGGTCCCCGCCGGCGTCGCTGTCGTCGTCGTGGTGGTGGCGGTGGTTGTTGGCGTGCCCGTTGGCGGCGCGGGCGGGCGCGATGGAGCCCGAGAGCAGCGGCGTGGAGAGGGAGGCGGGGCTAGGGCTCGTTGAGGCCATCGGAGGCGGCGGCGGGTGAGCGGAGGAGCGTGGCGAGCAATGGAAGGTCGTCGGAGGAGAGTTATGGCTTTTATCAAAGCGCGGCCAATAACGAGCGGGGAGGGGAGGGAGGAGACGTTCTTTTGTTTGTGGTCGTGGTCTCTTTTTTGCGTTTTTGCTTACTGGCCCTCGCAGTTTAGGGGGGGGGGGGGGGGCATTTATTGGGATTTTTAAGAATCGTTTCGTTTTCACTGGCCTTTTCTTTCCTTTTCTTTTATTTAAACGCTCTTGCGTTTCCACGTGTTGTTTATTTAGATCGTCTGTAGGAGGATGAACTGCTAGAAGAATTTCAACAGAGAAGAACATCCTGGACTGGATGCCAAGTTCATCTTTTCTTTATTCGAAAAGATAGATAGGGGCTGTGGAGTGCTTGAGTTGTCAAGCATGGCTCAATCAAGGTCAAAAGGTACTCTGAATGAAATTTAGCTGCAATTCCAACAGTTTTGGCGTAGAAATACTCCAGCAGCACCAGATTAGAGACTGAGTGCTCTAGCTAATTGGGTTGCTTCACGCTACAAAAGCGGCAAGCATGCTCGTGCTCTCAGCAATTCTCCGACCTTCCAGGGCGCAAAGAGCAAAATCACACTATTGCTGTACGTGGGCCTCGCTCCACCGCCCATACCCCTGGCCACCCACTCACTGACATGTATCCCCACTCTTCCGGGCCCACATGGTTGGCCGGCTCTCCCACGGCGGGGGTAAGGTAAGGAGGGAGGGGAGGTGGGCACGCGTGAAAAAAGAGGGGTACGAAAGGCCGCGCGCGGGCTCCCGTGGCCGCTTGTTTTTCCTCTCGCGGTCTCGCCCCGCCGCCCGGCGGCAGTGGACTCGAGGCGGAGCTGGAGGCGTGGAGCACGACGCGACCCGTCCGGCGATGACGGCGACGTGCGCACCCGCGGGTGGCGCCCCCGCCTCGCGGGCCCCCGGGCGGAACAAGTGGCCTCGTGGTCGACGAGCACCTCGGCCTCTGTGTAGGAGCTTGTCGAACGCCCGGTCGCCGTCGTGCGTGATGGATAAAATTGGGCGGTGCTCGTGTGAGGGAAGTATCATTGATTGAAACTGTCGGCTGAATTGACATCGTCGGCATACTAGCAAAAATAAATAAATAAACAGCTACGGTTACGTGTACGGTCGACTGAATTACATTTGCGTGTCTTGGAACCGGATGTGTAAGGGCTGCCGATCTATACCTCGGTGCGATGCGATCCGCAACCTGGATCGATCCATCCCAACAACAAAATGACACTTTGTTTAATCTGCTTCAGATCGGACCATCGATCCGGCGCGGACCTTGCGTCGTCGCACATTCTAAAGTAGAGAAATTTTTAATCTCTGCATGTGGACAAGTCTTCACACGCACATGAGACGCCGCCACGCCGGCATGGTGATATTTTAGGCGATCGGTATCCAGTCAGACGAAAGACGAGAGAGATCTTCGAGGGAGTGGCTGATTCAGCTGGCTAGGATCTGGCTGGCTTATAAACAAGGACACGGCTAGTTTACAGATAGACCGGCTGCACGGCAGCTCTATTTTAGAAAAGCAAATTAGATTAGCTTCCCGTTTTAGGATCAACCTCGGCAATGTCGCTGCAGGCAACAGACGTATCCTGCCACCTTACTGCCCACTCCAACGGAACTATTCCACGTAGATACGAATGATTGTAGTTTCAAAATTGAACATCAAAATCAAAATCCTATTATACAGTTGTGTTTGTTGCGTTTGTTTCAATAAGAGCTTCAAAATAAGATCTCATACCACTATGTTTCAATAATATATTTTTTGTGAGAGAAAATACTTTCTAATATATTCTAATTTGCTTATGATGTTTGCAAAAATTATTTACAGCTTCACAGAATGTTGCTTCACACGTCTGAGTTCATGTTAAGTGGATATTGGTGTTCATGTTGTGAAGATTGATTGTTTGGTGTGATTAGTAGATGGAGGTAAATAACTTTGTTGGGTAGACGAATGTTTATTGCATGATCAATAATAGGTCACTTTAGCAGATCATTTGAGCATTTTAACTAATTTATTTTGATATTTTTCTAGTATATATAAAGCAATTTATTTATCTTTGAAATATATTGTCGAAACATATACAAGTGGGGTCTTATTTTGAAGATCACTTCGAAAGAGACACAATTATACAATCGGAATTTGAATTTGATGGATGGTTTAAGTTTTGAACTATAATTTTTTTTGAGTTTTAAAATTGCTTGCATGTGTAATAGCAACTCCCATTGGCCCTCGGAGATGGGTATACACTGAGTGTGGGTGGATGATAAATTTAGACCGCCGTGCAATACTACAAACGCACGGCCGGCCGAAACAAAATCAACCCGCTGCTAAACGTGTTGCTGGCCCATCATTTTTTTTGAAAAAGTTTGCTGGCCCATCATGATCAAGCAGTACTGGTATCTGTTTGTACAAACCTTCATCGTTTGACAGGATCAGGGTTCAGCCCAGAGCGATGCTACTGTCCAAATCCGACCTGCCACCGCAGCTCTGCTGAGTTGGCACGCGAGAGGATGCGCGGCGCAGTACTGCAAAACAACCGTTGAGAATAAACTGGTGTGATCTCATCTATCAGGTGTCTATTTACTGGTGTTCCTTCGTGGCACCTCTTCCCAATGTATATATATGTACAGACTTTTGAGATCAATAAAATAAGGATCCATTCCTCTCCAATTTTGTGTCTCCCATTTACATTTGAGCACTACTACTCTAAACACGTTATCAGCACTTTGTCTCTCCATTGAGAGAAAAGAGAAAGGTGGATGTCGGCGATGCGCTGTGATCTGCCACGAGTTCGGCCAGTTCTCGCCGACAGAGAAGAGAACAAGAGAAGAACATCATCGTCGCTAGCATGCTCTTGTTCAGGAAGAAAATCTTGTCTTGCAAATTCATGGACGAATCGGAGACAAAGCAAACAGGAGAAGAAGATGAGGCGATTTCTGCCTAACGTCCTTACCCAACGCGTGTGCAAGACGACGTCAACGATCACCGGCGCATGTCTAGTACCCGTTCCTCATTGCCGATGTTCTCTGCATAAGGACAAAGTTTGAGGAACGAGCGACAGGAATGGCAAGCGAGAGCAGTTTTTGTTCTTCGACTTCTCCAACAGTACTAGGTCTTGCTGATTGAGAAGAATCAGTGGAAAAGAACACGATGAATTGCTCTCCACCGACGGGAAAACTGCTACCACTTCACTTCTAGTATAGTGCGGAATCGCTCACCATCGTTTTTGATTCGATTGTGGAGTTTGTTTTCCGTTTTTCTCGTCACTGGTGGCCGACCACACCTTTACCGTGTCGACGCCGATGAACCATTGCCACGCGACGCGGCGCTCTCCTATCTCAGCCCCTTTCGTGCCGTAGCGCGATGGTCACAGCGGACCGATGCGTCGGCGTCATCCTCACAAGCCATCGTCCCCACTCGAATGGGGACGTCGGCCGCCAACCCGCCTCGGGCCAGCCTGCGGCTTCGAGCCCTCCTCCGATGAGGGCGGGGCTTGAGTGGCGGCACTATGGAGGGGTTGTCCCGGCCGCTGGAATGATTAATCCGTCCGGCGGAGCAGCGGATCTGGCCGGTTCTTCGGCGGAGCTGTTGGGGGAGGGGGCGGATCGGCGGCGGATTTTAGCTTATGTGCTTCATGTTATTTTGTACTGCCAAAGCATCAGTTGTTTTTGAGTCGATGTATTCATACATCGTGACTCTTGATGCTATCTGCTATTGCACACATGTGCTAGTACCCAATTTGGTCATTACCATGTCGTTTAAATCATTATATTACCTTGCAATTTTTGTTCTAGCCCATTAGAAATGCTTCATTCAATACAATTTCATTTATTCTCTATTTTGGAATAATTTGTTCCATATTCTTCGATGTTGGTCATACACGAGGAGTATTTTCATACTCCCGCGGAATCTACGCTATATTTCCACATAGTGATTATTTCTAAGTGAGATTCCAACATAGAATTTGGACAAAGGTCTACACCATTTCTGATGATTACCAAGAGTTTATTGCTGGAATTCAAGTTTATTGAATTTACATTGAAAATTAATGTTGGCATTCAAGTTTATTGAATTCGCATTGAAAATTTGTGGTTGGAATTCAAGTGTATTGAATTCGCATGCAAGAAGCATTGTCTATTGCCAAATTGTTCATTTTTGGCATCCAATTTTGGGTGAAATTATCGCCAAAGAGTTCGAGGTTTTCGCTCTTGATGGGCACAATTTTCTGTAAAGGGCTATGAACATAAAAGTGAATCTATTGACCCATAGATTTTTTCCGGTGTTTGGCAGCACCCATTGCGGGAGGTCGGCCTATATCGGATACAGTCAAAGTTTGGGACTTTATACATGTTAAGGAACCATATCCACCCAGACTTCAAGTCTGAGTATATGTTGGAGGAAGATCCACAAAAGTTGTGAGATTTTCTGGGGCACTGTTATGAATAACAAAAGACAATTGTCTCTTCTGAGGATTCCTATGAGTGAAACCAGTAGCGCATCTAGGATTTCAAATTCGTTGATGCGTACAATCATGTTGTTCATAAAATCAGCTAGAAACTCAGGTTCTGTGAGAAAGAGCCCTCTGATGCAGATAAAATTAAGAATACATTGTTTACAATGCTTTAATCAGAGAGACTCATCACTCAACAGTAACATGACAAGGGTTTCACAGTCTATGATACATTAATTTGGATATTACATCTGGCAGAGATCATGAGGTTTATTGTGTGGAGATTTCAGCAGCGCCTACCAGGTACTGCTCCTCTTTCTGAAGTGCATGTCATTGAAAAGATCGAGAGGGATGGTTCTAGCAACCACCCTAGAAACTCATCTGGTCGTAAGTGGAAGAGAAACCACAAGCCTTGGAAACACTTCAACAAGGGAAAAGACATTTCTAAGCCCAAATACGACAACCACGAAACTTGTTTCAAATGTGGATTATTGTAATCATGTGGCTAAGAAATATAATATCCCTAAATATTTGGTGGAACTGTATATGATGTCTATGGGATATGGACAGAATGCTGAAGGAAGAAAGTATGGAGTATACTTCATCTCCAAAATGCATGAGGTTGGTATTTCGGACTCTGTTCCTGTTGGACCGAGACCAAGTGACACCAAGACTCTGCAACGGGGGGAGAATCCTTCGAGCAATGACAATATGGCCATGGATTGCGAGTCCAACGGTGTATTTGGAGACCTTAACTATACTCCTTATATTGTCATTTGCAAGTATATAATATAAAACGTGATGTAGTCCTTATTAAATTTGTACTTGAACACTATGTTTAGTATCAATGGTATGTGTTCTATGCATTTGTATGAATTTTATGTTAAATTCTGCAATATCATAGATTCGTACATGATCCGATGGATGAGGAGATGTGCCTGGTGGATATTGTACTTAGGAAAATAAAATATTTCCAGGCTCTTCAAAGAGAGAAGAAAGTATTTTAAAAGATCGCTGACCGCGATACTATAATAGTTGGTTTTGGATGAGCCACTATCATACTCCCTATTGGTACGTAATAACCATCAAGGAAGCATTAATGCATACCGATGAGACTTGCACCCTCCTAAATTACAAGGATATCCGTTGAAATGGCATTCATGTTGATACACATGAGTTAAATAGGAAATAGTTTTCTATTTTAACAAAGGCAACAGATTTGACAATGAAACACTTGAAGAGTGTTTTCTCTTCCATCTGGATTGTACTACACATATATTCAACCTGTAATACATGTTGCGTATAGAATAATTCTCTCTTGATGGAATCATGACTTGGCATGAAGGCCTGGTCATTCTACCTAGAATGACGAGAATTATTATCAATTCTGTTGGTCATAAAATAAATTGCTCAAATCTTCGGATTTAATGTGCATCATGTGCACAAGAGGGAATAAATTTAAGGGGCCTCTTACCTTAAATTTTGAATATGAGCATACAATTTTCTTGATAACATTCAAGAAATTTTATGTTGCTGTATTCGACCGTCATGTGGATCAACTAGGTACTTGGAAGACCATGTTAATGTGTAATATAGTTTCATTCTGTATCTCTTGGAGTGATACAATTTTTGGCAAACTTGTTGCTCAAATTATTCATTTGGAGCAAATGATCCTGGACGCGGGATCACATCCATGCATATGGAATTGTTTAACCTTTTGGGGAAACTATATTATTAAGTACCTTACATCCATGATGGTTTATGATAAATTAGTTGAATCTCTGGTCAAGAGAGTGCGACAATTTTTATGTGATCAAGGTAGAATTGAGAATTTTCCAACATCTGTTGGTGCATGTAGAATGTGGATGTACACATCACATTCATTTCAAATTCATTAAACTGCAATAATACGGCTCCCTCCATATTATTTGATGGATACATGGATATTTGATGATCAAATATTTTCTATTTACAAGGTCAGATATGTCTTGCACATACTGATATCACCACCTCAGCATACACTTATGGGCATGGGAATCCTGAAGGTTGAAGTATCCATCATTCGTTACATACCTCAGATTATCCAAAGGGGATTTTATTCATGGTCCGTATGTTGATTATTTATGATGAGGATTCCAAGCATTAGTGGAAGATTTATACCACACAAAATGCCAGGAATTAGGAGTGAATGTCATATGTTGATATTCTCCCCTTATTTTATCCATGTATAAGAAGAATCTGAACTACTGGTTTGGAATCTTATATATTTGCAATATTTTGCAAATAATCTACCAAATGCATTTACTCATGGTGTCATCTGTTTATCATTGTATTGTGCCCGAAAGAGTGGAGGTACCAATTGAAAACCACTAAACTCCCAATAAGAAGGGGAGAAGTATGGTCACAAGAGAGATAGCTTGTTACAAACTTTCATGATAAATGGAGTGAATGCTAATCAATATCAAGTTGGTTGAAACCTTGTGGATATTTACTATCCAAGACCAATGGATGTGTGTCATCCTAAAGATCAGCATATGTGTGCACATATTCAGGCGCTGAGTCATTAGAACGCCCTGACTATGTCATTGTGGGAAGTGACATTGAGTTCAAGGGTTAAAATTTTCACAAGGAATATTGGTTATGTTGAACCAATTATGCAAAGTCTACAATGTCGATATTTCTCCGTCTGAGATTGCCTTACACCTACTGGATCCAGACCAAACGTCCAAGGCAAGAGTGTTTTTAGCACTCACTTTGGGTCAAATAAATGGTGGCAATTGAGGAGAATCGCTCTCGCTAAATGATGATTGAGTAATATGTTACTCTTTCATAATGCTTTCTTTGGAGAAGCGTGGTGGTGAGATAGCAAGAGCTTGTAGCATATGGGTCGCAGAGAGACCTAGCTGACATACTCTTGGTATGTGTGAAGATTATGTTCCTACATTTGATCAATGGCAGATCTTTGAAATTTGATAGATTCAGATACACAAGTCAATGTAATTCGTGTTAGGAATCAACATCGCAACATATATTGTGTACAACTCAAGTCAATATATGACTTGAAAACGTCAGTGTTTGTGGTACACTGATTGGGTGATTTCTTTCCTTGGAAAGTTTACTCCCAGCAACGATGGTTGCATAGGTGTGTTCGTATTGAAATCCTAAATGGATTTTGGATTTTGTATCATTCCCGACCACACAGTTGATCATGCAATCATCTTATGACGGATTATGAGATGAAGATTTGGGTAAAACCAAATCACGATTCAGTTTATAACTTAAGCATGCACATCAGTCTACCAATACATGATGATATTGGAAGATCATATCCATCAGCTCTTATGGTCGTTTAATCCCTAAATATGGATTATTATCATTGACCCTGGGATTGGACCTAGTACCAACAAAGTGCTAATGTATCATGCAAGTTGCATCAGGCCTGATATTGCATTTGCTGATATTTGCTAGCTCAAATAGCGCTACTCCAGTAAGGCCATTTTGACGGGAGTCAGAAGATATCAATGGATATCTATATGGTACTAAAGACTCTCAACTTATCATCGGATGAGTTGAACAAGACCATAGAGGGATATGAAAATACTGCTCAACTAATCCCCGTTAATGAGTATCAGAGACTGATATCTTTGTGGTAGAATTCTCATAGAGAGTTGCATACACTCTAATGATTATTCTCGCACGCCGGAATCTAACATGTGTATGCAAGATTTCATTAAGTGATCATTGTGATTTGATCACATCACCGACCTTATTTATAGAAATAAGGTTACTTGTATTGCTTGGATGCAAATAAGTTATGCGAAAGCAATATTGCACTATTGCTCATAAAATGGTTTGTCCTCATGTATTACAATAGATTCGAGGAACAAACATCTTACAGATTGAATATGCGATTACTTCGCTAATTTATTCACAGAATCTCTACCATATTTAACACTTGCAAAGTGATTATAGAATTGGTACATGATGATTTTGAGGTTTGCAAGGTTCAGGGGGAGTCTCCGCGTAATTATAACATGTTTGGCATCATATTGCACTCTTTTCTTTTTATGTGTTTTTCCTTTGGGGTTTCTCATATAAAAGTTTTTAATGAGGTAATATCAATACAAGAATATATGTCATATATTCTATTTTTCTCCCACGGAGGTTTTTTATAGGAAGATATCCAGGACATATCAAAGAGGTGCATTGCTCTTAAAATTTTGAAGCAATTTTGTTTGAGTGATGGTCGTATATGCCATATCATTTTCTCCTTGTTTTTTCCATTGGGTTTTGAAGGAGTTTTAATGGCATGTCCATATATGTTCCTCATATTTTTCCCACGGGGTTTTGGGAGAAATATATGAAATATTTTTGATCTTAAGGAAGAATTCGATAAAGGGGGGTGTTGAGAATAAATTGGTGTGATCTCATTCATCGGGTATCTATTCACTGGTGCCCCTTCGTGGCACCCCTTTCCAATATATATATAGACACACACAGAGAGACTCTTGAGATCAATAGATTCATTCCTCTCCAATTTTATATCTCTCATTTATATTTGAGCACTACTATTCTAAACAATATACGCCAAAGTTGGATTTGAGCACTACTATTCTAAACAATACACGCCAAAGTTGGAGTCTCGCCGTTCGCCGTTGTTTCAGATGCAAATTTGGCGCGCAGGCCTATGCTGACCTGGCCCGTGCGTGGTATGAACATCTGAGGATCTCTCTCGGATGATGCAAGCCGATCAACGCCAATTCTCGAGTACCAATACTCCATTATGTTTTGGCCAGAGGGCGGGGCGGCTAGTAATGGTTGACCACTAGAAAGAAGGGCTCGGCTCTTTCTTCTCGCGGTGACGGCACCCGGATTTCCAAATGCACAAGGCATCGCATCGCGTGACGGCGCAACAGTTGTTCAAGTTCGTAACGTGTTTGACCTGATGCGGGATGGGAGGTATGGATCCCTACCGACGCCGCAGAATTTCTTCCGAGGGGAAAGAACAGCTTGCTGCGGAAGGATCGCTGGCCGACAACTGCAACCAAATCCCCATCCCCTCCACTTGCTTGCTTCAGACCACAAGCAAGCAGGTCACAGAAGCTTGTCTCGGCACTGGGATTCTCGGGGAGGATCAAGGAACGTTTCACAATGCATTCATAATTTCAATTATCTCTGAAACCATCTAATTGGAGTGATACTACTTCGTACACGTGAACTGATCTGGAGAGGAGAAACTTGCGAACAAAATGATCAGGAAGGAAATGGTGCTAGGAGCCTAGGATGATCCACTAGTGCGCGCCTGCGCCGGCGGCGGCAGCGACCTCCTTGTGCTCATTATCGTCGCCGTCGTCGTCGTTGACCCACTCCCAGTAGTGCCGCTTCACGGTGATGGCCCCCGCGCCGGCGCCCCCGTCGTCCTCGCCGGTCTCCTCGGTCTCGAACGCCCCGTCCTCGGGCACGCCGTCCACCACCTCCGCGTCCACCGCGTGCAGCACGTACCGGGCGGGGAGCCCCGGGTAGGACGCCGACTCCCGCTCCTCCACGCGCGCCTCCCGCGCGCGCCCAATCCGGACGCGGGCGCGCGCGCCGAGCTCCTCCCGCACGGCGCGCGCCGCCGCGGCCTCGGGGGACTCGCCGGGGCGCATCTTCTCCGACAGCGGCCGCGGGCCGCGGCGCCGGACCGTGCCGTCGGAGAGAAGCTGCCGGGCCTCCACCAGCCGCGCGCCGCGCCGGTTGCGGATGCGGACGGTCGCCACGTGAACGGCGCGGACGACGCGCGGCGGCGGGGCGGCCGGGACGTGGAGCGCGCAGTCGCCATGGGAGAGCTCCAGGAAGAGGTTGAGCAGGGTCTTGGTCCCCGGCACGGCGCCCCAGGAGGACAGCGCCTGGGGAGGGAGCCGCGGGCGGAGGAACGCCGCGAGGGAGTCCAGCGTCGGGAACGCCAGCGGCGCGCGCGGCGGCGACGGCGGCCGCATCGCCGCGGGGTCTGGGTGGAGGGGATCGGGTTGCGTTGCCTGCGCCTCCTCCGCCGCTGCTGGTGCCGGTGGTGGGGAATTCTCCATGCTGGAACTGGAATTCGATGGGATGGGCCCACCGGGCAGGGAGGTTCATTCTCTATCTAACCGGAATCGGTGAAGGCCGCCCAGGCCCGAAGGACCCAGACCAAGAGCATGGAGATGTGTCATGGGCCGGTATGATATGGGCAGAGCCCGAAAACTGAGCCCAACAAGTTGAAATGACCACCATTACCTCATCTCCATCCGGATCCTCTCCGTCCCGTCCCACAATTACCGCCATGGCGGCATCAGGATCCTCCGTCCGCCGCCGCGGCTGGCTCCATCGCCGCCGGACCACCATAGAATATCGAGGTTACTCGCTCATGCTTCCTTGGTTAACATGGTCGATTGCTGTTTGTTTTAGCTTATGGCTGATTTTAAAAGTTTGATTTTGAAAAATCTAAAGATGTGATGACTCTCGGAATGAAGTCTTCAAAATGGGTCATAAAATCTAAAAGTCTAAAATTCTAGAGGTTATCTGACTTTTGGATTTTCCAAAATTAAGTCTTCAAAATCGGTCATAAACTGAAACAAACAGGCCAAACGGCACTTAACAACATTGCGTTCGCTTTTGCTGCATCTCTCTGAAATTACTGAAATTCGATTTGCGGTGGATTTGGAGGCGGAGAATCGAATCGCAGCTGTTCTGGTGGTCTCGTGGAGGAGACGCGGAGGACGCGGTTGTTGGGATTGCTTTCGAAGGAAATGATTCGGGGCGAAAGGGGACTGAAACTGTCGAAAGGTTTTCTCTTTCGGTGAACTGGAAGTCTGTTCTTTTCCGTTCAAAACTGTATTGTTTCGAAGACTCGACAGCATGCATAAAAACAAGTCCCGTTCAGTTTATTGGCTACAGCGATCGACTTCAAATGTTCTTCGTGATTTTAACATAATGATCATGGTGCATTCTTGAAGAAGCTGAAACTTGTTTTTCGTTGTTTCCATTCTCCTTCAAATTCTCATGTTCTGCACAAAATAGCAGGAAACCAACTGGCTATCCAAAACGAAGTTGTAACTGTAACCAGATGATAGGCGCACATAGTGGAACATTACGCAAGTCCGAATCCACCAAAAAAATTCTGCTGATACCATGCTAGGTAATATCCAGGTAAATGTGAAGCAGCTTGGTAACTCCTAGTACGCGATGATCGCCCACCAGATGAAACTGAAGCCCGCCAAGGCCGATGCGCCGGTCAAGCTTAGGCGATGCCTCACGCCTCCTCCGTTGGCTGTTGGTTTGGTCACTGCAAATGGGGCCGCACAAAATGCTCAGTTACTACTTACAACTACAAGATCACAAAATTTCGGACTTTCAGTTAAGTTTGGAGTATAATCTCCTTTTTTTCCTCCGAAAGAGAAGTTCCAGGGTAAAAAACCATACAGCGGGATACTGGTGATGTTCTATGGTTCAGGCAATGAACTGTTCTCCGTTGGTACTGATCGCAAGTGCTGATAAAACAAGCACGATAAAGCAGGGAAGTGACAGCAATACCTGTAGAAGCAGAGCCGCCAGTGGAAGCTGAAGATGCTGCAGCGCCGCTGCCAGTGGCTGCACCTGCTAGAAGAAACGAACTCGCCAAGATTCAGGTTCAGAATACCAAACATTTATATGAAGTGATGACATGTCCTTTATGTATCAATCGAGGCCTGATCAGAAGATCGGTTGCAGAGATCTAGAGCAATCACACGATTTCAAGAAAATCATTGAGATCCAAATCTCTCCACACATTGAGCGGATCTTGTGTAGCTAGACAATACAGTTTTGCGTAATGTTATATGTTAGCTGCTCGTCCCAGATGATGGTTGTTAAAGAGATTAAGGTCAAGGCAAACGGTAAGGTATCAGTAGATCCATCATATGGTCATATGGAGACGACAAAGTTTCGAGTATGAGATGGTTCATCTGGTTGGGATTTAGCTGCTGCTGGCGATAAACAACGCATTAATCTCTCCGCACGTATGCACTGTAGTCTAGGAAGGAACCAAGCATGGCAATCAAGCGCGTTCAGGCTATCGGCAGATGGGACGAGCGAGCTCAATCGTTACCTGCACCGGCGGTGGTGGCGGACTTGGCGCAGGCGGAGGCGTCGGTGGTGACGCCGCAGCGCTTGGCGAGGCCCAGCCCCTGCTCGGGCGCGACGCCGAACGCCTGCAGCGCGGCCTTGTTGAGGAGCATGGCGCACATGCAGGCCGTCTCGTTGGCCGCCGCCTCCTTGAGCGGGGCGCAGCAGGCCGCCGGCGGCGCGGACGTGGAGTTGAGGTACGCCGCGCAGGGCACCAGCTTCGCCGCGCACGACGGCACCGCCCCGCCGGCGCCGGCGCCGGAGCCTGCCGTCCCGGCCTGCGCGGAAGCCGCCGCCACGCAGGCGACGGCGAGGGCGGCGGCGAGGAGGCGGGCGCGGCGGCCGAGGCCCTGCATTGTGCCTTGTGCGTGCCGGTGCGCGAGCGAGAGTGGCGGCGGTGTGGTGCGAGTGAGTGATCGTTGGTGCGGTGCGGCGTGTGCGATGTGCCTAGTTTAAGGAGACGGGCAGGGAGGTGGCGGCGCGCGACACGGTGGTGTGGTGCGGCGGCCTCGGGTCCGGTTGGTGGCGGTGCCAGCGGGGATGACGGGGTGGTTGGCGGTGGGCCGGAATCTTGCGCTGTCCGGCCGCATCTGCATGGTTGACGCCTGCGCAGGCGCGTGTGCTAGCGCAAAGCACATGGTTGATTTTCCCGCTCGCCCGTCACAGCAAAATTAACAGCCGCTTCTTGGATCTAAACTGTACGGAGTACAGAACAACTGGCAATCTTTTTCTGGAAATCACAATAAATCTGTACGCACCGATGGATTAAGTTTCCAGTCGGATCGCGATCAGGACATTAGTTTAGCTACCTTGATCGCGTACGACGCCGGCCGAATCGTGCTTGGAATTTGGATGATTAATTGGATCCTAAAATCATTCGAGCACGACGCGTTGATGAGCAGGCTGATGAGTGCGCGCTTCATTTTAATGAAATACGTGTTTAGTCAAGTTCGCTAAGACGAAGACGATGCTGATGTGCGCACGCGGGCCGATCCATCTGGCGCGATCGGGAGCGATTATTGGAAGCTGCGGTGGGCCGCGCGTACGTGGAACTCCAGCGCCAGAAAGCTTGGTGACGTGTGCTAGGTAGCATGCACGGCGACACTCGACAGCAAGTCCGGCAAACTCACGTGAGAGCCTCGTGTGATGCCGCCCATTGTGCATCGCGTTCGAGTACGTCCATGCCAACCGAGGGAAGCACGCCGCGATGGTACCTACTATTGCTTTTCATGTCGCCTCCGGTCCATTTCGTTTAATCTAACTTATATTCAACCAGATAAATATGCTCGTGCGTTGTTATGGATAAAGTTGGTATAAGAATCGGGTACGTATAGTTGTCTATACGTTAATTTATAGGGATATACGTAATTGAGACTACGTGATCGAGTCGTGGACGGAGGGCTGACAGGACTCGTAGACCAGAGCATCTCCAGAAAGGTCTCTACTCAAGCCCCTACTCAAAAAGTAGGAGGTGAGAAAAAACCCCACTCCAACAAGGCCCCTACTCAGATCCCTAGGGAGGCACCGAAATCCCCCCCTCCGGCCCAATCTTCCACGGATGGCTAGGAAGGCCTCTACTTCTGTATTGTGGTCGTTTCCTCCCTCCTTTCCCGCACGTGCCCGCCTGCACTATCACCTTCGCCCATGGCCGAGTCCTCGAGCTTCGCTTCGATGGCGGAGAATACGCCATGCCGCAGCAGTGCGCGCTGAGCTCGAGCACCGTCTCCTCGCGGCGATTTGGGGGAGGTCGAGCCCGCCCCGAGCAGATCCAATCCGGCGCAGGCCCGGCTCCCTTGCTCCCTCCGCTGGGCGGCTGCGGACAGCAAGAACGGGGAACGGTGATGCGGCGGCGTGGAGGGAGGCGCGGGGTGAAGAGTCGCGATGAAGGGGACGCGAGGGAACAGACACAAAGAAAGAGGAAGTAAAAGAAAAAAAGAAAAAAGGAAAAGAAGGATTACTTACATGTGGGTCCCACTTGTTATAGATAAAGAGGGGTCAAGGAGTGGGGGATGTTGCTAAAGTTGTGAATAAAATTTAGAGCCCCAATAAGTGGGGGCAGCCCCTACTCAGAAAGTAGGGGTTATTGTTGGAGTTACTCTAAGACCCACCTATTAATGATACAAAGCGGACCAACCAAAATTTTAGGTGAAAACTTTACATGCTTAAAAAATAGGTATAGATATAGAATAGATATATCATTGGGTAAAACCAGCACTAAAAAAATTCCTCAAGAAAAAGCAGCGGCGGCGGGTACCATAACAGGCTCTATTGGGCCCTGGTATGATCTTTGATCAGGCTGGCACCAGTTTTTTTATAAAAAAAACTAACTTGTTGGAAATATGGTATAAAACTATAGAAGGGTCTAGAAATGTAGCGTAGCGGCGTGATCGCGACGGCACGAATAAATGCCTGCCTCGTCGTCCGATGTAGGAATCCGATGAGGCCGTGCGTGATCATCACCTCGATCGGAGCCGGCCGGCGTCCGTTCCGTCCGGACAGACACCTTCTCTCGTCGCGGCATCCGTCCGCGTCGTCGCTGACGGTAGAGTCCACATCGTCGTAGCTACCTCCGTACGAGCGTGTCGTACGTGCTCGCCGTCGTTGCGCCCACCGTTCATACATGCATGGCTTGAGCAGCTAGGACATATATGACCTTGCAGGTACATGTCACTGTTGCTAATTATATGATCCCACGTGCCTGCTTAGCTCCAAGCTTCGACGGCGTCTAATCTAATCTAGAGTTGGGATTTGGATCACCCAGCAGCTCTGGAAACCTAACACCAGCAAGGGTTAGAGAGTTAGGCGCCCTATATGTTACTTCATTGACTTCTTTCATCCATCCATATATCGATCGACGACGGACCATCATATAGAAGAGGCACTAAGATCGATCCGGGGGTCGTAGGGAGGTGGCCTACCCAAATTCGGCAAAAAGATAAGCAGCTCCTCTTCGTTGAAGCCAACTGGCAGCAGCACTCCGCTGCTATTACTACCATCAATTGGAGTGGTAGATAGAGTAGTCACGTGCCCGCTTCTGCAGACCAGACACCCCATTCAAACCCGTCTCTTAGTAGGCAACGAGGCATCCAACTAGAGGTGGGACTTGGGCCGGGCCGGGCCGGCCCTCTAGTATCTTGTGCCACGTCGGATCTGATTTCTAGGCACGTGAGGCGCGCGTGCCGTGCTGCAGCGGCACGACAATCTTTTTATTAGGTCCAAGCACGGAACATGGCACACCGGCACGTCTTCGTACCGTATCAGCCCAAGCACGACCCTCAATATATTTTGCAGTTATCGTTCTGTGGATACTTCGTATATTTAAGTACTCGTCACTATACGAAGAGATTCCTATGCATAGAAAATGAAAGTTATCTTTTTCCTGAACGACTCTATTGAAGAATAATTAAAAAGTAGCATAAATTAATTGATATTTGAACAACTGTCTACATACAGGTCGACGGGCTATTTTCGTGCCGTGCTGATCCAAGCACAGTCTAAAATACGGACCGTGACATACGACCCATCGTGCTAAAATTTTAGGCACGGTACAATCCTTGTATTCGTATTATGCCGGTACGGCCTAAAATTTTTCATGCCGTGCCGTACTCAAATCGTGCTAAAAGACCGTACCATAGCCCGTCCAAAAATAACACCATCCTCCAAGTCGCAGCTCTACATCCAACGGAAGTGATCGAGCAGAGCACCGCCTCGATGGCATCTGCGCCTTCACTGTTCCTGCGCACGCACACTTGCACAGGCACCAACTGTGGGAGGACATTAGTATCAAAAACAAAAAAAACTGTGGGAGGACAGCCTCACGTGATTGGCGCCGGCAACCTCTGAAACAAACCCAAACCCCCAGCTCTTTCAGATCGTGTGCGGCAGCACCCTCCTGTTCATGGATCGTGTGCAAGCCTGCCGAAAACGACGGGTGCTTGTTCATGCTTGGCCTTGCCTTGCTGGCAGCTAGCTAGATTGCCTTGCCGCCTAGTAGAGCCCCAACAAGGACAAGGCATGGATGGAGACTGTATTGGAGATGGTGCCCGTCCACCGTTGCTGCAGGTTTCGCGCCGGAAACTGTGCGAACGCCTAGTGGTGTAGTTTCGTCGTCATGCTCATGCACGCACCGTACAGACAATGGAGCCAATTAAGACTAGCTAGGGCATGCATGGCCATGCGGTAGTAGGAGTAGCTCCATTCCTTGCGAAGATTAAGGTCATGGAACTCTTGATTCCCGGCGGCAACGCTCGTGTCAACAATGGAAGAAAAGAGTGTGCGATGATGGTCCATGGGGATCCAGACAAACTTACATTGTTGGCAGGTCAGAGGAAAAGAAAAAGTGGTCGTCAGATGGTTTCCAACTCTGCATGAAGTATTTGACTAATGCGTAACAAATGGTACTCTAACCAGTTCGGCCTAAAAGGGGGGCAAGCAAGCGTTGAAATTCGTCAATGGGTCATTAGGTGTGTGCCCGGCCAAACCCACAATGGTAGTAGTACTAGTAGGGCTGGGGTGTACGTGGACCGAACATTATTAGGCCACATCCAACGATCCACAGTACTAGTACTGCATTGCAAGCAATTGTACCATCTCTGCAATTACTTGCAATGACCTTTTTATGCTCTTTTTTTTTTCTTCATGACGACTAGTACTAGATAGTACCAAGACACTATACTATTATATTCATGCCACTTTTTTCTATTCATGTAAGCTGGTAGCTAGTTTTTTCGGTCTTGATGATAGCATCTTGATGGAAGATCTATCTAATCACTTGGCTAATCCTCACTAGCCCAACATTATTACAAATAGAAACCATCATAAAAAAGACATTGGTAGCTGCATGATGAAGAGATCGGAGGCAGCGAGATGCCGTCAGCATTCATACCGATCCACATCTCCCCCAGGGAGGCCGACAGGGAAACACTAGTCCCCTGCTGGCCCATCACGTGATCGCACATTCACACGCACCTCTTCGTTATTTATTATGGAGGCCATATTATCCTTTTCCCACCTCAGGATTATCTCATTTCCCGAGCAAATCGCCAAGCCAAAGCAGGGGAAGCCTAGTGGTTGGCATATTCAATTCTCACCCAAGATGAGGACCGTTCTAGAAAAATCTCCACTCACGTCAGGTCGCCATTGTCTTTGTCCATGCATGGTCCAAAGCTCAAAAGCAAAATCAAAGGATATAATATCTCCTACTAGACTCCTGTTTTTTTAAAAAGAATTGTCTCCAAAATTTTCAGAAATTTTCTCATCTCCCTATATAAAGAGACACGGCTAGGTGGCTGATTACAAAAGCCAATCAAGCCAATCATTCAAGTACCAACCGAGCCACGAGCCCTCCACTGTGACTCCGTGAGCCTTCTGCTCCTGCTCTGCACACTCCGCACCAGCTCAGCAATCATGCCTCGCCCGGCCCTCCTGCTCCCCCTGGTCGCCGCCGCGCTCCTGGCCATGGCGGCCGCGTCGCCGGCAAGCAGCGACGCCGCGGCCAGCGACTTCATCCGCAAGTCGTGCCGCGACACGCAGTACCCGTCGGTGTGCGTGCAGAGCCTGGCGTCGTACGGCGGGTCCCCGCCGCCGCGGAGCCCGCGGGAGCTGGCGCGCGCGGCGCTGTCGGTGAGCGCGGACCGCGCGCGCGCGGCGTCGGCGTACGTGGGGCGGCTGTGCGGCGGGGCGAGGAAGGGCGGCGTCCGGACGAAGGGCGCGGCACGCGACTGCCTGGAGAACCTGGCGGACAGCGTGGGGCACCTCCGCGACGCGGCGCAGGAGCTGGGCGGCGCCGGGATGGGCGGGCGCGCGGGGTCGGCGGCGTTCAAGTGGCACCTGAGCAACGTGCAGACCTGGTGCAGCGCGGCGCTGACCGACGAGAACACCTGCCTGGACGGGCTCGGCGCCCGC
This sequence comes from Panicum miliaceum, assembly GCA_032594955.1. Taxonomy (NCBI): domain Eukaryota; kingdom Viridiplantae; phylum Streptophyta; class Magnoliopsida; order Poales; family Poaceae; genus Panicum; species Panicum miliaceum. The sequence goes on along the minus strand of CM064071.1, from coordinate 32,199,231 downwards.
GGCGTGGACGCCGACACGCGCGCCGCCATCCGCGGCAGGGTCGTCGAGGTCGCGCAGGTCACCAGCAACGCGCTCGCCCTCGTCAACAAGGTCGGGCCAGCTGGGTACTAGCCCGGGCCAAGCCCAGACACCTCCTCTGCTGCAGACACGTATTATACCTCTTCGCTCCACGGTGCTCTCCTGCTGTGTGTTGTGAACTTGTGCGTCGCTTAACTAGTTCAGTTCCCATGCGTTCGTTCTCCACCTATGCTTGTGTGAGATATCCATAGTTAAGGGCGATCAAACTTTGATGGCCACAAGCATGCTAAGATATGCTGTACCTATATACTATTCCTACCCGTGACAAAAGTCGTCTCATGGTTTACATTGATATGGTCTCCGAGACATAAATTCGTCTACTAATTTTTCATTCGGTGTCACATGACACTCTCTTTCAAAGGGACGAGTATCGTTTGTTAACGCTTTTTTGCTAATGCTGAATATGTTCCTCCTACAGTTTGTTTTATTTTTTTTTGAAGAACACAAATTGTTGTTTCCGAGATACCTTTACGAAGAACACGCAATGATGTCGATGGCGATGAGCTTGTGGCGGCGTTAGGAGTTGGGAAGATGGCGCCTTGTTCGTTTGCGGATTCAGACCTGCGTTCCCCATCCCCACCATCGATGTGTGGAAGCGTTCTCCTGCTGCTATGGAAGTGAATGAAACTTGATCGTGTGGTGTGGCGTGTGGACGCACGACACTAGCATCAGTAGCTGCATACAGGTGAGCAGCATTACTCTCGAAGGCAAGCTGATAGCTTAACAACATCGCCAAGCAAGTTGATGGGATCATATGCTTGTGAGGCAGCGCTCGATTATTCGTGCATACCCGTCGCAGGACCTGTCGCCATCTGAACAGGGTGCTCCATCTCCATGCCAGCATTCAAGTAGATTGGTTACAAATAATTGTACTATGATCTGATGCTAACCCGCTAAGCATTAAGCAAAGGTACGTCAGCTATGGCTCGCGGGTGTCTTGTTGCGCAGCCGGTCGCCGGTTTAAAAGTAAAAATTCATGGGGATCATTTGATCGAATCGAGAAGACGAGGACAGAGGCGCCGTGCACTTATTGAAGGACCGACCCCAGCCGCGTGCCAACTGAAAGTGTGCGGTAGCGGCTGCCTGCTGCGTGACCTGTCAGGCGTAGGCGGCCATGTGGCCTTGGACTCGCATGGGGGGCAGGCCACGCATGGGGCCAGTGGTGTCAGCGAGACGCTAGTGGCTGGCCGGTGAGCAAGTTTAACCGCGCCTCTGCAGTGGATGGTCCCCTCTCGAGGTAATAAAATCTGGTTCTTCCGGCCGACATGGCCTCTCCCTGCTGCTTGTGTCGACGCCGACGCGTGCCCTGATCGACTTACGTGGCTGCTGATTTGTCCGTGGTAGTGCCGTGCAGGTGACTGGCAACGGAGCCATTCACGTCCATCGACCGATCCTAGGCCTCAAGATTCAGGCGTAAGAAATTGAGGCGGAAATCTGTCTTCTTCCTCTGCCACGCGTCCTCTCTTGACGCTAAATCTCTGGCCCTTGTCGGTTGCCAACTTGCCATGCCCCCTACGCCGCCTCCATCTCCCACAGCGCCCGTATGCTGCTTGCTCCACCCCCACGCTTCCCGTTGCTTTCGTGTCACGGCCTTCCTTCGATTTATGGTTTGAGGGTAATGTTTAGGTGATTAGTAACATAAGTGTAAGGAGACATGAAGGTGGGTAAGATTTAGCCCGGATACTTATACGACTTTATCGGATTCAAGATTTGCTAGTTCAGTCTCTCTGCAGCATTTATATTAATAATAGCGTGTGCATGTATATTGTGCTAGGGATCAATGTGCATGTGGTCATGTGAAACAACGTTTATATTGATAGCTTAAAATCAAGTGTATATGAGCAGAGATGTTTATAGTAATAATATGTGCACGTGTGTTGCGTTAGGGATACACATGTACGTGTGTATCTGAGCAGAGATGTCTATAGTAATAGTAATAATATGTAGATGTGTGATTTATTAGGGATCAATGCGCATACGTGCACGGGTGGAGAGATATTTACAGTAGCAGCGTATACATGTGTATACATGGGTTTAAAATTATCCTTCTCCTCATTTCTCTATCGCAATGTCCATTTCCCATGAACCAAACGCCACCTGTATGGTTGCGGCAGGGCAGCTTGTTCATAGAACCATTAGAGACCCTCAAAAGTCTAAAGCGAGGCGGAAGCGTGGATGGCAACTCAACCGAATGGCAACGGCGGCATTGCTACAGCCTACGCGACGTGACATGCCCATTTGTCAGCGTCTGCATCCGCTGTCGGGCCTTCCTTGCGAGCGTCGTTTTTGTTGGGCTCTCTCTGCAAAGCTGGTGGATCTTTCCGCACCAGGCGAGCCCACTCGGCTATCGGGCCGCGACGCAGATCTCCAGGACCAGGGACCACTTGTCGTTTAAAGAACAGGTCGAGGCGAGCGAGGTCGGAACGGGAAACGGACAGACCAGCAGGCGGTTCGAAATTTGAAACCCTCCCGAATCCACCCATTTTCCCTCTCCTCTCTCCTCCGCTCCGCTCCGCTCTCCTCCCCTCTCTCCGTCCCTCCTCCGTCCGTCCCCTACTCACACTCCCCCACCCTCTACTACCACCCTACCGGAAAACCCAAGCCGGGCGGAGGGAGCGGAGCCCTCTCCGCCGCCGCCGACCCCCGCCGCCACCGCCGCAGCCGTGCAGATCGCGGCCGGATCTACGGCGCTGGGGCACGGGGTTCCCCGGATCGACGCCTCCGCCGCGCTGCACGCGAGCGGTGAGCCTCCTCGCCTTTCTCCCCCGGTCCGCGTTCTTGGGGTTCCTGGGGTCGATGGCCCGGGGTGCGAATTTCGGGTGGTGCGACGGGTTTCCCCCCCTCATTTGGGTCCAAGAACCTCGGGGGTTAGGGTTTCGTGGAGGAGGTTTCGTGGGGGTTGGGACGGGTCCAAGAACCCCCCCTCGCCCGCCCCCAAGAACCGAGGAGGACTTGTTCTTTCCGCGAATAAAGGTTCTTTTAGATGTGATTGTTCTGTTCTGGACGGGTTGTGCTTGCGGTGCAGCCAAGATACCGTTTGGCCTCCCAAAGAATTGCCGACGCATCCTCTTTGCTGCGTTGGATGAGCTTTTATTGCCGATTTTTGTCGTCTGGCAATGGTGCATTTTTTATCCACAAATTTTTGCTGTAATGCAGAATCACTGTTGCTCCCGTCTGTGTCAATTTGATTCCGCAAATGCAGCATTCCCTCAAAAGATCCATATAATCCTTGTCACGATGAGAGAACAATTGCAGTAATGCAGAGAACTGATCACACGAAATTTGGGGCCTGGCTGCATCTAGGAAATGCCAACACCTTGGTCAGACAAGAGGGAAAAAGAACTGATCTGGTTCTGAATTGTGATAATTATATTTCAAAATGCAGGTTTCCTCAATCTTTTGATGTGAAATTCGAACATGAATAAGTAGTTTTTTTATAAGCAACATGAACAAGTAGTTTGTTCAGCTGATACAAGCATGAACAGGCCATTTATGTGTATGAGATTCATATGCCCTGTAATAGTCTTTCTCTAACTTACAAGTTTAAAACATGCATAGTTTGGCATTAAATTTGCTGAATATAAATATGATTCCATGAGCTTGTAGGATATGTTTTCTTAGAAACTTATACAACCTTGCTCTTCATTTTTTTTTTCACAATTCCGCGTGCAACGTACTATTCACTTGTTCAGTTCCCCAGTGCCATTTGCCTCTGCTTTTGTATTAATCTTATTGTATGAAGTCACATTGTCATTTTCAACATACTCAGGTTCGTATGGCTGCACAGAAGGAAAACTCCGTGCTTATTGCTTGTCAAGCACCCAATGGACGAATCACGCGAGCTCAAGCTGCTGCTAATCGCAGAAGCTTTGGATCTTTTCCTTCCGTTCCACTGCCTGCGAAAGCTGAACGGAAACAGGATGCACAAGGGAAGACAAAAAGGGGATCTTCATATGAGAACACTAGTTCAAGTGCAGCAATTTCAGGCCCCCAGCCTAAGAGGCGCACAGTACTCAGGGATGTAACCAATGTGAGCCGTGCTAACTCCAACAAAAAAATCACTGCTGCAACTAAGCTTCAGGTATTGAGGTGTTCCACACATATCTACGAGGAGTTCTCAATTCCAACAATTTCCCAAACATTTATGCAAATATAGTAGAATGACAGGGTGGCTCTTTTTTTTTCCAGACAAGGCCCTCCCAAAGGGTTGGAAGCACCACGAGCAAAAGCAAGCAGTGTGCAAAAAAGGTCCCTAAGATGCCCCCACCAGCTGTTAATAGAAGTTCAGTTGCTAATGATTCAAGCATTGCTGAAGAAACACAAGAGGGCACACTTTTGCCGCAGAGAGAGGAGCCCGCTCTTTTACTTGAGAACATGGGGCCACCATCATTACAGAATGTTGAAAGAAACAGGGACAGTGCTTGTCATGAGGCATTCTTTGAGGAAAGAAATGCCAGGGATAGACCTGAAGCTTCGGTGTCAAAGACTGGTTAGTTGCATTTTCTTTTTGAGCATTGAACATTCGCTAGCATTCACAGCCACTATCGAGTCTCAGAAATGTTCAAGGCTTTTGTTACCTTACCATGTTACATGTTGCAGCTGGTACCCTTTGCTTTTACTTGAGTGTAATCTTGATGATTTTTAAGGGGTATTAGAAATCTAAAATAACAAAGGCATGCTGCAAATGTTTCCCTACTTAGTCATTTCTGAGATACTTGTAGATAGTCTTCACATTTCTTATTAGTGGCCATCTGCTAAATATTCTGTATTTCGTTCCAGGGGACTCTCCTGCCTCTGACATTGTAAACATTGACAAAGACATTGGCAATCCTCAGATGTGTGCTTCCTATGCTGTAGAGATATACTCAAACCTAATGGCTTCAGAGGTACGCTATTGTATTTTGGTTAAAAATGAACCGATTCTTCGTTCTGCTTCTCTTTTTTTTTTCTTCTATACATCAGATGTCTTATTGAGCATGGAAGAACTCCAATTTTTGATATCAGTGTTCTGTTCATGGCACAATGTGCTTGTTTGAAGGGTACATGCTCAATCTTTATGTTTATGTCATTCCACAGCTTATGAGAAGACCCGATCCAAATTACATGGAGGGTTTGCAAAGGGACATCACAAAGGGCATGCGGGGAATACTCATTGATTGGCTTGTGGAGGTTGTTATATCTATGAGTCTATTTGGATTTCTGTTGTACATGGTTTAATAAAATAATGTTCTGAAGTTGGTATTGGATCATTCACCCTTGGCACCTGACAGCATATAGTTTGAACAGAATTGATGCACACAACTAGCAAATGCAAAGTATGATCCAGCACATAAGAAAATTACTGTTGTTTGATGCCAGTGAACTTGAGATAATTATATGATATATTTGAATCAGTTGCCGATGATCTTTTCAACTTTTGTTTTTGCCACACATAACTTGCTCAGAATATATTAAATTGGTCAGAATAATGATGTCTGTTTTCTTAGACGGAAACATACTCTGTACATCTCTCTACGCATTTGGCATCTGTCTTTTCTTTTGTCTTTTGATGAAAATATTTTATAATTTTGCGGTTTACTTCTCATGACCCCTCAGGTTGTGATGTCTGATATATTGTCTTTGTCGCAGGTTTCTGAAGAATACAAGCTTGTGCCGGACACGCTGTACCTCACTGTATATCTTATTGACCGCTTCCTTTCTCGAAACTACATTGAAAGACAGAAATTACAACTTCTGGGAATAACTAGCATGCTTGTTGCCTCGTGAGTTTTATGCTATAACCATTTATTCTTTGATAGTGGAAAACTTTAAAATACATATGAAAATGTAACATACAAAGTTTTGCCTAGCACGTGGACCTGTTCCTCTGTGGCTAATGTACCAAATTATTGAAAGCGAATAATCTGCAAATATAGTATAGTTTTGCCCTAAAACAAGTATTGTAAACTTTTGTTATTCTGCAGGAAATATGAAGAGATATGTGCTCCGCAGGTTGAAGAGTTCTGTTTCATAACCGACAATACATATACAAAGGCAGAGGTATTTGTCATGTTAACTTGAGAAAAATAATTACATATATGGAAGAAACTATTGAATAAATAGCTGATAACCTTCTGATCCAGTAGGTATTGAAAATGGAGGGCCAAGTGCTGAATGACCTGGGATTTCATCTTTCTGTTCCAACAACAAAAACATTTCTTAGGTTACCATTGGCCGAATATGCCTAATATTTCATTTCAAATGGGAAACCACTACACCATTGCTAACATGTCTTTTTTTTTAACAGGAGATTCCTTAGAGCAGCACAGGCATCTCGTAAAGTAAGATTGGTCTCAGATCTTACAAGTTCATTCAAGTTATGCATATGTTTTAACACAGAACTAAGTTCTGAATATTTTGCAGACTCCTTCTATCAGTTTGGGATTTCTAGCCAATTATCTTGCGGAGTTGACTTTGGTTGATTACGGATTCTTGAAATTTCTTCCTTCAGTGGTAGCAGCATCGGCTGTTTTTATTGCTAGATGGACGCTTGACCAATCTGACCTCCCATGGGTAAGTATGAAAGTCAGGTTGTACATACAGCTGGTCATGCTTTTTTTTTTAAAAAAAAACTTGTTATATCTAACTTGCTGCTATTGTTATGCAGAATCAAACTCTTGAGCACTACACGTCATACAAAAGCTCTGATATTCAATTATGTGTCTCTGCTCTATGGGAACTGCAGCAGAACACCAGTAACTGCCCTCTTAATGCCGTCCGTGAAAAGTATAGACATCAAAAGGTACGCAGCCACATCATGCCATTTGAATTCCTAGCACACTGCATTATGAGGTCTTCAGTTTAACTTGATAGTGGCAAGTAAAACCGAAGCTTCACTTGTTTCTGGGGCAGGATTGAAGAACTCATATATGATCGATTTCCTTCCTAACCTAACCTTGTGCTTGTTCTGTTGCAGTTTGAGTGCGTAGCAAATCTGACTTCACCGGAGCTTCACCAGTCGCTCTTCAGCTGACACGCCAATGACATCAATTACCTGTTGATCAGCAACGTTAGCAGCAGTCGTAGATGAGACTGCGTTAACATTATGTAGCATTCCTTCCCCTTGTCTGATTTGGTTCTGTTGTCTCGAGCTGTTGTTGTTTCCCGACCTTTTTCGAGTCGTGCAGTAAGAAGACAGATGGCTCGTCGTTTTTGCTTGACATTAGGTTTACCCGATTGTAAACACACTGTGTGTAGGCTTGGCTTGAGTTGATAACCGTAAGATGTCCAGCTTGTATAACAAACAACAGAATGCTGTTTGTTGTGACATAATTCCTTTATTGGTAGCGTGGAAATGGAAATTAGTTTGTTGCTTGCGCTCTCTCTCTCTCTCTCTCTCTCAACATGGAATGCTCCTTGAACAGTCAATTATTAATTTTCTTTTTTGGGTGTGTGTGAATCCTACTGGAAATGGAAAGTAGCCTGTAACTGAGAGATAGCGACAGGATGCAGATTTTGGTCATTTGGTTGGGAGCTTTTGGATGCTGGAGGTGAATGGTCTGGGCGTTGCACCTGATGCTGGCGTATTCTTTTCCTGGTGATCTGGTATGGCTACCTAACGGGCAAGTGATGGACATTGTGCTTTGAAAACGGATGCTTCAATGAAAACGGCAAGCCTGGGGACGACTGGACAAGATTGGGTTAAAATCGCTGGGAATTTTGGAGAGGCAGAGACTACCTGTCATTTTTGTTGCGTGTGACCGCATCCCAGGTGGGCCGAGCAGATTGCAATTCTACCTCCGGACGGCATGGAGTAGGCCCCCTAAGCCCAAACGGCACTCCGACGGCATGGAGTTCTCATAGCTTTGGTGAGTTCTACTTCTGTGACAACTTCTATGACGGCGCATGGTGCTGTGCTAGTTCCGCGGCCATTTTGCTCCTCCCGGCTTGTGCCCGCCACGATACGGCTGGCTGTGCACACGACACGTGTGGTTTAGTTGTTCTCATACTTTTACACTCCCTTGTGTGTCCTGTGAAAGACCCAGCACAAGACAAAGTGCACTGTGCGAGTGTAATTATCAAGAAAAAAAAGGTACACTGTTGTGTTCAGGACTTTAGGTACTTTTTATTTATTTTGCCTGTTAGTGCCATCACGAACCGGCCGTGGTCCTTGAGGAATTAAAGAGGAGTAATGAGAACGGCATGGCGCCGTGGGCCCGTACCTGTTCACACAACATTTTTGCTTGGATACAGCTGCTCTCGCTCAATGCTGCCGGATCCAAACCGGGCCTGATTCCATTCCGACGATGGAAGCAAGGAAAGAACAAGAGAAACAGAACAAAACGAGCCACTGTTTCTTCGCATCGCAGCTGCGATTTATTGGCCATCACCCATCGATCGCAGGTGACATCAGGCATGACCCAACGGCGAAAGGGCTCTCCTCTCCGGATCGGCCGGACTCGGGCGCTGCCTTGTGCCCATCGCCATTACACCCACCTTTTCGCCTAGTCCCAGTTGAAGGATGCGAATGCTGCCGGATGCCCTCAACACGCCCACGAGACTGACACGGCCGGTCGCCGTCGCCGTTGCCGGCCGGCGGGGGGGCCCTCCCCTCCCGCCTTTCCCGATTGAATGAGCCAAACGATCTTAATTGAATTGCCCCTCGAGAACGAGAGAAAGCTGCCGCGTTGACAGCGCCAGCAGGCCGCCGCCCCGCCCCCCTGGCGCCCTGGCTGCTATCGACGGGCGCCTACTTTTCGAGCCCGGCACCACTGGCGCCGCGCCATTCATGGCGGCGACGGGACGTGTGGGGGAGATGATGATGAGGTGTGAGGCGATGCGAAATGAGAGGAGACCGACGCCCTGCCGCGGCACCTGTCGTTCCGTCTGCGCACGCGGCTCGGCGTCGGTCGCGGTCGGCGGGACGGATGGGTCGCGTGCGGCGCGCGGCAGCCGGCGAATCCGCGCGCGCCGGCTGGACGGGGGAACGGGACCGTCCCGACGGCCGGTGCCGGGTCCGTGGGGAGGACGAGGAGCGGATGGCCCCCAGCGCAGCCACTGCCGGCCGGCATCGTTTCTTGGCCAGGAGCCGCCCGGTGCCAGCGAGGGTTCTGGAAGAGACGGAGCTGGCTGCGGCGGAGGAGCGCTGGACGATCGAGAGGCTGCCATGGCTGACCGGCCGGGCAGGCAAGAGGGTGCCGACGCGGATATTCCTCCGCTTCGAGACACCGTGTGCGGCCCGCGGCTACGTGCAGCGTGGATGAGACGCGGATCGAATCTGTGGACGCGACGCGATCCATCTGTGCGCAGGATCCCCGAAGAAATCTGCTGGCCGCGTGTCGAGCTCCGCCGCCGTGAGGGAACCGACCGCGTCTACCATGCAAAATTCCGACCGGCTGATCGGCGGCATCGTGCCGCTTTCGCACTTGTTTCCCACCAAAAGAAGCCGGGAAGGTCGAGAAAAAACTGCAGCTTCTGAAGCTTCGATTCAAGTTCAAACTGATTCGTGTGTGTGTGTTTTTTTTAAAAAAATAAAAACTAACTGCTAAGTGTCTCATCTCACAGAAATTATGAATCAAACTCGGCAAGGAAAATCTCAACAAAAAATGGCGTTGGATCGGATCATGAGCAGGAGGAGAAGGAAGGCAATGGCCCTGTACAGGAGCAGCAGCAGCACGTGTGTACCGAATCGCCGAATCCCACCCAGACGCATGCAACCAGACGGTTCCGGACGTGGCGGGAGGCCGCCGGCTGCTACTCCGCCCGTGTCATCCTGGGCAGCACGTGCAGCGCCACCACCCGCTTCCCGGCCGGCGCCGCCACCTCCCACGTGCGCGGCGCCGCCGCGGGCCCTCCCGCCCTCCGTGGTGGCTTCGGCGTCGTCACGTCCACGACGATCACCTTCGCGCCGCCCTCGGCCGCCACGCAGACACGGCCGCCGCCGGCCGCCATCTCGGTCGCGCCCTTGAGCCGCTCCGACTCGGCCACCGTCCTCCACCGGTCGCCGCCCCAGTCGTAGGCGATCAGCGCGCCGCGCTCCTCGTCCACCACAAAGATGGTCTCGGCGCCGCCTGCGGACGCCGCGGCGGCGGAGCCCTTCCACCCCGCGAGCATCCCAGGCGGCATGTCCTCCCACCGGCCGGCACCAAGGTCGAACACGGCGCCTTCCTTGGCGCCGCGGCTGCGGAGGCTGACCATGCAGACCTTCCCGCGGGAGCAGACCGCCTCCGCGGCGTCGCGGCTGAACCGGCAGTCCCGCATCGGCGGGAGCGGCTCCCACGCTGCGGCCGGCGACGCTGGGTCCCACACCGCCCCCGACCGGGCGTCGTTGGCGTCGTAGCCGGCGCCGACGCCCCCGGCCACGAACACGCGCCCCCGCGCACTCCCCGCGGCGCACCACCTGCGCGGCGCGAAGGGGAACCGCGGGCCGAGCTGCCACCGCGGCGTGGGCGCTGACGGGTCGAACACCATGGGGCGGGGCAGCGCCGGGCTGAGCGACTGCGTGGAGCCCGCGACGAGGACGAGGCGGCCCCCGGCGGCCACGGACTGGAGCGGCAGCCGGCGGGAGAGGAAGGACGGGTGCCAGAGCCTGGGCGGCGGCGACGGCATCGGCGGCGCGGGCAGCTCGTCCCAGCGGCCCGCGACGGCGTCGTAAGCCGCGAACGAGACGCCGCCGTCGGCGCCGTCGTCGAGGACCGCGTAGAGCGACAGGAACGGCGGGAACGAGGACGAGTAGAGCAGGCGGCGCCAGGGGCGGCAGACGGCGCGCAGGAGCCGCGGCGGGAGCGGCGCGAGGCAGAGCTGCGCCAGGTGGTCCGGCAGGCCCGGGAGGAGGGGCTGGTGGTGGTGGTGGTGGTGGTGCTCCCGCTGCCGCCGCCGCTGCGCGTGCGCCCGGGAGCGCTCCGCCTCCGCGCCGGCGGCGGCGTCCATGGGCGTGGCGGCGGCTGTCCGGTTTCGCTTGTTGGGCTCGGCTGCCGCGGCGGCGGCGGGGGGCCAGCAGGGGCGCTTGGCCGCGGCGGGTGCAGGCATGCGGGGCGGGCGGGGGAGCGCTACTAGTAGCAGGCAAGGCAAGGCAGGTGCCCCCTTGCTTCCGCTCGCACGGCGATGGCCCCCTCTCTAGTCTATAGTAATATATGGCGTGCGTAGGGATGTGGTGGCCGACGGCGACGTGGCTCGGCGCAATTAATCTGGAAAGGTGCCGGCGCATGGCAGGGGTCGGGAGGAGTGGAGGAGGGAGGAGAGGCTCTAGTTGTAGCCGGAGGAGGAGGAGGCGGCATGTGCATGGCGTGGCGTGGGGAAGGCGAGCTAGCTCCATCAAGCAAGCAAGTGGTGGTGGCCAGGCCAGCGCCGGCACCGGCACGGCAGGGCAGGGCAGGGCAGCTGCCGCCCTGGGTGCGAGCGAGTGAATCCGCTCGCTGTTCCTCTGCTTCTCCGCCGCAACTCCTGAAACGCGGGAGGGGACGCCGGTTAGCGTCTTGTTCGCCATCCACCGGGAAGCACGCAGCTGCCAATGCTGGGTGACGAAGCTAGCAGCAGAAAGCTCCACCTTCGAGAGGACACAAGCTCGACGACCTTTTCCGTTCCGAGACAAAATAAAGCTGCACGATGGGATCCGACGATTGTATCATCTTCCGTTCCGTGCACTGTCACGGTGCAGCTTGCTTTATCCGCTAGCCACAGTCCCAACGCTTGCTCAAAAGGGTCTTCACGGCAGAGATCGGAAAATTTGTTTGGAAACTCAATAATGTCGTCGCATGTCTTATTTCTCTATAAGAAGATTTTAACCTCAGCAGGCGGAGGCCGGAGTCAAAGCGAGAAGGCACTTGCACGGTTGGTCGGTTTGGTTGGGGGCTCGTCGCCTTTTCGGGCGTTGGCAACTGGCAGAGCAGGTGGAGTCGTTGTGCCGGCGCAAACCCAGACTGGACGGGATGGGCCGCCGCGGCAGGACAAGTGCGCCCTTTTCAGGGATACTGTGGCACGCAGTAGCAAGCTAGGGCACGCCCATGCCGGCGGCCATGGCCACTCGATTTTGGGAGCACCCCACCGCCTTTTGCGATTTATTTTTTCCGTCGTGTGGTCAGCCTCACGCGGCGCCATCCAATGGACGTGGACGACGACGATATCGATTGGCCCATTTTTCTTCCTTTTTTGTTCATAAAAGATTGGAGATCCAGAGATATTGCCACGATAATCTTTGACCGGCGGAGAGAACTCGAGCACCGTCCTGTTCACGCAGGAACAGAGCCCGCCTGCCCCTGCACAGGGGCCATGAACTGGACGGTGGGAGGAAGCAAGTTGTTGGGAGTGGTCTGCGAGCGAGTGGCGCAGAGGATCGATCCCGTGCCGTGCCGTGGCCAACCGCGGCGGGCCACCCGCCCACCATCCGTGATTACCGATTAAACAAGTCGCGGGCGCGCATCCAGGCGAAAAGGCACCTTTTGGCCTTTACGAGCGCCGGGAGCCGGCGGCGACCGGTTCAGCGCAGCGATCTCTTCTCCAACCGATTCAGTGACAAGACAGACGCATGGGGCGCCGGGCGCGGTGGTCCGTCACGTGCCAGCAGCACGACGGGGATTGGGATTGGGACTGGGACGGGCGCTTTGCGGTTGCGCGCCGGCTTATTAATCAATGGCCTCCTTTTCGATCGGTTGCGCGCCGGCTTATTAATCAATGGCCTCCTTTTCGATCGGGTGCTCGCTGCACTGATCGCTTGGCACATGGGGAATAATGCATGCACTCACCTCCACGGATTATTGCTTAACTTCCCTTGCAGCAATGCAGTGTATTCGGACATGGACGGCATGGCAATTGGCAAGTCGGCTCGTCCTGTGGATCTCGTCCGGGACCATGCGCACGCCTGGTTGGTCTTGCTCTAGACATCAAGGGAAGAAAGGACAGTTGGTCATCGGCTAATGTGACGCCGTCTTCAAATTTTTACGCACATGGTTTATTTTGTGACGGAGAGGATCTCAACCGTGCCTGTTGAGCAGCAATGTAAAAGGTGATCATCACTCCGTAACACCTCGATCTACACTGCCATCCTTGCCCTGCTCGATACTGCTAGTAAAGTACAAGCTTCCCCTTCCCTCTTTCCCCCGGTTCATGTACAAATTAATAAACCACCAAATATATATATACATAAATTTGCTTGACAACACATGATATGACGATGTAAAAGGATCAGGCAGCGTATGGTTCAATTTGTTGGCCAGCGGTAGCAACGAAAAAAGAATTACAATTCTTAATTTCAGCATAACATAACAAAGTGGTAGCAAGCAGAGTCTTTTCTCCTACTGCACAAACAATATAATATACAAATACGTGGCCACATCGGACAGCAAGGTTCGCTGGCCATTTTCTGAAGATGCGGAAGGATCCATCCAGATTTCGGGGACCATGACCGGCCGGTGACCACATACAGGGCCGGAGGGAGGGAACCTTACCAGACAGAAACAGGGCAGATACCCGAAAACGAACAGCACAGCTGCTAAACTGGCGCAGATCGAACACGCCAAACATAGCTTTTTCGATCGCCAACTCGGCCCAGATGTCAATGAGCTGAGTTCAGATGCGAGACGTCAACAGCCAATAACAACGACGCGCCGGCCAATTGGGCAGCCGTATTAGGCTAGTAGCTAGTGGCGCGTCGCAGGACACTCCGTATCCTGTTCCCATCACCCACCCCTAATTAATAATCGATTCGATTATATTATGAAGAAATACGTATTGGGTGCTACCGGTCAAGCTCAAACTTTTCGGCCCATTTCTGGTCTTCCATGCGAGCTTATTAGAAATATTTGTACGCGGATCCAAGCGAAGCAACCGTCGCGAGGTGCTTATTGTTAATACCCTCAACACCGCAGCCAGTACGTCGACAGCTCAACCAATGCCTCAAAGCCACTATATATATATAATATATATATATATATATATATATATATATATATAATATTTACTCCACCAGCTGCCGGCCTGGCCATTTGTAAATGTGTGTGTATATATATATATATATATCCTCTCTCCCAGTCGGCCAATAAACTAGAGCATGATGCGTGCTACATGCTCTAAGCGCACTATATGCAATAGAATACGCGCAAGAGACAGATCGAGTAGTCCGCTTGCCGACAAAGGTAACCTTTTTGCGCCCCCTCACGCTGGCCGGCACCTGTCTATTAATTATTACTCTATGGCAAAGTAGACGACTTAGTAGTCCTTCAACTTTATTTGGAGAGTCAAATTGGTCACTCAACAACTTTTAGATTGATCAATCTAATCTCTCAACTTTTAGTTTTGGTCAAACTTATCCTTAAACTAACATGGCTCTCCCTACTAACATGAGACCGATGTGAAAAGTCATTTTTACCTTGGCTCCTCCTTCTCATACTCAATTTCCATTGTCGTATCGCTGTAATTAATCAATGATAGGACACAACGGATCTATTATTTTGTTTCCTGACTTGCTGTCTCTCGTATTTGTTGAAGCGGCCTTTCTTATTTAATTTAGTCTAGATCATATAAGAACATTATGCACATGTTTGATCAACTTTTTGCAACACTTCTCAACATGCAAATTGTGAAGGAGAGGAAATACCCAAGGGTGAAGAGAACTTTTCACATTAGTCTCATGGTATTATGGAGCCTTGCATTAGTATAAGGATGAATTGACCTAAAAACAAAATTTGAAATACTAAATTGGCTCTTTTAAAGTTGAGGATGAACTTGACCCTCGGAGTGAAGTTGGGGGACCAAACACCTATTTTACCTTACTCTATCGTGATTTCACAAGTGCCACACGATCCAGCAGTACCTAGCCAAGGTTCTTTTTTGAATTGAAGGAATAAATAAGTTTTTTCGAGTGCGAGGAATAAATAATTGATCAGTCAGAAATTGAAAAATAGTGTGACTGGCGGTAGCACAATTTCTCAGCCCAGGCCCATGGTAGGCAAGCAAGCAAATGTACAAGAATTAGAGAGGCCGGTCTGTTTTGCCCTCGGGCTCTCCCAGCCAATAAAGGCCCAAGTAAGCCCATGTGCGTGACTCAATCTTCGGGCCCATCCAACACAACAAGCCCCTCCCCCGTCTGGCGGTTGCCTTCTCGATTCGTTCCCCACGACGACGCCTCTCTCGCCCTAGCAATGGAGGGGGCGGCGATGGGGGGAACGAACTACGTGCCGCCGATACGGCTTGGCTCCGTCCGCGTCGCCATGCCGCCACAGCGGTGGTCCTCCTGATCGGTGTCCCTCTGCTCCTCGAGGGGTCGAAGGTTCTCCGAGCCGCTTCGCCCGCCAACCCTATCGGGGGAAGGCGGCGGCCTCTCCGCCGGCTGACGACGCCTTTCGGGGAGTCTAGGCGCAACTGGTGGAGCACCGCGGCGACGTGAGATGCCTTCCGCTGCCTTACCGTGACCGTGGCGCTCCGTGGGTACGTTCGTTGGCTTTGCATTCCGTGCTTTTGTTTCGAACCCTACTTAATGGAATTCGTTCTCGTAGTGGTGTTCGATTTCGATAGGACGGGTTGCGATTTGATTCGTGTTCCCTGAATTCGCGTTCGAGTGCCGATTTGGCTATGATCCTTGTTAGGGTTTGGTTCTGTGAGGGCTTTTAGCAGTATGTTTGAGTCCAGATTGGGTTGGCATTTTTAATTTGTTCGGGAATCAGGGTACTTGGGTTGCTGTTGGCCTGATTTCCTGGATTGGAATTGGTTGGGGTTGAATGTAGGAACAAGTTAGGCATCTTCTTATGGTAATTTCAGAAGCCTTGTGGATTCAAATCCTGCCTGGCTGTAGTAATTCTGACCATCACTTTGGATGCGGAAGTCTATACGCTGTACCACACTGTATATCTTATTGACCGCTTCCTTTCTCGAAACTACATTGAAAGACAGAGATTACAACTTCTGGGAATGACGAGCATGCTTGTTGCCTCGTGAGTTTTATGCTATAGCCATTTATTCTTTGATAGTGGAAAACTTTAAAATACATATGAAAATGTAACATACAAAGTTCTGCCTAGCATGCGGGCCTGTTCCTCTTTGGCTAACGTACCAAATTATTGAAAACGAATAATCTGCAAATATAGTATAGTTTTGCCCTAAAAGAAGTATTGTAAACTTTTTTTATTCTGCAGTCCACGCCTGCGAATCAGTCGACATTTTGTACAAATTTTACAAACGGAAGCTCTTATTTTCATATATAGGTATTCCTTTCTTAAACTATGAATCTATTCTTTTGGAAAAAATAAGTCTCTTCACTTCAATTTTGAAACTTGGAAGTTATTACCCTAGAAAAACCTAATCCTTTGAATCTTTCGTATCCTTCAAATTTTCAGTATCCTTCGAGTCTTCGGTACGCTTCGAATCCTTATGGGGAAGTCTATAAATTATACGCCCCTGGCTGGAATCATAACGACTTACTTCAATTTTTACCCTATCCCTTATTCGTATAGAGCTAGATCGGATCTTTCCTGCAATATAGCCCAGGATGATGCTATCATTCTCTAGGCGAACGTGGTGCCCTAAAAGAATTATTGTAAACTTTTTTTATTCTGCAGGAAATATGAAGAGATATGTGCTTCGCGGGTTGAAGAATTCTGTTTCATAACCGACAATACATATACAAAGGCAGATGTGTTTGTCATGTGAACTTGAGAAAAATAATTACATATATGGAAGGAACCACTGAATAAATAGCTGATAACCTTCTGATCCAGTAGGTATTGAAAATGGAGGGCCAAGCGCTGAATGACCTGGGATTTCATCTTTCTGTTCCAACAACAAAAACATTTCTCAGGTTACCATTGGCCGAATATCCCTAATATTTCATTTCGAATGGGAAACCATTGCTAACATGTCCTTTTTTTTTTATCAGGAGATTCCTTAGAGCGGCACAGGCATCACGTAAAGTAAGATTGGCCTCAGATCTTACAAGTCCATTCAAGTTATGCATATGTTTTAACACAGAACTAACTTCTAAAGTTTATTTTGCAGACTACTACTATCAGTTTGGGATTTCTGGCCAATTATCTTCCGGAGTTGACTTTGGTTGATTATGGATTCTTGAAATTTCTTCCTTCAGTGGTAGCGGCATCAGCTGTTTTTCTTGCTAGATGGACGCTTGAGCAATCTGACCTCCCATGGGTAAGTATGAAAGGCAGTTCGTACATGCAACTGATCATGCTTTTTTTTTTTTTAAAAAAAACTTGTTATCTCTAATTTGGTGCTATTGTATGCAGAATCAATCTCTTGAGCACTACACCTCGTACAAAAGCTCTGATATTCAATTATGTGTCTCTGCTCTATGGGAACTGCAGCATAACACCAGTAACTGCCCTCTTAATGCTGTCCTTGAAAAGTATAGACATCAAAAGGTATGCGGTGACATCATGCCATTTGAATTCCTAGCACACCGCATTATGAGGTCTTCAGTTTGGCTTGATAATGGCAAGTAAAACCGAAGCTGCACTTGTTTCTGGAGCAGGATTGCAGAACTCATATATAATTGATTTCCTTTCTAACCTAACCTGGTAGTTTTGTTGCAGTTTGAGTGCGAAGCAAACCTGACTTCACCAGAGCTTCACCAGTCGCTCTTCGGCTGACACGCCAATGACATCAATTACCTGTTGATCAGCAACGTTAGCAGCAGTCGTAGCTTCTAGAAATCCTGTAATCCTTTAAGCAGTCGTAGCTTCTAAAAATGTTTGTCTTAGAACATATGCTATTACATGGGGCGTGGGGCTGTATAATAATGTGCTCTCAATACTTTGTGCATCGCAGAGCCTTTTGATTTGCTGAACATGGAATCCAGCCCTGAAAGTTACTAGAAGATATTAGATATGAGATGTTAGCTTGGTTATTAGCTGCATATAAATAGGTGAGTTGTGGACAATGCCGCAATGAGCCACTTGATTTACTACTTGTGTCGGCAGCGTTGGTTGTTTACAGAAAGTTCTGATGCTTCCAAATTGCAGGTCCTATATCATCATATGGTACCGTACACTGTGAAAGGAAGCCAAGCTTAAAGAATTACACAGAGCATTGGATCCAGGTACGATGGTATGCGTTTTTTTTTGGTACACAAGCGATAATTTATGACTTTGAATTAGCATGGTGAATTGACCCTGTGGACTGCTTCTGAAACTTTTATGGACAGGTGGGTTCATCGCTGTGGCCAGAGCAGGTCAGGAGAATGACGCCAAGTATGCCGCAATCTGAAGATGGCGTGTCCCCGAACGTTAGCTGAATACTATGCAACAGTAGATCTCAATCGCACCGCATTGACGCCTAATTTGCCTATATTAAAGCAGTCCGTTTTTTTTGGGTACGGCTAGTTTGTTAAGTCATGTAACTATGTATATATCTCAGTTTACTACTCAAGGTCTAAAACGGCCCAGGTCAAACAGATGAGGCTTCACTACATACTATATATCCTCAATGGTATGTCACTGATGGGCTGCAGGTCAACTAATAACGGCCCACAGCAGTCTGAGTAAGCCCGTTGGTTTTTTTGTGGGCCGCGTGGAGGCAGTTAAAGTCGGCCGCCGTCGACCCACGTCGTCCCTTCTTAAAGTCCATACGAAGTAACTGGCCCACAATGATTAAATTTATAGCCAATTTGGGCCATACTTTAGCCCAATTGGAGCCCATATGACCAAAATGAGCTTCGCCGGGCTCAAACTAGGCCCGTTTCAGCCCATTTATGTCTCAAGTTAGCCCAGGTATCAGGCGGCCCATGTAGGCCCAATATAAGTCCATTCAGGCCTGTTTCGGACCTTATGAGGGCCCTAATAAGCCCGTTTATCACACATGGCCATACTTCAGCCCAATTGGAGCCATACGACCAAAATGAGCTTCGCCGGGCTCAAAATAGGCCCGTTTCAGCCCATTTATGCCTTAAGTTAGCCCAGGCATCAGTCGGCCCATGTAGGCCCAATATAAGCCCATTCAGGCCTGTTTCGGACCTTATGAGGGCCCTAATAAGCCCGTTTATCACACATGGGCTTTGAGGGCCCTAAATAGGCCCGTTTATCTTAACATGAGGCCCAACTATTCGACTCAATGGGCTTTTTTGGGCCCAATTGAGGCCATTTTGGTCCATCTGACGGCCCTAATAAGCCCGTTTATCTCGCATGGGCTTTGTGGGTAACTTTTGTGCTGATTGTGGACCGGTTTGGCACGAATATGGGCTGCTTTAATACCGGTTATGTGCCTGTTGGGCTCGTATGTTGGCCTGTTAGATCTTTCCTCGGTTTACGACTAACTTTGTAGGCTATGAACTCGGATTGGTTCCTGCTGGTCTGACGAATTGGGCTTCATAGGTTCTTTTATCTGTACGCATCAGTCACCAGTTTATTTTGCGACGTGTTACGCTTAATGAAACTCATCCTCCTAAGAAAAATGAAACTAAGTATGCACCCAAAAAAAGAAAACACCACGTGCAACCAGAACAATAGAAAGGCCCATTACACAAGATTACATGCTGAAAAAAATGAGGTAACCAGAACAATAGAAAGGCCCATTACACAAGATTACATGCTGAAAAAAATGAGGTAACCTAAGTACCCAACCCTGCATACAGCTATGAAAATAAAGAACCACCAGGAACCACTTTAACTCCACCATTAGGTTCCTGCAAACGCAGAGAGCAAAACAGAGTTAAAGACATAGAATGGAGCAAATCAAATGCAAACTTACAATAAAACATGCAAGAGGGGACGTTATGTTATTGGTCACCACAACAAACTTGTATCTCAAGTTCTCAACATTGCTGATTAATCAAGCATTGATCCATATTCACTGATGGCGGCTCCTCAGAACTTCAATGAACCAGGAAAAAAACTTCGGCGAATATGTGTTATTAGAAACATGGAATCATGCTAACGGGCTGTGCCGTGCCGCTCGCCGTGCCGAGTTCTCGGCCCAAGCACGAGCCTATTTTCGTGCCGTGCCGGCCTGAAAAATACGGGGACGCCACCGTGCCCGTGCCGTCCACCGCCCGCACGCATGATGGAGGCCGGCGGGCAACTCCACTGCCGTCCACCGCCTGCGCGCTTGATGGAGGCCGCCGCCTGCCAGATGCCGCCCGCCGGCGCCGCCGCGCCCACCAGCCGCCGCTTGCGCATGCCAACACCCGTTGGCTGCTGCCTGCGCCTATCGCCGCTGCGCCCGCCGGCCACGCCTTCCCCTGCTCGTTGCGGCCGCCCCCTGTGCGTTGCCACTTGCCTGCTTGCTGTGGCCATCGCCTTCCAGCGGATGGGAGGACAACACCACTGCAGCAGCAGCCGGGACAGGAGAGGCGACTGCCAGCAGGAGAAGGAAAGGAAGGGTGTAAGGGGCGGAGGGCACAGCTCGGAGGGGAGGGGAGGACCGAGCCGGTGAAGTGCTCGTTGCCGAGGGGAATCGACGGAGGCGGAGGGATGCCAAGGGGAATCGACGGAGGCGGAGGGAAGTGACGAAGAGGATGCCGGAGAAAAAAAGAATGAGGGGCACCAGCCTCCAGGTAGTAAGGGACCTAGGGTTCTGAGAGGCAAATTAACGGGCCATTAACGGACCGGCCTTAAATATCGGGTCATGCTGTGCCGCCCGCCGTGCTGCACTGGCTGCCCAAGCACGGCACACCATACCGGGCCATGCCGGCCTGGGCACGATGGCCATCGGGCCATGCCGTGCTTGGGCTGGGCCAAAAATTCGGGACACGTGCTAGGTTGTCGGGCCTTTTGGCCATCTATAATTATAAGTCAAGACAGTGTTGCCTCTTCAGTTTGCTCTCAAAATAAATACTAGTAACTCTGTATTTGTGTTTAATCATTAGATTGAGCCTGGAGAGCTACTTAGTATGCATCGAAACAATGTTTTTGTTTGCCCTTTAAATAAATACCAGTATGCACCAAAGGAGCATAAGATGGTTGGCAGCATGTTCAATTGCCCCATGTGCTTAACTGCATTTCCAACCAAGTAGAGATTCAATCCAAGCCAGTGTTGCAGAATACTGATATCATAACTAATGTTTTTCAGTACTACGGGAGGAGCAAAGATGATTTCTTTTCCTACACATGAAAGCTCGTTTGGTCAAGGAAAAAACAGCACGAATAAGAACAAAGGGGAATGGACACAGATCAACCATGGTTATATGTGGATCGGAGTAACCCCATCCAAGTAAATATGCTAAATGTTGTTCTGCCACAGTTGTCACAAAGTAAAAACATCAGAATACCTGGGATCTCGTAGGTCCGTATCAAAGGAGGACGTTCAACTCAACTACCACAAACTGAACCCTTTTTCCCTGCACAAAAATTCAACCCTCATCATGATTCTATGGCGTCTTCTATAAAATGAAGAATATTATGGAACAAAAGGTAGTTTGGCAGATAAATGTATTAACGGGCAAGAAGAGAAAGAAAAGGCAAGCGCTGAGTATCTCTCCCTATTTTATATTATCATAGGTGAAAATTCTAAAACAATCAATTATTTTTTAGAAAAAAAAATCAGACGTTCAAGGTGTTTTCACCCTTGTGGTATTGTCTTATAACCTTTGTGCTGAAAAATCAAAAGGCGTTGAGCTTGTAACTAGTTCAGAAAACAAAACACTACCTCCCACCTCGCACCCTCTGCTTTCACTCTTATAGTCTTGTCCTGTAACCTTTGTAACTTGTTTTATCAAGCTCTTTAGTGCCTAAGTATATAAAGCCAGAACATTGCTGGATCTTTCAGCAACAAATTCATAATATAATAACTACTATGTAAAAAGAGGGTCAAACAGGATGTCAGAAGAGGGTAATATATCAAAAACTAGGAAAAGAGAGCTTTAGTTCGTGAACCACTATCCTTAACCACTTAAAAAACTGAAAGATGAGGCACTAAGACATACATATCTGCCCTCATGTTTATTATCACATCGACATGTTTTAGGTGTTACTACAGACACAATCTGCCAATGAACAGCTTTTATGGTACAAACATCAGGAACTTATGTTCCTCGCATTTTTAATAAAATTCTAGGCTCTTTCAATTTTTTTATGCTTAAGGTGGTGACTCTTCATAGCCTACATCCTAAAAGGATAGCACGCCATCCATTGCAACCACTCACCAGATATTAAGATGCGAGTCAGTACTTGATATCTTAAGCTTGTTGGATTTGTTGTTTACCATCCATGACATGTCAGGCTTTAAAGTCGGGGTGGGACGTGTAATGATGGCCAATGTTGATATTAGGGATACCAGCAAGAGTATCCGAGGATTATCCTATTGTTGCCATCTTATGAGCCATATCCATGAACTTCTGTAGAAACCAGGGAATCTCCTAGCTACTCATTGAGTACTACATCAATCTAACAGTAAGGGAACCTGGTGACCAGCTCACCTACTGTTTGTACTTTAGGAAACAAGGGCCACTTTCAGTTTTGATCTTGTAAAGCTACTAAGCTGTTAGCATTCAGCAGGAGCATTACAGAGCGGGAAAAGATTTCAAAAGGAATTGGCCAACTAAGGTTTGATAACAAAAATGATGTGCAGACTGAAGTAGTTCATAGAAACACAATAGAACAACAACCCTGGGCAAGCCTTGGTATGTTGGATCCTATTGCCATGTGTGCATAGATAAAGGAGATATTTATATTGGAACATATGACACTGCAACATATTTCTAACAACCATGATGACACCATCCAGCATCAATTAGTAATACTTGCCAGATGCTGCTATTAGGATGCACTGTGAATTTTCATGTAGCATACCTGATGGAATTGTTACCGGGACCGGGCTTGCCATTCCGTAATGTCCATGACTTATTCCAGTAACTGAATGAGAAAGTAAGGAACCATGTGATGGAATATTACACAAGCCATCTGTAAAATCAACATGTTATCAGTGACTAGTAATATAAAACAGACAATGGCATACTGTGCCTTTCACTAATATCAGGTTAAAGATTGGTCCTGACTGTCATAAGCAGTTGTTCTGACAAAGAGGGGGTAACCAAACAGTAGCTATTAGCATAATAAATAGACCATTGTTGAAAACCTGTGATAAGACGCTCGGGTTCAAATGGAAAAAACATGAACAGGTTCATGCAACAAGGTCTCCATTTTGCTTCAACTAGGAGGCCTGTTCCAAAACTGTCAGACTAACATCCAAAGGATTGGTGCCATTAGCTTCTAGTAGACATAAATCTTTTTGGGGACGCCGCAATATATTCAGTATACAGCATTGCAGCATACTTGGTGAATAAAGACCAAGTAATGGCGCTCTCACTTCTTTGGCAGCTTCTGAGAAGTGACCGTTCATTGTGATGGAACCTACTGTTTTGGGGTAAGAGAAAAAATCTTCTTTTGGGTGCATAACGAAAACATGCAGCCTTTTCTCTATCAAGCTTCGTGTACATCTTCACCGCATGATGGAAATAGCATTTATCAGTTATCATTGATGCCTGCAATTCAGTGTCATGACATGCATGATGCATCTTTTCCAATTAAATTGTCACTTTTTCAATCAAATCACCCACTTTCGGCAACTGCTTTGCAAGACCATAATAACTGTGTATTCATACCCAACTGAACACGTTAGGCAATAGTTTTTTAGTGGTAATTAATACAACAACAACAACAACAACAACATAGCCTTTTTGTCCCAAGCAAGTTGGGGTAGACTAAAGATGAAACCCATAAAAAAAACAAAGATCACGGATCTTCAGGTACGTGGATGGCGAGTCTCCAAGCGCTCCTATCCAAAGCTACCTCTTTGGAGATATTCCACTCCTTAAGGTCTCTCTTAACCGACTCGTCCTAAGTCAGTTTAGGTCTACCTCTACCTCTCTTTACATTTTCGGCCTGCTTTAGAACCCCACTACGCACCGACGCCTCAGGGGATCTCCGTTGGACATGTCCAGACCATCTCAATGGATGTTGGGTAAGTTTCTCCTCAATTGGTGCCACCCCGACTCTATCCCGAATAACTTCGTTCCGGACTCTATCCCTTCGTGTGTGCCCGCAAAACCACAGCAACATCCACATCTCTACTACACTCAGTTGTTGGACATGTCGTCTTTTTGTAGGCCAACATTCAGCACCGGACGAATCGTTGTCCTATAGAACTTACCTTTTAACTTTTGTGGCACCCTTCTGTCACATAGGACGCCAGAAGCTTGACGCCACTTCAACCAGACAACTGAGATTTTATATCTAACATCTTCATCAATGTCGCTATTCTTTTGAAGCATCGATCCTAAATACCGAAAAGTATCCTTCTGGGCCACCACTTGCCCCATCGAGGCTAACATCTCCATCCTCATGCCTAGTCGCGCTGAAATCGCACATCATGTACTCGGTCTTGGTCCTACTGAGTCTGAACCCTTTCGACTCTAACGTGCGTCTCCACAGCTCTAACTTCCTATTAACCCCTTCCCTACTCTCGTCAACCAGCACCACATCATCAGCAAAGAGCATACATCAAGGGATATCATCTTGTATGTCCCTTGTGACCTCATCCATCACCAAGGCAAATAAATAAGGACCCAATGCTGACCCCTGACGTAGGCCTATGTTAATAGGAAAGTCAGTGGTGTCACCATCACATGTCCGGACAAACGTCATCGCATCCTTATACATATTCTTGATGAGGGTAATGTACTTGAGTGGTAATTAATATTAACCAAAAACAGTTTCAATCTTTTTCTCTTCAGAGGATAATGGCAGACAGTTACCTAGCTCTTTTTTCCCCTTAGGTGGCTATCTTTTAAATTGTGAAGATTAAACTAGGAACGAAACAGAAAGAATAGAGTGTTGTCTTCTACAGATACGCTGTTATGATTAAACAACTTTTTAAGATCCCTGACATGCAAAACTAAGATTATCAAACTAATATGCCAATTAGCTGCAGTCAATTAAATGGGTCATATCCTAACTGAGATCTTGTATACCTGTTGCCTGATTAGATAGATCCTGAAAGCACATCTTCCATTCACCAGTGAACCTACTCCTGGTCAGGAATCAGACTTTTACAGTCTTACAGATTTATGGCCTGCACAAAGTCAGATATGAACATCTCAAGTCACAAATTGTTGAAGGGTATCCACTCCTCCAACAATCATCATATCAAACTCTCTTTATGGTAGCAGAATGAATATAATGGACAGTGTAATTCTTATTAAATGAGGAAATATTGCATGTCAAGCTAGAAAAATAATCATAGTAAATGGCACCAAAGTTTGAATCTCAGATAGAAATCTAAACTTTTTTTCGATGAACAATAGAAATCCAAACCGATTATTAAGATATATGAACCGATTTTCTAATTCTGTGTTTTAAGTAACGATAACTAATTCGAGAACCAGGCAAAGCTTCATGGCTGCGTACATGACATGGCAACCATATCATCCTTGTATTCCACACGACTATACGAGCACGTGCAAGTTAACGGATTAACAGCGAAGCTGGATTTACCCAAGTAAAAACACAATTTCCACATTGGACCAGCCAAGCAGAGGGTTCCTGCATAGCATTCATTAATTGGTCTGGCTAACAGAGTGTAAGTGTCCGGAGAGGCATCCCGATCCTCACCAACAAGGCATGCAGCGATCCATCATCTGATCCCTATTCAGACATCGCCAAAAAAAAAAGATGTATCTGCAGTGGGCAACGTTACAAACAAATTCAGAAGGCGCTGCTGATCTATATCTCACGGCACAGTGCGCAACGATAGAACACCCACATTGCAAAAGCCTACCCACTAATCTAATCCCTCGTGATACCGCGTTACCAAGCAGGGCGAGGCAGGAGCAGGTGGAGCGCAGTTACCTCGGCTGGGAATCTATGGAAGGAGCGCTGTCGAGTGTCGACGGGTATTTAGCAAAAAGACACTGAGGCCCTCACAGCTTACAGAGATCATTATGCAGGACCTACAGAACTTCTGTTTGGCACATAACGAGCGGGAGTAATCGGCTAGAGTTGTGCATATAGCTACCTTGTAAATTTGTGCATACTCTCCTTTTACCTTTGTTTACCCCTCGTGTAAATACTTTGCTTCCTACTATAATGCAAGAGCAGAGCACCTACTTAATTTCTCAAAATAAAATAATTTGAACCTAACAGCACATAGCCGATTTAGCAGCCAACTGCAACAGCAGGCCACACAAATCACGTCACAGACAACAAATCAACTCGATTGGAAGCCAAGCATCATAAGACCACAACGAAATCACCACCATCGTTGGAGACTTTGAGGACAACAATTCGAGCACCAAAACAAACAGCGGATTCCAGAACGGTAGAACGTACCAGCGGAGACGGCACGGCAAGGTGGTGGGGTCGTCACGCGCCGTCGCTGTGGACCTGTGGTCCTCCAGCCGTGCCGCGGCCACGCGGAGAGGCGTAACGCGCAGCCCCCGCGGACCTACAGACGTGCGACGACCACGCAGCGACGGCGTCCGTCGGAGTAGACGCCGCCTCCTTCCTCCCCCCATCTATCGGACCCCTTCGTTAGGGTTTGGATCCTCGAGGAGGGAGGACGAGCAGGAGGACCCCCTGCAGCGGCGGCAAGGGGAGGCGGAGGTGGCGAATGGCGCCGCGCTGCGGCGCGGGGCCGTACTGGAGGGAGGAGCCAGTGCTGGCAGCGCGGAATCCTTGGCGACCGCTCGCTGCATTGCTTGGATTTGGGGGGAATCGGGAAGGGGGCGGCGGCGGTGTGCGCCCGCGCCCGGAAGAGGAACGGGAGGGAGGCGTCCGCGGCGTACGGGAGAAGCTTCGATTCGGTTTTGCCTGAGGCGGGGCCGTGCCGGCGGTTTTGCTAATGGTCCCGTCGTCTAGGCTTTGTTTGGCCCAACAACAAATGGAAAACCTGGGCTGGAGAACAGCCGTTGCAGGCCCAGGACCCAGCAGCGATGTCAGATATTTTTGGCGTAAGGTACTGCAGATCTCCCTTCAAAAGAAAAAGGTATTGCAGATCCCAACTGTTTATATAACAAAAAAAAACTGACAATCACATAACATTTTGATCTGCAACACGGTTTATAAAGCAACGCAAAGCAGAACAGCAAAACAGAGAAGTGATTTCCCCTAAAAAAACAGAGAAGTGATTTCAGAGCTCACGCATGGGTTGTACATTGAGCAGTTACTTGTACAGCTTGCTTGTCACCTGTCTAGCGGCCGTCCATGGTGACGACCGAGGCGCCCCAGGCGATGCTGAACTTGCCTCAAAGGAAACCATCCTGCCAGCCATTGTTGGGCACTTGGTTGGGCAAAGGAGCAAAAGCCACCAAAGGACTTCGGATTTCGGATGCAAACGAGTTCAGCATTGCTAGATGCACGGGTGGCTGGAAAGAATGACCTCGCATGGCGTACAGCAGCTGCAGAAACAAGAACAGCGCGGAACTGGGCTGGAGAACAGTAGATTGCAAGGTCTCCGATGTCAGCGTGGGATTAATGGGCCAGTCGTCTAGGCTTTGTTTGGCCCAACACGTTGCTTGTGTCGCTAATGGCAGTGCTTCCAAACAAGGCTACAAGGGCAGCTCCACTGCTGCGTCGATTTCTGCAGAACGAAGAAGTCGAACGAAACTTTGGTTCGTTACGTGCTGTGTACAAATTGATTTGTGGGGCCCGTGTGGTGATTAAAGAAATAAAAAGGAGCAGCATTCTCTCCCTAATCCCACCTACACTCAAACCCTAAACTGATCTAGAGGGGGGCGCTCCGGCGGCGGGAAGCGCCACCGGCACCTCACGACCCCAACCTACGCTGCCCTAGCGCGGATCTGCACCGACCCCAGCACAGCGCGTCGCTGCCTAACGCAGACTACACCAACGAACGCGCGATGGCGTCCTCGTCGGATCAAGGTATCCTCTGTCGTTTTATCGTTTTCATCTAGTGCACAAGCACACGCACGCACACCAATAAATGATTTAGAAATAGATCAAGAATCAAATTCCGAGTTATTGCTACTGCTAGCGATCCTAGATCCAGAGCCTAACAACCTGAACACATCCACTTGCCTTCCACGTATGAGTTACTGCTTGCTGCTGATTTTTCTATTGCCCATGGTTCGACTTGTCTGCAGAGGTCGATTGTAAAAAGATTCCTGCACGGTTCGACTGCTGTAGTATCTAAATCGACTGCTACTTCGCTCTCTGTTCGATTTCGATCAACGCTGGAGCTGCCCCAACTACAACACACACTGGGCTACATTCCTGAATGTCTTCATGGAAGCGCGAGGTAAACGGTATAACTCACTTCCTTTGATCACTTACTCTGCATAAAAAATTATCTGATCAATGCGGCCATGCATCGCTTCTTTCGCTTTCTTTTCACCAACGGCTTGCATTCACGGCGTCAGGAAACTTCGCTGAGCCGGGTGCTTTTGGATCATGTATGATCTCTGTCAATGTTCAGGCCTTTTGTAACCACAATACCACTTCGCTGTTGAACCGACGTCCGGTTCACTCTTTTTTCTTTTTTTGCAAGGTCTTTTCTGCCCTGGTCAGAGTTCTGGCGATCCGAAGGTCCCGAACCATGTTCCATCTTCAGACGTCCAATCACATTTCAAAACTGTCCATTACTATTACTCATTCAGCCTCGCCAGCAATACAGCCCAGTTCGGATTCAAATAGAGAGGCGCATTCTGAGACCTCGGATTTATGATGCACTGTACATAAGATTAAAGTACTGCAAAAGGTGCTAAAACAATCAGAGAAGGCACTCAAATGGCAAGAGTTGTATAATATATATGCTCTTGCATAGAATACTCTGTAGCAAGTAAATGGTTACAGCTGAATGTTTCCTGGAAAACTATAGCCGTCATTTGCTAATGCTAAATATTTTCCATTATGTAACTTAGCAATATGGAGGATGGACCAAGCTATTCAGTGACTTTTTGCCTTGTACGTAATAATAATATCTTTTACATCTTTATTTCCAAAGCAATTTAATTTCTACCTGCTCAAACTGTTAAACAAATATCAAGGACAAGAATCCTCCAAAGGAAAAGGAGCAGCACGGTAATGCCTAATCTGAACTTCTCCAAACACACAAGCTCAGTTCCTAATGCAACTTCCCCCGAAAAAAAAAGCTAAAATCCTAATGCGGAAAGGCAGCTATTCACCAGAGATTAAACAACACAAAGGAGTGCAGCTGTACAATAAACCATCCTTTACATTTATCTTGGTGAGAGCAAGTACATTAAAGTCGTCTAATACACGATCTCATATAATGACACATCATCTTGAGATAACTTAACAGACGACCTCTACAATTATTATCTCACAGTATACCGTATCCCTTAATTTGTGGAATGAAAAAAATAAATATTATACGTAGTTAATATGACAACAACTAGTACAATAGTGAGAAAGCGGTCTCATGGTTCTTAATTTTAGCTTACAAAGCAACCCCTCGTCCTCTCTTCTCCTCACCTCGCCTCTGCATCATTAAAATTTCTACATGGAATTGTACATAAGATTGTTGACGTGCAGAACTTGCCTTGACGAGCGAGGCGCCCAGGCGATGCTGAACTTGCCTCCAAGGAAACCATCCTGCCAGCCATTCTTCAGCACTTCGGCCGCAAAGAAGCAATAGCCACCACCCTCTTTACATTTGCTTGGCAGAGGGGTAGGCAGCCTAGTAGCATACTCCTCGTCAGATTCAAACGAGTTCAGGATCAGTATTGCTAGACCCACGGGTGGCTGGGGAGAAGGACCTCTCGCATGGCCCACAACAGCTCCACAAACAAGAATGGTGTAGGCGATGGAACAGCTTGGCCGGTGGCGGCGTCGCCGTTCCGGAAATCGCGTATTCGTCAGGATCGTCTCGCCCTGGACCGCGGGAAGCGGGGAAGAGGAGGGTGCGGGCGGAGGAGCAAGGGGAGGGGAATTCTCTAGAGCGTGCATCAAATGGCTGAGTATCGCTGGAAAATTCACGTCGTCGCCGGCCGCCGGGAAGGGGGAGAGACGGCCAGGCATGGGAGGGTACCAGGGGTAATTTGTAAAACGTTGGATCGTATTTTACACAAACCCCCCTAAATCGGATCGCGATTCCTAGTCGCGATCCGAATTAGGGGGTTTTATGTTAATATTAGATTGTGAATTAGGGGGTTTCGTGTAAATTATCCGAGCGGCCACCGGTCCTTGCTCCTCCTCCCGGCGGCGGTCACGTTCGTCTTGCACTTTCGTTCGCGGGCTTCGATGGAGGACGTGCGCCAGTGACGAGAGGCGCGAGGACGCCGGCGGAAGGCAGCAGGGCTGCACGGACGGCCGCCGCGCCTCCACGACCGACGCAGCCCGGCGCCGGAGCTGACCGCGCTGGAGTCGTACGCTGAATTGATAATGTTACCTCTCCCGACGCGCAATGGGAGTCTCCTGCCGCTGCACAGCACAGCCGGAGCGGCGGCGGCGCACAGCACAGCCCGGCTACGGATCCGCAGCGTCCTGCAAAGGTTCAAGCTCAGATTCAAGGGGGTGGTCGTTATTTGAAATTCCGTCCACCCCTGTTCTTCGCGAACTGGGCGGACAACGAGCGGCGGCGGCGGCGGCCGGAGGCGCTGCAGAACTGCGGCCTCGTCGGTGACGGACACGCGGCATCGAAGTGAGAATGGGAGACACACTGGCGCGGTGTTGCCTGCGGAGTGCGGACCGACCGGCATTGGAGTTCAGGGGCGATGGCGCGGTGCAGATCACTTTGGTTCGTTGCTGGAGTGACACGAGCTGCCTGCCTCGGATTACGTTGCTTGTGTCGTTACTCGCTAATGGCAATGCTCCTCTACAAGGCTACATTCCTGTAACTGTAAGCTCACATTCTTTGATTACTGCTTTTCATCAAGATTTATTTGATCATAAATGGGAGCATGCGTCGCTTTGTTTGATTTCTTTTTACCAAAGGTTTGCTTTCTCAGCATCAGGAAACTTGGCTGTGGACGTGTGGCGCTAGCTTACAGCAGTTGATCCAGGTGCTTTTGGGTCATGAATTATGAATAATCTCTGGCAATGTTCAGACCTTTTGTACCACAACACAGTAGTTTCACGTAAAGCAACAATTTCTTTCAGGCATGGAGATATGCCTAGCCCCAGCATTATTAACCATAACAGTAACCATTACTATTACTCATTCAGCTCACATGAATACATAACTGTTTGTACATGGCATCAGCCTCGCGGCATTACAACCCAGTTCGGGTATCTTACAATTCCATGTGAAACTGTCGGCCACAAGTTACAAGCACAGAAAGTAACCACGCCAAAGAAAACAACAGGTCCACTCGCTGCTAGTCGAGTGGTTAGCTCCAACGCCAGAAGGTAAAGTTACGCAAGGTTATTAGTCAGGCAAGGCAGTCCCTCTTTCCAAGTTGTTCTTGATCTCAAGCGTGTACTTGCCAAAGGCCCGCTCGATCTTCTTGTTGAAGTGCTCATTCCGGTCGTTGATCGAGTCGATGTCCTTGTCTTCGTTGAACTTGCGCCTCCTGCTGAAGGATTTCCGCTTCTCTTCACGCTCCTTGAGCTCCTTGACCATTTTGTCGATGTTTTCTTCTGGGACCTTTGACACCTGAGCAAGGCAAAACACCAATGGATTTAAGGAGTCATTTCATTTCCACATGGACCTTACTTAAACAAGACTATGAAGTATTTGTTGATGTGATATGACAGTACTATGGCAGTACCTTCCCATACTGGAGACTAGAGGCGTCGCGGTAGAATTCAGGATCAGCTTCCTTTGCTTTACTATACGCCTCCATGTCAACCTCTATGTTCTTGGTCCTCTTTTTGTATGCATCATACAAGGTCTTCTGATTGAAAACTGCAAGCATAAGCACATCTCTCAGATGCAGGAAAATGATTCAAATAGAGAAAGGCACATTATGAGTTCTCAGATTTATGATACACTGCGCATAAGATTTAGCACTGTTAATGGTACAAACAAACCAAAGAAGACACTCAGATGGCAATAATTGTATAATATATATGGCTTGGATAGAATATTACTTATGTAGCAAAGAATGGCTACTGCAGGCATTTGCTAATCCTATATATTTCCCCTTATGTTGCCAACAAACTTAGCTTATTTTTCTTGTTCAATGGGCATATCCAGGATGAACCAAGCTATTCAGTGAACTTTGCCTTGTGATCTTTATGTTCCACATAATTTAAATTCTATCTGATCAAACTGTAAAAGAAATATCATTGATAAGAATCGCACAAAGGTTAACACCTAATCAGCCATTCTCCAAAACACATACAAGTAGATCCTAATGTGAAAAAAAAGCAGCAAATCACCAGAGATTAAACAACACGCAGGAGAGTGGTTGTGCAATAAACAAGCAGTGGTGTTTTATATGTTTTTGCAAATGTCATTGCAACATACTGTACCAGTTCTATGCATTCTTCTGATGTTTCACTGGAATAATACTTTTTCTCTACGAATCACCAGAGATTAAACAAAACACATTAGATGTTGATAGTGATTGTAAAATAAACAAACAGTGGTGTATTATCAGTTTTTGGCGTTTTGCACATGTTAGTGCAATATACTACGCCAGTCTATGCATTCTTCTGATATTTCACTGTAAGATTTTTTTTTTCTGGATGCATCAAACCACTATGAATGCAATAATGAGTGAAAAGACTAGCTCACCATCCCACCCATAAGGTGCAGGTTCCTTCTCCCATTTCTTGTACTTCGCTTCTGCTGTCTCCTGTGTATCGAGCATGTAAGCCTTTGACATATCAAGGCCATTTGAGTCAAGCAACTTTCCAATCTTCTTCTTTCTGTCCTCTAGCCACTTCTGCTTAGAAACACCTCGACTCTCACCACGAGGCTCCATTCTCTTCTTCTCAGCAACCATCGCCTGCTGGTTCGCTTTCCTTGCTTCGTTCTGAGGGGAATTAAACATAAAGGGAATGAGTGATATGCTGAGCAGGACAATAACATGATACACTGGGTAAGGAACTCCTGGCCGGAATCATCGATTTACAATACCATTTTAAGGCGCAGCTCGAACAGCTTTTTCTGCTTTTCGGTCATCTGCGAGTAACCATCATCTGTGCCAGCTTCCTCCTGCTTCTCAGCATCATCATCATCAGGTTGCTGCTCTGCGGCGCCAGACGTGCCGGCACCAATAGCAGGCGGTTCTTGCTCCCCACGCTCCAACCCTAGCAGCATGACGATCCAGAAATTATAAACCATAAGCAACCAACAACTTTATGCGGACTCAAATCGACCACGAACTAAATTTACCAAAAATAAAATCGACATTACGAACGGAACGGAATCGGTCGCAGCACCTGATGTGGCGTCGGCGATGCGCTTGAAGCAGTACTCGGAGCACTCGTGGTACGGGTTGGAGGCGTTGATGCAGTCCGGGTGGACGGTGCGCTGCTCGGGCGGACGCGAGTCGGGCAGCTCGTCGTCCAGGCGCTGCCTGGCCTCGGCGATCTTGCGGAGGCAGTAGTCGGAGCACTCGTGGTACGGGTTGGACGAGTTGATGCACTCCGGCCGCGACTTCCCGTCCGCCGACGGCCCCGCCACGGCGCCCTCCCTACCCATCGGCGAGCGGGATCGGGGGATCGACGGAACCCTAGGTCAGAGTCGGGTCGGTTCGATTCCGTCGGAGACTTGGCTCGCTCGGGTGGGGGATTGGGTTGGGGGAGAAGGGAGGAAACGCGGCGGCGGCGGCGAGGCCGTGTTGGGTTGGGCTTTGTTGCTCGTTTTGTTTGGGTTTTCGAGCTTGATTTGGTGGTTGGAATCCGCTCGAAGTGCGTGGTAGGCCTTCCTCATGCGGATTCCTTCTTGCGGCCCAAAAGGCACGTAAACTAACTAGCCCACTTGGCCCGTTTAAAAAAAAGGTAGAATGCCTTGAAAAAATAGAAAAAAATGGCAGTATGGCACAGCTTCGCCAGCGACCCCCCAGAAAACAACAAGACGCAGAAGAACAGTCAGCGGCACGGTCGCACGGAGACGAGCGTACTCCCTATTTTTATTTACATATCGTATTAAATTTATCGTAAGTTAAACTAGGTTAACTTTGATCAAATTTATAAAAAAATTAATAATATTTACAATACCAAATTTATTTCATTAAATTCACCATAAAGTACGTTGATAGTGTATACGTTGGATAACATAGTTTTTCTATATTTTTCTATAGATTCAGTTAAATTTATCTAACTTTGATTCAGAATAAATCTAATACGACGCATAAATAAAAATGGAGGGAGTAATAATTCAAAAGGGAAGGAAAAAGGAAAGGAGCGTACGGTTCGCTGCAGTTGCACGGCCACCAACCAGAGATGTGTTGTCCGGAGCCGAGCGACTTGTCTTCCACCGCCCCGTCCTCACGCCGGGTACGTGTGAGCCATGAATAAAAAAGAAAGCCACGCAGCCGCGTCTGGCCGGCCGGCGCGCCGGCCGGCCGTGCGCGAGTGCAACAACCACCACTCCACCAGTCTTCCACCACCCGTCCTCAGCTGCGGACCGCATGTCTGGCGCCGGCGTCATCCAGCGCGTCACCCGGACGACGAGGCATCCAGATTCCAGATAGTCAAAAACGAGAACGGTAGCCTGAAATCGACGGCTTCAGCGCAACCAACCAACCAACCAGGGCCCTCGTCAGAATTCCAGGGTCGAGCGTTCTCCATCAGTCCTCTCCGCTCGCGGTCAAAAATAGACCCGGGGCCTGAATTCGACGGCTCAAGCAACCCTTTCAGAATTCAGAATCAGAATCGCTTCATGTTCCAGCACTTTCTGACATACAGGTCTGTCCTGTATCAGCATTCAGCAACAAATGACTTGTAGTTCTCTGATGCTGACATGCAACTGCACGGCGCCACAGATTCTGGAAGGATCCGTACTTGTTATCTTCTTCTTTTTTTTTTCTTTTGAAATCATGGAACCTCCTTATTATCGCCCATGGAGAAAGCTTCACCTTCCAACCAGAAACAGCAGCATATACTCCTGTCAGAGGAGGTGACCTCTGACCCCATCATGAGCCGCCCCTTTGTTCACCGATGACGAAATGAAAAGGGGCAAATTAAATGGCCACAAATATTGGTTTACAAGCACGACCTGCTAACAAACACAGCTCCGCCGGCGCTTAATGCACCTCCCTCCTTTTCCTCGAATAATAAGCACGAGGAAAGACACTGACGATGGGATGGAAAACCTGCTTGCTTTATAGTTGTCGTCGTCAAAATTAGCGGATCAAGACTTAGACTAGTAAATTTTTTTTATGCGCGTAAGGCTTTGGATGGTGGCGTGGGAGACACGGGGTTTAGACTGGTTCGGGCAAGAAGAAGCCCTACATCCAGTATCAGGAGCTGCTCGTGTTGCCCACGCGGGGTCTGTAGTAGGGGTTACAGGAGGGCGAGAGAGGGAGCTGGTCCCAAGTCTCTTGGGTGTCCGCTGGTGCTCTAATGGTGAGAGTGTGTGTCCTTCTCGCCGGAGAAGAGAGTCCGTCCGTCCCAGATCCCCTGTCTCAGGGCCCTCGGTCTTCCTTTTCTAGCGCAAGGGAAGCTCGGGGTTACAGATGAGCCAGGCGTGAGGAGAAAGTAAAATATAGAATGCAAGGGGAAGGACCAAGTCCTCGGGTCGCCGCCCCCTGCTCCGGCCTTTGGCTCCTGTCAGCGCGTCCACCGGAAGAGGACGGCTGCCTCCGGATCCTGTCGACGATCTCCTTGGGGGCCGTTGCCGCCAGAGGTGATGATGGCGTTCGGTCGTGGCATCCGTGCCCGTCGGGGAAGGCGGCTGACCCTGTTACCTTGCTGACGGCCCGTGGGATGCGGACGTCCCGTCCCGCCGGATTCGCGGGGCACGAGGACGGGCAGAGCTTCCTCCTGTGCCGGGCGGCGCAGGCCAAGGCCATGAGTGCCCTGTAGCGAATCGGGGAAAGCTGCGGCCACTATAGCCTGCGCTGTGCGGTCGTGCTTGGGTACCTGTGACGGGTCACGTCGGGGGCGCGGGCGCCTTTCTGCGCGCCAGAGCCGCGGCGCATTTATGGCGAGATCGGCAGGGGACCCACGTGATCCGCGCTCCTATCTTCCAGTCTGCGCCTGAGACGGATGCTCGTCTTGTGAGCCCGGGTAAGTCCAACCCCCTACGCCCTGGGTCGGGCGAGGCGGAGCCTTATGGCGAGGGGCCAGGCGCTCCCGACCCTGGGACCGCGGGTCGGGCGAGGCGGAGTCTGGCCGTCGAAGGGTCGGGAGCGTCCAACCCCGAGGCACTTGGTCAGACGAGGCGGAGTCTGGCCGTCGAAGGGTCGGAAGCGTCCGACCCCGAGGCACTTGGTCGGGCGAGGCGGAGCAGGGCGCTCCCCTCCCATGTTAGGCCAACGGCGGCCGCCATTGCCGCAGATGGGCCTGGGCCTTCATAAATTGTTGTTTTAACGGTCGTTAGGAGGTCGTTAATATTTCCCCCTGACAATAGTACAGAAAAAGGAACAAATAGGATGCTTCTATTTGTACAACCTTCAGGAAATACATTACATGGGGGGTCCTATATATGCGTGCGAGGGTGTGAATGGCACAATGAAAAAATATATATGGAAGCACAGTGCAAAGATTGAAACAGCTGCAGCCACTCTACAAAATGGAGCCGACAGAAACACAGCCTCTACTCAAAGTCTATTGTAGATGGGATTAACTTATTTTTTTCGCCATCATTGATCATCCGAAGAAGCCTTGTCTCGACTGCCTATTCAGCACAAAAGAAGATGTTGTCAATGTCAACTCCCCAAAAAAGAAGGAAGCCTCACTGGTCTAATCGAAACACATAAACAAAGGAAGAAGGCCATGTGATACTTATGTTCAGTATCTTTTGTCATATCTTGCTGTATGCAAATCCAACTACCGCAATGGCTAGGTTTTCCCTTTTATATTAAAGAAAAAACTGCAATCTGGAACACAAACGATTGGCATACCAAATTTTCAAAGATTGACCAAGGGAAAATAATTTAAGATGGTAAAAGGCTAAGTTTTGCTCATAAGTCAAATTCAACATAGAACCATTATGTCACTATTAAAAATCCAAAAAAATGGGGAAGGTTCAACCAAAATTGAAAGAACTACCAAAGGAACAAATAATCAGAACAGATAGTTGACCAACGAATAACTAAAGAGATGGTGCAGTGTTTTACATTCAAAACTTCACACAAAACCGGCAGCTAGCATAAAGTTTTATCGCATTGCAAGAAGTTTTTGTCAAATAAATCAAATCTACTAAGTGACCCTTTGTATGACACAGCAGTGACAGACAAGTCTAAATTGTGATATCGATCAAAGGCAGCGCAATAACACAATATCAAAGATCAAAGTGTTTGAGAAAGAAATATAGACGAGCAATAAAAAAGAACGTTATGTTTTAAGCGTGAAGAGGGCTATATCTTTTAGTACTCCATTTGTCAACATGATGAACTAATCGTTAACCAGCTCTAGAGTGGCGTGCATAAGGAAAAGATAGAACATAAGCGTGCATTACATATTCTATTCTCTACCAAAAAAAAATGGAGAGTAATGAACAATAGAAGCCTGACAGCTCTTCAGGGACACAGCCTTACAGAAGTTCTCCTCTTTCTGTGCGACCAACATTAATTTGGTAATTGACTGAAAGATAATTGGCTATTCTTAAATGAGTGATGGACCCAGTCAAGAGGAACTTTGCTAGCTGCAGTAAGCATATTACTATACAAAATTTTAACTTGGTCAAAAAGGTCCTAGTAAGTTGAAATGTAAAACCTCCTAGCTTTGGCTTGATGCTCATCAAAATTGAAGAATGATTTCTTAAGTTATCATCTATTGACCGGTGATTCTTAAAATATAATGAACTAGTGAGCGTGATTACCTTCCTCATCTACCTATCACCCTTTCTCTTACAGTGTTCACCACACGTGTGGTAGGGGTTGGATGCGTTGGCACAATCAGGATTAATTTCTCTTTTCACTTCTTTAGAAACAGCCTTGCCTTTTTTCTTGTCTGAAAATAAACAAATAAATTGCAAAGTATAAATATATCAGCCAGAGAGAGTCCTCTGACCCTTATGGCAATGCTGTGTATCCCATGTGTACAATGCTTGAAGTTTCAGGGAGACCAAAACAACACACCTGACTTGGTTGCACTTGTCTGCGCTGTTTCATTCAAATGATCAAAGCAATATTGGGCACACATATGGAATGGATTAGACGCGTTAGGGCACCTCGGATCAACCTTCCAATTTGGAATCAATGCAACATCCTTTCCACCTGCAATGGCTACCAATATGGTTACGGCAACGCAAATTCAAAATAACAGAAGGAAACCGTCAGGTAACATCTTTACATATAACACAAGCAAATACAGACACAATTTCCCTCTACAATTAAATGAAACATAAAATCTCTAATAGTTGATGAATTTATTGGATGAGAACCACCATAATTGACAAATATCACAATTCAACCACACCATTCCAATGCCATGAACTAATTAGTGCATGAGTTCCATATCAACAGAGACACATAGTAAGCCCATCAATATGCAATGCTCTACCTTTCTTTCGTGGGGACTGCATTTTGCTCCCCTTGTGCTGCTCAACCTGCTGCATCTTGGCAGCACATTGCTCACCACATTCATGGAACGGGTTGGCGGCATTGGGACACTTTGGATCCACCTTCCTACTTCCAGCCGACTTCACGCTACCCTCTGATGCAACCAACAACCAAAGACATGGAAATTTATTAGTGCAATTGCCAATAAGCTGCTCCTCCAGCTGCCCAAGACGTCATCTCGTAGGCGACAGGCTAAAGTTATAGGTGATGAAGCAACAACCTTCGGAGGATGACGAGGAACGGCGTGAGTGGCGAGAGAAGATGGATAAGGGCGACTTGCCGCCCTCCGACGAGCGGCCGGCCTCAGCCATCTTGGCGAGGCAATGGTCGGTGCAGACGTGGAACGGGTTGGGCGCGTTGGGGCAGCGAGGATCCACCTTCTTGCCGTCGCCATCGGAACCTTCGCGCACTGCAATGACACGCACAAAAATGGGAATTTTCTTAAGGGAACGCGTAAAGATGGTAATTTGCTTGCAGAGTTGCCGCGACGAACGCCGGAGATGCAGAAAGAAAGAGGAGCTTACGAAAGACGTAGAGGGGGAGGCCACCGGATCCGCCGCCCTTGTCGCGGCGGCGCGGCCTGGGATGCAGCTCGCCAGGGTCACTGTGGGTGCTCCCCTCGTGTCCCCGTGGCGGCGGCGGATGCTTGGCCGCGGCTCTGGGGGCCGGGACGGGGCAGTACTCAGCGCAGCGGTGGAACGGGTTGGCGGCGTTGGGGCAGTCCGGGTTGACCCCCTGCCACTGCCCATCTCCAGCGGCCTCCTCGTCCTTCGCCGGTGGCCGCGCGCTCCTCCTCGCCCCGCCAACCTCCGGAGAGACTTCGATGCTCTCGCCTGCCTCCTCCGAATCATCGGCGGCCGTAATCTCGCATTCCTCGTCGTCGCGGTGCGCGGTCCCGTTCTGCGCCGCGTGGCCCGGCCCCGGTGGCGGGGGCGACTTGGCCGCCGCCGCTAGTGGGGCCGGGACGGGACAGTACTCCGCGCAGCTGTGGAAGCGGTTGGAGGCGTTGGGGCAGTCCGGGTTCACCGCCCGCTCTGCCCCGGCTTCCTCCTCCGAGTCGTCGGCGGCAGCGGGAACCACCCGCTTCGCGCCGTCCCCATGCCTGGTCCCGTTCTGCGCCGGCCGGGGACGAGGCGCGGACGGCTTGGCCGCGGCGGCTCTGGGGGCCGGGACGGGGCAGTACTCAGCGCAGCGGTGGAAGGGGTTGGCGGCGTTGGGGCAGTCCGGGTTGACCCCCTGCGCCCGCACCCCTCCTCCGGCGTCCATCGCCGGCGGCCGCGCGCTCTTCCCTCTCCCTCCTCCTCCTCCTCCGGGGTCAGCGGCTGGCAGAGCCAGCAAACCTGACGAGAGGGGAGTCTAGGTTGACTCGCAAGCACGCGAGAATCCGCAGAGACTCGAGCACCCGACGGGATGGTGCAGCCGCGCGACACACGGAAGAAGAAGGATCGGTGGGGGTTGGGTGGTGGAGAGATCGGAAGGGGAGATTCGCGGCGCGTGCTGGATAATTGAGGAGGTGGGCGAGCGGGGGAGATGGAAGGGAAGGAAGGGGAAGGGGTCCAAGTTCCAAGTCGTAGCGGGCAGCCGGGAGGAGGGCGGGTCGGTCCAAGTCCAATCTGATGGATGCCAAGCTCCGCGTGCGTCCATCTCCGAATTCCAGCCCCCTCGGCTTTTCGACTTTTCGCCGTGTCCTCTTGCGCTTGTACCGCCAATGTACACATTGACTAACGCGGGCAATAAAAAAATGATTTTTCCGGCTCTTGATCCAGAAATTTGGACTTCAGCTTCAAGACTTCAGAATTCAGAAACAGGGTTCGGGAAACTTCCGATGGAGTTTCAACTGCAAGCTCCCAAGGGAAAAGTTAAAAGAAATCCTGCCATCGAGAATCATCTAGAATCAGGGCTGCCTCATTCGTTTTCTCCAACATCGTGGTACTACAGAGTGTGGACTTAACGCGGGAGAGATTGGGAGAAGAAAACTTGGGGAAAGTCATTAAGCAAAACTCGTGTCCAAGAGCAGGCTGCAGGCCATGGGCACTCCCAGTCACGTGGCAACGGCTGCTTGGGCACGAGTGTTTAATTGGCACCACATGTGCTAGCGAAAAAAAAAATACAGCGACGTGGACGTGACCGGAACCTTCTGTGGTTAGTAAAAGCTTTCTCGAGGGGAATCTGTTTGGTGGAGGTAACAGTTGCCATTTGGGCTACCAGATGCCACATGATCGGCGTTCAAGACTCGCAGCGTTTGCGTCTGCAATCCGCGCTGTCACTCGGACAGAATAGTAGTTTTTTTTTAAATGTTGCATGCGTTTCTCTGATTAAAAATGTGTCGTGTCGTGACATGACATAGAAAAAACATTGCACGACCCGGTATGTCGTTTTCTAAAAAAAATGTTTTGAGATGCAATTGATTATTGCTACGTAAATCACGAGTACGTTGTGCTTGGGCTGCTATTTCTTTTGATATAATAAGGGTACCTCTTCTTTTAGAAGGATGTGAACCCTAAATTGGCCATTTCTGCCACGGTGCCACCACAGAGAGCGCTCGAAACGAATGAAAAGAAACACTCCCAGCACGCAAGGCCCATTATCAATCTTTTATCGCTCGCGAAAGCCTATTATGGGCCTTTTAGCCTTAATCACTACTCCAGCAGTAGACAGTTAGTTTCGGATCCAGCCCTCGTACTTGACCTTCGACGGCCCAGAAGACGATAAAAAAAATGCCGTACTCAATACGAGACGCAAACATAGGCACCGTCCGGGCCGCAAACATAAGCGTCGTAGAAGAGGCGCTGCACTCGCTGCAGATGGGCCCATTGGAGGTACTGCTCTTCTTCTCCGCGAGCTCACCGCCGGAGTTTGGGGAGGGAGTTGCCAGGTTTCCTGTAGCCTCTGGGCTTAGAAAGGGGAGGGAGGGGGTGGTAAGGGAGGCCCGGTGGTGGTGGTGGGTTGAGGGGGCGGCACGGCAAGGCGGCTCCCGCAGGCCGACCACGTCGGTGGTCGGAAAGATAATCGGTGGACCAGGCACAGGTGGGGAGAGCGATAGTCCGTTGGGAGAGCGATAGTCTGTTGGAGGCCGCCGGAGACTAAGGCGGCGGCGGCGGGAGACCTTCTGCGATGCTCCCGCTCGCAGTTGCACCTGCAACCCCGAGCACCTCCCGTCTAGGCTGCCTACCATGTACGGTGACTTTGCCAGAATCGTGCTTGCGACTTGATAGTCGGATGCCCGGATCGAAGTGACGGCATGCCACGCCAACACAAGAAGCTAGCTACCCCTTGCCAAATCTACGTCTCCCCATCAATCCAGCGCTACTGCCCAGCCCCACTGGCTGGAATGGATCCGGTGCTTTTCCAGTCAGCACCATTCATGGTGAAATGAAAACCGAATCGGCGTGTGATCCCATCACCGATCTCGAATCCGTGCCCCCGTCGTCGATCGTGCCTAGGCTCACCTACGAGAAGCATGCGAGGGTCCACGGTGACCGGGGTCCCGTCACGGCCGCGGCCGACGCCCGCCGCCGAACCAACCAGTTACCCAGGCCTGTTCTACGGCCACGGTCAGCCGCCACGGCGCCACGGCGCCGGAGAAGCCGCGCCTCCGTTCGGCTTTTCATGTAGGCGTCCGCGTCGAGGCCGCCGCAACGGTCAAAAGCGCAGGCATCCGACGGTGGCCCAGGCCGACCCCACCCCACCAGGCTTCACCACCCCACCGCCACGCGCCGGGCGTGACGAGAAGAAACGGCAGCCCCGCTCCCCTCGCTCCCCCAGCTCCCAGCCACTTCACAGTTCACACTAGCTCACTCTCTTTCCCCCTACCCCCTCTCATCTCGGCCTCGGACTCCCGGTCCCCGGCGCCTCCACGCAACCGGCGCCGCTCCGCCATGGCGTACTCGGGCGGCGGCGGCAAGATGTCGGCCGTGGACGCCATCCTCGCCGAGGCGGCCGACCTGATCGCGCTCGAGCAGATCGCCAAGCTCAACACCGCCCACCTCTCCGACGACTCCGCCCTCCCGTCCAGCCTCGAGTCCCGATTCCGCAAGCTCAAGTCCCTCCCCGCCGCCCCGGCCGCTCCAGTCAAGATCCTCGGCCGCAGCGCCACCGCGCCGCACCCTACACTGCCCGACCCGCCGCGGCCGAACCCTGCGCCTGAACAGCCGCCCGCACCGACCCCGCCGGGGCAAGAAGAGCATCCACCGAGCCCGGCGGTCCAAGGCGAGCGGCCACCGGGAGGCGCGGCGGAAGCGGCCGAGAAGAAGGGCGACACATCGCCGCCGCAGGAGCTGCGTCCTACGGCCACCGTCCCCGCGGTTCGCGACGACGAGGACCTGGAGAGACTGTTCGGATCAGGGAGGCGGGGCCGGCCGACGCTGCGGGAGCGGAACAGGGGCCGGGACGACGACGGCTCTCCCTCTCCGCCGCCGCCGCGCCAGGCGTGCTGCTTCGGCTTCTCCCCCAGGAAGCCCCTGCAGAGGACGCCGACCAAGGGCAAGAAGGTCCATGGGTCAGGCGAC
The DNA here is from genome assembly GCA_032594955.1 of Panicum miliaceum. Lineage (NCBI taxonomy): Eukaryota > Viridiplantae > Streptophyta > Magnoliopsida > Poales > Poaceae > Panicum > Panicum miliaceum. The sequence continues at coordinate 32,156,133 of CM064071.1, read as the reverse complement.
GGCGAAGTTCTCGGCATCGACTCCGGCGAGTGGGGCGACGAGAACAGGAGGATGGTCACCGAGCTCAAGGAGCAGCAGCGCAAGCTCAAGAAGGCGCTCGAGGAGCAGGTGAAGGTCAGCAGGGAGACCGCCAAGATGGCGAGCTGGGTCAAGCAGGCATCCGCGCGCATGACTCATACCGCGGCCATTGACGACTTACTCAGTGACTGCGAAGACGAAGATGAGCTCAAGTGACCAAATGCCATCGCCTTGCCTGTCTTCTTTATCAGTAGTTCCACTGCCTTGATCACAAATCTATCAAATGCTTATCGTACTATAGAGCAGAGCTAGAACTAGCAAATGAGCTGAGGTTTCAGGGAAAATGAAAATATGCTGTTTTTCTTTGTGTGTTTTAGATGAAGAAAGATGTAAGAATGAAATCAGTATCTAAGGAGGCCATGAGTGATACAAGAATGATGAAAAAACTACTATGGTCAAAATATCTGCTCATCTGTTCTTTCTTCTTCTTCTTTTAATTCTGTTTAAATGTAAAAAACATTGTCCATGCACCATGAAGCCTCTAAATAAATTCAATAATGACAGCGCACTATTGGGTGCAAAAGTTAATTCAGGAACCAAAATAGCATCAACTGTTACCAATTCTAATATTAGTTGTGCATCAAGTATTTAGACAAATAAATTCTTAAAATAGTGATGCCTGAATCCTAATTGATTGCTCCTGCTTTTAATTTACAGTCCATTACCATAAAGCAGAATGTAAGCAGCGTAGAATTGCAGAGAAAAGAGAGAAATGAAAAGTAGGTATTTTATTTAATGAAATTATAGTAGGCTGGAAACCACATGATGGCTGATTACATAAGCTAACCTTGTAGTTAGCTGAATCTAGTCAGTACACCTAATATTTTTCTAAATTTATTTGTCGCACTAAGTTCCTAAGATATGACTCAGAATGAAAGCAACATAAGGAACTTCCATAATATTGATGCACTTCATCCCCGTAGATGTCTAAATCCTTCTCATTATTCATGGCTCTTTCACTTTCTGATTCCTCCTTTCTTTATGCCTGATAGGGTTACTTTGACCATAAACCCTGATTGACATTTGCACTCAAGTTAACAGCATACCGGTAATTCCTGATTGGCCACCTAAGTGCAAACCAGCATCAGTAAACCCCCATACCTTTTTCACCTCTCTGTGCAACATAAACATTTCGAAGTTTTGGACATGAAGAGTTACGCTGTAATCGTCCCACTTTTTGCAGGCACACTGGCACAGTATTTCCCAGCATAGGAGAAAATACCAGTGAGCAATCATCTTGATGTATGGAAACTTTCTATCAAGTGTGATCAAAGGATTAGCTGATATGTTGAAAGTAAATCAAGTATGCCTTCAAAGTTGAAATGGAGAGGCCATGGACATGGTCATATGGTAAGGCAACATTTACATATACATAGTGACACCATAGAAGTTGATGGCCACCAAACTTCCATAGTCTAATCAAAATGTTGTTTCCAGATATTCTTTTCGTCAAATCAGCAGTAGATAAAACTGATAACACAAAATAAAATGCCTACTTGTTGGATTAGTTACTTGGAACAACATTTACAATTTTGTTGGATTATCAGCACTTCAGCAGTAGATAAAACTGATAACACTAGCTGAAATATCTACTTGGAACAACTTATGCAAAGAGATAATCCATCTTATAGTGCCATCGGAATAGGAGAACTAGAGAAACGATAGTATATGAATTAAGGTGTAAAACTGATACCCACCTTGTGTTTCCTTTCAGATGATTTCTTCACCATGCATTTGCAAGTAATAAGGGAGATGGTGTCCCTGGCACTAGGAACATTGACACCTGGGCCATTTAGAATAGCAAGCGTTCCAATTTCAATAGATACCTGTCAAAGCATTTTGCATACATCGTCACTCAACCACTGCATTCATCCTTCAAGTCCTACATGTCAGCTGCAAATGAAATACTCACATCCTCTTTGTTCCAATATAACAGAGGCATCATGTAACATTTCTCGGGCTTTTCTGTCTGGAGTGCATCCAGCGCGTTCCATTTCCTTGTATACTTCAGATACCTATTCCAGCCAAGATCAGAATAATTTCAATCTTTTTAGATTAATCAAGTACATAGAATCTTGTGAGTTGTGATGCTTCACAAGTTCAATAGCATCAGATAATTTATACTCTACATCCCAATCAAGATAAACGAAGTTTTGAAGGGAATGAAGGCCATACTCAAGCTGAAAGCAAGACATTTCAAATCGAGGTTGTGTGCAGGTTACCATGCAACTTAAGTTAACAAAAACAGAGATAAAGTGGCAGACCTTTTCAAATTTCTTTGCTCTCATAAATGTTTTCATAAGTGTAGTGTATGTCACAACATCTGGGCTCATACCCTAGAAAATAAGAATAAGTAATCAGGAGTGCAGAGAAAGCAAAATGCCATAGTACTGGAAACAATACTCAACAGAAAGAAATCCTCATTTTCATCTTATTTAAGGATAAGGTACATACACTATCCTTGATATGCTGGAATACAGCCAGTGCCTCTAAATGCCTTCCAGCAGTGCCAAAAGCGTTGATTAACAAATTCAGCATAACAAGGTTTGGCTCAAATCCTTCTTCCTCCATTAACTGAAGTACATTTACACTTTGTTCACACAACCCCTGAAAGAGATAGAGAACACCTTGAGTAAGCAGCCAATATCATTCACACAGGCTGAAACATGTGCACAGGGACAGGCCGATATCAATGTTTTACTGGTGAACTAACCCTTTTTTTCCTAAGGAAAAGGCAAATGCAGAAACTAGTTGAAGATTAAACAGCATTGGCATACAGCAGTGAGCCAAGCTGTGATTACTTACCCTTATCAAAAACCCAAATGGAGCAAATCTTATATTATCTCAAATGTACTACATATAGAATCCTGGTTCAGCTCGAGTGCTAAATCAGACGGGGGAAGATAGTCATATGATTTCTGCCTAGATCAGCACAGACTGTTTGCCATGGTACTACTATTTTATTTCGCAGTGCAATGGCTATCAACTATGTTAAGATTTAGTAGCATCAGGTATTGACGTATTGTACTGAACAGATAAACAAAAAGGACAGTGATCCAGTGATATTATTTAAAGAAGATCGGTCTAACTTATTCTAAAAATAACAAAACTGCAAGCCTACATCAGGTATTGCATTGAACAGGTAGGTGTCGGAGATCCGGTGCGGTGATAATATTTACAGAATATCATATTTCCAAACCCGGAAATGGTCCATCTCATACTCTAATAAAGAACAAAATTGTGAATTTATGTTAGGTATTGCACTAAACAGGTAAACAAAGATATTGGGGAGGCCATCCAATCAAATTATCAAGCAATAGAAAATCATGGTTCCAAACCCAGAAATGGTCTATCTTGTTCTCACAAAGAACAAAGTGTGAGTAAGTTTACAGCATCACTATAATATGTTCACAGGCAGTATTAAGATGCAAGAAAAGACATTTGCAACTATATTCAATTTAAAATAGCGGAAAAAATATGATATGACGAGGTAAAAGTTTATTCCGTACATGTTCACTAGTTTGACTGACCTGTTGAGCATAAGCGTTGGCAAGGACACAAAAGACGCGAGGCGAAAGCTGCGTATTTTCAGCTTTGAGAGCAGCTATACACTCGTGTGCATCACGGAAATGGCCATATTGCCCATAAATGTCAACCAATACAGCATATACTGCGCCACTCTCCTTGAAACCTCGATTCTTCATGCCGTCAAACAGCCTTTTTATGTCATCCCACTTCCCCTGCTCCCCCAACCGGCTGATGATCATAACAAATATCTTTGGGTCCGGGTACATCCCTTCCTCCTGCATTGAGGTGAAGAATCGCAGAGCACGCTTCATGTTCCCAACTCGACAATGCCATAGAATCAGAGCATTCCAAGTCGAAATGTCCGGTTTGATCCCTTCTGCGCGCATTTTGTCGAACGCCATGCGTGCGTCCGCCAACTGTCCGTACTTGCCGAAAGTATCGATCAAACCGTTGTAAATCTTGACATCGAGCTCCACCCCGAGCTCCTGCATCTCCATAATGAGGTCGGTTGCCTTCTTCCACATGCCATTGTCCCGGTAAAGCCGCACCAGCATGCTGTACCCGGCGGTGTCGAGCCGGATCCCCCGGCGCCTCATTTCGCCCAGGACCCACCACGAGTCCTCGAGCCGGCCCGCGCGCGCGTACGCGTCCAGCAGGAGCATGTAGGTGCGCCGGTTCCGCGCGACGCCGTCGTCCGCCATCTGGAGGAGGAGGCGGTCGGCGAGGCGGAGGTGCGCCCTGGCGAGCAGCCCCTCGAGGAGCGCGTTGTAGTGCGCGGCGTCCGGGCGCGGGCCGAGGCGGCGCATCTCGAGCAGGAGCGCCTCGGCCTCGAGCGTGCGCCCCGCGCGGCCCAGCGCGCGGATGAGGCGCGCGTACGCCGCGGCGCTGGGGCGCGCCCCGGCCGCCTGCATGTTGGCGAGGAGGCCGAGGGAGCGGGACAGGTCGGAGCCGGCGTGGGACTGGATGTCGCGGTCGTAGGACTCCCACGGCCGCTCCTGGTGCTGGTGCTGGTCCCCCGCCGCGGCGGAGCAGCAGCATGCCACGGCGGTGGCAACGCGGCGGCGGTACCCGAGAGTTGGAGACGAGAAGGGAGGGAGCTGGAGCGGCGGTGGGGGGCGTCCATGGAGCTGAGCGCGCGCTCGCTGTGGTTGGGATTTGCCGGAGAACGAATTGGAACGGCTGGGCATGGGCCGGTGGGAAGTGGCCGACTGGGCAACAAGAGCTGCAAACCAACTCTGTAGACGCATTTTTGCAATACGGTAACCAGCTGGGTAGGCGTCTCCTTCGCAATTGAAGCCTGCTTTATGTGGACATTCTGAAGCAAATGTTCATACTCAGGCCGTGTTAAAAGTATTAAATAAAAGTTGATTATAAAATTAATTGCAGAACTTCCGGATTAATTCGCAAGACGAATCTAATAAGTTATATTAGCGGATATTTAATGTAGCATCGCTGTTGCAAATTATGAATTAATTAGATTTATTAAATTGATCTCGCGAATTAGCACTTATCTGTGAAAAAAAAATTTAGTAAATTTTATTTAATACTCTTATTTTTAATGTGGCGGGGCTAAAGTTTAGCCCCTGATAACCAAACGGAACCTTAGTTATTGAGCGGTCTGAATTTTTGCGGATCTATAATATCTGAATAAAGTCTCTTATGAGATAACGGTTTGATTGCAGTTTTACGAAATCTATCCGGTCACCACAGAAGCAAGGCAAGCTCTGAATTCTGATGTGTTCAGTTTGAGCAGGAAACTCTTTATTATGTTAGTGTCAAATTGAACGCCTGCCAAATTGAAACAGAAAGGAGTGTCGAATCGAGCCTTCCTACAGTGGGATTCCCAAATCGGAAGGATATATTAGCTCTGATTTGAACATGCAAATAACACACTCAGACCCGACGCTGCGATTTCAGGGCGCAAGGAAGAGCACGCTGCTAATTTCTGCCCGCAACTCACGCTTCTGTTGATATGCCTACACCACCGTGTACCTTCAACGGCGAGCGTGATGCGCAAGGCATGCCGTCGAAGTTCTTGAATCCCAAGAACGCCGCGTCCGAGAGGGATCCCGTCAGGGCGTGGCGATCAATGGAGTGCCCTAGGCTCGGCAGGCCAGCTAGGGCGTCGAAGATTGCCATCGAGACGAAGAACAAACATAAACTAGGGCAGAGTTGGAAAAGAAACTAGGGTTAGAAAAGTAAGGGCAAAGAGAAAAAGGAGTAATTATGTTTGATATTCGATTGTGTTTTTTTCAATGAGTCTACACCCCTCAACTATATATGGGGCGGTTGGACTTGTCCAATAACTAAGGGGCGCGTCAAAGAGTCTCAAACCAACAAAACACGTGCTAAGGAAAGCCTAAATCCGAGTATATCTCGAAAACTCATCGAAATCCGCAAATTCGGACACTAACCGACTCATTCGGTGATTGCCAATATGCCCGAATCAATCCGTGCTCCTCAGCTCGGCTCAAGTTCGGCTCAGATTCGGCTTTGAAATGACCGATTCATCCTCTGCTTTGACCGATGCTTTTGTCCGAATCAAACCGATGCTCATCGGCTCGACTCGTTATCGGTTCAGTTTCAGCTCTGGAATGACTGATTCATCCTCTACTCTGACCGATGCTTTTGACCGAATCAATCTGTCAATTGTAGCACTTCGTCTTCCATAAGCCATAACTCCCTCATCCGAAGTTCGATTTGGATCATCGACATGTCCATTTCGATCGTTTCGACAAGTGCTATCTATTGGTGATCTTCTTTCTGCATTTTGACTCCATCTTCTATTCGGTTAAGGCTAATATTTATATCTTCATGCTTAAACTTGCCCGTGCCAAATGTGAGTGTCAACAGCTTCAACAACAACATGCAAATCTTTTTGAACCATGGAATTGCCCAACAAGCCACGAAGCGATGCCTGACACGAACCGTGACCAACGGATCGGGGCAGCGTCAGTCGATGACCACGTGACGTCAGCGACGATCGATCGAGTTGTACGCCTACCATGACGTGAGCCGACGCCATGCTTCGCAGCAGCAGCACAGGGTGAATTATTAGCAGGGGATTCGGTGTCTTTTGGGGCTCCTCCAAATGGTCAAACAATCCCACCAACCAAAGATACCACTTACCACCACTTGTTACTGACTGGTGTCTCGTATTATCTTCAGTTTCGTAAACCGTAACGGGCTAAAAACGGTGTTTGACGATCGTGACCAGAGGGTCCGCTGCATGAATCAGCATCATCAGCCACCCCACCAGAAGAAAGGGGAAAAAAAAGGATGAACGCATTCAGGATGACGGCATGACGCATAGCCGACGCCATTCTGCAGCGAGCAGCTAGCCTAGCATAGCAGCGACGAAGATCCCGAGGGGTAGCTAGCTATAGCTAGGAAACAAAAGTTCGTGACTTGCGAATTGTGATGAGTAGGCAAGACGACGACTGACCCAATTGTCCAAATGACACGACGGGTTCCCACCAACCAAGCTACCTGTTCCTGGTATGTTTTTTCAAAGAACTTCACCGTCAAATTAAAAGAGGCGTGTGTCATATATAGTAAGTACTAACTGATGTTCCAGGAAAAAGGAAGGCTCTGCATCGTACTTCATACAGGTCAGCAGCAGTCAGTACAACTGTACAAGTCTCCCTACTTTTTGCAAACGTGCGGTATACGTGTCAGTCTTCTTGATCAAAAACGGATCAGATTAGAAGTTGAGATCTGCGTCGTTCTTGATCAAACAAATCTCCCAGCCAACGGCTTCTCGGAGCCGGAGAGAAAAATAGAATATGTACGATATTGAAGTTAATATAGTGAAAATCTAAAAGGGGTTATGAATTTCTTTTTTGGGCGCGGCCGCACCCGCAGCTCGCTACCTAGCTCCGCCCCTGCATTTCTGGGAACATGCTTACATGCACAATACTGCCGGCAAGATTCCCCGCGGCTGGTAGTCAAGTCATAATGATATGATCTTTGCATTGTGCATGGACTGTTGTCAGATAGTTCCAAATAAATTTTAGAGGACACCTTCCGGGAGAACTTTGGTCATGGTTTTGCTTTGTGCATTGCATTGACAGGGTTCCGCGTCAACGACCGACCAACCTTCCCAACATGGGTTAAGTACAAAATAAATATTGTAGCAATTCTCTTATTGATTATGGCCCCCATTAGGCCGGCCATTACAACCAAACCGCAACACCGGGTGTCGCGTAGGGGTGTCTGCTCGGACATTTTCCTCATATGTTACTTGACTTGATCTCATACTGTCATCCAAGTAATACTACCCCTAAATACTTCTAGTACTGACGGCCACCAGTGGTACTAAGTCATCTAAACCGTTGGATGCTACTAGATAGTATACTGTAAAAGTCCTAAAAAAGAAGGCCGGTAGCTAGCTTAGCTCACTTCATCTGATGAACTAACCCGGCCAGTAAGTCAAGTCGTAATGATGTTTGCATTGTGCACGCACTGTCAGGAGTTCCAAATTTACAAGCAACCGTCCAGTGTTTCCATGGGTTGGGAACAGTCCCTTTATTTATATCACTCAGAAAAAAACGTGTGTACACGGATGGCTAATAGCGTAGCAGTCAGCATTCTTTCGTTGAACGTTTTGATCAGAGCACCTAGTACATTTTGAACGTCGGCTAATGACTCCATTTTGTGACAGTCTTTGTATAGACACTCTCCATGTAAATTACGTCCCATTTGGTTCCACGGGACTAAACTTTAATCCCGTCACATCGAATATTTTGGATACCAATTAGAAGTATTAAACATAATATAATTATAAAACTCATTGCATAAATGGAGGCTAATTCGCGAGATGAATTCATTAAGCCTAATTAGTCCATGATTTGATAATGTTGTGCTACAGTAGATATGTGCTAATGATGAATTAATTATGCCTAATAAATTCATCTTGTGAATTAGTCTCCATTTATGCAATTGGTTTTACAGTTAGACCTGATTTAGTGCCCCTAATTGGCATCCAAATCGACATGATCCTGACTAAAAATCTGTATAATATAATGTGCATCCTACACTTTGGCATGTACGGTTTATGTACTCCCAAAAGTTAGGTGGCAGTTTAATAGGAGGAGGAGGGCAATTGTAGTTGTTTTGTCGTACAGACAGGGTCGAGACCCCTAGCCAAGCTAGATTGACACCCAAATATGATTGGCTCAAAAGGGTTTATATACGATCGTACTTGCAAATCTGTACAGGGCTAGTACCTTGAGTAGCAGCTAGAGACGTGTGAACTGCAAGGTCGAGGAGTTGGTGCACCAACCTGCCTGCCGGCCGATGACCCCCAATCATGCATGCACGCGTGCACGCCCCATTGCTTATTCCCCGGCGGCGGCCCTACCAGTCGGATCTCTGGCTCGCCGGTCGCCGCCGTTAAGTTGATCTGCTCGGCCGGAATGCACGGGGACAAGGCAGCGTTTCATACAGGCCGGAGCTGTGGAACAGGTGGAAGGGAGCACGAAGGCAGCGTTTCATCACTGGCTCGCCCACGCCACGTCGACGGTATGCAAGGGAGCACGACGACGAGGCAGGGACGTGCCACTGTGCAAGCCTACTGCTCCTACTACTACATTTCAGCGGGAGAGTGAGCTGTAGGGTTTGTTGATGATGCTAACGGTATTGGTGCAACCACTAAGCTAAGCTTATCCTAACACACCTGCTTTTTGACCGGCAGGATCCTCTGCAGTACTGCATGGTGCAGTTGGGTCACTGACATGTGGGCCCGGCCCCACACGTCAGTGACACTGCACTACTGCACTTCCGCTTTTTGAATCTGAGCGCCCCCTAATAATGCAGTTACTAGTAATAAAAAGCAAGATAGTAATATAATAAAGGCGCAACCAGCGTTAAAGCTTCGGACCTTCGGTTAATTCACACGGCACTGGTCTGACTTACATACAACCCGTCGTGGTGTTTGAGCGCACGACGGCGACGTGGCAGGACACCATTGCAACGTGGGGAACAGCGACCGCGCAACACTCTCTCTTCCTGCGCACTGCACTCTAGCAGTCTAGCAGAGCAGGTCATCGATCAGGTCTCCGTTTTTTTCTGCGCGCCCCGGTCAAAAAGGCCTCCGATCGATTTTGCGTATCTGAACTGAACCCAAACAAAGCTACCGCCTCAGTTCATCACGCCACCAAACCCCACTGCTGGTGATCCATCGAGTGTCGCAGTGTGGAAACGACATCCTTTCATCTCGTTCTAGATTTGACCACGGAAAGGTGCTTGAAGAAGGCGATGTGAAAGAGAAAAGCTCGGCCATGCGCTGGAAAAAAATTCTACACTGGAGGGCTGCAAAGCGCCCTCGTGCAGCACCTCTTCAGATTGGAGCCACGTGGACAGCCCATAAATCCAAGGGCGGACGGCAGACGCGGCTCCGACTGCTGGGACGCGATCGCCGCGGCTCCAGGCATAGCGCTAGCTCGGCTCAGGTACGTGCGACCTCTTCTGCTCGGCTCCTCAACTCCCTGGACTCTATTTTTTTCTTAACAATCTGTGCACCTCGGATCGTTACTCGCGGTGACGGCGGCGCAACTCCGGACGAGCTCCCGCCATGCCAGGAGGTGGCCCAACTCCAAACGACGCCCCTGCGATGCCGGGAGGCGGCCAGGGTGACGAGGCAGCCGCCATGGCAGAAGGAGGCCAGGAAATCGAGACAGCCGTCGTTCCCTCATCTCATCTAGTGCCAATTCCATCTGCCTTAGACCATGACGTGCCCTCATCTAATCTGGTACGCTATGTTCTTTTGATTTACATTGGTCTTTGATGATGCACGCAGTACATGCCATCTGCATAATACTGATTCGTGAATATATGCTAGATTGCACAGAAAATCAATTCGATCACATTGGAGACAGTGGCAAATGAAGCAGCAGAAGAGGTAACAAATTTTTTTGAAATTTAATTATCATTCCATTGCGATAAGCCATATTTAATTCTCAACTCATTGTACAGCAAATGGTTGATAAGGTTGTGCAAACTGTGATTGTTCCTGAAGTTGGAATGCCTTTTGAATCGGAGAAGAAAGCTTTTGACATGTACAATGCATATGCAGGCAAGGTTGGGTTCAGTGTTAGAAAGAGCGATGCAAAGCGCCGAGGAGATGATACAATATATCTAAAATATATGGTTTGCAGTAACCAAGGTCAACAAAGTAAGTCATCAAAGGATACCACAAGAACAGGTTGCAATGCTCGTGTTCAGCTTAGTGTCAGCAGGGAAGGGATTTGGACAGTGCAAAAGGTTGCACTTGATCACAATCATTACCTTGTTAGTCCAAATAAAAGGCATAAGTTGAGGTCCCAACGAAATGTTATAGAAGCGGACATGCAACTAATTGGCCAGATAAGGGAAGGCGGGATGAAGCCAACACAAGTTTACGAGTTTATGAAGGAATTTTATGGAGGAGCTGACAAAGTGCCATTCTCGACGATGGATTGCAACAATGTGATTGGTCGTCAGCGCAAGAAGTACTTAGAATCCAATAACGCGCAAACACTTTTGGAGTACTTGAAAAACAAGCAACTAGAGGATCCATCATTTTTTTATGCAATTCAAATAAATCAGGAAGATGGCAGGATCGCTAATTTTTTTGGGCAGATGGTCGATCTATCATGGATTATGCATGCTTTGGTGATGCCGTGTCTTTTGACACCACATTTCAGACTAATAAGTTTGAAATGTCTTTTGCTCCACTCCTTGGAACTAATCATCACAAGCAAACAATAATTTTTGGGGTTGCATTGTTGTTTAATGAAACTATTGAATCATTTGTTTGGCTCTTTGAAACCTTCCTAACAGCAATGGCAGGCAAGCATCCAAGCACAATTTTCACTGATCAAGACGCGGCCATGGCAAGAGCAATTGCTTATTTTTTCCGAAATACAAGCCATCGGCTATGTTTGTGGCACATTTATGTTAATGCTGCTAAACATCTTGGACATACAATTTAAAAGCATCCTGAGAAGTTTCTACCTGATTTTAAGAGATGTGTCTATGAAGATAGATCAGAGTTTTACTTCAACAAGAAGTGGCATGAATTGTTACGTGAGTACAACCTTGAGGCAACAAGAAGTGGCATGAATTGTTACGTGAGTACAACCTTGAGGATAATCAGTGGATGAGAAACCTATATGATTTGAGGGAGAAGCGGGCTGCTGTCTACCATGACTTATTTACAGCTGATATGAACTCGACTCAAAGGAGTGAAGGGATGAACAATGTATTCAAGAAAAGATTTCGTAGGAAACTTGGTCTTTCAGAGCTCCTTGTAGAATGTGAGAAGGTTTCACGAAGTCTTGGTGAAAATGAATTGGATGAAGATTTTAAATCACGTCGAAAAATTCCGAGTCCTTACGCCCCAAATTTACCTCTAATGAAGACTGCAGCAGAGTCATATACAAGATGGATGTATTCAAAGTTTGAGGAGGAATTTAAGGAACAATTTTCATTCTCTTGTAAATTATTGCAAAGTGAGGGGTCAATCTTGACATATACAGTTATGCATATGCACTCTGATTATGGGGCAATAGTTGTATTCAACAAAGCAGATATGACCATTACATGTGCTTGCAGAAAGTACGAATCCATAGGTATGTATACACATTTTAAATTGTAATAATATGATTTCTAATATAAATTGATGAAATGTGGCATCCATATCTTATAGGTATATTGTGCAAGCATGCCCTCAAAGTTTTCAATATCAAATATTTTTGTTTTGCCACCGCAATATATATTGAATAGATGGACAAAATATGCAAAGAGAGGATTTTATATTGAGAAGCAGGGAAATGAGGAAGAAAGTTTGAAAACACATGCTGCACGTATTTCACGAAAGGCGACATCTGTTGCATTAAAGTGTTCACTGTCAAAAGAACTTTTTGATGATTTGGAGAAAGCCATAGATAAGTTGGACTTGGAAGCAGATATTTCTCTAAGCAAGATAGAGGAAAAAGCTAGTGAGATTCCTGTAGTTTCGGTTGACTATGCTGCAGATACATTAAATGGCAAAATATCATTTAGAGTTCCTCGGGTGGTGAAAGGTCCAAAGAGTAAACGAGAAACCATCTTCCTGGATAAGAAAATAGAGAAGAATAAGAAAAGTGGTAAATAGAAAGGTATTGATCCTACTAAACCAGACTACCTTTTTCTCATTCTATACTTATAAAGTTAACTTCATTTGTTTGATTATAGGAAAAATTTCAAAGAATACAACAGCAAATAGATATGAAGGTGCTGATACAAAGCAATTTATTGTAAGCCATATTACTTGGACTATATTCACTTTTTATATTTATTTATTAATATGCAGTGCTTTATGAATAATTTCAAATTTTGTGACATTGGATCTTAATGCTAGTAGCTTTGGTGGTAACAGTACAATGCCAAACTTTGCAAATGATGTCTATGTGCAATCTTCTTCTATAGCTGCTCCGTTGATCCAAGAAGGATATGCGAATGCCACGATTCCGCACTTTAATATGCATGACAGTTCTTCTACCATTGGAGCAGCTTACATCCAAGGAGGCTATACAAATCTCTTATTTGGAGTTGATCAAGCTGCCACAATACAGACAGCTGTTAAGAGATTAAATTTTGATGGAGTTCCAAATCCAAAAAACATGTAATCTAGCTGTGTTGCACTAAAATTAATTTATTTTCATTTTCACAGCATCAGTTGGGATCATGAAACAATCACATTTCTGTAACACATCCATCAGATAGCATATTTAAGAACATATCAGGCACGTATATTTCTAATAAAAAACCATTGTACAGATTACAGGTATGCACCGATATTTTTCAGTGCTTACAACTTACATACAACATGTTACAAATAAGAAAGAGAATCATCAAATGTAAATTCGTTCAACACTATCCTCTTTAGGTACATTTACAGTGTTGTTTGCAGCCTTCAATGATATGACTTTCACTTAGGAACCTGAAATGTCACAAGGAAACACAGTCAATCCAATGCAATACACTGAGTGTCCATTCTGAAATTTCCAATGTCCATTCTCAATCGTATCACCCACAACAACAAATGAAATGCATCAAAAACTGTCAGCAGATTCAATAGTACAGGTTGATGTGATATGATTTAAATGGGTTAGCTGACAGTTTTATGCTTGCTGTATTATTGAATTTGTAAATATGAAACATTCGCTAAGTCCGTGGCTCAGCATGTCATTCTCGAGTTATTGTTAAGACCTAAGAAATGACATCAGAACTAGCCCCCAAGAGGTATGACTGATATGCCACCCTCTAAAATTCTGCAGTTTCATGCTGGACTTGCAGACACTACCTCTATTGCTGTCTTTTCCTGTTGAAAATGCAGGTTTATTTTGGAGCTGTCCACTGCATGAAAGCATAAGGAGTATCAGCGGTAATATTCTGCAGATCTGGAATTTTCTGTTATCCATCTCTTTCTTCTGCTCTTTTTCTTCAAGTCTATTTTCTGAATGTTTTAGCATTCAATCACTCTGCACTTGAGTATAATAGAATGAAAGGGAGAAGTACTATTAGGCAGTGTCCATGATCCTATGACCTTGCAATCACCAAAAAGTTGGTCAAATGAAACAGCATGTTCACAGACCAAATAGTTACGAGGCAGGAGGATACCATATTAGCTTCTACCATCGAGACTCAAGAGCAACACCAAGAGCCCGTTTTGCGGGGTGGTTCCTTCAAATTTAGTAGAAGCGGCGAACGGTGGAGGCGGAGGCAGCGAGCGGCGGCGGCGGACGGCAGCGGCCGGCGGAGGCAGCGGGCTGCGAGGCAGATGCGGCAAACGGCGGAGGCAGAAGTGCTGAACTGCGGTGGCGGCTGCGAGACGAGATGCGACAGCGAGAGGATAAGGAACAATTGCATCTTGGTAGGAGCTGAGCCGCATGTACCTGAGCCGAGCTAGCGCTATGCCTGGAGCCGCGGCGATCGTGTCCCAGCAGCCGGAGCCGCGTCTGTCGTCCGCCCTTGGATTTGTGGGCTGTCCACGTGGCTCCAATCTGAAGAGGTGCTGCACGGAGGGCGCTTTGCAGCAGCCCTCCTGCATAGAATTTTTTCCATGCGCACCACCACCCATCTATCTGAGTCAGTGAAGTGTGGGCCCAGTGGCGAAACAGCATTGCCCCTTGAAGCCTGCCTTGGTACTCTTGTTGCTGACTGCATTGGGCCTGCGTGGCTTTGCAGTTTGTATGCACCTCTGGCCATAGCCAAAACCACGTTGTGCCCTGGCCACCGCAGGATTTCCAGGCACCGCCGCACCATATCTGCTGGCACAGGCAATGCCACCTCCGCCCTTAGACTTTGCTGACCAAGCCGCGCCACCATGGCGAGACGGCACCAACCCCCGGCTCGGCCAGCTCCCTTCTTCGCTTGCTTTCCCGCGCTACTATAAATCGAACCAAACCTCACAGCCCGCACCACCGAACCACCGCAGCTCGCACTTGCACAGTTGCATTTGATCGATCACTAACAACAATAATGGCGTCGTCGCTGCCGGCGTTCACGGTGCGGCGGGGGGAGCCGGTGCTGGTGGCGCCGGCGGAGCCCACGCCGCGGGAGGTCAAGCCGCTGTCGGACATCGACGACGGGGAGGGCATGCGGTTCTACAGCTCGGGGATCCACCTGTACCGCAGCAACCCGGCCAAGGCAGGGCAGGACCCGGCCAGGGTCATCCGGGAGGCGCTGGCAAGGGCGCTCGTCCCGTACTACCCGCTCGCGGGCCGCCTCCGCGAGGAGGCAGGGAGGAAGCTCGTCGTCGACTGCGCCGGCCAGGGCGTCATGTTCGCGGAGGCCGACGCCGACCTCACCGCCGACGACTTCGGGGACGTGCAGAGCCCGCCGTTCCCGTGCTTCGAGCGCTTCATTCTGGAGAGCACCACCATCGCCGGCGTCGAGCCCGTCGTCGACCGCCCCCTGCTCTACATCCAGGTGACGCGGCTCAAGTGCGGGGGCTTCATCTTCGGCCAGCGCTTCTGCCACTGCATCGTGGACGCTCCGGGCGGCATGCAGTTCGAGAAGGCCATCTGCGAGCTCGCGTGCGGCGCCGGCGCGCCGTCCGTGGCGCCGGCGTGGGGCAGGGAGATGTTCATGGCGCGGCGGCCCCCGCGGCCGTCGTACCCGCACCTCGAGTACCGCGAGCCGGCGGGCGGGCACGACAGGATGCTGTCGACGCCCCCGGCCGACATGGCGCGCGTCCCCTTCTTCTTCGGGCCCCGGGAGATCGCGGGGCTGCGCCAGCGCGCGCCGCCGGGCATGCGCTGCTCCCGCTTCGAGCTGGTGGCCGCCTGCATCTGGCGCAGCCGCACGGCGGCGCTCGGGTACGCGCCCGACGAGGAGGTGCGCCTGTCCTTCATCGTGAACGCGCGCGGCCGCCCCGAGATCCCGCTCCCCGAGGGCTTCTACGGGAACGCGTTCGCCTACTCCGTGGCGGCGACCACCGCCGGGGAGCTCTGCGGGAAGGACCTCGGGTACGCGCTGGAGCTGGTGAAGAAGGCCAAGTCGGCGGTGACGCACGACTACCTGCTGTCGGTGGCGGACCTGATGGTGCTGGAGGGGCGGCCGCTGTTCGCGCTGTCGCGGACGTACATCGTGTCGGACGTGAGCCACGCCGGGTTCAAGAGCGTGGACTTCGGGTGGGGGGAGGCCGTCTACGGCGGGCCGGCCAAGGGCGGCGAGGGGCCGCTCCTCGGCGTGACCAACTACTTCTCGCGGGCCAAGAACGGCAAGGGGGAGGAGGGCACGGTGGTGCCCATCTGCCTGCCCAAGGACGCCATGGAGAAGTTCCAGCTCGAGGTGGAAGGACTCACCGCGGAGCTATAGGCGGCAGCGCGCCGGCTGGCCGGCCGGTGAGTGCACGTCGGACCAGTAGGCTACGCAGGCACAACCGCACAACTAGCTGGTTATATATTGCACCGGCCCGGTATATGTGTTCTTGCTAGTTACTACACAGGAAATGTGATGGTGGTGTGTTCTTGTTTGCTGTGGTGAGATTTAACAGGAAACGTATAGTAATGAGTAACCCGATATACAGGTGAAATATTTGCAATAGATTTCTCAGAAAAAAAGAGAAATTTACAATAGCAATTCCGCCTGATATTTCAATGCTGGTGATGAGCGTTCTAATGCGGTGGTCCATTGGGGATGGATTGTGCTAAACATTTCCCTCGATTAATTGATTATAGGAGTGAGTATGCGTGCGTGTTTAGGAGCTTCCGCGACTATACTGTGTCTTTTTTTAAAAATTTTTTTGATCATAGTCCAAAACGTAGTGGATGTGCTTTACGTGCACATTTTTTTTTCCCGCAATGGGCGAATCCAATTTCGCATTACCAAAAGCAACGAAAGTTCCAACTAATGATAGTCCGAGTTCCACAATGGGAGTATTATTGAAAGAACGAGCCAGCGGGGAATCAAGGCGGTTGTGATTTTCAGTAAACCAAGACCAAAGTTGACTGCAACCGCCCTTGTTTGGTTTGGTTTGGAAGCTCCGTAGTGGTTGAAGCAAGCCATACATCAGGAGAGTTTGCATTTTACAAATCACGCTGCTCTCAGATGAATCATTAACAGTAACAAAGGGAACCACACATCGCCATCTCAATTCGCACAAGTCAATCTTAGCCATCTACTTTTCCATGTGTTCTAGCCAAACTAATCATGCATAAGCTGCTTCGTTTTTGTATGCTAATGGACCGTAGTAGGCACACAAGGTACAGGCTAGTCAGCAAACAAATTGTTGCATATTTCCTGCAGATCAACTACGCAGATCCGTAGCTGTCGAAGCATCCACCTCAAGGACGCCATGCTGGGGCGTGCCCTCCTGTTTCATAAATAAAAAAGGACGCCATGCTTGGCTACTGATGATGAGCAGGGGCTGGCATTGTGTGTATATAGTGTATTGATGGGGAGTATTGTTGCCATGTACGTACGTACTGGTGTCGCAGCAGGGTTGGGATTTCTATGGACTAGCTGTATTATTTAGAAGCCCATAGCGTGCATCAGGTATTCTGATTTGTCCAACAAACAAAAGCTAGGGGCCAAGATCTGGATTGAGTGCGACCATTAAGGCATATACGACTGTTCAGCTGGCAAGGCCTCCAATCCTGAGCTCGTTAGTTGTGAACTGAGCTTACCTCGGCTGGATTGTTGGTTAGGTTCCTTCCGATGCAACCTAATGGTGCTGGTTCGAGTCTTCAACCTTAGTATTTTTAGCTCGATCTCTTAGAGAGGTGATCGACGTCTATGGGTAGGACGTATGTATATAAACGTACGTGCATCTGGGTGTTTATTATGCCCATTTGGCACCGAAACAAGACAACGAACTTGTTTAAATATGTTTCTATATATGGTGTCCCCATATATAGATTGTCCTCCACCGGACTACTTGTCGTCTACCTGACCACACGCAACCGGTAACCCGATTACGTACAGTACACTCAGACCCAAATGATTGTAATTTGTTTTCTATTGCATCATGGCAACGGATTTAGCCTAAAAGTTAGGTGTTGATAGCCTTCATATAGCTTCTCAGATTAAGACTAGTCCACTCGAATTTAAAATCTAGGGTGGGGGAGGACATATATGCCCTTAGTGGGTTCTCTTCAAATCTTCCTGCTTGCAACCTGTCGCTTGGAGTTCCGTGCGTCGGTTAGATTTCATCTCCCATATCGAATGATGATCCCAACTCGAACGTGACGATAGCAGTTGCTTGCGTAAACACTAGAAGCTCCTGTGGTTTCGGAGGATTTCGACCAATAAGAGACTATCAGAGATTCAAATTTTGGAGGTTGGATGAATGGAATAAATCTGGTGGAATACCTCCTTCTATGTTGTTGGAGCTGACATTCAAATATATGAGGTGGGGCATCACTGGCGAGAGCATTTGCTGAGGTTTGTTGGGATCTTACTTTAAATTTAATCAAAGTTAAACATTTTCATCTTTGATTAATAATATCTCCAAAAGTAATTTTTTTAGATAAAAAATATTACATGTTAGGGGTTTCGTTATGAATAAACTGATATTATTTTTATATTATCAATGTTTATGATTTTTTTATCATCTATAGTCAGAGTTTAAAAGGTCTGACTTGGAAAAATAATCTAAAATAGCTATATTCTGGAATAGAGATTATATTTTTTAAAGGATGAGATTGCTATTACCTCCCAAATTATAATTACCGTAGTAAAAGAAAATACTAATCATCACAACACCACACCCCGGAAGGCGCGGAACCTAGCTAGTGCTGCGCAGTGAGTCCTTCCACCATCGAGCTGGAACTTCTCCATGGCGTCCTTGGGCAGGCAGACGGGCACCACCGTGCACTCCTCCCCCTTGCCGTTCTTGGCCCGCGAGAAGTAGTTGGTCACGCCGGGAAGCGGCCCTTCCCCGCCCTTGGCCGGCCCGCCGTAGACGGTCTCCCCCAACCCGAAGTCCACGCTCTTGAACCCGGCGTGGCTCACGTCCGACACGATGTACGTCCTCGACAGCGCGAACAGCGGCCGCCCCTCCAGCACCATCAGGTCCGCCACCGACAGCAGGTAGTCGTGCGTCACCGCCGCCTTGGCCTTCTTCACCAGCTCCAGCGCGTACCCGAGGTCCCTGCCGCAGAGCTCCCCGGCGGTGGTCGCCGCCACGGAGTACGCGAACGCGTTCCCGTAGAAGCCCTCCGGGAGCGGGATGCCGGCGCGGCCGCGCGCGTTCACGATGAACGACAGGCGCACCTCCTCGTCCGGCGCGTACTCGAGCGCCGCCGCCCGGCTGCGCCAGATGCCAGCGGCCACCAGCTCGAAGCGGGAGCAGCTCCCGCGCATGTGCGGGGGCGCGCGCTGGCGCAGCCCGGCGATCTCCCGCGGCCCGAAGAAGAACGGGACTCGCGCCATGTCGCCGGGGGGCGTCGACATCATCCGGTCGGGCCCGCCCGCCGGCTCGCGGTACTCGAGGTGCGGGTACGACGGCCGCGGGAGCTGCCGCGCCATGAACGTCTCCCTGCCCCACGCCGGCGCCAGCGACGGCGCCTCGGCGCCCAGCGCGAACTCGCAGACGGCCTTCTCGAACTGCATGGCTCCCGGCGCGTCCACCAGGCAGTGGCAGATCCGCCGCCCGAAGATGAAGCCTCCACACTTGAGCCTTGTCACCTGTACATGCGTAGCAACATGTTTGTATTTGTTTGCAGTAAAATGTTGATGCGCGACACGACACGGCCGTGCACACTTGTAAGTAGGACCGTACCTGAACGTACAACAATGGCCGGTCGACGACGGGCTCGACGCCGGCGATGGTGGTGCTCTCCAGAATAAACCGCTCGAAGCACGGGAACGGCGGGATCTTCACGTCGCCGAAGTCGTCGGCGGTGAGGTCGGCGTCGGCCTCCGCGAACATGACGCCCTGGCCAGCGCAGTCCACGACGAGCTTCCTCCCTTCCTCCTCGCGGAGGCGGCCCGCGAGCGGGTAGTACGGGACGAGCGCCCTGGTCAGCGCCTCTCGGACGACCCTGGCCGGGTCCTGCCCCGCCCTGGCCGGGTCGCCGCGGTACAGGTGGATGCCCGAGCTGTAGAACCGCATGCCCTCGGCGTCGTCGATGTCCGACAGTGGCTTCGCCTCCCGCGGCGTCGGCGCCGCCGGCGCCACCAGCACCGGCTCCCCGGCCCGCCGCACCGTGAACGCCGGCAGCGACGACGCCATCCGCGGTTACGTTGATCGAATGCTAGATACCTGTGTGTTCGTGCAGTGGTTCTGTGTTGCGTTGCGCCTATGCCTGCTGATGGATCGTGTTTGGGTTGGCTTTTATAGGGCCAAGCTCAAGCTGGGGTTGGTTGGTGCCAGCCACGGTGGCATGCATGCATGGACATCCTTAGTCCAACGTTGGCAGCGGCCGCTGCATCTGGGAGACAAGTCAGAAGTGGATTTGGCTGGTTGGCCGTTTGCAAACCAGGTAGTGTTTTTTCACCGTACACTGGAGGACGAATTGCAGGGGGAGAAAGAATGATGTGCGTGAATTATTAGCCGGCGACCGAGCTGAGGTTTCAGAAAGAGTCCCCAATCTGGTTGCTCCTGAAATTTCAGAACGTATATACTCTGTGCATGGATCACCGCGCTGTTCCACGTGTAACTAGGTGCTCCGGTCAATCGACGACGAGGTGGTCCGGCACCCGCGCACCCACGACTGACTAATCGAGGCCGGCCGGACCAATTGATGATCATGCAGCCATGATGGAGCAGGCAGAGGCAGGCGTCCTGATCTGACCGGTGTAGTGGAAGACAGCCGATGGCCGCCGTCCTTTCAATTCGCCGCTGCCGCCCCGAGTTACGCCGAGGAGGACACCGCCGCCGAGCTGTGCTGTACTGTGCTGCCCCTCTTCACGAGCCAGTTGAACGGGCGGCCCGGCCTCTCCCTGGTGCGCACCGAGGTCGCGCCGCGCCACTACGACTACGAGAGCCCGGCAGCCCGCGGTGCGCGCGGCGGCCGGCGGGGACGGGACCGCCGGAATCTCCAGCGACTCGCGGACCCGCGCGCAGCTCGAATGGGTGGGTGCTTGTTGGAACTTTTGGGTGGTCAGAAACGCCCAAAAGAAATAAGCCTGTTGCGCGTCTTGATCGGAGGCCCAAGCCCAACTCGTGGTTGTGGCCCCAGGTCGCTCAACGCCATAATAAATAGTGAGACCCGGCGTTTTTGTGATTAATCTAATTAGACGCAAAATCCTAGCCGCCCACTACAGCCGTCCCGATCCACGGCGGCGCTGGAGCCACCTGAAGGTCACCGCCTCCGCTTTCCGTCCAACACCGGACAGTGCCAGTATAGACCGGAAGGAAGACGGTACCCGGCGAGATCGACTACTACGTCTACGTCGGGAACATCTACGGGAACGACTACGCCGGATCTGTTTTCGTCCCCAACAAAACCCACCGCCGAGATGTCGTCCTCAGCGGCCCCTACGATGACTGGCGGTCTAGATCTAAAACCCTTCTTGGTTACTAAGTTTATTCTATAGGTTGTGCTCATATTTAGGTGTTAAATCCTGTTAAGATTGAGTTTTAAGACGTGTTTGTTCTAACATTTGGTATCTTTCGCCTAAGCACCTAACTGTGAGCCTTAAGAACCTATAGATCTACTCAGTTTTAGATCTTGGTTGGATGTTTCACGTTTAGTTCTCGGTTTTATTCATGTTCAGTTTAGATCTGTTAATTCTGAGTTTATTTTCGCATGAATAAAGTCAGATCCGAGACATAGAAAGCATAAGAACGTATAAGAAAGCATTAGATCGAAAGAAATCCCACCCGAAAATCCCTCCAAACCCACGGAATAAGAACCAAAACCCCACAGCGGTGCCCGATTTTCCGCTAGATTTCAACGTACTTCTCAGGCACTCGCATGGTGATCCTCGCATAAGCTTGCGCGGGGCATGTAGCACCCGTGGCATAAGACAGAAAAAAAAATAGGCACGGCCATGGCGGACCGCGGAAGAGGGCTGCCTCCATGGCCGCCGTGAAGGCGCCGGAGACGGCACGCCGCCGCGGCCCGCCAAGACGGCGCTCCGCATAAGAACAACGGCGCCATGAGGTGGCCAGAGGCTGCGCGAGGCGCGGCAGCGCCATAAGCAGCCGGGCGGCGCGGGCCCGAGCGGCGCGCGGAAGCGCGGCGGCGCGGCCAAGGCGCAGCGGCCCGCGGCGGCGGCGCCATGAGGCGCGACGCACGGCGGCCCGCGGCGGCGCAGCGGCCAGCGCGGCGGCGCGGCCCAGCACAGGCGCGCGGCTGCGCCAGGCAGAGGCAGCGCGGCGGCGCGGCCCAGCACAGGCGCGCGGCTGCGCCCGGCAGAGGCAGCGCGGCGGCGCGGCTGCGCCAGGCACGGCAGCGCAGCCCAGGCGCGGCGGCGCCTGAGGGGCGGCGGCGCGGCTCAGGCACGGCGGCGCAGCACAGGCGCGGCGCCATGAGGAGCAGAGGGCCAACCGCCGGTGGTGGAAGAAAAGAGAAGGGAGAAAAGAATTAGGGTTAGGGTTTGAGTGAGAGGCCCATCCTTTTATACCTCCGATATCCACTCCCGACCGTCGGATCTAGGGTATTTGAGATGAACGGCCGAGATTGAGGCCGGCGCCGCTTACTGGGCCGTGGGCCAGGCCGGGAAGGCAAAACGCGCCGCTGTTGGGCCGCGGGCCCACGCGGGTGGGGGGAGAGGCGCGCACGGCTGGGCCGAAATAGCGGCCCAGCCGTTGGTTTTCGGATCCCTGGCCCAAATAAGTTTAAGGCCCATTTAAATTCAGTTTTATTTAGTTTTATTTAATTTCTGAGTCTATTTTCAGCACATTTCCCTATTAAGCATTAAGAATTTTTTTTAATTAATGATTATTACGCTGAAAATTACAATAAAATTATGAGTTGCTATTCTGAGTAAATGAAACCAACGTGAATTTTATTCAGAATTGCTTAGTTTATTTTGAGCATTTAATTAATTTCTGACCGACGTTGATTTAATTATTTGCTTTTAAGATGCTTAGGTTAATTTAATATTATTTTGCTTCTGCCCAACGGTGATGCAAAAATTAAGTTTTCCGCTGCGTTAATTACGCTAAGTCATTAAGCTATTTTGTTTCTGCCCAACGGTGATGCAAAATTAATTCATAAGATACTGAGTTTATTTGCTTCTGCCCAACGGTGATGCAAATTGTTTATTCAATATTTTAATCTGGCCAACGCTGATTACATTTATTATTTTGAGTGTCGTTACTAATTAAACTTTATTTTTATGAACAGAAGCAACCCCCTCCAGCATCATGACATATATCAATGGTGTTTCTCAGTTGGGAGGGGATAACTTCGTCAAGTGGAAAACTGAGATTGGTTTCATTCTGCTGACGATGGATAAGGATCATTCTCTGAGGCTACCCGCTCCTGTTGCACCAATGTCACAAGGGACTGAGGATACTACCCTTGCTGCACGCACTGCTGCTTATGAGAAAGAAAAAGAGCGCTGGGAGCATTCTGACAGAGTGGCCTTAAGTCTTATGAACATGACCATTAACCCTTCCATCAGGGGAGCTCTTGACAAAGAGCCTAAGAATTCTAAGGACTTCATGGATAAGATTGAGAGCTACTTTAAGGGGTCTGACAAGGCCAATGCTAGCACTCTCTTATCTCAGCTTGTGAAGGCTAAGTATAATGGGCAAGGCAGTGTAAGAGAGCACATTACGGGCATGGCCAACATGAGGGACAAGCTTTGAGACCTCGACTGTCCCCTTAATGATGCAGCGCTGCTTCACCACGTCATGATGTCACTTCCATCAGTCTTTGAGCCATTTAAGATAAACTATAATGCAAGCAATCAGAAGTGGGACATCACCACGCTTGTGTCTAAATGTGCTTAAGAGGAAGAACGGCTGCGATCTCAGAACCCCGACTTTGCCAACGTCGTAAGACATGAGGGACAAAGGGGAGGAAATAAGAGGGCATCCCGCCCCAATAAGCATAAGAAGGGTAAGAAACCTTGTGAAGCTCCTCAGCAGAATGATCCGTCTGCTCCTAAGAAGCTTATCTGCTACCACTACGACAATGAGGGCCATGAGAGGAAAGACTGCCCCAAGTTTAAGGCGTGGTGTGAGAGAAAAGATAATAACGACATCATTTCTATAGTCGATGAGTCCTTTTATGCATATTTTCCATTAAGTACTTGGTGGATTGACTCTGGTGCCACCATTCATGTCACAAATTCCTCATAGGGATTGTCTGGCGTGCGGACTATAAGAAAGGGGACTCGAAGGTTAAGAGTCGCAAATGGCGTTGAAGCTGACGTGGAGGCCATTGGAGCTCTCCAATTAGAACTTAGTGGCGGCTTTATTCTTCACTTAGCTGATGTCCTTTATGTTCCGTCCATTGAGAGAAACTTGATTTCTGTTTCTAAATTAGATTTAGATGGTTATTCATGCACTTTTGGTGACAGCAAATGTGTAATAAGTTTGAATGGTGACATTATTTATCGAGCACCTCTACACAATGATCTTTACTTACTGTCCCATACTAATGTCTCTGTGATGAATGTAAGCAAAGTTAGTCACAAACGCAAGAGAGGTAATGAGACTTCATCGAAATTGTGGCATTCACGTTTAGGCCACATTTCGAAGGGGAGAATGGAGCGTCTCATTAGAGAAGAGATACTCCCAAAATTAGACTTCTCTGACTTAGACCAATGCGTTGAATGTATTAAGGGAAAATTTACAAAACAAATTAAGAAGGATGGAGCTAAGCGCAGTTCAGGAATATTAGAATTAATTCACACTGATATCTGCGGCCCATTTAACGTTAAGTCGGTGGATGGTTTTGGTTATTTTATAACATTCACTGATGATTACTTCCGTTATGGATATATTTACCCCATAAGAGAGAAATCCGAGGCACTTGATAAGTTCAAAATCTTTAAAACTGAAGTAGAAAATCAACATCAGTTAAAGATTAAAGTGGTACGGTCAGATAGAGGTGATGAATATTATGGGAGACATACCACATATGGACAGATCCCAGGTCCTTTTGCTAGATTCCTTCAAGAAAATGGAATAGTAGCACAGTACTCAACTCCTGGTGAACCTCAGCAAAATGGTGTGGCAGAAAGAAGAAATCGCACTCTAATGGATATGGTGCGCAGTATGCTAAGCAACTCCACACTGCCAGTGAGTTTATGGATGGAAGCGCTGAAAACAGCCGCGCATATAAATAATCGCGTTCCTAGTAAGTCAGTCTCTAAGACGCCTTATGAGCTTTGGACTGGTAGGAAACCCAGCATTAATTATTTTCATGTCTGGGGTTGTGCGGCTGAAGCGAAATTATTTAATCCGTCCCTTGGAAAATTAGATCTTAAGACAGAAAGCTGCTATTTCATTGGATACCCAGACAGATCAAAAGGATATCGATTTTATTGTCCTAAAGGTACCACTAAGTTTGTTGAGACGAGACATGCAATATTCTTAGAGGAAAATAGATGCACTGAGACTAGGCAAATCGATCTCGAGGAAATGCGGACTTATGATTCTACACCGCTGACTCGTGATTATTACGTACCTATTTTGCCTAATTTTCAGAATACACCACCAGCCCAGACAGTTGATTTTCCAGAAGTAGATGTGGAACGAGCGCCTGTCATAAGTGAGCATGAGAATGTGGCTGATGAGCATCAAAATGAAACTGTGGTAGAACCTGTTGAGGTAGTACAAGATCACACCGCCACTGGGACATCAGAGGCACAGCAAGAAACTATTGTTGAGCCTGTTCCAGGGGAGCAGCCACAACCTCTGAGAAGATCAACACGAGAGAGGAAAACTACTATCTCCAACGATTATGTGTACATGAGTGGAGAAGCACATGACATGGGGAAGGTTGATGATCCAAACTCGTTCAAGGAGGCTATGAATAGTGAGCACTCCCACAAGTGGATTGAGGCTATGGAAGAAGAGCTGAAATCTATGAGTATAAATAAGGTATGGGACTTAGTAGAGATTCCTGATGGAGCTAAGAAGGTGGGCTGTAAATGGGTCTACAATACTAAGTATGACTCCAAAGGGAAGATTGAACGTTTCAAAGCAAGGCTTGTGGCTAAGGGCTTCACACAGCGAGAGGGAATTGATTATACTGAGACCTTCTCGCCCGTCTCGAAGAAAGACTCGTTCAGAATCGTTATGGCTCTGGTAGCTCATTTCGATCTCGAGTTGCATCAGATGGACGTTAAGACTGTGTTCTTAAATGGTGATTTGCATGAGAATGTATACATGGTGCAACCAGAAGGTTTCGTTGTGGAAGGCAAAGAACAGTTGGGATGCAGACTAAAGAAATCCATTTATGGGTTGAAACAGGCGTCCAGACAATGGTACCTAAAGTTTGATGAAGTAATTAAGAAACTGGGCTTTGTTGAAAATATAGTGGATAATTGTATATATATTAAGATCAAGGGGAGCTCTTTCATCATCCTAGTTTTATACGTGGATGACATCCTATTAGCAAGCAGCGATAAGAACTTGCTGCATGAGACAAAAGGTTTTCTCTCATCGAATTTTGATATGAAGGATCTCGGTGATGCCTCTTATGTACTGGGCATTGAGATACATCGAGACAGATCCAAGGGTGCATTAGGACTCTCTCAAAAGGCTTATATAGAGAAGGTTCTTAAAAGATATAATATGCATCAATGTTCAGGCACAACTGCTCCAGTGGTTAAGGGCGATAAGTTTGGGCAGTTTCAAAGTCCCAGGAAGCAGTTAGAAATTGATCAAATGAGTTCGATTCCATATGCTTCAGCTGTTGGAAGCATTATGTACGCACAAGTGTGTACACGCCCTGACTTAGCTTTTATTACCGGGATGCTTGGTAGATATCAGTCTAACCCAGGAATGGATCACTGGAAAACGGTCAAGAAGGTCTTGCGTTATTTGCAGGGCACTAAGCATCACATGCTCACATAAAGAAAACTGAGAATTTAGAAGTAGTTGGCTATTCAGACGCCGACTTCGCAGGCTGTGTTGACACTAAAAGGTCGACATCAGGTTATGTCTTCACACTTGCGAATGGAGCAATATCATGGAAAAGCTCCAAACAATCACTTACTGCAGCATCAACCATGCAGGCTGAGTTTGTGGCATGTTATGAGGCCGTAGGGCAAGCTGTGTGGCTCAAAGGATTTATACCCGGATTAAGATGGTAGACAGCATAAGCAAACCACTAAAGTTATACTGCGATAATAAAGCCGCAGTTTTCTATGCTAGTAACAACAAGTCAAGTGGTGATGCCAAGCACATTGACATTAAGTTTTATGTTGTGAAAGATAGTGTCCAAGATCGTACTGTTGAATTAGAGCATATA
Organism: Panicum miliaceum; assembly: GCA_032594955.1. NCBI lineage: Eukaryota > Viridiplantae > Streptophyta > Magnoliopsida > Poales > Poaceae > Panicum > Panicum miliaceum. Next base: position 32,128,672 of record CM064071.1, on the reverse strand, counting down.
AGTACTAAGGAAATGCTCGCGGATCCATTAACGAAAGGCTTACCTCCCAATCAATTTCGTGAGCTAATTGCCGGCATGGGACTATTGGATAGCCTGTGATCTTGGACTTAAAATGGTCATAAGACAACCACCTCCCATTACGATAAGTGCTTTAATGCATTGTGGATAATTGTGTCACAATAGGATTATACACTGTTGTGATACATTATTTCTTTACATAACTCCACTCTAAGATTGGCGTCAGTTTTTAGGCCTTTAGACTAAAGGGGAGAATGTTGGAACTTTTGGGTGGTCAGAAAGGCCCAAAAGAAATAAGCCCGTTACGCGCCTTGATCGGAGGCCCAAGCCCAACTCATGGTTGTGGCCCCAGGTCGCTCAGCGCCATAATAAATAGTGGGATCCGGCATTTTTGTGATTAACCTAATTAGACGCAAAACCCTAGCCGCCCACTACAGCCGTCCCGATCCACGGCGGCGCTGGAGCCACCTGAAGGTCACTGCCTCCACTTGCTGTCCAACACCGGACAGTGCCGGTATAGACCGGAAGGAAGACGGTACCCGGCGAGATCGACTACTACGTCTACGTCGGGAACATCTACGGGAACGACTACGGCGGATCTGTTTTCGTCCCCAACAAAATCCACCGCCGAGATGTCGTCCTCAGCGGCCCCTACGATGACTGGCGGTCTAGATCTAAAACCCTTCTTGGTTACTAAATTTATTCTATAGGTTGTGCTCATATTTAGGTGTTAAATCCTGTTAAGATTGAGTTTTAAGACTGTTTGTTCTAACAGTGCTCACTCACAGGCGGGTAGTAGTGGTAGGTCCACGACGAACAGGCTGACCGTTTGGTCTGACCCTGGTGATCTGCAGCGCGTGCACTCCACGCACGGGGGTCCTACACGAGTGCTGCGATCTCATCAAATGGATCAAGTGAAGCGATGTACCTGCCAGACGCCTTTGCTGCCGCTCCCGCTTTTACTTTTCCACGCACGTCGTTTCAGTTTTTCTTTTCTTCTTCTTCTTCTCCTTCTTCTTTTCCATGTGATTGATGGCAGTGACGATACTGTTTAGATTCCTAGCTACTTAGCTAGTCTCACACTGCAACAGGCTCAGCCAGAGGACACTATGACAGTAGCTACCTGGGCTTTGCATGGACCGGCCGAGCGTGATCCGTGATACATGCAAATGCAGCCAGCCCATGTCATTCTTCAATTCCGACACCGAAAAGGGCCCACATCTAATGTAGAATTAAAATTCATTCAATACTGGCACAAGACTGAAGAAGTTGTAAAAGCAAGCAGAATCAGGCAAGCAAGGAGGCACCTTGAGCTTGCAGATTACTAGGCTCCGAAAAGGAAGAAGCTGGGGGAGAGAGCAAGGAATGAGGCGAGAGATACCAAACCCTCCCCGTCCCCAACCTTAACGCCATGCTTCCCTCATCCCCTCCTCCTCGATCCCCTGCTTTGCCCCAATGCCACTCCTCCAGTAATGTATTAATCCCTCCGTTCCCGGCTGGTCCCGCGGGCACGGACAGGGAGGATCCGAGGGAGGACGAGCCATGGACAGAGAGGCGGGAGCCCACCACCAGGCTGCTCCTGGCCATGGCGAGATGGAGGCAGCCCACGAGCACGAGCACGGCCACAGGAAGCGGCGGGTGCCGCGGATCCGGGAGCGGCAGCGGCGCAAGAGCACCGGCCTGGTGTGGGCGATGGTGATCCTGTGCACGCTGCTGGCCATCGGCGTCATCGTCGCCGGCGCCACGGTGTTCGCCGTCTACCTGCTGTACAAGCCCAAGATGCCGTACCTGCTGGTCTCCGACGCGCGGCTGGAGCGCCTCGAGTACGGGCAGTCGGGCACCATGCTGGACCTGCAGCTGGCGCTCACCATCCAGGCCGAGAACACCAACTCCAAGACCGACGCCACCTTCTCCGGGGTCAGCCTCGTCGTCGGCTTCCACGGCGCCGACGTCGCCCTGCTGCGGACCGGGACCTTCTCCGTCGCGCGCCGCAGCGCCGTGCCGCTGCGGTACCAGGTGGTGTCGGTGGGGCGGCAGCTCAGCCCCGACGGGATGCAGTACATGGACGGCGCGCTCCGGGCCGGCGTCGTGCCGCTCGACCTCTTCGGCAAGGCGCGCACCACCTGGAAGGTCGGCATCTTCGCCTCGCTCCAGTTCTGGACGCGCATCTCCTGCCGCTTCCTCTTCAACTACCCCGGCAACGGCACCGCCATGCCCGTCGACTGCCGCTCCAAGTCGCCGTAGCAGCGCCACCATTCATCATTTCTTCGTTCATTCCACAGCAACAATTGGCAGATCAATGCGCCACACTTGTACAGGCGAATAATGCTGGTACATAAAATCCGCAGTGCAGGAACACACACACACACACACATTTGTAATCTGTAATTCATTTTCTTCTTCCCAGTTATTGTTGAATTAGTGCAGTTCAGAGAGATGAAGCTATGAATTGTGATGATACCAATTCTTTGGTAAAAAAAGGAGAAACAGGCTTCAAAATAATGTAATTTCGTGAGCGTCACTGTAATAATCCAGTTAATGAGGAGTCAAGTTTGACCTTGTAGGATACTGCTCAAATTTTTGCCATGGCAAATTGCTCTCCTGACACCATCAGTCCTCTCTGTTCTGTCTTCTGTGTTCTGCTTGGAGTGATGAGGTTTCTCCTCTCTTCCGTTGGGCTGGGCCGGGCTTCTTCGAAGGTTCGAGGGAGAGCTATCCGATTCAATGCCACTGGGCCCGACATCAAAAGCCCAACGTAACCTTTGTACCGCGGCAAACGACAAACAATTACAATCCACACGTCGACAGCGCGGTGGGCTAGAGGCCAAAGCCCAGTCAACCAATAAATTGGTCAGCCACACACACAGGACGGCGGACTCGCACACGGGTCGTCGTGTGTGGCCCTGGGAATTCCCGAGAGGAGTGGCCAGCACGCGGCGGCCGACGCGAGCCCAGATCATCGTCAATCATCGCCGTCCGCCATGGAATTGTCTCCGTCGCCATCCGCCGGCCGTGGGGACGCGCGACACGGCGCGGAGGGGTGCTTGCCCCCTCGCCTCCTCCGGCCCTCTGCCAACGTGGACGCGCTGCCAGCCCGCAACGCGACGCCGGGCCCGTCGACGTCCGCTTCCTCGGGGTGCAGCGAACGTGGCGCCCCACTTGTGGCGCTCTCCCCCGCCGGGCGCCGGCTACTTAACCACCCCCCTGCCGCGTGCGGCGGGGAGCGGGAGCAACCGGCGACTGAGTTACTGGTGAGCAAGCGGTTTGGAACTTTGGATCATCTAGCTACGACAATGAAGCCCAGGCCTCTCGTCTGCGTGGCGGCGGGGGGCGCCGGGTGGGCGTGGAGGCCGAGGCCGCGCGCGAGGTCGCCGGGGGTGTCGCCCAAGTGTTCCCAGGCGGCGGCGGCGGCAGAGGGCGCGGTGCACTCGGAGCACCACCCCCGCCGCCGCGGCGTTCGCGGGGTGTTGTTCCGCCAGGTGGGGCTTCCCCGGACGGAGCACGCCTGGAAGCTGGAGGAACGGATCGAGAAGGTCATCTACGCCTGCCGGTTCATGACCTTCCTCGGCATCGGCGGCTTGCTCGCCGGCTCCATCCCTTGCTTCCTCAAGGTGCTTGCTCGCTTCAGTGATCGTTTCACCAAGCTTTCGGGTTTTATTTCCTCCCAATTTGTGAACGGGAGCGTGGGATTCTGCAGGGATGGGTTTATGTGATGGATGCCTTCGTCAAGTACTACCTGCACGGCGGTGGAACTGTCAGTGTCATCCTAATGCTGGTTGAAGCCATTGGTAACCAAACTGACTCACTTGATGCTTGTTCCAAACCTCAAATGAGCACCCTGTTCACCGTTTAATATTCAAACTCGTCCCACTTAAGTACAATTCAACTATGATATCGTCTTTACATGTTCAAATCGTTAGTGATGGCTTACCCTTGTGTTTTACCTGTTTCACCTCCAGACATGTTTCTCATTGGAACGGTCATGTTTGTCTTCGGGACGGGCTTGTACGAGCTGTTCATCAGTAACATGGACATGTCTTACGGTTCCAACCTCTTTGGCTTGTTCAGTCTTCCGGTTCGTTCACATGCACATCCCTGTCAGTGGTCCTCAGGCAGCAAAGCGTCACGGTCCATTTCAGCTTGTTGACATCTCTAATAATTCTGTCTGCAGGAACGACCCAAGTGGCTGGTAATCCAGTCGGTGAATGATCTTAAGACAAAGCTGGGTCATGTCATTGTCATGGTTCTACTAGTTGGCATCTTCGAGAAGAGCATGAGGGTGACCATCACATCCTGTACTGACCTCCTTTGCTTCGCTGCATCTATTTTCATCTCCTCAGGTTGCCTCTACCTACTTTCCAAGCTTAATATATAGCACCAAAGGAGGGAGCCATGCCTGAAAAAAGTGTCTGTATATAAGCAATAGGTCTGTTCTGTTGCCGTGCAACACCTCAGGTTATGTTTGCGCAGTCAAATAATTAGGGAGTGTGGGGAGGGTCCCTGTACTCATGTATGGGTCCGCAGTTGCAGTGAGGCACTACCACTCTACATAGTAGGGTAATGAGATAGAATGATCATGTATATGTAACCTGATGTATATCGTATATGCAATCAATGACTGAGATTCTCTGCGACCAACTGATTAACAGTGTTACCACAATTTCATACAGTTTTGTTTTTTTGGTACGAGTGCTACCGAAGAGAGCTTCACTACTTTGTGTACATGCGTAACTTCTGATATGTTTTATAAACGGATTTTAAGCGATTAGCATGTCTATATCTTCTCATTCTTATATTGCCTTAATATACGAACCATTAGGCAGGCACCATATATTTCCATTAGATATGGAAATGCTCATACCTCATCCCTCTTTGGTAGGTTGTAATTTAAGCATATGCGACATGCTTCAGTTGAACCTTGTCAATATGGCAGTGATATAGTGGTACCTTGTCTGATGGTAGTACAAGTGGTTCCTTGTGCAGCAACTAGCTTGGGAATGAACACACAGAATCTTGTTGTATATAATAACCATTTTCATGTATTAAGTGATACATGCATGCCTTTGTTTACTCAGGACCACATTATGAAGCGTAGCTGTGTAGATGTTCTTACAGTAAATAAGATTAAGGAGCCTAGATTTGTTTAATAATAGTTTGAGAGAAACTACTACTACAGCTGATGCTCCAGTTCTCCAACTTCTTTCTGACCAATTGTCCACTCATATCTATTATATATGTGTGCCAAATGCTTACTTTTGAGGTATGTTTCTGACCTTAAGTACTTATATACAACTTTTATGACCATTGAATAATTTCTAGTTGGATGCACCAATATGTGACTGCGTATTCAGCACTTACCTTTCCCTCAAAAAGGAAAATCACTGAGGAACAAGACTGTCGTGGCAGAATGATGAAAACTTTGTGCTCTGTGACCTTTGGTCAAGTTTACGACACTTTTTTCTTGGGTTGATTGAATTAAAGGACAGGAATAAATGTAGATTAGTTATATTCTGCCACAAAGGATGATGGAACCTCAAATAAATTATGCTGATGAGTTCCAGCCAACCAATGGGAGGCAATGTTCCAAAACAAAAAAAAGACCTCAATGTGCCTTTTCCAAATCAAAATCAAAGTTCCAGGAATTCGAGAAAAATTGGATCCCACAGAGATGGAATAATATTTGGTGGCGCAATGCCTTACATATAGTTTTTCAGCTTTGAACATTAGCTGTTACAGACTCTTTTCCATATGCAGCGAGGAGCAACAAAATTAGAAGCTCCAACTTGCTGTTGCTTCCTCCACCAAATGGTCTGATAAGTTCGGATAGGTCATGGTCCCGTGAAGTTGATTGGAACATGAAAAATATTGCACCTTGATATTTCAAGTTTGCAACTTGCATGCTTAATGAGGCTTCCATGCATGTAAGTAGTCCTTGTTAACTTTGTGCTGCCAAAATGTGGAGGGTAGTGTGTTATTTTCTAATTTTGGTACGACCGTACAAGTGGATCTACACGGAAGTGTTGCACTTTATATTTCTACTTTGCAACTTGCATAGTTGCATGCTTTAGTTTGCAACTTGCATACTTAAATGAGGCTTCCATGATATATTTAGCACTCACTAACTTCTTACAGCCAAAATGTGGACCATGGGGTGTTACTGCTAATTTTAATACCAGTGGACTACCTAGTGTGGCGAGCAGATGTTTCAGTAAATAACTGATTATCATGGTAAGCAGATTGTCCAAAACCGCGTCTTCAGTCCTAGGTAATTCTTGGTAACTTCTTCGGAATTGCTAGTTTGGTTGATTAATTGATGGCAGAGAAAACTATAAAATGATCATGCTTGTGAGAATAATGAATTTACATGAAAGCATACCTGTCAGGCTGTCACTGGGTTTACCCATTCTAGAGGCATATTCCCATGTTTTTTATTTTATTTGATTAATCTCTCTGTACACAGTATATATTCAGTCTGGTGAATCTTAGATGTTTCTTAGAATAAAACTGGATTAGGCAAAGGTATTCCCTTTGGCATAGGATTTGTAAAAAAAAAAGATACCGAGACATCCAAATGCTAAACAATTGGCTGGCAATTGATGTGGTCCTCCCATTACTCAACTCCTTTAAAAGTACACCTTTTGAACTAAATTAGTGATACCATCTGCATATATAAAGGAGGGAGCTGGCTCAAGTGGTTAGCCGTGTTAGCTTTGAGTAACTTGTGTACCGAGTTCTCATCTCTTCCCACTCCAAACTAGCTACCACCTGCTTTTTTCTTTGTAAACCTCATGGCCATTTCACTGAAAAGCATTGCTCTGTTCATGTTGCTTCTCAATACTATCTTCTTCGTGCAGCTCTCTGCGCCAACTCATGCAAGGAAGCTGGAAGTGAGGGCACCTATCATCAGCGTGCGGCCTTCATGCACCGGAAGGAGTGTTCTGCAGGCGCCTGCTACTCAGGCCGATTCTACCACTCCAGGTCATAGCCCCAGCATTGGCCATAACAGTCCTCCGAATTGAAATGATCTGCTGCTTGCTACATGCTGTCATCTGTATCTCAAATTTGTACCCCGAGTATTTGAAGCATATGTGGTGTTTCTAGAGGATTCTATGTGTTTGTTGAAATTTGAATGGCTTAAGACAGGCGATGGAGGTTAATTAGCAGAGTTTTTGTTTCCTTCCGTTTAGATTTATCACCAGTGAAATTTGATGCATGCTGTCATGCTTCATTTTGCCACCCTTGTGCACTAAACATTGTCTCCGAGGAGCTGTACGGATCTGTAGGCTGTAGCCGTGTCTCTTTTGAAAGGTTTACTCGATGCTGTAAACTTGAGGATGTGTATTGTAACCTGACCATGTTTAAAGTTTTCTTGCCACAGTGCTGTGAACTTGAAGAGGTCTGTAACTCCATATGAGTCAGTTTCTCCACTTACTGGCACAGTTGAAATAGCTTTGCTTGTATATATGTGTATGGAATTTGATCCATCTTTGTGTATCCTTTGTTTCAATAAACACCAAATTTGTGCAATTTCAAACAGGAAAACACCTGGAACAATTTACAGGCCAGCATGCATTTTCCTTGATCTATGCCATGTTATGTCTTCGTCCTTAGTGGCATGATGGCATCTGCTTGACCATGTTTCAAATTTTTTAGCAACATGCATGTTTTCCAAAGTAAGTCGCTGATGTCGGCACAACAATCTTGTTGTAAGCCTGGCAAAAGAAAAGAAGAGATAGGTTGGTTTTCCCACTTGCTTTTGTTGCATTCTTTTTTGAACGAATAGCACAAGACAGTGCTAATTTCATTTATTAAAGCACGAGGCTTTGTTACATTCTTTCATGAGACAGGTTGAAGAAGATTGTTATAAGTGCAATATTGATTTGTACCTGTACAAATATTTATCTATATGTACTTATTTTGGAACGGAGGAGGTAGTACCAAATAAAAGTAATACAATAATATTATAAAAAACATACTTCAAGGTCATTATAATCAGAAAAAAAAGATGTGCTTAAAAGCAAGACCATATCAATCACCTGGATGACGAGCTGTTCAGCGATGATCCGTACCACGCCAAAGCAAAGCATTCGGTCGGAGTTGTACTACGATGATAAAACATATCAAGACAGCGAGGGAGGCAATACACCACTACACACCAGTGATCTTTTGGTCCCAGTTCACAAACAAATCACACCGTCCTAGGTAGCACTGCGTTCACCTTAATGCATCTCCTTTTGAGAAAGGAAACCTAGATGTTTCTAAAAATTGACCAGCAACATGTAGTGACTGAAAGATTTTCCGAATTAAGGCATGTGAGAGTTGTGATAGGTTATCTTTAACACATCTAGTTTTTTGTTTAATATTTTCTTGATTGATAGGAATCTCCCCATTAACTGTGTGCAGCCATGTGACAAAAGGAAAAGAAGTAACTTTTGTATGAGAAAGTTATATAGTGGGTAATGTACTAAGCTAATTAATGCTAAAATATTGGGATGGCCATCCTACACGAAAATAGGAGAAGGTACAGTGGGATAAAAGTTTTAGTGCAATTTGTTTTGGTGTATAGCTTACGTGAGGCCCTTGTACTTTTTCTTTAGTGACTGCATGCTCTAATAAGTTTTGCTAGACACGTTGTATGCCAAACGAGTAATGGTGCCACAGATCATTTGCATGCATATATTCTTTTAGTATGTATTACGTTGCTAGACCACCAGTGCTCCAAGTCTTGACGAGAACTCTATGCACTATCTGATAATGATAATCAGCTGCTACCCTGTCCTAACAAAGAATGCAATTCTAGGTATGCACGTGAACGTCACGTTGTCCACATACATAGCCAGAATTGCATTCTTTTTTGGAACTGAGGGAGTACATATCTGCTCCCTCTGTTCCAAATTGTAGGTTGTTTTTATATATAGCTTATGCACCTAGATAAACATCATATCTAGATACATAGCAAAAACTATATATCTAGATTTGCCAAAATAACTCACAGTTTGGAACAGGAAGAGCAGTAATAAATCTAGTAATTTCTATCATAAAATGAATTTAATTACACCATTTTTTCCTAATATAAATTATCATGAATTTTTATAAGGCTACAATGTATAGTCAGAAATACTTTCAAAACGTTTGTATAGTATGCAAAAACAATGTTACAAATTTACAATGGAAATATGGCAGTTACAATTACGTTTTGAGGACGATATCCTTGTGATAACCTAAATACAATCAGCATTGTAAATTTTAATAATGGTGATTCCAGCTGCACTGCTTCTTCTTCTCCACCGTTCTAACAGTGTCATGACAAATTATTGTACTTAGAGCGCACTCACGCAAATGATAGTTATTCCAGCTGATGACTTGTTTCCGGCAAGAAGAGTGGTTAATGTACATTGTTTTACCATTAACTCCAATCAGCAACGACACGTTTTCACCATTGCTCTCCCACTGTAAGCAGTGGCGGAGCTAGAATTTTTGCATGAGGTATGCCAAATCAAAATATTCATATGCAAACCGGTAAAATTTATATAGCAATTTGGTAAAATTTCATAAAAATTAGCCAATAATTCGGTACACAACTACTAAACGGTATAATAAGTCTTTACAATTCAGATAGTTTAAAATTATAATTTGAAATATAAACGACATAAACTTAAATGATAAATAGGATTACAACACTATTTTTTAGTCTACGTTTTCTAATAGCCATAAAAGTTTTGACTACATCATCTTCGTCCACATCTTCCAAAATATCTCTCTCAATGAACGTGACAAGGCAATCATCCAAGAGACTATCACTTATTATATTTCTCCACTTGTTTTTAACAAAATCCATACTAGAAAATGCCCTCTCAACACTAGATGGCGCCACTGGTAGAAGCAGTACCATTTTGAGAAGCAAGTAAACCAAATCATAAATTTTGTGCCTATTTATTTCCACAAGCTTAACTGAGAGGTCAACAAGGTTTTCTAGAAAACTAAATCTATCATCTTGTCTCATGACATCAATATAGTTATCAAGTTGCAATTCTAGCTTAAGCAAATCAGATCCAAAAATGTCCTTGGGATAGAATTCAGCAAGTCGACGTACCTTCTGTGCATCAAATGATGCAAATGAATTAGAAGGGTTGAGGGCAGACATACAAGAAAGCAACTCCATATTAACCTCATCAAACCGAGTATCAAGCTCTTGACTGATTTTATCAATGATCCCAATATATATCTCTCTTCTGAAGTGGTCATCATTTATTTGATTTTGAACAAACCGTCGTGATCTTCCGAAAGGCACATAATCATCCTCCATGGCAGGAACTTTGACACCATATTTGTTGCAAAACAAAGTAACCTTCTGAAGGAATTGATTCTATCCTTCAGACCTCAAGTGTTGCATTCTATTTTTTGCCACACCAACAAGTTGGATTGCATGAATAATATCTTGCTCTCTCCTTTGCAAACACTCAGATAATTCATTTGTGTATCCAAGAATAACAAACATTAAGTGCAAACTGAACACAAAATCAAAGGACTCAAATGCTCCAACAATAAAATGAATTTTTATCCAATCAACCTTATGTGTTGTATCCTCTCCAAGAGTAATGAGTACATCACGGATTATTGAATACATAGAAATGATGTTGCACACGGTTCTATAATGAGAGCCCCACCGAGTCTCACCAGGCCTAGCCAATCCCATCTCTTGGTTTAGTCCACTTCCAATTTTGAGTTCACCACATTCAATTGCTTTCATTATATTCTCAAGTCTAGCACTTCGAAGCATCCCATGGCGCTTACAAGAAACTCCAACAATATTCAGCAAGAGGGATACTTGTTCCAAGAACTAAACACAATCAGTATTATCTTTAGCAACAACAACAAGAACTAGTTGTAGTTGATGTGCAAAGCAATGGACATAATAAGCAGAAGGTGACTCTTGCATAATCAATATTTTCAGCCCTTTAATATCCCCTTTCATATTGCTAGCCCCATCATATCCCTGACCTCGAATGCTAGTTAGAGTCAAGCCATGACTAACAAGTACAGACTCAATTGCTTCCTTAAGTGATAAAGAGGTAGTATCATCTACATGAACTACTCCAACAAAGTGCTCACGAGGCCTTCCCAATTTATCAACAAAACGCAAGCAAAGGGCTAGTTGTTCTTTATGTGATACATCACTTGACTCATCAGCTAAGATAGCAAAACGATCTTCACCAATCTCTTCAATTATTTTCTTTCTAGTCTCTATAGCAAAATATGAAATAATTTGCTTCTGGATCATTGGGCTAGTCAATGAGCAATTACCTGGAGCATTGTTCGGCACAAACTTGTTCACTTCTTCACTATTTGCTGCAAGAAATTTCAACAATTCTATAAAGTTTCCTCGGTTGCTAGACTCTTCACTTTCATCATGTCCATGGAATGTCAACCCTTGATGTAAAAGAAACTTGATACATCTTATTGAATAAGTTAATCTGATTTTATAAAGCTTTATTTCCCCATGACTCCACTTCTCAATTTTATCATCAATAGTTGCACGAGGAGTTAGATAGCCAATGTACTTTTCATGAGCTTCCTTGTGTGCTTGAGAGCGATAATGTTTCAAAAGTGACTTGTCTCCTATATTCCAATTTCTCCAACCATCCACAATAAATTTATCCGACCCCTTGCCCTTGTATTTCTTTGTTTTGAACAAGTAGCAGAAAAAGCAAAACACAGAATCTTTCTTGATGCTATATTCAACCCAATCATATTTGGCAAACCATAAACATGTGAAATTACGATCTCTATTTCCACATTTTCGTTTTGGAAACTCATGTGCATAAGGTTGGAATGCCCCTCTAAGAATATATGCTCTTCTAACTACATCTTGATCATTAACATGATAACTTGCAATAGGCAACCTTTCACCTGGATCATGCGGAAGGTGATCGACGTCAAAACCCGATGGTGGTGGTGGCGGCTGCGATGGCGATGGTGGTGGTGGTGATGGTGGAGGTGGAGTTGGCAATATATTTTCAACTGATTCTATAGATGGAGTAGGTGGTGTAGGAGTAGGACCAGCAACTTCTTCAATTACTCTCTTCCTGTTGCTCTTGCTCTTGATTTTGCTTTTCAACCACAAGAGACGAAGCTGAAGCACGTTTCTTTGCAACATACTTTTTGAACATAGAATCAATATCTCCATCCCTCTTCATAGTTCACAAATCCTATAACCAAATCGCATAATGCATAAGGAATTGACCAATACATCATCATATCTCATGACATCAATATAGGTATTGACCAATGCAATACATCCCTAATTCCTACTGCATACATCTACAAGCTACATCAATTGAACTAAATCATGGTAAAATATAACAACAACTAGCTAATAAATTAGATGGCAGTAAAGAAAAGTTAGGGTTAGAAATTTTGGAAAAATTTGCTAAGACTAAAACTATGAGGAGAGAATGGAGGGGGGGGGGGGGGGAAGCTCTCACGGTCTCACCACAAAGCGCTGTCGCGCTGGGGCCGGACTGGGCGCCGTGGCGGCGTGGCCCGTGGCCGGCCGGAAGGTGGGAGGGAGCCGGGGACGGGGCACGCCAGGGGAGCAGCGTCGCCGGCCACTGGGGACGGGGCGCGCCAGGGGAGGGGGCCGGGGACGGGGCGCGCCGGGGCCGCCGGCCGCCGGGGCGGACAGAGCGGGCAGTCTAGGTAGGTCTGGGAGCAGGGAGCGGACGACTCACGGCCTCACGGAAGCGGACGGGTGGTTGGATTTTTCTTATTGGGCTGGGCCGGCCTAGGGTATGCCGGGCCATACCCGTGCAGCCCACTGGCTCCGCCTACGGCTGTAAGTGAGTGAGGACCTCAGGTCAAAGTCTCAAACCGACAAAGTTAAAACAACAGAGCATCTTCCTCGCAAAAAAAAAAACAAAAACAAAAAAAAAACAGAGCATCTGCACGTACACAGGCATGACTCAGCGTCCCAACCCTAATGCCGCAATGCATCACCTTTACAACAAAGACAACCTCGTGGTTTCCAAAACTTGACCAGCAGCAGCTAGTGCTTGACAAAGTTTTTATCCAAATCCGGCATGCACCTAAGCAGCGATACATTATTGTTATGCAATTGTGTGAAGTAATCACCACTAGCTTGCGTTCAGCAATATACTACAGGCTTATTAGTGTGGCAACAAAGTTGGCTAGCTTGCTGTCTCCGTGTAAAGCTACTTTTTTTTTTCTGCTGCACATCTCTGTGTGCATGCTGAACTAGCAGGTATAGGCCAGAGCAGTTCATCCAGTACATGCTATGAAATATTCTCTCTATTTTAAGTAGATTTTGTTTTAGAATGACAAGACTTTAAAAACTCTCATACCACAAAATATTCCATATATTCATTTTTAAAATGGGTGCACCCAAGCTTTAGAATTGACCACTAATACACACACACACACAAAACGTCAAAATTAATCCCATAATATGATGTTATTATAGAATTTTTTTGTAGCCTATATGCTTTCATAGCCTTATATTTGTTTCACAATAATATGGATTACTAATACAATGATAGTTAACAAGAAACGAAGGGAGTGGCAGTGTTTTGTCACTGGATCGGTGCTCTTGGGTTACGTGGCGCAAAGCTGGGGTTCATGACTTGTGCACACAACATGCCACTGCTATCTGATAAACCTTTTCAACTTTGAGGATTCAGATATTTGGCTTGATCACACCTGAAAAGATCGATGTGTGCAGCTTACCTCACCTGCTGTGGGCTATCTTATCCTTCAGTTTTATAAAACCTGATCGTACCTATTGTGCTTTATGAGGCACGATGCATCGATCGTGGACCGCATGATCTCCATCTCCATCTACATCATCTTCAGAGTTTTGTATTCTTTGAAAACAAAGGCATGCATTAGAATTTCAGACAGAGAAGTCCCTCTTAGTTGTGACATCATCTTGTTTATTTTGCACTACGTACAGAGACCATTACAACCAAGCAAGCTCTCTCTTTTATTTGTTTGCTTGTCCTCCTGGCCGGAATAATTCAACGCAAAATGCTAGCCAGCTATCTCTGTGTTTTTATTTTTATACATGAACAAAAACAGAATGTCTTGGAGGAGTACGCTGGCATCTGAGTATAGATGGCATCTTTTCTTTGAAAATATCTTCAGGCTGTTTTATGCAAGAGTGTATGTACCCCCTCATCAGTCTCTTATTATAAGAAGCATATTCATTTCAAGATTATTCGTACTTCACAATCTTTGACCAACAAGTAGTTTAGATTTTGTTTTATTTTTAATTTACAGAGATTTTCATTTAGTTTATGTTTGAAATTAAAGTACTTTCCAGTGATCATGACTAAAGAAGGAACAAATTGTCCTTAATATGTGGTATGTTATATTATTATGAGCTATAGATTGCAGAGGACAAACTAACGGTCAAAGTTTAGGGCCTGTTTGGATGTTGTAGCTTTAGAAATAGAAAACTATAGTATTAAGAAAATGTAGTTTTATAAGCTAAAGATGTGCAAAACCATGGTTTAGAAAAAAGAGGCTTGGAGTGGAGTTTTTAAAACTCCAAAAAGACTATGATTTTGATAGTACTACGGTTTTTAAAACCACAAAATTTGTTGCATCAAACACCCATGAGTTTTTAAAAACCAAAGTATTTTGTAAAATGGTAGTATTTATTCAATATTCCAAAAATACTTTGTATCCAAACGGGGCCATAGTTTCTTTCCTTTCTTTTGCTGGGGGTCAAAGTTAGTTTTCAATATACCATGTCAAATGCATGGCGCCTTACATATTTTGAAAAGAATACAAGAGCTAGTAACCAGGCTAACGAATCTGGTCTTGCAGTAAAAACACATACACTCTTGCATGATAACTGCAGTAACTGATGGAAATCATGCAAGAATACAAGAGCTAGTATACCATGTCAAATCTTGCAGTAACTGCCATGACCAGTTTAGTTTGTTGCAATTGAATGCTAGTGCCAAGAATCTCCACTGGTTCAGCAGCTATCCTCAACCCTCCATGAATGAATAATCCAATATACATCCATGACCCTTCGCTGATGACATCCATGCTTGTGCAAGCAAGAAGCCAAGACCGCATGATGATCCGCCTCCTCTCCCTCTCTTCTACCGTCAGCCATACTAGTACCTCTTATTGCTATCCAACATCCACCCCCTCACTCCGGCAATCAATGTTTGGATGATTTCTGGTGGCGATCATTGATCAAGAGCTGAAAAGTTGATCGGCTTTGCATGGCGTCAATCAAATAATGGCTTCCAGCCGTTTCGTCCTGTCCGGAAACCTTTTGACCATGGAGCTGCGGTGGCGATGGAGGAGCCGAGCCTTCGATCTCGTCGCTGTCTGGAGGGAGAGAGATGCTGGTGCAAGCATCCGGCCAAGAAGCGGAGTAAATGCCATGGCTCCTCGCTCCCGCCTTTTAAGGGCTCACTGGCAGCCGGGCTCGCCTCGCGCCTCAGTCACCTCATCACACTGTCGTCTCCGCCTCACTGCCTGCTTGGGTTCTTCGTCTCCTGCGGCTGCAGCTCGCGTGCTCGCATGGCCTCGCTTGGCCAGCTCGTCCTCGTCGCCGGCCTGGCGTTCCTGGTGCTGTCGGTCCAGGATCACGTGAAACATGGCCCGGCGGAGGCAGCCGCCGGCCTGCTCATCACTGCAGCAGCAGCCGCTCCGGCGCCGCCGCCGGAGGTCATCAACCCACCTGTGCAACCGTTGTCGGAGGAAGCGGAGGCCGGGCAGCGGCCGCCCATCCCTCCGTCCGGCCCATCCGACCAGTTCAACGACAAGGTGAACGGCGAGAAGCCGTCGTGGGGCCGCACCGACGGCCGGCGCCTCGGGGCCCCGTGATGCGGCCTGGTCCGGTGGATTCTTGCATTGTCCTGGTAAAAAGAGCGTGCCTTTAGGAGGGTAGAGATCTCAAGGCTTATAGCTAGCTAATGCCTTTCATCTTCGCGAGTAGTGATTCAGTCCTCTGCTAGAAAGAGATCTGAGTGGGTTTCATGGTGAGATTGTGAGCGTATTTCTGATTCGTTTGGTCGAGTCTGAAAGATCTGCCAAAATTTCTTTCCAGTGGAGAATGGAAGTGTTTTCCCTAATAAATATGCATTCTGAATATGGTTTTAAATCGCCGGCTAAGATGTTTAGCGGCAGGGCTGCCGTTACGGCGTTTAGCGGGCTATAGCCGGCTTTAGCGTGCTAAATACCATAGTTGTCCTTCTTAGCAGCTATAACCGCCTATAGCGGTAGCTATAGCCGGCTATTTAAAACCTTGATTCTGAAGCAGATTGATTTCTGCTTGTGGTATTTCTCTTTCAGTTTGTTCTAATAAGTTGATGTGTTTTTGTGGGAGAGCACTTTAAGTTGCTTTGGTGCTCTACCTGATGAGTGACATGTTTGTTACCTTCTGATCTGCTCCTGAGTAAGAGACCTAAGAACCATAGGTGTTGGAGATAAGTACGTAGTTTAAAGCCTGACAGGCGATCAGACTATGCCGTTTGCTATTGGAGTTTTGGAGGAGAGCCTTAGTTTTCAGGAAGAGTTTCCTAGCTATACATTTGCTGCTCAGATGATCTGAGATGGTTATTGGTTGACCCCGGTTGTTCTGAATTTGCAGTGTACGGAAGTCCAGAACTGATCAATACACAGAGCTGATAATGTCAGGTAGCATCTAGATAGTACCAGCGGTACCTGAGACACGATTGGGACCAACTGGTCTACTGATATATCATGTAGGCACGCCCGCACTACACATCACAAAACAAACAAGAGCAGACGTGCAGAACTTGTGAAAAAAACAGAGACGTACTGGCCGGGGTACCTTCGTCAACCCAATGGCCATGAAAAAACATGTCGCAAAATTCGTGGGGAGCTATTGTATACGAAGGTAGAAAGTGTCTTAAATTTATCCTTCAAATGAAATAGCGAGCTAATGCAAAGGAACGCATGATACCAACTCCGAAGAACAGCATGCCTCGCGGATGCCTCTCACATAGTCACGCATAAACCTAATACAAGAAACAATTCTAAATTGCATGTGCTGTCCTTAGGGAGCAAGGAACGAGTATAAAGCATTTTTTCACTTTTAGATTTTATGATAGCGCCATCACTATTAAATAAGATTGCGGCTATTTTGTAACGTACGTCACCTGGCTTGTAAGATCTTGTGACAGCGTCATCAAAATAAAATAGGATGTCGGGTTGTGTCGTCTTGTATGCATTACATAACCTACCTTATAAAATCTTACGATAGCGTCATTACTTGCAGTATACCGCTAAAAGCTATAAATGTACAAATACCGACAAAAATAGACAACTTTGCTTTAACGATTTTAATGTTTTATGATATGAGTCCTGCTAATTACGACATATACTACCAAACAATAAGTGCTCAAGTGCCGACAAAAACAAATTATTTCATATATAGATACCACAATAGATATTACCTTACATTTTTGAACACTTGGATGAGGATGATAGAACTAGCTATTGGTAACTTTAAGTGCAATGGTAGTGTATGATGGTGTGTAGGGTCAAATACCAGACATATTGTACGAATATCACTACTTTTGCAACATATTATGAAGACTACGAGTCTAAAAAATGTTGACACCCTATGATATAATTGACCAAAAATTGTACAACTCTCAATACACATTGACAAATATACAAGGCCAAACCTCCAGTTATTTTTGTGAATATATACTTATATAGTTCAAGCTACAGTTGCCCTTAACATTTACAAAGCAAATTTTAGTTTAGAGATAATTTTGTGAGAAACCATTACGTTATATTATGTTTTTTTCCCATTTAGATATAGGTTGTCATACCCTTTGCCTCTCCCAGTTCAGTCATTCTACCGAATAGTGTCTAATTATAGCAGTTTTCCCCGATGATATTCTTATCTTAAAATTATTCCACTCATTTAGTATCGTTAATTTAAATTTTGGAAATATCCAGCACTAAAAACACCTGGTTATCTTTTGACAAGCCATTCCGAGATATTGTTCATAAACTTACTGCTGTCTCTAAAAGAAATGCTTTGAATTGGTCACATCCAACTAATAAATTTTTCTCTATGTAAAATTCTAGAGTTGCTCAGTTTTGATTGTTCCAACAATAGCGAGGAAGACAATGCCGAAGCTATATATAAGTCACCTTCAGTCAGACCAGCAAGAGAAATGCACGTGCTGTATATTTCAGTAAGCTGGTGCGCTGTGCAGGCATGTGCTGGAGGATCTTCTTCATGGTCGGAGTTCGGTATCTATCTGAGGAGTACATAATGAAACGATGGACCATGGATTCTGCAGGTAAATCGGCAATTGGAACCCGGAGTTAGTTAGCCCCCCAGAGTCTAGCTGTTTCGTACAATGATCTTTGTCAGATTGGTTTGACATATGCAATGAGAAGCACCGTGTTCCCGGACGTGTGCAAGGTTGCCATGGTTGCGCTTCAGAAGGCATTTGCTGAAGTTGTGTCTGCCAAAAATAAGCAAATGAGTGAGCTGAAGATTCGTTCAGAGCAGCAGGATATGCTTCAGCTCAGAATGCCTCTGCCCAAGCTTCAGGCGAAGAAGGCACCATCAAAGAAGTAGCTCAGCATGAGTCCTTGTACCAGAATGGGAGGATTAACAGTGCTAGATAGGCAGTCTGATGTTGTAAACAAAAACAACTGTCCAGAACTATACTCATTTTGTGCGCATTGAAAATTGAGCTCAAGAAATAACTTTTGTGAGCTTTTCTTTCTGCGTGCAATTTCTTTGAAGTCTCCGGAACTGCTACATTCAAATTGATCGGGGTAAAAAAGTTATACCGGCAATAGCATTTGTCCAAGTCTTCTGGATTTGGTTTGAAGAGAGCAGTGCTACTAGACTATCCTCTCATACATCTGCTCAACCACAGAATTCAGAAGCCTGGTGCGACACTACCACCTGCAATCGAGCTGTTATAGCCTACTACCATCAGCAGAAATACATAAACAGAGCACGGAAAGACGTAGATCCACACCCATACGACCAGTTAGAAGTTAAACTCATGAGGTCCCAGTATCTCTCAAGCATCTGCCGATATACCAACATCATACAAACAAAAGGCTCATTATTGCAACTATTATTTTATTACAGGCATACATCTCGACAGCTTGGGAAACTATACAACAACATTACAGCTCCCTCAACTGATCAATACAGATCAGCAATCTAGCTCCAAAAGTCTTAGATACATTCTGGAAGGTGAATATGATAACACACAGAGGTACATTATGCTTATTTCCTCTTCACAAGTAGAAGCTTGATCTCATATAGCAAGAGTTGAAGGACATTCTGGCAGAAATGCAAGGCATGTCAACAGAAACGCAAGGCATGCTCGAGTTCCTTCTCATCACTGCAGTTGTAACCCAACATAATCGCCCGGGCTGTTCATATATAAAGCATGACCATGGTCAGTAACTCGGTGTAATTAAAGAGGATACTCTACTGCAAACAAATTCAATATTGATAGCCTTTTATTACATTTCATTACTAGAAATCAATGCTCAGTAAAAGAAAATTACGATTATAAGTATGTAGAAGGTCACATAGTGCAATGCAATCGCTTGCATAAGCACAATTGAGGAAGACAGGTCCAGGACCCAGTAACCACCTCCTCCCACTACTATCCTCACTTTCACAATGCAACATTTCAGAAATAAGAATCTTAAACTCTAACTTGTCAGCATCTTAATATGAATATTGAATAGAAACTATACTACATAAGGTGCCAAAGGACTACTTTGGTGTGATCGGCTTGATGGATGAACTATCCTAGACAGGTTGGGCTCATCATGAGTGGATCCTGATTTTTGGTGGGATGATTCCATCCATCCTATACTAATCATGTCTATATGAAGAATGAGGTGCTGATGGATCAACCCAGTCCATTGCTCAAAACAAACAAGAACGTGACTGAGATGGTGATGGATCAACTCATTCTTCAAAACCAAACGCCCGATTATTCGTAATTTCTATCGGGTGTGAATATCAAACCAAACTCAACTTACCGAATCGTCCAGATCCCATGAACGGCTCTGGTTCATCAGCAACACCACCTTGTTGTTGATCCTGAAAATTATGAATAAGCGAATGATGACAAAACCAAACCAAGAAACTCAGTCGAATTTGCTAATAAGTTTGTTGAACCGGTAAAACAATGATGGACCCCATATCCATAATATTTCACCAGCACAAACTCAACTTGAAACCATGTCATCAATGGATAAAAGAAAAGCAACACATTCTGTACAGGACTTACATTATCATCAGCGTCCCATTCATCATCAGGACACAGCCACCTCTCAAAGCAGTGCCCAGATATCGTACAAAGAAGCAGCCCACTAGATTGGTCCAAGACAAATTCACGACAAGCATCATCACAAACTGAACAAAAAAAGCAGAAGCCAAACATTTCAGGAATGTGCAAATTCTATGTGAATAGATAGTGAGGAAATATATATTACCGTGGACACGACCAGTCTTCTCACAAATGTAAGCATCACCAATCTGGGTGTAAGAGCATGTATTTCCAGAACAAAAGTGCCCCTTGACTGATTCATCAGTAAGCCCTCTGCTGCTTTTCCAGGTAGACACCTGATCAGCTATGGTTTTATCAAGGATAACCTTGTCATCGTTGACCTGGAAAATTCAGATGTGGAGCGGTTATGTTTCTCAACATAAGACAGTTTTGTTGATTGCGGAGAAACTACAAGATAGATATGTGACAAAGATTAAACAGAAGCCTGAATTTAGTAGTTACTTCTGAAGGAAGGGGAGCTTGACTCCTTTTTGATGCCTGCATCTGAATATAGTACTCCCTGAACTCTGTAGGGGTATTCCTCACAAATTCAACCATATCCTCTCTATCTCGCTGGGGATTAAGAACGAAAAAACATTAGCAAGAGTTAATCGCTAAAACTGAAGCATCAAACAAAAAAATTATGCAGCTATATGGAAAGGAATAATTTTTGTTCTACAGGTAGGGCTAGAAAAGAGGGGAAAACATCTCTTCGCTTCAACAGCATGCCACCTAGTGCCCAAACCATTGGTTGACATTAACAGCATGCATTGATGCACCTAAGTACCCAAATCATCTGTACCTGCTAAAACTAACTAAAAATGACACCTTTAATGTCCCTGGTTACCTTGAATTAGAAATAGTGATGATGAACAGATGAATTTACCTGTATGTAGAGGTTCTTCCATGCGCACTCCCTGAATTTGGCATTGGAGGCCAGTCCCCACCTCATGCAATACCTGGGAAAAAAAAACAGAAAGGCACAAGATATGTAAGTCATAGAATTGCATCGATTTTGGAATCAAATCGACAACACAGACTTTTCAGCCAACTTACAGGCGGCGCCAGAGGGTCTCGTCGGACGCGGCAGCATTCATGAAGCGGCAAACTAGCGCGCAGGAGATGAGGTCCTCGGAGGAGAGGAACTTGAAGATCTGCAGGAACAGCTCCGGCGGTATACTGCTGAACATGCCCGTGTCGATCTGAGGCGCCACGGCTTTCCCTTTCGCCTGCCTTCTCCTCTCCTCCATCCTCATCCTCTTGTTCTGCTCCCCCTCGCTGCCACTGCCGTTACCACCATCTCCGTCCGATCCCGATTCCTGCTTCCGCTTATTCTTCGCAACATCACCTTCGTCCTCCTCCTCCTGATTCTGCGGCCATGAATTCGCTCTTAGCACCAATTCCCAACCATGAAGAGATTCGATTTTTGCGCGAAAACCAAGGGAGAGGAGAGACAGGTAGCACACACATCGATAGCATCCTCCGCGCTGGATCCGGACAGTATCTCCGATTCGAGGAAGCTGGCGAGGCCGTCGACGTCCTCCTCCTCCTCGTCGTCGCCGCCGCCGCCGCCGATATCTCCTTCACCTCCCTCTTCCCGATCCACAGGCCCTTCCTCGGGTAAAGGGTCGTCCTCCAGGCCCGACTCGTCGCCCTGCACGTCGGCCATGCTGCTCCACCGCCCTCCTCCTCGCCGCCGCCGACGGATCGCCGCTCCTCACCCTAGCGAGAGGAAGATATCGGTGCGGTTGGAGGACGCGTGAGCCACCAGAACACGGGAAGCTGGGCCGAATCTCGATCGAGACCGGCCCGTGGGTCAGAATCTGGGCTCGTTGTCAACCTACCAGGCCTGTGCATTCGGACATTAGATTGGGCCGGACGTCATAGTGAGACTGGGCCTATCGTTGTTTTCAGTTGGGCCAGTCATTGCTTCCCTGGTGCTCTTTGCATTGGACACGTCGACACCACCACGTCCGCGGACCGCGCCTGGCTGGCGACCCCCGCGTGTTCTTGTCAGAATACCAGGCACCGTCTCACCGAGCTGTGTCTGTGTGACTGTGTGCTCGGCCGCCGATGAATGGGGAGAATAAAAAAAAACAATTTTATCGGTGCACCGTTGCGGCGAGGTGCTGCAAAACTGTGATGGTGTCGGGTTGGGCACTTGGGCCAACCACATCCACGTGACTCTCCTGGGAACACGTGTTCCTTGTTCTGAATTCGTTTTTGTGAGCTCGTGTACTGTACTTCAAAAAATATTATGTGTAAAAAAAGGATCTTGGCTGTAAGAAACCCCAGCCCCTGTCACATTTGAAAAAGTCATTTGAATTTTTTTAAAAAAAGTCATTTGCCATTCAGGCTTGGCTTTTTGAATGAATGGTTCAGTGGGCGCCGTCGCCGTTGCTTCTTCAAAAAAAAAATAGTTGGATGTGTGCTTCAGAAACCATGTCACAGTTAAATCCACTGAAAATGGCGCAAAGACAAAGATTTCATTTCGACGATCTTTGGATACACCGGCAAGAATGCCGCGTTTGATCATCAGTTCATCACCACTTTGTCTGCCAGGATAAGATCAACATGCAAGCTGTGCCCCGCAGGGGACCGCGAGAGATTGACGTGCCATTACGCCAGACCGACCGCCGCGATCAATTATCCCCCTCCGATCCCGACTCGTCGCCGTCGACGGCGTCCCCGTCGTCGTGGGTGTCCAGATCGCCACCCACCACCAGCAGCTCGGTGGGATCGGTCGGCGAGTCCTCGAAGTCGAACAGCTGCTTCCGGAGCACGTCGTGCAGGCCGTCGAAGAGCTTCTTCTTGACGGCGTCCATGGCCCACTCGAGGCGGTTGAGCAGCTCGGTGGAGTTCTTGTTGTACATGAAGAGGCCGTTGTAGAGGTCGAAGCTGTCGCTGCAGGTGTTGTCCACCAGCCGGAGCAGCGTCTCGTACCCCTTGGTGTTGATGGGCGTGGACCGGAGCTCGAGCATGGCGAGCATCCTCCCGACGGTGTGCGTCAGAAACTGCGTCCCGGCGGCGTGCGCGTCGTGCTCCGCGCAGGGCATCTCCACCATGCGGCACCCCTCGCGGGCGAACACGTCGAGGAAGGCGTCGGCGCGGGCGCGGTGGGCGGGGCAGTCGCCGACGCGGACCTTGTCGAACACGAAGGGGAGGCCGGCCCAGCCGTCGCGCGCGGACTCCGGACCGAACATGGGGTGCGTGCAGATGATGTCGAACTCCTCCGGGAGCGCGCCGAGGAGGAGGTTCTTGGGGAACTCCTTGACCGAGAGCACGTCGGCGAAGAGGGTGTCACGGCGGAGGCGGTGCACGGGGAGCGAGCGGACGACGGCCTCGGCGGAGAGGATGGAGGTGGCGAGGAGCACCACGTCCGGGTGGCACTCGCAGAGGTCGTGCGGGTCGGGGAAGAACCGCGCGCCGAGGGTCGCGGCGGCGGCGGAATAGTCGGAGCGGGAGTGGGCCAGGACGGTGTGGCCCTGCGCCACCAGCGTGCGCGCCAGGAACTGGCCGTAGTTGCCGAACCCAACCACGGCGATCTTGAGGCGCGGCTGCTGCTGCTTATCCTCCCTTTCGTCGACCTCAGCCGCGCGTGGCAACGAATCGTTGCTATCGAACGGCTGGGCGGCGCCCGTGGCGCGGTGGCGAAGGGGAGGAGCCGCCACGCCGGGAAGCCGCCGCCACCGGCATCTCGTCGCGTGGAACTGATGGTTGGTGGGAGAGGGCAGCCGGCAGCAGGAGGATGGTTGGTGGTGGAGGCGAACGGAGGGAGGAGCCGCCATTTACTCCTGGGTGGGCGGCGAGACTAAACGGCGGCGATCTTATTATTTTCTCGAGAGAGAAAAGCCGACGAGACGACGACGCCTGCGCGTGAGAGAGAGTGACCTAGGTCACCTATGATAATGGGCTGGCCCATTTGTTAGGTCGGCCCATCTCATGAAAGCGAAGCGAATAGGCCCGTATAACTGGGCTACGATGGACCGGCCCGTATAATATTTGATCCAATTCACAGGTGTTGGGTAGGGGCTCTTCGGTAATTTGGCGAGTTGGGAGAAGAGGGATTCGTTCGACCGGCGGCGATCGGGAGAGGTGGAGGTCGGCGAGGGCGATGGAGGAGGAGGTGACGGGGAGCGGCGGGGGGATTGGGAGGAAGATGGCTGCGGGGGAGGTGGAGCTGAAGGAGAAGTCGGGGACGGCGTGGAGCCACTCGTACCTGAACCAGAAGCCGTGGCACCCGCTCTCGTACCCAAACCAGCGCCGCAAGTGGATCGCCGAGCAGGTCCACGCCAACCGCGCGCGCCGCCAGGAGGAGGTGCAGCGGGAGTTCGCGCAGGAGCAGGAGTTCTTCCGGCAGACCTCGCTCTTTTCCAAGAAGGACAAGGAGAAGGTAATGCCTCTGCTATTCGTCCCTTGAATCGACTGCTCATAGCCATTAGCCTAAGTAATTGCTAATCCTAAATTATCATGAGATAGTATCCGTGTTGTATGTTTCAGTCATTTGAATTTTAGTTGACTGCTATAGGCAAAACAGCGACATGGATTAGGTTGCACTTTTTGTACTGGTAATTGTTCTATGATGCTAAAAATTTTAAGACTCGATGAAGCCTTATTTGAGAAATAGCTCGAAATCCTGATGCGCAAGTCTGTGTTTAGAACCTTGCAGAAACACCGTGCTGATATTTTTTTTATCCCAATTTCTATGAACCAAATCTGAACTGTGACAGACTTACAAGAGAGAACCATAATGTGGATGGCTGGATGTTGTCTTATATTTGTTGTATGGTCACTGTGCGCTCCTCACAAGACCGGACATTTCTGATCAAGCCAACTTTATAGAAACTTTATCTACCTCATGCTGCTAATCCTCCATGTACACCATTTACCCATTGACAGCAGCACCAAGGGTATGGCATTGTATAATCTCTGTCCTACAGATTCATTAGTCTGTTAGGGTGACGTTAAGTCCATGACAAGGCTCAAGACAGCACAGCTCATTTACTGTCCAACATAGGTTGCCAGAAACCATTGCCAAAGAATATAGCTAAACAACAAAATGGGGAAATCTTTTTCATTTTAACTAATAATGCTGAACCTACTAGCTCTTAGTTTCAAGATGTTTAAGAATGCTCTTGTTGTTTTTAGGCTCCAATAAAGCAACTATCTTTATGCTTGGTTGTCCATCCTACTGTTACCACTCATGAAGAATTGTTGTCATCAGTATTCAATTTGTTTTGTAAGTTCAGATGGAGGTAATGAAAGCTGTGAGTTTTATGTACGTGCGCCCACCTGGCTACAATGCAGAGAGTGCAAAAGCTGCTGAAATTGAAGATGAGAAGAAGAAGTCAGATCCAGGTGACATGGCTCAAGGTGCAGCAGCAGCAAGTACCTCTTCAATGTAAGTGATATGTTTTCTTTTGCTTCATCATGTTCTTGTTGTTCTTTTCTTTTTGGGTAAGATCCTTCCAGTTTTCCTCAACTGTCCAAGCTAAAAGTTTGGATATTTAGCATGCAGCTGCAATAAGTAGATTTTGATCTTTGTTTCATCCATCCATTTCCCCAAACCTCACCTTGTGTGGGAGCTTTTAGCACTGGGTATGCATTTTTTTTTTCTGTCCCAGTATCTTCGTATTGCTTCTCATCAGTTCATTATATCTTTTTTGTAGGCCTGACAAGGGACCTGAAAAGACTCAAGCAGGTGCAGATAAGAAAAATAGACCAAAAGATGTTTTTGGTCGGCCATTGCCAACAGAACAAGAATTCGAGGTTCTCAAAAATGCTCCAAGGTACATCGGCCTCCTCCTTGTTTACTGATGATTTGTTGAACAGCCATGAACCATGAAATACTTCTTGCCAGTTCCGTTGAAAACTGAGAAACCCAACAAAACAGGAGTTCCATTTTTGTTTTTTTTCTGTTATTTAAATTGTCATTCTTTCAATGTTTTCTCCATTCCACTTATCCACATAGTGCAGCAGTATGCTGTATTTACATCACTCTTAAGCTTTTTCTTAACAGTCAGTGCACATTTACCTCTTATTCTCAGGTTAGAAACAGGTGCTCCTGTAAGAATTAAGCCATTTGGAGTTGAAGTTCGTAATGTTAGATGTTTAAGGTGTGGAAACTATGGTCATCAAAGTGGTGACCGGGAATGTCCATTGAAGGATGTGATCATGCCTAACGAGGAGAGTCGATTGAAAAGGGATGATCCACTTACAACTATTATGGCACAGACTGATTCAAGTGAGGTTAGATTTTTCTTGTTCTCTTTGAAATATTATTTTCTGTCGCAAGTTCTGTAGAAATAACTAGCCCTACCATGAATATGTAAATCTATATGCCCAATTTTATAGCCCGTCTGACCTTTTCCCTGCCCCCAATGTCTGCATATTATTTGACTTATCAATAATTGCATTAGGTTTTTTAATAAATGTTGGTATTTTTGTTTCTCCCATATTATTCTTGAAACCATGTTGCTTGTTAGAACATGGCACATACCTGAAATATTTTAAACAGTCCTAAAGATACATTTATCCATGGTCTTGTTAGCAATATTTAATTCCATATATGTCCTACTGATATAGACAATAGCCACATATATTTACTCATTACTTGTTTAAACTTCAATTTTAATGCAAAGAATTCTTTGACAGCCTTTGAAATGGGAACTTAAGCAAAAGCCTGGCATGAGCCCTCCTCGTGGTGGATTCGACCCACATGATCCTAATCAGCAGATTGTGGCAGAAGACATCTTTGATGAATATGGAGGTATAACTAGTAGCCAGAAACACGAAGAACATCCACGCTGGCAAATCCCTATGGCTTTGTTTGGATAATGATCTATTTCCACCTCAATCTCTCCCAATGCATATGTATTGGAGGGGATTAGTATATATCCAAACAAGGCCTCATTGGGCTTTCATAACTTCTGTGATTTGATATCTTTGCTGCCCATCCTGGCTTCTTGTCTTTCAGGTTTTCTGGGCAACTGTGATATTCCAGCTCTCATTTCCAACTTTACTGCTAGCAAATCCAAGAAACGTTCCAAGAAGAAAAGCAAGCATAAGCAGGTTGAATCTGCTATTCTTAAGGAATCCAGTAGACATGAAAGCAGTTACCATTTATCATCGGACTCTGAAGATGAGAAGAGAAACAATACATCAAGAAGCAAAAGAAGGAAAAAATATTGTTCTGATTCATCACGTTCTGATTCTGAGGTGGATGCTAGAAAAGGCAAGCATAAGTCAAAGCATAAGCATAAGAAAAAACACCAGTCAGAGTCTTCTTCTGATTCAGAAGTTGAGGTTCGTGAAGATACAAGGAGGCATCTGAAGAGGGAACACAGGAAGGAGAAAAGAGAGGAGTCACCATCGTCCTTCTCTAAGGATAAAGGAGACACAGAAAGCAAGAGGCATTCAAGGCGTTCAAGGGAGAAGCGCCACTACAGTTATCCATTGAGTTCTTCTGAGAGTGAGAAGCATTCTCTACGACACAAGGGTAAACAATATTACAGTGACTCGAGTTCTGGTCGGAGCCATCGACACTCAAGGAGATCGAGGGAAAAGAGATATGACAGCGAGTCGAGTTCTCCTGACGCCAACAGGCGGCCGAGGAGATCAATGGAGAAGCAGCGCCATACTGATTTGAGCCCGCATCATACGGACAGGCATTCACAGAGATCAAGCGGTAAGCGAGACTATACTGAGTCGAGCCGTTATGAAAGCAGTAGACATTCAAGGAGATCCCGGGAGAAACGACTCTACTCTGATCGTAGCGCCTCTGATTACTCAGACTCTGATCGGCACAACAAACACCGCCATCATCCTAGGAGAAATTGATCCGCACGGCGTATGTAAATTGCCCACTCCACAGTGTATATCTGGGGATCACTTTCTGAAGATCACCAGGATCCACTTGAGTCTGGTATTTGGTGACCGCCTCAGGGCCGCCCTCTGTGATGTAACAGTAATGTAGTTGTTCCTTAACGATTGTATTGTTGTGTAGGGGTCCCAGAATGTTGGTGGTGGTTTAATTTGTGCGTCAGGCTGCGTTTGGGCTTTGGTGCTGTGGACTCGCTAATAAACTTTTTTTTGGGTGAAATATAACGCTTCTTTGCGTGAATTTTTCCCAAACCTTGTATAGTTTACCTACCCCACGTGGCATGACCGCATGATCAACTTATTTCATGAGATAGGGCCCCCAAAAGATAGGCAAAATCTTATCACGTTTGGTTTTATTTTGCTTGTGCCTGGTTCTCCACTCTTTTTTTTCCCAAGAAATCATCTTCTCTAGACGACCAATCTTCATGGGTTGCCATACTGCTGAAGACATGAATGCCAGATTTCCAGTAGCATTAGAAAAAATAATTTTCGTGGTCAAACTATGCTTACAATAACACGGGGCTTGTTCCAAAATACGTTTATTTTTCCAAAAAAAAACAGAAATTTTCTCCATACACCTACTTTTTCCAAATTTACCTGCGTGCAGTGTTTGCTAGCTGTGTTGTAAATTTTGCTGCTACAAATAGACTCGAATCAATCCCAAATGAGTCGATTGATGCGACTCACTCACTGGCATCTGTTCTCCCCACATCCCCAAAGCCAAACCCGAGAGCGAGCGAGCGAGAGCAGCGGAAGGCAGCTGCAGCGGTAGCCGAGGCCCAACCGGAGCCAAGATGCTGTCGTCTTCCACCTCCACCCTCCGCCTCCACCAACCAACCCGTCCCCACCGCCGCCACCCGCCGGCGCCGGCCGCGGGAGGCGCCACCCACCTCGCCCCCTCCCGCCGGTGGCGCGGGCATCCCCCCGCAGCGCCGCTCCGCGCGCGGCCCCAGCGCATCCGGGCGCTGGACGCCGCCCAGCCGTTCGACTACGAGTCCCGCGCGGCGGGGCTGCTGGAGGAGCGGCAGCGCCTCAAGATCGCCATCGTCGGGTTCGGCAACTTCGGCCAGTTCCTGGCGCGCACCTTCGCGCGCCAGGGCCACACGCTGCTCGCCCACTCGCGGACCGACCACTCGGCGCTCGCCGCCACGCTCGGCGCCTCCTTCTTCACCGACCCGCACGACCTCTGCGAGTGCCACCCGGACGTGGTGCTCCTCGCCACCTCCATCCTCTCCGCCGAGGCCGTCCTCCGCTCGCTCCCCGTCCACCGCCTCCGCCGCAACACCCTCTTCGTCGACGTCCTCTCCGTCAAGGAGTTCCCCAGGAACCTCCTCCTCAGCTCCCTCCCGCCGGACTTCGACGTCATCTGCACCCACCCCATGTTCGGCCCGGAGTCCGCGCGCGACGGCTGGGACGGCCTCCCCTTCGTCTTCGACAAGGTCCGCGTCGGCGACTGCCCCGCGCGCCGCTCCCGCGCCGAGGCGTTCCTTAACATCTTTGCGCGCGAGGGCTGCCGGATGGTCGAGATGTCCTGCGCCGAGCACGACGCGCACGCCGCCGAGACCCAGTTCCTCACCCACACCGTCGGGAGGATGCTCGCTATGCTCGAGCTCCAGTCCACGCCCATCAACACCAAGGGGTACGAAACGCTGCTCCGGCTGGTGGACAACACCTGCAGCGACAGCTTCGACCTCTACAACGGCCTCTTCATGTACAACAAGAACTCTACCGAGCTGCTCAACCGCCTCGAATGGGCCATGGACTCCGTCAAGAAGAAGCTCTTCGACGGCCTCCACGACGTGCTCCGGAAGCAGCTCTTCGAGGGCTCGGCGCAGGCCCCCAACACCTCCAACGTCCGCAAGTGACCATGGCGAATTCGTCCCAGCTAAGCTAGTAATTCAGTTCGTCGGTGCTTGCTGCTCGTTTCATGATCGTCGAGCTGTATACATTTGCATTGTATCAGTCTGTATCTGTATTCTCCCCAATCTAGATTTGAGAGGGGTTCTTCCTCTCTCTCTCTCTCTCTCTCTCTCTCTCTCTCTCTGGAAGAAGAAGAACCCCATATTCCCTGTCAATTCTGCTACATTCCAAGTGTCCCCTCCCCTCTTTGCGGTTGGAAATGTGGTAGGTTGGCACTGTGAAATTTGTGATATGGTGATGAAGAAAGTGAATAAAGGAGCCATCTTTCCATTGTGAGATCGTGATATCAGGATGAAGAAAAAAATCAGTAAAAATCTCAAAGCTTGTCTCTCTGTGTGTCTGTCAGTGAGGATCTTGGATTAGGAGCAAGTTTGTTTGAGTCACAAATCAGATGCCTTTTAGACTTGTGTATTCCCTGTCGTCCCAAAGTTGGCAGTGCGTTGGTTGCGAGAGCGACCTCCCGCAAACCCCCCCTGCGACGACGAGGTTTAGGTGTTAGGTGGCCACTGCTGTGCTTATTCATCAGCGCTGCTGCTGTTGACAGCACTCGGTTGGTAAGCTGCTTTCTTGACAGCGGTGTTGGGAGCACTACTAATCGCAAAAGGAACCTCAAAACCGTGTTGGGAGCACTACTAATCGCAAAAGGAACCTCAAAACAGCTTCTGGTATTCATCTAGCTCGGATCCTTGTGACCGGAGTCCTCTGCATCTGAATGGTGTTCTTTGTTTTTGAAAGATCGAATGGCGAAGTTGTTAAGTTGCCCCCAAATAGACAAATGGTCCAAGTTGTTGCAATGGCATTTTTCATTGCATTTCCTTCCCTATATTAAACGAGACGATGCTGCAACGGCATGCCTTGGTCCTGGCGGCTGTGGGCCTTGGATCTGCTGCCAGCAAAACATATCGGCAAAGACAAGACAAGGATGATGTATAATAGGCAGACGTGCAAGCAAGGCTGCAAAAGGATTGAACAGGTCTTTGTTTTCTCGTTTTGTGGTCTATTTCAAGCCAGAAGAGCAGAAGACCCCGTTTATAGACAGTAGAAATTCCTGCAGAGTTGTGCTGATTCCTGCAAAACATCTATGGGATTCCTGCCAAGTTCATGCTTTCCAAATTTGGTGCAAAAATGACAGAACAAGAACAAGCCAACTTCTTCCACAATTACACAAGTGAGGTAGGCACAGTGTATCAGGTTCAGTTGAGCTGTTCTGCTCTCTTGCCAAGTAAGCAAGTGAGGCAGGTCCGTGTCCTGACCGATCTCTTTCTTTCCTAACCCAGCGAAAGGGTCACAGGAATTCGAACGAGTACAGTTTGCGGCAGAGAAAACCTCTATCCATCTTTGGACTTTGGCTGCGAAACACGTGATGAACGATGGGCAGAAAACACACACCTACCAGATCAGAAGCAGATCAAAAAGGGGTCCGGTCCCTTTCGTCCGTCCGTCCAAGATCTCCATTTCCTTTTGCGCTCGCCTCTCCTGGTCCTGGCGCTGACAGATCTGCACGCAGCAAGTTCTCATGGTTCACGGTACGCGCGGACGCCGGGGCACGTTGCGCATCGTGTGCACGTTTCGACTTCAGCAGTGTCGAGTGGTAGGTAAGATCTGGGTAGGCAGCCTTTCCATGGACAGTGGCGTTCGTTCAGTTTGCGAAAGGCCAGGTTTCTGTTCTGAAAGCAGCTGATTCGCCATGGGCTTTTTGTGCAGACAATTCTGCATAATGTGACGGGGGGCCTGAAACTTCGAGGGACAGGTTCAGGCGCCAGATTGTTCAGAACCAGCTTCCATGTACAGCAACAACCGTTTTGATGGTCAATTTCTAAACCTCTTGTGGTTTGTGTTGGGTTGAGCCTTGCGCAGTTGCCCTTGGACCAACCTGTTGCTCGTGCCTTGAGGAAGCTAAAAACAATTTACATCAGGGGGCTTCAGCGAATTTTGGGGGAAGAGAGGGGGGAGGAGCATAGTATTATGTTTCTTCTCATGGCAGCGCATGGGAAGAAGGTGAGGCAAAAGAAGGAAGGTTTATTAGAGGCCCAAAACGAAATGAGGCAAAAGATGGCCGCATTCTTTTTTTGAGCCATGAATCCATGATGAAGACGGTTGTTAGAGGCATTTTGGGCCTAGTAGTACTAGAAAAAAAGGCCCAACTAAAATGGGCTTCAAATCAAAAGGGAAAATACGCTTGTATATTGTATATGGACTCCCACACGAGTCCACCTAACTCTCGTCGCCCCTCGACAAGTTTTTTACTCCCTCAGTTCTAAAAAAATTATTATTTCAATCTTTAAAATTTATCCTACGAAAGTGTTTGTTTAGATTACACTAAGATCCACCTAATTAAAGCAATGCCAAGTACCAAAAAAAAAAGTGTATAGAAAAGGGCGCATAGAGGCAAGCAGATGCTTAATAGATTTTATTTTTCTAGTTCCAATGCATATGCATTTATTGAGAATTTAGAGAACCAAATAAACAATACAATTTTCAATCACAATTGCTATAGTAATTAGGAGCAACAATGTCATTTCTTTTCTTAGGATGAGTAATGTGTCTAAATTTTACTAAAAGAATAGTCTTTTTAGAACAAAGGAGTAAGTCTTAGGATAAATGGCTCTAGCATGCAAAATACTGTATGAGCTTGAACAGCTAATTCTTTATTAGGAAATTTTGGTCGTCAACAGGTCCATTTGCACGCTGATTATGCATGGGCTCATAATCGTGAAATGAACTTCAATGAGAAGGTTTCTCATTTCAAAGAATTCTTGCTGCAAACTTACTAACCGTGTATATAAGAGGGACCCATATATTAGGCATGAGTAGTCAAGCCTTTCTCTGAAAGATGGTGCAGGTTAATAAGTTCAGAATCAGAAGACGCACATGCCTAATGTACACACTCTTTACATCCTAAATAAACTTAAGACACGAATAAGCCTTTCTCTGAAGCTGACAGCTTTGGCTTTGTTGGACCCGTCGTCCGTTACACAAACCTGTAGGTGAAAGGATAAGAGCTACTCCTAGCTGGCTGCACATGAAGCTGAACCAGTCCTCGATCGTCCGCGCCTAATCAATCATCTGATGATCATCTCTCCGCTGTCGCAGGTGCTGCGTAGTATGGCAGGCGTGGTTTGCAGTCCGTGTTCCGTGCTCTACTCCCTTTTCCCCTGTTCTGTTCTTTTTTTATGATATCTATATATCCTTACTATTTTCAAATATTTATATATCCTTATTATTTTCAAATATTTATATATCCTTATTATTTTAAAATATTTATATATCCTTTTGTTAGTGTCATGCAAGTGTTTTGGAGTTAGCATTTGCCTAGTTTATGCAGTGGCCGCAGGCATTGCACGAGGCGCAAAAAAAAGTAAAGAGAAAATAAAAAAAAATAACGGGAAGGAATACAGCTTGGAGCAGCAGCACTTGATGGTAGGGCTTGGGAGGCCACAGCCCACAGCCCAGCGTTTCGTGCTTATCCAAGCAGATCGAGCGGCCGGCAGCTGGGACCAAGAAACAGCAGAGACTGACGGCCGGACAGGCGGACAGCTACAGCCTGTGGATGCAGATCTTGTACGTATCATCATTATACTTAGAAGAAAACCCAGTTTTTAAATTTAATGTTACAAATTACAGTGTGAAGTGCAAGGTCGATCTGAACAACCTTCTCTTCACTTGCAAGATGGTCCTTCCAGGCTCAGGCAACCGGCTCTCATATACTAGCTCGAAACCAAGCAAGCAAAAGCAGATGCAGAGATCAGTCGACTGATCATCGCCTGGAACGTTTACTGCAGCCATCAGGGAGGCGTCGAACACAAGACCTGAGCCATCAGCTGCTCATCAGGTGACTCTTTCAGGATCAGTTGCTTGCCACCCCCAGCACTGCGTAGGATAATGTAATCCCTGTCGGCATCTTTTCTTTTCTTTTCGGACAAAGCTACACGCATGATGCGTGCGTGGCAGATTTTCCCCTGTTGGATTCGGAGTGCCGCCTGCATTCGAGGAAGGATGTGGGACCCGCCGAGAGCCGCCGGAACGGGTGGCTTTTCCACTATAAACCTGCCACGCCGGCGCCCACGCCGACACGCCAAGCGAAAGCTACAGCGAGAGCAGAGCAGCAACCTCCTCATCCTGCCCGCGCCGGGAGACGGTCGGCGGCGGCGGCGGAGGATGGGGCGTGGGCCGGAGGCGGAGGCGGAGGATGACGCCGGCGAGACCAAGCCGACGCTGCTGCAGCGGTGGTCCTCGTCGGTGTGGGCCGTCAGCGGCAGCGGGCGGCTGCTGTGGGCGCGCAACGAGGCGTGGCGGGCGCACGCCGGCATGGCCTTCGTGCAGGTCGCCTACGGCGGGTACCACGTCCTCACCAAGTCCGTCCTCAACGTCGGCATGAACCAGATCGTCTTCTGCGTCTACCGCGACCTCGTCGCGCTCGCGCTCCTCGCCCCCATCGCCTTCCTCCGCGAGAGGTGCTCCCCGCCCCCCTCACCTATCCAATTCCGGTGTAATCCCCCCTGCTCCAGCAACCAATGAAAAAAAATGCAAATCTTTAGTTTCCTCTCTTACTCATCCTAGGGGATTCCTCTGCAAATCGAATTAGGTGTGGAGTCAATTCGAGTGAAATTGTCGGTTTAGCTAGCTGAGGATGATGATTCTTCCCGTAATTTTGGTGTCCTTTCGTGCAGGAACGTGCGGCGCCCGGTAACCCGTCAGCTCCTCGCGTCGTTTGCTCTCCTGGGCTTCACCGGGTAATTTATCTGCCCGTAGAACAATATCCTCAAGTTTTTTTTTCTTTTCTTGTTTCCCGTCGCGTAATACTGGGAAATGGATTCCTCTTCGTGCTACCTTTCTGCAGGATCTTCGGGAACCAGCTCCTCTTCCTCCTCGGCCTCAGCTTCACCAACGCCTCCTACGCCGCGGCGTTCCAGCCGGCGATACCGGTGTTCACATTTCTCTTGGCCGCAATTGTCGGGTAATCGTCGGAAGCCTCTTCTGACATGGCCACGGTCTCAAACGTCGACTGAATTCTAAGTAAATTCTGCATACTTTTCCAGTGTTGAGGTGATCAACATCTTCACGAAAGATGGAATTGTCAAGGTTCTTGGCACAGCCGTGTGCGTCTCTGGTGCTGTCCTAATGGTCTTCTACAGGGGCCCATCCTTGGTTGGGAATGGAGGCACCGTTGCAGCAGATGGAAATGCTCTGGCCGGCTCATGGAGTAGCAATGCCTATTCTGCTCAGTGGTTGACCACAGCCATGCTCAGATATGGTGTGGAAACATGGCATCTTGGGGTCCTGTGCCTTATTGGAAATTGCTTCCTGATGGGTGCTTATCTAGTCATTCAGGTAATGCAAACTTTGGAGCTCTACTTCTCAGTCATGCTATTGGGTTTAGTATTTACTGGAGCGTTCTTTTCTTTTCGTTATACACGAAGAAGTAGTGGGGAAGTAATGGAATGTTTACCTTTATTTTTTTTCGAAGTTTACTTTTTTATGTTCATGATTAATACAGATTGTTGTCATTTTCTGTTGTGACTACTCCAGGCTCCGGTCCTGATAAAATATCCTGCAAGCTTATCCTTGACAGCTTACTCCTATTCCTTTGCCACCCTGTTTATGGTGTTGACTGGGGCATTTGCTACCAGTGGACTCCACGAGTGGGCACTGACAACAACCGAGGTCATAGCTATCTTATATGCTGTAAGTATATAATATACTCCTAGATTCGACTTGTATGATAATGCTGAGAGCCTGAGATATATAAGTCTCCTTGGTTGTCTAACCACATTTGTTGCTTGTACCACCAGGGAATTATTGCATCTTGTCTGAACTATGCGATCATGACTTGGGCAAACAAAATTCTTGGACCCTCTCTAGTCGCCCTGTACAATCCACTCCAGCCAGCATGTTCTACCTTGCTTTCAACTATTTTTCTTGGAACCCCAATTTATGTCGGAAGGTCTGATCCAACTCTCAACCCTATAACTATACCAAGTTGCTGTTTCAACATTGTGTTTTGGTGATTTCTCAAGTTTTGGATCCTTTAAATTCGTGGCACAGCATGAGTTTATCAATTTATCAGTTGTGCATCAGTTTGATACTCTTTCAAGCTAAATGATATTAGTTTTGGTGTTTGATGAATGATGACATTTTCATGAA
Organism: Panicum miliaceum; assembly: GCA_032594955.1. Classification (NCBI taxonomy): domain Eukaryota; kingdom Viridiplantae; phylum Streptophyta; class Magnoliopsida; order Poales; family Poaceae; genus Panicum; species Panicum miliaceum. Next base: position 32,092,367 of record CM064071.1, on the reverse strand, counting down.
TATAGCTGTGGATAATATTGCTTATCTCACTGTGAGATCATAGCCAACTTGTATATTTTGACCTTGTTTACATCTGCATTTCTACTCTTTTCAGTGTTATCGGGGGACTCTTCATCATCGCTGGTCTTTACCTGGTTACTTGGGCTCGTTACAATGAAGCTCAGAGAGTGCTGACAGCCAGTTATTTGCAACCTCTTCTTGTGGAGGATCTACCAACCTCCAAGGCCGAAGGAGGTTCCTTCAGTGGCTCCATTGATCCCTAGACCCGGGAGGGGTAGATTGATTGGTTCAATTGTTTTTCCTAGGACAGCAGCAACAAATTATTTCACACGTGTCCCTATTTTAATACATTTCTTGCCTAGAGTCGTCCTCTTCAAGATATCACGCTTTAAGAAAGCATGCTATTACCATTTCAAGTATTTGAAGTAAGTTCCATCCTCACGAAGACTTGCAGGGTATGAAAAAATCATATCCTGAACATAAGTTGGACATTCTTGCCAGTGGCCGTATTTGCAGAAGATACCTTGAGAATTTGCAGTGATCCTTCAGCTTCAATAGTTTTCTTTACAGGTCCAAGGCTAACAGCAGTTGGAACAACCTCACCAATGAAAGGTACTTACCCTCGACGGCTTGACATGTTTGTCACTGTCTTATGAGTTTGGGAGCGTCAACATTGTATACCATATATCCATTCCTATCGTCTAAATGAGCTAACTTGGCCTGTATCATTTGTATTTAAACATTCAGAAACATGTATCACTTCCATTCGTATTGCACAGATTTTGCTAGCATTTACTTTTGCTAACTTGAATTTTTTTTGTGTGCTAGCAGACTATTCTTATAGGCCTGGAAACTGAAGCTGCAATACACTTGAGCTATTATTACTTATGGCGAGACAGCTGTTGTTCTGTGACAGTATTCCAACTGATACCGGATCTTTGTAACAATTGGTTATAGTACTCGTACTGTCCTGTTTGTTGTATATGTGTTTATCTTCTCTATTTCTTACGTTGTATTTGCTTTTCGCGGACTATATATATGTAAATGATTATGCAGTTACAAATTGAACTCGCATGGCTATTTGGGACCGTGTGAGTGCTCACTGCTCCCTTCTTTTCAAAATGTAGAGCAGAATTTGACTTGGTCATGAAACGACACCATATAAAAGTACTTTCAATATGAATCAAAATGTACTAAATTCTATGAAATCGGCACCATCTGCTTTTTGTCAAGACCATTGTTTTTATGTGACAATGGAACCCGACCTGCTTTCTCCCGAGAGTCCCTGACTCGCTCCTTCCCTCTGTTTTTCTATTCCTCCCAAATGTCCTTAGTCCATGTTAAACTATCTGGTTTTAGGGACGTCTATCGGTTCCCTGGCTCACGGGCTTCAGGTTCCTTGCCACCTCACCGTATGGCTCCCATGTCAGGTATGACTGTGAATTGGCATTGCTCCTCGTAGATGGAATAAGCCCGTGTGCACGATCAAGCATTGGAATAGACATAACAACGTACATGTGTCGAAGTAGATGGGAGGTGGGTGAACGACTTATTGGAACTTCAAGTTCTTTTTTTCTCTCTCTGGAACTATAGATCATTTGGATCCGATTGTTGATCCTTTGTGTTGGTTACAATTGTTGTAACGAAGTAAAATCTAATCGGAAAATACCTTATACGCACGTATCTACATGCACACCCTTCAAAACAACGACACGTACTGAATCGTCACCGTGCTGATGCGCACAACTCACAACTGCTATCACAGACGTTTAACAGGCAGACGAATTAGAGCAAGTATTATAACAAGTTGTAAGCAGACTGAATGCTGAGGTGGAGAAAAAAGAAAAGGAGAGAGAGGAGAAGCGGATTATAAGCTTATAGTCGGTTTCAACACAAGAATCAAGAACCTTTGTGAGAGAGACAAGTGGGTGATATATTAATGGTGAAAAGCTAACTATTGTACGAGTGAGCTGAGAGATAGACTGCAAAGATCTTTACAGCCATCAGTCGGGTGTATTATTAATCTTGCTCTGGTTTCTATCCGGCACCAGCTTTGGCCCGGATGTGACCTTGTGCGCAACAAAAGCACTCCCAAAATTTAATATAGATATTTCTTACCTTTTTAGTGTTGGAATATTTTCCCAGAGAGCCGGAACGAAGATCTTAGCTTAAACCTTTTTCTCCTAACCCAGAATTTTTCTCTCGCTAAGCTAGAATAATTTTAAAACCTAGAACATTTGTTTCTCTCGATAAAATATATTTAAGCTTAATAAACAAAGTTCTAGCTTCAGAAAAATTATAGCTAAAAATGGACTAGCTTTAAAGAGAAGTTCCTCTAAACATACTCAAATGTAACCTATTTTAAAAATATCTTGCAATTGGAATATAATTTGGATGCTTGCTTCAAAAACTATAACAGGAATATAATTTATGAAGTCGAACACGAAAAAAAAGTTCCATCGATTATTCATGACGTACTCCCTCGGTCCTGTAATGTAAGGCATTCTAGCAATTTTAGGACAGAATAAGAGAAAGAACAAAAGAAGCATCTACACTTCAAGAGCTCTTAGTTTACCAACTGTAACTAAAGTTATTCCTAAGATTAAGCAGCAAAGGAAGGAATAAAAAAAGGTAAGTATGCAGCTAAGAGCTATGGATAATTAAATAATTTCTATCCAAAACTCATAGAATGCCTTATATTCGGATATAAATTTTAAACCATTCAATGCCATACACCTTTACATTACATGACAGAGGGAGTACTCGTACAAATTAGTAAACTTTATATCCAGTTAATTTTTTGAAAAACTCTATATCTGGAATAGCTTGGTTTGGACAGATAGAGTACGGAAGCTGCACACAAAGCCGCCGATATATGGAAGCCCTCGTATGAAAAATCCTAATCCTCCATCCGGGAAAAATAACATGAGAAGAAGATGAAGAACAACGTGAGACCAAATGAGAAAGTGGCGGTGGTGGATGCTGCCGCTGATTATGCATCCTCCCCGGCTAAGAAGATGACGACGAAGAAGAAGCATAAGAAGATCGTATGGCCAGCAGTGGCGGACCTAGGCCTTAAAAATTTTTATACATGATCTCTAAAAATATTTTTTTTGTATTTAACCATATTGTAAATAATAATTATTATGACTAGTTTGAAACATATATTATTCTACAAGCTAAAAATCATTACTTAAACATACATTCCATTCTTCTTTAGACCATAGCTTCTCAAGATCAAATAATAAAGATTTCACATGTCATGTCTTGTATATGGTCGTCTAGTACTTTATTTATAGTGTTTACATAGCTAGCACATAAAATATCTATCAATGTGATATTTTTCTCTACTATATGATTTGAAGTGTTGCAGGGCATATTTTCTAATACTTAAGTAGAATAAAAAAAGTTTAGCTGGAACAATTTGTTATAATCCTAGCAAATATGCTGTGCATTGCTACAGGTGATACTGCGAAATATTTATTAACCTTATCGGTTTAAATAGCATCATGACATAAGTAAATTCACATAACAACGTCTTGTTAAAAATTTGTTTAAATAAAGTTTTGACCTCTAGCACTTCTTAACACTTTCATAGATGCCATCCATCCCCCTTCTTCAAAAAATCTCCCCGCTATCCTTCACGATGCTGGCTGTCGTGAACTTAACTTTAGCAACGATGGGGGTGCCCACCATATTAGCATGTGTGCTCATTCTGACACTGTGGTCTGATGACATGCTGATTTACACTTGCTGACCTGCTGAGCATTTACTGTTCACCCTTATCCCTAAGTAGTGTTACCAGAAAAGCTCAAGACTCACGAGCTATTTATATTTGACTTGCTAAAAACTCAATTCAAGCTAAGCTATACTTGAAATCAAGCCAGGCTTGGACCTAACCTGGAGCTCGCGAGCTCCAACGATCCGAGATTGAGGTATTTGATTGGCGGTGTTTCGTTCACCGACTAGTAAGTTAGCGTCGCGCTTTTCCGTGGCTCGATGACTAACAATCGAAGGTGAGGATTTAGACTGGTTCAGGCGAAGGCCCTATGTCCAGTATGGGTGGTCTTCGTATTCCTTATGTTCGAATGCTGGGTGCTTACAACAGGGCGCTTGCAAGCGATGCGTGTGGGCGCGAATGGTTCGTACGTTAGAGAAGGCCCAGCTCCGCCTTATATTCGTGGTTGGATGGGCTACAATGCGTGAGAGAGGGGGGTGCCTCGCCTCCCCGGGGTTGGCAGCCTGGGGGAGAGGTCGGCATTGCTACATGTGTCTTGTTCGGGGACCTCATTTGATCGTGCCTCACTGTGTCCCAATGTCGGGTTCTTGCTTGCCCATCCCATGGCACCGCCTGACATGGCTCCGATCTTGTCCACCATCGATGTGGTAGGGGATGGCACCGCCTTGCTTTGCGGCTCGCCCTTCCTGATGCCCCGTGGGCAGGCCTCCTGCTAGGGAAGAAGGCCCGGCCTCCCTTCTGAGGTCGGGAGGTCGGGTGCTCTGCTGAGTTCGTCGCCGGTCTCGGGCGGGGCCTGCTGACCTGGCGTGCCCCCATCGCCCTATGCCTAATAGCGGAGGGCGGCCCTGTATGGCCTGTCTTATTGAGCAAGCGAGGGTGCTGCGACCGGCTCGGACGGCGGTCGCGGCGCCATGATGGTCCGGCTGACCGGAGTCGCCCCCTACAGTCTTCCCATCCATAGGCGGCACCCCTACCCCGGCTGTCGTGCGAGGGGGGCGTGCGCATGTCTTGTCGGGTCAACGTAGTTAATGCTGCTCCGCGTCTTCCCCAGGGAGTCGTGGGCCCACTCCCCTACGCTGCTCTAGGCCTCCTGACCCCCGCGATGGTGTAATGGGTCGGGGAGGCGCCACGTGCCCCGAGCTCGGCCTCTGCGGGGCCGCCGAGGCTCCTTTCATTAGCGGCCGATCTCGACCGCGCGTCTTCTTTGATTGGGCCTGGTCACCTAGCCGCGGTCGGCTAATCCTTTGATTAGGACATCGAGGGCCGCGCCTGGGGGTACCCGTGGTACTCAACCCCGTCAGTAGCCCCCGAGCCTATGCGCGGCTCGAAGAGCCGCATGGAGGGTCGACTTCTCTCGGGGTTGATGTGATCCGCGGAGACCTTCTCCTCGGTCTGCCCTATGCGGGTGCGTGTGAGCCCACCCATTGGGTGTAGCCCCCGAGCCTCTGGGCGAGTCAGAGACTCGCGCAGAAGGTTAGCTGGCATGCCTGAGCTAGTTTGTCCACTATGTTGGGTACACCACCTTTCGGCTCGACCGAAGACCTAGAACGACGAAGACGATGACCGACATTCCAGACAAGACCTTCAGGATTTGAGGGGCTTCGGCTCTTGACCGAAGGCTGCTCACGAAGGCCTGCCGAAGGTGAAGCGCCGCGAGGGCGTGCCCCCAAGACCGAAGGAGAGTCGAGGCCTCAAGACCGAAGGCCGACGCTAAAGAATAGCCGACGGGATGAGCTGGAGCCAAAGAGGCATGCTGAGTTGTAAAGTAGGGTTAGAGAGGAAATTATTGTTTGCCCCTAGAATATTCGAGGAATATTCCTGTTGAGGGGTAAAAAGGTGTAATAATGAACGGGAGTAGGTGCTCCATTCCCTATAAATACCCCAGTGTAACAGTGTGATGGGACACTTTTTGGTCCCTGAGAGATATTGAGCGCAAGTTCTACCGAAGGTGTTTGGTTTCCTTTCCGCTCGTGTGACCTCGTGTCCGGACTGTTGTGCTGCTTCTTCACCCCGAAGGGTAACCTCCACCAATAGTTTTGGCGCTCTCCGTGGTTTGTCCTATACGCCATGGTTCAGAAGAAGAAGGGGACTAGCACTTCGACGCGTTCGGCGGAGGAATCTGGAGCCCTCGTCATTGTCCCGCCCAACCACGAACCAACAAACGATGAAGGTGTGGAGATCAAAGAGGTGGCAAATGGACACTTCGAGGTTCACCTTGAAGGTCTGGGAGTCAAAGCGGAAGACATCACAGCGTACCGGAGGATCGAAGCCAAGCTGACCGAAGCCATCGCAAGAGCACGTCAAGCCGCTCGCTCGGCGCAACCATCAACATCGTAGATGCAGACGAGATCGAAAGGCAAGGAGGTCCAAGGGGCCAATACGGAAGCCCAAAACCAATATAGGCAGCTGAAAGAAGATGAGCTGCGTTGTGAACAACTACAACTGAAGATACAAGAGAGGAGGACATTGCTAGAGCGGTAGCAACTCCCCGACAATGAAGACCTAGAAGAAGAAGAGAGCCCTCAGCGGGGACATCCTCGGGGATACCCACGATCGGAGATAGTAAGGCCAAGGGGAAGCCCCATCAACATTGAAGATGATTACCAGGAGTCAGAGGAAGAATACTATCATGGCCGAAGAGATTACCACTGAAGGGGCCACCATCGACCGAAGAGGTATCATGAAGAGCCCTCATCACCACTAACCATCGAGCTGGATCAAGTGCCATGGCCACCCCGCTTCAACATAGTATCTTTGCCCCAATACAACGGGGATTCAGACCCAAGAGAGTTCTTGCTCAAATACGAAGTTGTCGTCGAGTCCAACGGAGGGGGTTCGGCAATCAAAGCGAAAGCCTTCATCATGGAAGTTAAGGGTCCGGCGCAACACTGGTACGCTAGCATCCCGAGGGGGCACATCTATTCATGGAGCCAGCTGCGGTCGAAGCTATTGACCAATTTTCGAGGGCTGAAGGTTGAGGAGTTGACATCTAGCGACTTCCACAACTGCAAGCATGGGGAGAAGGAGACCTGACAAGACTACATGCAGCGCATCATAAGGATGCGGGCTAGGGCTCCCAACATACTAGATATGATGGTCATCGAAGCTGCGATCGCAGGGTTGCACATTGGCTCGTGCGGAGAATATCTGGACCGATGCAAGCCGCGCACGGTGAAGAAGGCAAGAACCAATCAATGGTCGGAAGGAGGCAGAAGAAGGAGGTTCGAGGCATTACGCCGAGAGAAGAAGGCAAGAACCACAAGTCAAAGAAGAAGAACAAGTGCAAGGCCCCTTCATCAAGTTCAAGCGAAGATGAAGCTAGTAACGACTCAAGTGATGAAGATGAAGATGGAGATGTAGAGGTTGCTCTTATCATGAGGAAAACCTCCAAAATGATGTCAAGGTTGAACAAGAAAGGGTACAACTATGACCCCAAGAAGAACAAATTTCGAACCCGAAGAAATAAGGAAGGTGACAAGAAGAAGTGCTACAATTGCGGGAAATATGGTAATCACATTTTGTTGGCGCTAAAATCGGCCGGATAGGAATCGGCCGACGGTCTTCAGCGTCGGACACACGACCCGGGAGAATCTGCTTAGCTCCTGTTCGGGTTATCGCCCTGGTGCGGTTCGCGCGGCGTGCCAGTCAATCTGACTTGTTGATTGACAAGGAAATAAAGTATTAAATTCCAGGCGCTCCGATCGGTTGGAGTTCCGATCTGTCCTGAAGAGCGCGTCGGCGGCGAATCGACCGATTTGCTGTAAAGATGATCGGCTATAGATCAGCCGATAATCGCGTAATAATTGTAAAGAAGACTGCTAGAGCGATCTAAACAATTAGTACGGATGCAACACTTGAAATAGATCTAATCGGCTGTGAGATGATAAATCGAAGAAGAACGATGACGAAGCCGATTACTCTGATCTCAAGCTGGATAACTGGTGATAATACTAGAATAACAGGTAAAACTTGCAATTCTAGTAAATATCGATAACTGGTGAATAAATCCAAACGAAACCACAGCGATGCGCCCGTAGTTAAAGCTCGGATATTACTCGATAAGCGGAACCTACCAATTGGCCGGAGATCAAGTTGATGCAGCCCTGCCAATCCGTATGAACTCGTGAAAGAAGAAAAGTATTGGCGAAGTCGCCGACTTGAAAGTAAATTGGTGAAAAAGTAGAAGTATTGTTGTTGATTGATGTGTTTTTTTTTCACAACGCCCTGGCGACTCCTATTTATACCCTAAGACCAGGACTCCTGATCGATTACGACTTGTTATAAACTTGCTTTAAACAGAAAACTACTATATCTATAATATCTTTATAAAGGAAACGGACTCCCGCAGAATCTTCTGCCGCCATCTCCTAATCCAATCAGGATTCTTTCCATTGCTTCTAGACCGAATCGGCATCGTTCCGTTGACCAACATCAGGCCACTTTTGACTGGGATCTTCTGTTGTGGTCCCAATGGCTTTCACCCCTCCTGTTGGCGCAAGTTGCATCGCCAATCGGCCGTTTCCCAACTGTAGCCTCAATCGGCCGATTCCTCACTGTAGCCTTTAGATCTGCCGCATCGGCCAATCTCGCCGATTCAACACATGTCAAAATCTGGCGTCAACACATTTCCTATGATTGTCCCGAGCCATCAAGACTCAACAAGGATCATGAAGATGATGGCCATCAACACAAGCACAAGAAGAAAGACTATGAGAAAAGTGACCACAAGAAGAAGAAGTCATTCAAGAAGAGGGAACAAGTCAAGGCCTTCCTTGGAGAGTGGATCACCGATGGCGAGACCTAAAGTGATGAGTCAAGCGATGATGATTCCAAGAAGAAGATCGCAGATATTGCCATCAATGATGATGAACCACCTCTACCTCCACCACCCATGTGTCTCATGGCAAGAGTAACTCCCAGGTGAGCGATGATGAAGCCTCTTCTAGTGATGATAATAGTGACAATGATTTATCGCCTAATGAGTTGAGGTCGATTCTAGAGGAATACAATGATGTGATCAAGAAGTATAAGTCTAAATGCAAGTATCTTGAAAGTGATCATATTAAGCTTAATGCCTCACATGACGAGTTGCTAGTTAGACACAACGAGGTAGTCGAAACTCATGAATCATGTATTGTGTCTAGCAAGCAACTTAGAGAGGATCATGACAAGTTACTTGCTAAGCACAATGAATTGGTTCTTAGGCATGATGAAGTAGTTGTGCTCAATAAGTCTCTTGACTCATGCAACAAGAAACTTAAGCTTGATTATGCTAACTTAAACATGAAGTACCAAGAGCTTGAATTTGCTTTTGATGCTATTGATGATGAGATAGAAATAGCAAAGACCAAACCCATCAAAGTCAATGCATCTACTTCTTGTGAAGATCTTGTGGAGTCACCTTACTCAACTACTTGTCATATTGTTGCTTCTTCTTCTTCTTCTTCTTCAAAGACTAACCATGATAGGGAAAAAGAACTAGAAGAGGAACTCGAAAGCATGATAAAGTGCGTGTGCACGGTGACAAGGGGAGAATATTTGCACAAGGAGATCCTCTTCCACAACGCAAGGCACTTTGGGACCAATGGACTTGGAACCTTTCCCAAGCTTCCGAAAAATTGTCCCAAGTCTCCGGAGCTCAAGGAATGCTTCATCAAGGAAGTGAGCTCCTATTGCCAACATTGCCAAGTCACCGGGCACCATACAAGGGAGTGTCCAATTCCTACTCGCCCACTTCCCACTTGCCTTCCAATTATAAATCTCAATTCGATAACCATCATTTCTTGTTGAGTAAGCTCAAGAGTGGCACGGTGGTGGCGAAGTTCATTGGTACCCAAGAGAAGAGAAAGCTTCCATGACAAATATGGGTTCCTAAAGTTTTAGCAACCCATGTCAAAGGACCCAAAACTTACTTGGGTCCCCAAACCTCAAGAATGATTCATTTTTCTGTAGGTGAACTACAAAGCCGGTGGAAAGCATTGGGTTCTTGATAGCGGATGTACACAACATATGACCGGCTATGTAAAGATGTTCACCTCGCTAAATGAAGATGTGGGCGATCATGAACAAGTCACCTTTGGTGACAATTCTAAAGGAAAAGTGGTAGGTTTGGGTAAGGTGGCCATAACCAAGGATCTCTCTATTTCAAATGTTTTGCATGTAGATTATCTTAGTTTTAATTTGCTTTCTATTGCACAACTTTGTGATTTAGGACTAACTTGCACTTTTAGTGAGAGTGATGTTGTTGTGTCAAGCAAGGAGGACAAGAGCCTTATCTTCAAAGGTTTTCGACATGGTAACATCTACCTTGTTGACTTCTCTTCTAATGATGCAAGCTTGACGACGTGCCTCTTCGCCAAGATGTCATTGGATTAGCTTTGGCATCACCGCGTTGCTCATATTGGAATGAGCCAACTCAATAAGGCATTCAAATGAGGTATGGTAGTTGGTGTGAAGGACGTGAAGTTTGAGAAGGACAAACTTTGTAGTGCTTGCCAAGCCGGAAAGCAATTTGCAACTTCACATCCCATGAAGGCCTACTTGTCAACATCAAGACCATTGGAGCCTCTTCACATGGATCTCTTCGGGCCAACCACCTACAAGATTCTTGGCGGTAATCTCTATTGTCTTGTCATTGTCAATGATTATTCTAGATATGCTTGGACTTTCTTTCTTGAGGATAAGAGCAAGACGGTGGGGATCTTCAAGACCTTCATCAAGAAAGCTCAAAATAAGTTTGAGTCAAGTGTTGTGAAGGTCCGAAGTGACAATGGCATGGAGTTTAAGAATACTCAAGTTGAAGAGCTTTGCGACGAGTTCGGCATCAAGCATGAGTTTTCATTAACATACGCTCCTCAAAAAAAAATGGAGTGGTGGAGAGGAACAACAAGACCTTGATCACCCTTGCAAGAGCCATGTTGGATGACTATGGCATCTCGCAACGTTTTTGGGCGGAAGCCATCAACACCGCATGCCATGCATCTAATCGGGTGTATCTCCACCGCTTCTTGAAGAAGATGCCCTACGAGCTTCTCATTGGGAGGAAGCCCAACATCTCCTACTTCCGGGTCTTCGATTGTAAGTGCTATATTTTCAAAAAGAGGAAGCACCTAGGGAAGTTTGAAAGTCATTGTGATGTTGGTTTTTTTGTTGGTTACTCATCTAACTCCAAGGCATATAGAGTATTCAATGATGCTACTCGCATGATTGAAGAAACATGTGACGTGGAGTTCGATGAAACTAATGGCTCCCAAGAGAAGGGTTTCATTGTGATGATGTAGGTGATGAACCACTTCGTGATGTCATGAAGAAAATGGTCGTTGGGCAAGTCAAACCAAAAGAGGAGGATGAAGAGCTTCCCACTCCACCTATTCAAGTTGAAGCCTCTTCCAAGGATGACTCCAAGGAGGAAGAACCTACTCTAACATATTCTCATCTTCACTATGATTCATCCGATGAAGAAGATGGTGCTTCACATCCTCCTCAAGCCACCCAAGATGAAGAGCAACTTCCATTCCATGACAGTCACATCACATTTGAACAAGCCTAAGCTCAAGCTGAAGATGTCGACTCACCACAAGCTACATCACTGCTACCACAAGAAAGGCAAACAAGGACAACCCAGAACCATCCTCTTGACTTAGTCATGGGAGATCCCTCTAGTGGAGTAAAAACTCGTAGACGTCAATATGCCTCTTTTTGTGAATATTACTCGTTTATTTCTTGCTTGGAACCCACACATGTAGATGAAGCTCTTGAGAACCCGGATTGGGTGATGCCCATGCAAGAAGAACTCAACAACTTCACCCGCAAGGAAGCTTGGGTTCCTGAAGAACTTCCTCAAGACAAGAACGTCATCGGCACCAAATGGGTCTTCCACAACAAGCAAGATGAACATGGTGTGGTGGTTAGCAACAAGGCAAGACTTGTGGCTAAGGGGTTTGCACAAGTTGAAGGGTTGGACTGTGGTGAAACATTTGCGCCCATCGCAAGACTTGAAGCCATTCGTATCCTTTTAGCGTACGCTTCACATCATAATATGAAACTCTTTCAAATGGATGTGAAGAGTGCGTTCTTAAATGGCTTAATTAATGAGTTGATGTTTGTTGAACAACCTCCCGGGTTTGAAGACCATAGATACCCTAATCATGTCTATAGGTTGAACAAGGCGCTCTACGGGCTCAAGCAAGTTCCTCGGGCTTGGTATGAACGCCTTCGTGACTTCCTTCTTGAGAAGAGCTTTAAGATCGGGAGGGTGGATACAACTCTATTCACAAGAATCATCAACGATGAGCTATTCGTATGTCAAATCTATATTGATGACATCATATTTGGTTCAACTAACCCCACTTTGTGCAAGGAATTTGGAGATATGATGGCTAAGGAATTCGAGATGTCCATGATCGGTGAGCTCAACTTCTTCCTCAGTTTTCAAGTCAAGCAATTGAAGGAAGGGACATTCATCCATCAAGAAAAGTACACGGGGGACATCCTCAAGAAATTCAAGATGGATGATTGCAAGCCGATCAAGATTCCAATGCCAACCAATGGACATCTCGACCTTGATGAGGGAGGTTAATTGGTTGACCAAAAGCTTTATCGTTCTATGATTGGGTCGCTTCTTTACCTTACCGCATCTAGGCCCGATATCATGTTTAGTGTATGTATGTGCGCTCGTTTTCAAGCTAACCCTAAGGAATCCTACCTTAGTGCCGTGAAGCGGATCCTTAGATACCTTAAACATACACCTAGCATTGGCTTGTGGTACCCCAAAGGCGCTAGTTTTACACTCTTGGGATACTCGGATTCGGACTTTGCCGGATGTCGTGTTGATCGTAAGAGTACATCGGGTGGGTGCCACTTGCTAGGGCGTTCCTTGGTCTCTTAGTCCTCAAAGAAACAAAATTACATGGCCTTGTCAACTGCAGAGGCGGAATACATTGCCGCCGGGGCTTGTTGTGCTCAAATCCTCTATATGAAGAAAGCCTCTTGGACTATGGTGTGAAACTAGATAGGATTCCGCTCCTTTGTGATAATGAGAGTGCCGTAAAAATTGCTAACAACCCGGCTCAACCAGTGAAACTAACAACCCGTTGGCAGTTTCACTGGTTCTGTATCACCAGTTCTCAAACGATGCATCTTCCATTGAAGGAGACAGTGCTTGCAGACCATACCGTTTCAGGAGAGAACCAAAATTGTCTAGCAAATACACAAATACACAGTTAGTCAGTAGGTGATCAATTGTCTCCTCGGCCTGGTCACAGTGTAGACAACACACTAGATTTCCCCGTTTTGCAAGGCAGTCCGCAGTCCAGCAGCGCTTATGTGCCACAATCCACATAAAAATTGGCATTTGCTAGGCGCCCAAGACTTCCATATGTGCTCCCATCATCGGAGTTGGGCAGAGCCTTGGAAGAACACCTCATAGGCCTATTTGGCTGAGAAATGAGCCGAGGCTGAAAAGCACCAATGACGCGAGTCCTCCACACCACACCAGGCTGTAGACAATACCCAAGAGAGGAGGTCCCTAAGATCCAAAAATTCAGCGAGGACCCCCTACCGAGATTGCCCCCTGGATTTCCCGAATCCAGCTCTGCTCGGTTAGGGCCTTCAGTACCGTGCACTTGATCGCTTTCCTGGTAGGGGCAGCACGCAGCAGCAAACAACAGAAGTGCGATATCTTCAATCCTCTGCCCATGTAACCATATGTCCTTCCAAAATAAAGTGTTTGCTCCATCACCAACTGTACTATCCACTGCCATGGAAAAGAAAGACCAAGCACAGTCATGGATCTCAATTTTAAATCCGGAACATGGTCTTCCAGGCTCAATCTTTCGAAGCCATAACCATCTCATCTTCAGAGATCACCCAAGCATTCCCAACCCTCCAAGCTCATGGGGCCGTGTACCTTTGCCCAAGCAATTAGGCAGTGAGCGCCTTTGGCATCTTTTCTTCCTCTCCACAGAAAACCTCTTAGCCCAAGCTGGTAGTTCAATGGCCATAGAGAAATATACGAGCATAGCTGTTTGCACATATTGAACTTGTGCAGCCCGACAAGCCCGTGTCATCAAATCTGCTTTCCACCCAGGAAGTTGATCGGCTATCCAATCGATAATGGGCTGTAACTGAGCCTTTGCCAATTTTCAAACAGAGAGAGGTAACCCGGGGTATTTGCTAGGGAATTCCTGCAGCTCACGCAAATGCTCCTGGATCACTGCAGGATCCATATCTGAACTTCGGATTGGAAGGGCATTGCTCTTTTGTGCATTTGTTTGAAGTCCCGAGGCATCACGAAACAGCTGAAGGATGACTAGAACCGTATCGATTTCATCTGCAGCCGGCCGGAGAAGAATTGCCACATCATCCGCATATAGGGACATCCAAATTTGAATGGGTCTAGAGGAGAGGGGCTGCAGCAGGCCTTTCTCCGAGGCTCTCAAGACTATATAGCTGAGAACATCCATGGTGAGAATAAAGAGCACTGGTGATAAGGGATCATCTTGCTGGAATCCTTGCCAATGGGCAATAAAATCACCGGGAATCCCATTCAATAGAATCTGGGTCGATGAGGACAATAGCAGCCCACTTATCATATCACACCAAATCTGGCCATAACCTTTTTTTTTCATAACCTCCATGAGGAAAGGCCAATTGCGCTGAATCAAATGCGTTAAGAAATTTCCAATTTAAGTAGGATTCTGTGCTGTTTTTGTTGGTGAAAGAAACGTACCGCTTGCAGCTTTCTGCACGAGCATGAAGTTATCTTAAATAAACCGGCCTTTGATGAAAGCACTTTGGTTGGAAGTCACTGTTTGCTGCAGATGACCAGACAGCCTGCTAGCTAGGATTTTAGTGATAAGTTTGGCAAAATTATGCACAAGGCTTATAGGCCGGAAGTTCTTGATATTTAGTGCTTCATTCTTCTTTGGGAGGAGAGGGATAAATGCTGAATTCAGCAGCCGGAAATTCCTACACTTTCTGCTCCGTACAGCCAAAATAGCAGCCATAGCATCCTCTTTGATGAACATCAAACAGCCAACAACCTTGTAGAAAGACCCTGTCATGAGAACAGATCCCTTTGCTTTGTCTTCATGAGATGTGATCTGTACCCAAAGAATTCCACATTCAGCACTACTGAATGTGGTTTAATAGTGACAGTACGTCTGCTGCACTACTCATTGAGTTTTATCTTCGGATAATCAGAGTTCCATTCTGCAAATTGGTATTAACCACAAATTCAGATCAAGTTGGATGTATATTAGTATATGTTTACTTTGCTGCTTACGTTCCATAGTTAAATGTTAAAGAGTTACAAACATATTTGATTTCAACTTCATGGAATTTCACAGCTTAAATGCAATCAGTACGCCAGCCTTTCAAGGAGTATCTTTTTTTTTTTGCAAAATTAACTAGGAAATTGCCAACGATATTTTTTTCCCCAGTGCATTGCATATGAGTTTTATTGCTTCTGCACACATATTCTTCTGAGTTTCAGTACACCATAGGAAAAGGGACTGTGCATGTTCTATATTTACTATTTATTCCAAGTTTAATTTAGTGTGCTGTTGATTTCTCATATCTTCCTGTCTAATTTCTGCTGTATGTTTTTCCAGCATAGCAATCATTGACTTCAAGGAGACAGAGTTTTACTCAAAAGCACTAAAACTCGACGATGTTTCGCTCTATGGAAATGTCTTTGGGGTTAGCGAAGCTAAACATCGGGCTGGTCCACAGGGATTCACCTGTGTCCCGTGTGGTGGCACAGGGATTTTCTATGCGATATGCGGAGCTGCTGTAGATCCAGCTACCCAAGTTTGGGTTGGCAAAAGCTCAGTTAAGGCTGGGAGCTCTAACCTGCCAGGGCCATCAGTTCAAGTGGGGCAGCATCAGCAAGTTTGAGAGGCCGAGGAAGAGGAGGATGGAAAGGACGAGGAGGAACAGGATGGAAAGGACGACAGGGATGATGGGGAGAGGGAGAACGTGGAAAAGGGCTGATGTAGAAGCACGGAGTATTTATCCGGCTGCGCATGCAAGATTTGTGCCGCGCACTTGTGTTTTGACCAGATCCATCGACTAGGCTTCCTTACCGAGTTCTTCTTAGATTCTAAGTTCGCAATGTGAATGGTTGAGGATAGTAAAATGAACTTTTTCCTTATGTATATATATATATATATATATATATATATATATATGAAACCATACTTGGATTTGGTTGCATTCCTATCCTTCCGTGGAAATGGATTCTTTTTATTTGTTTGTGCCCATGGGTCTGGTTGCTGCTTCCTCGACCATGTGACACTCTGGGTTCGCCCGCTGCAATTATTCAAAATTCGCCTCTAGGCTTGACCAAAACCCAAGCTAATGTTTAAAGCCTTTGAATTGGTCTACAGTAAAGAGGTGTTGTTCAAAGTTTAAAATTGTTTAAGATTTTAAAAGATTGGTCAAAGCCTAGTCAAATCCCTAAGTTTCCAGCTCTATAAGAAATACTAGTATGTCCAAGTTTGGAAAACATGCCTGCATCCGCATGTTCAGAAGTGAATTTCTACACAGTCACTTATAATTTATAAACCTCCCAAAATCCAAACTAAGTTTCGTAGGCCGTAGTTCAGCCTACATATTTATGCTGATGTGTATCAGGAATGCAATTGTTTGAGCGTTTAAAAATTGGGTAGAAAATCGGTGCTTGAACTCTGCACCTTGGAACTTGCCCTTGCAAGGCAGCGACTTGAACCCCGTATATAATTTTCCTTTCCGTGCTTGCGTGAAGAGTCTAGCAGACTAGGTACCGTCGCCGGTGGAAGCGCCGCCGCCGAGGAATCGAGGCTACCCGATTGGGCTGGTGGGCTGATGGCAAATAATTGAGGGCCTTTAGATATAGAAGGCCCAAAATGCCTTGCCGCCTCGGCCTGGCTAGGGGTCGGCCCCACGCCACCGCCGCTATATGAAACAACTCGTATACGAAACCCTAATTCCCCCCATCCAAAGGGGAACGAGAGAGAGAGAGAGAGAGAGAGAGAGAGAGATCAATATGCCGGACGGGAGAAGGAAGAAGGCGAAGGAGATCATGAGGCCTGACGAGCAATCGGCAGCGGCTGTCGCCGCTGATGATTGTGCTTCCGCCCCCGCCAAGAAGAAGAAGAAGCCGAACAAGATCGTGTGGCCGGAGGAGGTTCAGGCGGCTGACAATGCTTCTATCTGCCCCAAGAAGAGGAATAGGAGGAGGAGGAGGAGGAGAATCAGAAGAAGGAGAGGAAGCAGTACTTGGTGGTACGGCACGCTTCCAGGGACCCCTCCTACTCCCTAATCGAGGTTAAGCGCAGCAAGAAGACTGCTGATCATCCGGTCCCCTCCCCCTACCGCGTCGCGTTCTTGGACGGCGAGTTCAACATGGGCTTCGCCGCCATGTGCACAGATCGGCGCTCGTGGATCGTCGGGTCGGCGTCTTCCCTGGCCGCGTCGAAGACGGGCCACCGTGTGGCCCGGCGGAGACCATCGTGTTCGACTGCAAGACGGAGGCGATCGCCAAGGGCCCGCCCCCCACCTCACCCAAGTATTTGCCGCTTGCCTTCGCCGTCGGCGCCAGGGTGTACCTCCTCACCCGCATCCCTTCCATATGGTCGGTGCCCGACGGTCCACCCTGGTTCGAGGTCCTCGACCTCTCCGACGCGTCCTGCGTCAATGGCCGGCTTACCAATTGCTCCTGGCGCACCCTGACACCTCCACCCTTGTTCCCTATCCTGGACGAGGAGGAGCTGGCCCTGCTCGACATGGCGCCATGGACTGCGAGGATCGAGTCCTACGCCGTGGTTGACCGCTACATACTGCTCTCATCGGCGGGGCGAGGTCCTTCTGGCACGGTCGCGTTTGATGTGTCTGAAGAGAAATGGTACTTTGTGGATCGCGAGAACTTGCCTTTCATCGGTGAAGCTGTCCCATACGGCCGCTTATTCCTCGGCAGATCCAGGAGCAAAGAATTTAAAGACCTCACCGCCTACTACATCAGCGTGGCGAAGATGGGCACCGAGCGGACGCTGTCCATTGTGGAGGCCCCTCTTACTATCATTGAGGATGACTCGCCGGTGACGTTTGCCCAGTTCTTCTCTTGCTTGGGCAATGGTGTCTTGTGCGCCACAGGTTGTGGGACCAAATCAACATCCCGCAGAGAAGAGAAAGAGGATGAAGATGTCTACATCCGTTTGTACAAGCCTATCAATGCAGAGGAAGGGGAAGGAGAGGCACAGCAGAGTGGAATCGTGCTATCCAGCAAAGGCTCCGTGTATTACTTCAAGCTTCATGAGCCATATAACCCGCTGGTTACCCCAACACTCGTTGCTGCTCCATGCATTGTTATCTAGTAAGCCTGCTTTCTGTCCTCTAGTTGCTCAACTCATTATCAAATGTACACTCCTTCACTGAATCATGATTAAGTACCTTCACAATATACACCGGATGGTTAATGGCGACCTTGTGTTTCGACTATTGATCAAGTTCAGGGGTCAACACTAATTAAAATCAGGCACTTCAAACTAATCCAGCTCATCAACAAATGCACACTCCCTTTACTGAATCATTAATAAATACCTTCACAATACCAGCTGGTTATAGGCCCGGAATACGGATGACAAGGCCACTGAAAGTTTTTGTTTTTTCGGGGATTTTTACAGAGGTGTCTCTTCAAATAATGCAGGTGCTTTTGGGGTTTTCTGATGTACTTGGGAGCAACACGCTGGGCTGTCTTTTGGTACGTTTCTTCTCAATTCAATCTCTAGTTTCATTTAAGAGGCATGGCAGACTTGTTTGGTTTATAAACTGGATTGGCATTGTGCTTTGTTTTTAAGTTTGGCAGTTTTCCGTGTATTGACTTTTGATCGAATTGAGGGATCAAGCTGAACTGTGCCACTTTAAACCTTGTGAAATATGTCATGTACATTTAGATCCAATTGTTGGTAGTGCTTAAGTAGCTTCGTCATTCTAAAGATTAGCAACTGCAATTTATACATACCATAATTTCTAAAAAACCATAGCCAACTACATGGAAATTATTTAATATTTTTGAAAAATTATCATAATGATATCTTCACACTGTCTTTTGCGTGGCCTCCATGGCCTCTTCTGTAACGTCCTCACTATATGACAAATTATCAGTCATTAGTCATGAACAATGGACATTGGCGGTATTGAACACTAAGTCCATAAGGATCTGGAAATATATTAAAACTTATGCTATTACAGCACCATTTGTGTTCTTGTGTACCTTGTGTTTTATATACACTGTATATGTGATAATGATAGCAAAATCTGTTGGAAATCGAGAAACAAATTGAAGTACACGTGAATATTTAGAAAGCAAGTGTTTCACAAATTAAAATTGTCAGTTGAAGATAAAATGGGCCAATTATCCAAGAAATAGAGGCTTCAATTGCAGCAGCAAGGGTCGGGGTGGCGCTGCTTGGAAGTGATGGTTTGGGACGGGGGGAGGTTTTACAGGGCAGAGGACATGTACCAGACATGGCCATTCCTAATGCCATCTTTTAGTGGGGATGATTGATAGAGGAGATGCAGATTTTACCCACTGCCTGAAACATTATGATTTTAGCAACCCCCAAGAACCTGCAAATACAGACCTCATACTCGAGCAGATAACAAAACCATGAGTCGTCATGTATGCTAGTTCGATTTTGATTTGCTTCGTCATGGTATATCATGAACTCTCTGACTTGCATCTTTTTACTTTCTCAAACTGATAATGAATGTTTATGCAGAAACAAGTTTCCAAGTATCTAAAAAGAGCGTACCCAGTGCAGAGAGCTCCCGCTCTGTGCGGGGTCTGGGGAAGGGGTGTCAGTGGCAAGTCTTACCCTCGCCTGTGCAATGCGAGGAGACTGCGACTCAAACCCGGAACCTTCCGGTCACAGACGGTAAGACTATACCGCTTGCACCAGGCCCGCCCTTCTTTCCAAGTATCTAACACAGTCCATTTTCGTTTGTGCAGCAGCTATCGCGATTCTGCCAGCATACACCCAACACTATAATGCAGTGGTAGTTCGTAGTGGTAACCAGGGCACCTTAAAGTATTAATACTGATGAACTTGTGGTCGTGCTTGCCTCCTGAATTTTCTGTATATTTGTGTCATTGTGTGTCCATCCGTACTGAGTTGTCGGTTTGTTGCTACCATCTTGCTATGGGGCTTATCCTATTTGCACCATCTCTGCAAGTCTTTTGCCTTGATCAAACACCTTGCGTGGGCAAACAAAATGGCCGTCCTGTACTTTCTGAAGCTCGTCCTCAGAATGCGATGGCAGATATAAGTCAGCAAAATGTTTTCCCATCAAGGCCCTTCTTGTTTGCCTGCACTTGAATGCGTTCTTCTGATCTCCTCTACTTCCAGTTCGCCCAATTACTTCCTTTGCGGTCGCCTATCTAAACTCAAAAGACAAGCATCATCTGTTATTATTGTCGTTGTTAACTTGCATTTATCTTTTGCGTCAAATTGTTCTTTCAAGCATAGGAACTTGACGCTGCAACATGATTGAACTTTCAGGCATGTGAACTGAAGCTGCACCATACTAGTAGAGTAATAGGTGTGGCAAAGACTTCCGTGATGATAGACCCAACGTATTTTGTACATTCAGGTGAAAATCAAAATATTACTCCTAAGGCCAATATCGGATTGTGAACTTGCTGCAGTGTGCACGCATGCGTCTTATATCTGTGTTTTATCCTCCCTCTGTTTCAAATCTTGTTCATGGCTCCAGCAATCAAAATTTTTTGTACAGTTGCATAGTGTAAGATATGCATAGTAAAAAGTATATTTTCATATTACGTAGTGTAAGATGTGCATAATAAAAAGTATATTTTCACTAGGAAGCATATTGTACATAACTGCTGCTTGCTGACCAAAATTTGTACAAATGCAACCAAGTTTCATAACTTGCATGCCTTGCAGCTTGGCATTTGGACATTTGTTCCAGTTGCTATCCAGAAAATAAAAAAGATGGAAGTTCACATCACCAACTTATTTAAGCATCAGTTTCTGTAAATGCCAGCATTGCCTATCTTCAAAATGATGGCATCTACTTGCGGGTATGAATTAGTGCAAGATAGGTCAACCCCGGTCAGAGTATTCAAGGTACCAAGTAAATGGGTAAATGGATGAAAAGTTCAGTTAATTTGAGGAAGCATTCCAAAGTTGAAACAGTATAAGTTCAAATGATTGTACTCCTGAACCCACACACACAAAAAAACAACAACTCCGAGGTGAACTGAAAATTATACAAATAAACTTTTAAAAAAAAAGAAACACCGTCTTCCAGCATGCCACTCATCTCATATGAATGCATTTCAGAACTGTCTGTGCAAAAATTGTATACTTGGCCAAACTGCAAACTCAAGTCATGTAGTTAACCATGTGCAGCGGAACTCAAATCACTAGATAAAAAAGTATTGTAGCCTTCCTTATACAATTGACTGCAACTCCAGCATTTGCATATCACTTGGTAAAAAAAAACCCTCCGTTCAGCTTCTGGTCGCAATACTGCAATACTTCTTAAAGGTGAGTCAGGTGAACAATTCTCTGACAACAGAATCCAACGTGAGAATGAAAATAATACTCGGAAGGATATCTATAGATTCTGGTTGCTGGTCTATCTTTTCCGCTGTCCCAATGTTGTCTATGCTTGCAACTATGTAATTCTATATACTGTTACAGATTAAAATGCACACCAATTATATGCAGATTGTAAGATTACACGGCAATCCCTGGTTGTGCAGTGCATAGAACCACATTTAAAGAAAATTAAAAGGGGAATAAGTTAAATCGCTTCACCCATTTCCTTGTGTTTCAGAACCTGTCTAGCTGGT